>OX438771.1:3690421-4890421 GCA_949316455.1 Acleris holmiana | reverse complement strand
CCATTCAATTGTTAGGTAGTGCAATAATAAGTCGAAACACTTGCGCATAGAGATTAAAAAAGCTTAAAACCGTTCGATTAAGTTTAAAAAGGGTAACAGATGATTGGGTATTGGGAATGGGTTAGCGCTTAGTCGAATTAATTGTATCGCTTGGTTGCCCTTTCATTGGACTATGTCAATGATAGGCTTAGCTCATCCTTGGGGTTTGTAAAAACAAGTCTATCAAATACCCTATCGAAAACCCCTTTAATGCTAAGCGGTTCCGGTCCCTGCTCCAAAGTCGCAATGGACGTGCAGTTGTACCTAAACATGTTTTGTAACATATTTTGCTAACATGTTTTGTTAGTTTTTTGGCGCAGCGGACTCGCCAAGAGTATATAACATTGGTACGACACTAACACCCGTATTTATAGACACAAGCAAAAGTACTATTCTGTAAACTCAAGCAAGTAAACTATTCTGGTATGACTTTTGGCATTACTATTACTCAAGTAATTACGTTTCTTGTCTACAAATACGGGTGTAAAAGTATAAAATAGTATACCATGCCCCATGCCCTATTAGCCATAGTGACTATATAGATTCTCTTTGGAGAATACGTCCTATAAATTTGATGACATGTAAAAACAATATCGGTTTACCACATGTCAACATTATTTGTCATGGATGATTGCGGAGTGAAATAATGATATTAAAGATACCATAATGGCATCAGGCTTTAATTTTAAGTGACATGTAAGGACTCCAATATGTCAGAAAGAATTAAAAAACTACATAAAAAGAGTAAACCTGGCGAGGTCGCAGCGGGCTCGACGCAGTCTCCCAAAGCTGAACCCGTTAAAAAACCACTCGGGCCGACCCCAGCAGTAATAGTAGAAAGAAGAAAAAAGTGGTACAGCCATATATACGACAGAGAAACGGGAACCTTCCTCCACAGAACTTGTATTAGTTGGTTCAAAATTGTATCTTACTCTATTATGTACTGTATATTTCTGAGTACGTTTACATTGCTCTTCCTGTACGGTTCATTGGTGATCGTGAAAAACACAGATCTCACTGAAGAGAAGTTGGATGTTATGTATTTTAAAAGTGGGATAGGACTCACGGTTACTCCGACTGCTGAGCACAGTGATTCGTTGATATGGTACAGAGATGGTGAGACTGGTGAATATCGGAAATATGTAGATGCTTTGGACAGGCTTGTCAGTGACAGGGTCAAAAGGAATGCCAGTGGCCTCGAGCTATTGGGACCGTGCTGTAAAGCTCCGTATGGGTACGGAAAAGAACCTTGTGTTTTAGTAAGGATAAACAAACAGTGGGGTTGGGCGGCGAGAGCGCTGAAAGCTGACTCCCCGTCGCTGGCTATAGCACCTTCGTCAGTTCAGGAGTGGGCGAAGAAAGATTTAAAGCTTTGGCTGCACTGTGGGGGTTCCCATCCGCACGACTCTGAACATATCGGCCAGATTAAGTACCACCCCGACCCGCCAGGGTTTGACCCCTCAGTGTTCCCCCTGCGCCGGGGCAGTGAGTCGCCGTTGTTGGGAGTTCAGTTCTCCAATTTTACATTAGGAGTGTCAATAGTAGTGGAGTGTAGACTTTGGTATGAGGACGGTGTATCTGCAGTGGATTTTGTACTTTACGTAGGTTATTCAAGGAAAAATAATATTAATAAACATTAATTTAAATGTGGCTTTTCACTAACTTCTTATATTATTATAAGAGGTTGTACTGTACAGACGACTACAAGGAGATGAATCCACTTAGCATTGTTATAAGTTCCAAAAGGGGATACATCCTTTGTAATCGGCTCTGTACAATTATCGCGCCAAATATAACGTTGACAGTAGACCCGTGTGGTTGCCGGGTTAGAATAGTGCCACTCCATGTCTTCCCGTAGATGTCGTAAGAGGCGACTAAGGGAACAAAGGCTTGTAGTACTGTTAAGCGATAGCCTTGCAACCTGTCACTAATACACTAGTAAATTTCTTGGCCTGATTGTGCAAAATGTGGTAACAACTATAAACAAAGTCTTTTAAGAGTTTTACCATTCTGTAGCCCTGCTTACCCCTTTCTGGGAATGTAGGCGTGATGTTATGTGTGTATGTTCATATGTTAGTCTGTAAGGTATTTATAAATATGTTCTTTATTGCCTGAAATAAATCATTCTATTATTTTATCTATACTTACTTCTATTCTAATATCATAAATGTAAAAGTAACTCTATCTATCTGTCTGTTTGGTCTCATGGATAAACCGCTGAACAGACCTCGATGAGGTATTTATAAGCTAAGCTAAGCTATCTCAGCTAGATAGCAAGATATTTTTTATCCCAGAATGAGTTGTTTTTTTTGGTATTCACTAATCTAACCTTACCTACGTAGTGAATATTTAGGATATTCAAATAACATCAAGGTTTCAGCAGAAAATAGCGTTCTAAGAAATGATACAACCTAAACGAAACGAAAAAAGGCGAACTTGCTCTATCAGACTAGTTTCACTAAATATCACGCGGCCGAAGGTATATGGTCATAACTTTGGGTAATGCTATGCTTAGCAGTACCTACGGTATTACACTCGTACCGTCACGTGACTCTTATGCATGCACAGCTCAAATTAAACAGGATGAATGAAGTGAGCTGTTTGCTAAGGGTAATAATAACACTCCAGCAATATAGAGCAATAATGCTGTCGAATGATCCAATATCAGTCCCTGCGGGGAATCTGTTTACTTCCAACCGAGTAAGGGAAGTTGCTCACTGGGACGACGAAGCGGAGGTCGCGGCATCGAGGCATCACAAACCAATAATATTTTTGAAAGACCTATCCAACATACATCCCCACGTTACGTGTAGGGGAGGTAGGTACCGATTTTTTTTTTCATTTTATTGTACCACTTTATTGCCGTGACTAATATGCATATTCAAGCCAAATTACAGCTTTCTAGTACTAAGAGTCTTTGCGCTAGGCTGCGGACTGACGAACATGGCGAATCTATAAGCGTTTGACTACGGAACCCTAAAAATGGCGGAGGCGTAATGGCGGGGTACACTCCACCGTGCTGGGCCTCTATTCTACTGCGTTAAAACGATAGCGCGTTTGACGTGTTTTAGGATCGTTTATAACTAGACCGCCATTGTTGTACATAAGAGTTATCAAAACGTTGACGATAGGGAAACACTTCGAAGGCAATATCGTTTTTTTACCGTGTAGAATCTCAGCCTTTCTCGACTGCTATGTCCTAATGACAATTTTAAGCTATTTTCTAAAGTCCATTGTCATTCTTCTTCTTCTTTTTTAATTAATGGCGTTCCACAGAGTGATTTCGCCAATGTCAAGTGAATAGAGTAAATCAGTAAACAGAATAAATCAAAATTAAAAGCCGGGCATTTTTCATTCGGCCATCTTCCCTCCCCGAAGGTTCTTCTTCTTCTTCTTCTTTTTTAATTAATGGCGGTCCACACAGTGATTTCGCCAATGTCAAGTGAATAGAGTAAATCAGTAAACAGAATAAATCCAAAGTAAAAGCCGGGCATTTTTCAATCGGCCATCTTCCCTCCCCGAAGGTTACCGGAATCCTCCCCGAAGGTTACCGGAATCCCCTCCATTGTCATTATAAACTTCTTCTTCTTCTTTCTTTGCCCCCGCGGCGACTTGAACAGCTACTACCGCGGGGATATGGCGTTTCCACGTGAAGTGATTTCGCCAGTGTCAAGTAAGTATATATAATTATAAATCAATATAGCAATAAAACACAATCCAATCTTCTCTAGGAAGATTGGGGGCAACGTTGGACGGTGATTTGTAGGTCAGAGGTCAAGATAGTTTTAACCTCTGCACCACTGCGAGTCCACTTGAAACGAGAAGAAAGATGCCAGATACACGAAATAAGTCCAAGTCTTCAATCACTGTGCGACACAAAGGCATAAAAAGTACAAATCACTATCAGAAAAGAACTTTGAACACCTAATTACCCAAAAATTAAAGTCTAAAACAAATCACACGTCCGCCATCTTTTAACGTTGCAAATGGCCCCCCCCCCATTATAAACTTCAAACTAAACATCAAATGACAAACATGACAGTGACAATTATACTCTTCTTCTTCTTCTTTTTTAATTAATGGCGGTCCACACAGTGATTTCGCCAATGTCAAGTGAATAGAGTAAATCAGTAAACAGAATAAATCAAAATCAAAAACTGGACATCTTTCAATCGGCCATCTTCCCTCCCCGAAGGTTATCGGAAGCTTCGACAATTATACTCACAATAACAAGGTTCTACGTCAGCACGTTTTTTTCTTCTAAACATCCCTACGAGCTGTCATTTCAATATTCACTCCATCCATCTCAGGTCGCCCCCCTCCTTTAAAGCCATCCCCATTTATATTTAAAACTCTTCTCGTCACATGACTTTTACCAAATCTATTCCCTTCCATTTTTTTTCTTACCAGGGCATGGTGCTAAATATGTTCTATATTTTTATTGGGTGAGTGTACTTCCATGTAACACCTAGATGCATCGCGCCTCGAATTCGCCTCGACTCGGGATTACGTGAGCGACTTTCCTAAGTCTATTATGATTAACTGTAAGTGAAGTATGTGGTAATGTTTGCCAACATCGTAAGAGGAGTGGCTGCTTGAGAGAGGGATGTGAAATTGGCTTCCTTTTCATTGATTAATTTTTGGATTCGAAGATTATCAAACAGGTCTTTATTAATAATCCTTTATTATCCATCCATCCGTCCGTCGTCTTATCGTTTGAATCGTCAGGGATAGTCAGTTGATTTTTACAGAATATTATGTCTGTTAATGTCGAATTTTAAATATTCAAATACAAGAACCATGTTTTTTGTAAAAATAAAAGAAAGATGTTTTTTTTTAAAGGAGGAATTCTGGCTGAGGAGTGTCATGTTTTGGTGATTTCGTGGCTGCCGGCTAGCTGACACCGTGAAAATATTTTAATAATAGTGTTAATTTCAAGTTATATGTTGTAACGTATGTTAGTCTGTAAGGTATTTGTAAATATGGGCCTTGTTGTCTGAAATATAGTTATTTTATTCTATTCTCTATAGACATGCACACTACGGCGATGGTTAGCGACGACATCTACGCACTCAAAGACAACGTGCACGTGCAAAACACACACTATTGTGCCCACCCGCGTTCAAGAGATACAACAACGTATCTCTGACCATATCATTGAAAGATACAGAAATATACAGGGTGTTTTTTTGGTCAGCAACTTCCACAATAGGGGTTACTATATCCATGTTTCTGAGCTAAAAAATAATAATTTTGATTTTTTTTTCGTCAAAAGCCGAAAGAATGTCCTCGCTATTTTATAAATCATGGTTTCTCGTTTCTGTAGCTACGAAGGGGGTAGGCCGCTTATCGTCACGATGTTATTGTTTGATACTATCCTCACAAAACTACGCGCAAGCGACGTCAGTTCCGTGTTTGTTTCGAAGCGAGTGCTTGTTAAGTAAAGTGTTACATCATTTAATTGATAAAAAAATGGCTCATCGAGAAAATTTACTCCTGGACAAACGTGAAATGTTTGATGTTGTGAACATTTACTTTGTGAGTGGTTATAATATTGCTGACACCGTTAGGATTTGGCCTGAAGGATTTCCTAATCGGCAGGCCATTACGCGCTACACTGTAAGGTCTATCGTTAGCAACCTTTACGATTTTTATCAAGAATAATCTACAATTTTTTAACCTAAACCGTGTTTGTAATCTTTTACGGTCCTAAGCCCGTAAAAAAAATGTCTCGGCAAGAAAATTTACTTCTGGACAATCGTGAAATGTTTGATGTGTGAACATTTATTTTGTGAGTGGTCAAAACATTGCTGACACCGTTAGGATTAGGACTGAACGATTTCCTAATCGGCAGGCCATTACGCGCTACACTGTAAGGTCTATCGTTAGCAACCCTTTCGATTTTTAACAACAATAATCTACAATTTTATAACATAAACCCTGTTTGTAATCTTTGACAGTCCTAAGCCCGTAACAAGTATAAAGGGAAAGATGAATCATAACATTGTGCACGGCGTCATTAAAGTTTCGGTAAACACGACGCATGGTAACCACAATTAAGTAAATTAATGGGAAAAATTGAAAATGCTATTTCTCTGACCTCCTTAGGTTTTTTATTTTTTTAATAATATATTCGGATTCAGCATTAATTGTACTATCTCTCCTGTTTTGGAAGTTGTCGACCAAAAAAACACCCTGTATATTAAGAGGAAATTAAAATAAAACAAACAATTTCCGCAATAATTTATTGATAGGTACCTCTAATAATTCAATAATTTATTTCACACTATTTAATATATAATCGTAAGTAGTGAAGACATTAAATTTTCCCTTGTCCTAAATAGTTTTCACATAAAATAAACACATTTTACAAAACGTATCTAAAACAGAAACGTTAATATTTATTAGATTTCATACTTTAAGGTTTTTATTTACAGCGTTTATATTTAGCATGTTTACATTATTTGTTTTTAATAAAATAAAGTGTTTTATAAAATTTCATTATTGTTCAACGAAAACCATATTACCCTCGTTAGAAAAAAAGGCGCTTCAGTAGCCGAATCGTTTTAGCCTTGCGTTTGGATGTGTACGAATCAGCGAAAAACGCAACTAACTTTTAATCCGTGAGTTGTCTTCAAGTGACGTATTTTTTTACTGAATTAGGGATCTGCCACACCGACGCGTAAAATACGGTGACGTTGCGTAAACAAAATAAATGGTCATACTAATTATAGGTGAAAAAATTAAGTAATTGTCTATTGTATGTAGTTGTAGTTGTACGAGTAACACATCTATAGGCCGTTCGACATTATTTATTTGAAATTTGACGTGAGTTCAATATTATTTTGTACACACCTATGTACATACGACAGGTCATTTACTTAATTTTTTCACCTATACATGGCGTCAATTTTGACGGACAGTAACGCAACGTTAAGCTCCGGTGTTGTCGCTCCCTTATGAGTTGACTTTACCACTTCTCACAAAGACTGCGCCAATCAAGTGATTCACTCAAACTCCGACCTTATTACCCATCCGAACAGAGTTGAAGCTGCTAATTTAACTTGATAAGTTGCTTATACGCCATTTTATCTTAGAAGGGTAGTATTTTTTATTCTACGACGACCTAAGATTGCTTTTTACTTTAATACTAAAATCCATTGGCACTAGCTATTTCTATCACATTAGGACCTTGCAAAGTGATCGAAATAACGTTTCGAGAAAAATACTATTATGAAGCCATTTTTAACAGCACCTAGTTAAATTTAAATGTAACGGGTAAAAAAAACGGTAACTCGTGATAATCGCAATGATACTAAGTTTTACATTGATAAACATACTCGTAAGAATGGTATTATGACGTTTGAGTTAAAGACAACCAGGGCCTCTATTCTACTGCGTTATAACGATATCGCGTTCGGCGTGTTTTAGAATCGTTTATGTCACATTCGCCATTATTGTAAATGACATAAGAGACAATATCGTTATTACCGTGTAGAATCCCAGCCCAGATACACTAAACCCACTAAAACTCTTTGTAAACTACAAAGTAAAAAAAAATACTTGTCAAATACAAATGCCTATGATTTTCACAAAACAAAAAACGACTGTCCTGTTTCTCTGCATACAGTGATATACTTAAACTTCCACTGCAATACTAATTTAAAATTGAACAGTAAAAAAATATAAACATCCATGATTTAGTTTCCAAAGCAAAATCTTTTGACAGCGTGGGTTTTAGCACATTTTTTACCACAGCGAAATAAAAATTGAACGCTACCTTCTTTACGATTTGTATGCATACTCGAAAATTCAATAAAATTTCGCGTTTGGTTAAAAAAGCTGCTCGATTTTGCCATCTAGTTATGAAATATCTTATTACTACTTCGAGTAAAGAACAGGAAAAGACCAATTGACATTCAGAAAGCTACTTTAATATTTAAAAAGCGTTACGTTAAAGGTACTATTTAAATTCAGCTACCATTCCCGATTAGTTCAGCAATAACCGTCTTAGGCATTATCAAAAATAGAATTAGAGTAATATATATCACAAAATATATTCATTGTTACAACGATATCCATTTGTTTTCAATACCAAAACAAAAGAAACAAGTCACCCAACGTTATAAGGAAGATCATTTGTATGTTAAGGATTCACAAAAGATAATTGGTGCAATACTAATTTAAGACCTTCAATTTTTAACTACCTTGAAAGTACAACACTTTTTCAAATTAGGGTGTCCAGCGTTATATTTTATGAGATATCTGACAGTAAAATCCCACTCTCAGAAAGCATCAGAAGTTGTATTTATATTAGCATCATGACAAAGATACTTTGGATCACTGTCTGAATTCTACTAGGCTACAGTTTTTGAAAACTGACCCAGTAATTTGGAAATATATAAATTAGTTAAATCGAATATAATCGTATGAGATGGCATTGAAAACAAAAGTCGACACGTAGGCCTGACACCACGCTCCACTGGACCACTGAAGAAGAGGTATACGATTGAAATCACTAGCATTGGCTCCTTCTAGAAATCACTCACAATTTCTAAGCAGTAACGTTAAATTGACGCTCTGAAAGTATAATTTCTTAAACTTTTCATCTGTCTTGTACTGTCAGTGTCATTATTAATGTTAAATAATGGGCAAAACACTGAATAATAATTTCAAGTACAAGAAATTGTTCTTACTTAAGTGATTTCTCGAATACAGCCGCCTTAATATGAAGTAAAGTATTCAAAGCATATCTTTTTGCGAAGCTTGATACTCGTAATTAAGAAACAAACAAAGCGTGCAATGCTAAACAATAAAGTTTGTTTATAGGAAGTACGAGAATATTATAAAAGATAACAAATAAATTGAAGTCAATAAAGGAAATAAGTTGCCAAAATTCTAAAACACGCACAACATTCTCTGACACGAGTCACATAGTTCAGAACAGCTGGGCATGTCTTCCCAATAAATGAACAGATCATAGTTAACCTTGATTTTATGACAAATCGAAGAGTTGATAATGAATGAATCAGTGACATTAAGTTTGACTTAAAATTAGAAGAGTCAGGAAACCATCACCCAAACTGTTCTGATATTTCAAATTCAGTCGATAATCCTAGCTTATAACTTGACTAAAATAGAGCATGCTTCGTAGGTACAGTATTAGCTACTGACATTTAAATATGTAATAAAATATGTTTATTTAACGAGTTAACCTGATAGACTTTGTAAACAGCTAAACAATGAAGTTGTACAGCGTAAACATGAAATATACATCAATTCTGTATTCATAAAAAGTTTAAATAATATTTTATTATAATTTAGTAAATAATAAATCATACGAATTCTTGAGTTCATTTTGGCCTTGTGATAAATATAGAATTGATGTTTGTACTGGATAGTTCTATAATAAGTTATATTATGAAATTCATTTGTACAAATATTGAAGAAAACAGATCATATTTAATATGTATGCTCTTGCTAAAACAGTCTATTTATTAAAAGATGATGCAGAAAATGGCGATGTATATCTGATCGATAGTAAAGTACCTAATAAGTAAATTGTTCAACCTACCACTAAGGATTACTAATACACAAACAAATACACCTAAAAATAATATTGTAAACCTTATTAATGGACGAACACATCTCATTCCAGCGAATGCAGTCTACTTACACAATCAACATCAAGTCATTGCTTTCCTGTGAACATATCTTAAACCGACGTAAATGCAACTCCTAAACGCATTAAGTGCACTTCCACACATAAAGGATTAAAACATGTTAATCCCCTGATGTCAAAATCATTACAAATGCACCTTATAAGTTGGACACATTCTCTGGACAAAAATCGCAGAGATTTTGTAAGGCAGTGCACGAAATGGGTGAATTCTAGAAACAAATCTTAATTCTATACACTCAAAACAGTTACATACATTTGGTACAAGAGTTAAGAGAAATAAGATTAACTTCAAAGCTGTTTTAAGATTCAATCCCTTGAGATCACAAGATCGCACCAATCCAAATCTGCTTCCAAACAAATAATTAATCACACATACACTAAGAGTTTCACTGCAGCCACTTATAAAATTCAATGTTTTATCAATTACGTCACAGATCTTCACTCTACTCCAGATGACTTCATTCTAAGTGTCCATTTCACTAAGACTAACTAGATTTGGCTATTTGGGATCACATTCAGGAGATTCGGTAGGTAGGTAGGCCACGTAAGTAGGTACTTTCATATAGAAAATTCTTTCAAAATCTACTTTACCATCTCACTCTTCTTTATACATTGCCTCTGATATTTTTTGATTCAACTTGAGCAATTAAAAAAATCACCCACTCAGTTAACAGCACGTTACCCAAAATTATAAACCCGTGCCAGGATGAGGTGGAACTCTTCATAAACCCCAAGGAGCCAATACAGTCCTCATACATAAAGGCAAGTCAAAACCAACATGCCTATTACTACAAAAAGATTAGGCAATTTTCTAAACGCACTGCTCCAACCGCATTCTAAATCTCTAGCAAGTACCTGGAAAAGAGAAAGATCATTGAATAACTAGCTGTCCCCACAGACGTTGTCCCATCTTAACTACGAATATTAAATTCAACACGGCGCTATTGACAGAATGCGCGCAGCAAATATCGTTCCAATTTTCGCGCAAATCTCCTGACGATAAAAAGCACAAAAAAAAGAATTACCATGATCGGTCCAGCCATTCATCATGCCGTGACTAAGTAAAAAATAGGGTTTTTTTTTTATATAAGGTGTTATCGTTAAGCGTAGCCATATCAGACAATTTTAAACTGATATCGATGAAATATTAAAAGTTGTTAATGTGAGTTTAAAGTTTTCTGATACCTGTTATATTTACGAAATAATTGCCTGTCTACACTTTTCTTAACTATTACTTCCTGTATATAGACTTTGATCATCTTAAGACATACCAGTCTAAAAAATAATGAACTAAAACTTACGTCATTCAAAGTTCTGTTGTCATAGTACCAGCATCTAGCCAGTCTTACGTCGGGTCGCGTAGCTACACATTTGGATGGGCTTGCGCACAAGTATTGCCTTCTTTGTCTGTCCCAGGCTTCTATCCATCTAAAATTATTATATTAAAGTTATTATCGAGTTTTTACTACTTCCTCTTTATCATAAAAACACTGATTTTTTTACATTTTTTTATACTACTCATTGCTTACCCGATTCCACAATCGCAGGCAATAGGGTTGTCTGCTACCAGGATATCTTGAAGGAACTGTGAGTTTGGACCTCCTGGCCATTCTTTCTGACTTGGGTTAGGGGCCCTCATCAAGTAATTTGACCTTAAATCTAGAGTCAAGTTCTTTACACGACCGGGTCTCCAGAACACCTCAGGGGCTATCTCTTCTATGCTTGTATTGTAAATAGTCAGCTTTAGAACCTTTGAGTGGACACCCTAAAAACAAAACACGATTGGTCATTTGATATTGTGCACATTTGGAGTATATACCTATATGGTTACAATTACTTACACTTAGCAAATATGGTGAAAGATACCTCATCCCTCTCCCAGTAACAGTAATATTGTTTAACTTGCATGGTAATGGGCCACTCATTTCTTTACCAAGCTCGATTGCTTGATTGTCAACCTCCAAGAAAAGGTTTTCGAGTGCAGCATTTTGAGTTAACATTTTTGGAGCACTAAAGTCTCTCACATTATCGTATACAGTTATCTTAAGCGTTCTCAATCCATACATTTTGCTTAAGGCTCCATGCTGTAATAAACATGAATTGGAAGTTTAAAAAAACCATCCCAAAGGATTAAGATGTGTAACAGAAAAAAGAAAGTAGCAGTTAACTTACCTCGAGAATTTTAAGTCGAAGACGCGTAATGTCAAGGTATTCTAGCCGAGGGGATATTCCATAAAGGCTTGTATTCATCAGCGCTGTTATAGGATTACCTGATAAAGAAAGCCAGCGTAGTTCGTTCAATGCATGTGTCGCCTGAAACCAATACAATTGGTTTTAGTAAGCAAACAATGTTGAGTAAGTTTCACCGTTTAACTGTCTACTGCATTTAGAAAGAAAATTAGACTTACCACTGGAACAGTGCTCAGATCGTTGTAAGATAAATCTAGTTGCCTTAAATGCGTCAATTTGCCTATCGTATCTGGCGGTAGTGAAGGCAGATTGTTATATGACAGATCCAGGCTCTTGAGTTTTGGCAAAAGCATCGGTGGCATCTAAAAAAAAGTTAATTTTTAGTAAAATTACCTGTAAGAATAAACTAAGTTGTAAAATAACAAATATACGTACATTGATTAAGCTGACATTTCTCAAGCCTAAATGTGATAGTTTTCTTTCTAGTCCTTTAAATATATTGTTTTCTCGGTCGCCAGAATTAAACGGAGCGTTGTTGCTAAGATCCAGCCATCGCAGTTTAGGTAAGGCTCCAAATGTGCCGTCTTCTATACGAACCATATAATTGCCGGACAAATCAAGCCAGGCTAAAGACTGAAAACAGAAAACCGATAATTAATAGACTTGACATCGAAAAATATGAAGTAGTTTTATTCACTGGTACTGAAGCTGGTGACCTAAGTGATATAAACGTGATGAGGGATAATAAGAGACATGATGTGATGGCGGCGACGAAGTGACAAAAATCGAATGAGATAGACACAGATCGCTAGCACGTAATTGACTGCAAAACCAATGTAATACATTAATTATAAGATGGGATTGACTATTTAATCTTGCTTAATACGGAGTAATTGGCATGTTTTAAAGTTTAAACCCATTAAAACGACAACTGATGTCGGAAATAGTTTAGAAACCAATAGCGTGGTCTCCACCTCATTCGAAATTTGAATCATAACAGCAACACTCTACCTTATACAGAATATTCTGCGGATATTGCTTTTTTTGATGGTACACTCTGGATTGATCTCGTCTAGCCGTGTGGTACATATATTCATCACTGTAGTCTTGTTCATCGGGCCAGTACTCGCCCAACTGATCGGAGTGCTGGCAACACATGCAGGGATAGGACAACACATTAGCAACTACGCACACACTGGCATTATGTAACTACGGAGCTCATTAGTCCTCAATCACATGGGGTTGCGGTTAAGGCAAACAAAATCAAACATGTTAATCAGACACCACTAGGATTGACAATACAAGTGAAACTTCAACAATATGCAGTATTTTTCAATCTAAATCTATCATTGTAAATCTTTAGATTAGACAAAAATTACAATACTTATGGTCAGATCATAACAATCGAGCTGTTAGTTTAAAAACTACTAATGCTAGTTCATCAAAAGTATGTTTTACTACAATTGAAAATTTAAATACATACCCGGAATCTCTGCACTAGGTCAGAAATAGCGATTGAAGGTATAGAGTTACTGTTCAAGTCGAATTCGACCAGATTTGCTGCGGCTCCCGTTGACAAGCTGCTTGTTGGAATTCTTGATAAATGATTTGAGGATAGATCAAATCTGAAAAGATTTTAACGTTACGTAAAAATTAGAGTACCAATCGCTCGGATATCATAAGCAAAAATTTGCCGAGGCACAAAGTTTTGGCAAATACAATATCGACTGTCAATATTATTATTGCTAAAACTTTATCGGTTTCTTCATTAGGGCTCATTTCATAGATAGATAATTATTGTACCTTTCTAAAACTGGCGAAATAATCAAATTGTCGGCGAGATTCCTCAGACGGTTGTGAGACAAGTCTACTGAAGTCAAATAATGCATATCATGGAATATCTCGATTGGTATTTCTATTAAATGATTGTGGGAAAGATCCAATATCTGAAAAAAGAGAAAGTGTTAACTAAAAATCAATTTAAACACCAAATTAGATTATCAATGCTTCAAATCTCAAAACCAGAACAAGTGCAGTAAATGTGTTGCTGGAGGCCTTGGGCGGGGAAGAAAAGTGTTGGCAGACCACTGATCTGACGATATTAAAAAGATTGCTGACCCACAATGAACCAGATTAATTTATATTTACGCTTGGAGAGGAATATATCCAACAGTGGACATTCAAATTAAATGATGTCGAAGAAGAAGTAGAACCAATATCTCAGATGAGGCTGAGTGTCAGTATAAACGTACCTGTAAGTTTTTAACTTTTTTGAAGCAGTCATACTCCAATTCGTATATTTCATTGTGAGATAAATCCAAATACTGTAGCATGACCATATTGCCGAAAACGTCACGAGTAACATTTCTAATCATGTTATGAGACAGTCGAAGCTCGGACAAAGTTAAATCTGCGTGCCTAGAAAGTGAGATTTAATAGAAACTTATTAAATTTATATGTGTACCAAAATTTTATGTTTAAGACACAAATCAATAGTGTTTACCTGAAGTAATAGGGAGCGACGTAGGTTATATTATTGTGCGAAAAGTCTAATACCCTGATATTTACTGATACTGTTCCTAGACCTGAAAATTAAATAAACTTAGTAAATAACTCAATATCAGAAGATCCTTATTAAAAGTTAAAAGTAGCGTCTAAAAGACAACACAATAACATTGAAATATATTTAGTAGCATCACCTGGTTCCGTAGGAATTTCCGTATCAGAAATTAATCCTATGAGAAAAGCGGATAAAGCGTGCAAAATAAAAGTACAATGATTGAAGTAAGTAAAGAGAAAGTAAGAAGAAATATAAATGAATGACCAATCGGAGTAGAGAAGGAAAATGAAGAAATTATTTGAACTAAAAAGAACATTGCGATGACATGATAAAAAGTGATGGTATAAATGTCTTTTTAACAGATTTTGTTGAAAAGTTAGAAAAAAAATGGCAAACGTTGAAATCAAGTTTTTGAAAATCTAAATTTTGCGCAGTAACTACTATAACTAATTATTTCTGTGTTATACTCACTCTGAGCTTTAGGAGGTGCATAGAAGTTTGATGTGAAGAAACTTGGTGCATTTGAATCGGTCAACGTAAATATATGGTTATTGGACACATTCACTTTTAAGGCTGTCGCTGAGCCAACTTGGTCAAATATAGAGAACCTGAACGTATCTAAACGGTTATATGAAATGTCTAACCTGAAAAGGAAAAAGTTTATAAGCACCTTTAGAATTATATAATTAAAGATCCTTTTAAAATGAGCCTGCTCTTTTTCTATCCTGCAAAATGGCACTTGCAACTTTTTAGGGGATTTAAGTAATCGTGTCACCGTACGTTTGCTCCTTACAATGTAAAAACAGCTCGTTTTCAGTTTGTACTTACTCGGCCAGAGCGGGTAAATTCTGGAAAGCTTCTTCAGAGATTTCATTTATCCTGTTACCTTGTAGTCTAATAACCTTTAAATTATCAAGACTAGTGAAAGCTCTCCGCTGAATAAGTTCTATTAGGTTATCTTGAATATGAATCTCTTGGAGCTCTCTTAGATCTACAAAAGTATGTTGAACGATTTGCCTCATTTGGTTATGAGAGAGGTATACAGATTCCAGTTGTCTGTGGATATCACCCTGTAATAGATAAAATGTACATGTGCGACAGTGTTCTATACAAACGTTGTAGATGTTCTTATGGCAAAACTAAAAGTCATTCTTTACCTGCAAAGTTCCTTTCGAAAAATGGTCTATCGCATTATCTTGTAAGTTCAAAGATCTCAGTTTGTACAAAAAGTGGAAAGAAGTGTCTGGAACATTCTTGAGCTTATTGTTACTCATATCTAGAAATTGGAGTTCAATGAGAGCCTTTAAAGGTTCGAACGGTAGTATTTTTACGTTGTCTGCTAGGCCGTTTGCAATTTTTAGCTTTGTCAAACTGTGCAACTGAAAAATAAAAGAATAATAATCAATTTACATATACGGATGACTCTAGAAGAATTTACAACAATATGTGACAGGGTGAGGTAAAGGTTTGATTGGCAAACCTTAGGAGAGACTTATGTCCAGCAGTGAACGTCTTTCGTATGAAGTGATGATGTTGAGGTAACGGTATTTAATTATGAACTTACCTCAGCAAAAGCGAAAGGGTCGATGAAGTCAATATCGTTTTCAGAGAGGTCCAATGTTTTAATGGACCTGACATGCTCGAAGGCACTCGATTCGATTCTGTCTATTGTACTTCCATAGATTTTCAGGTCTTCTAATTCCACTCCAAATTCCAAGAAATCTTCTGATCTGATGCTGCGCCGGATTAGTTTGCTTACTGCGAGATAGCGGAGAGATCTCATTCTGAAATTGTGTAGTGCATTAGCATTAAGAAAATTTCCTTACAATCAATTAGGTTTTTGATCGATTTTGGCTTGTGAAATCCTTATCGCATGATTCCCATATTTCCACTTAGTTAATGATCTTTATTGTCAAAGTAAACAAGTGAGTAAATTACCTTCTGACATCTTGTAAACTCATCTCAATGGAGGATGCACCGCTGACGTCTAAATAAAACAACTTATACTGGAAATTGTTGAACGACGACTGTGAAAACTCTGACGGCGTGTTCGTTGCTATCAAATTGATATCCATCTGAAAATAATTCAGGTTAAAATGAATTGTCACTTTCAGGGTAGGCAGTATAATTTATTGTAACAAATCGATGATTAAATAATAACAAAGATTAAAAAAAATCTGCATGAAAGACAACGTAACGTAAATTTTAATTAAATGACATTAATTAAATATCATCATATATTCAATATAATACAGAAATGAACAATATTTATGGCTCAGCTATTGGTGATTTTTAATCATCTGTCGCAGCATTGCTATTGAAATGAAATAAAAATATTTCCTTTTAATCCCACATGCTGCGCCATTTAAACATTTCGTTTTTACTAGAGCTCAAGTTGGCGCAGGCGTACTGGTAATTCTTAAAATGCTCAAGGGTGGCAAAAGTAGCCAAATTTCAGACAAGGAGAGAAACAGCGCTATACTAATTACATATTTCCACTTCGTTCACTGCCTGGAACTTACCACCTCCCACCCTTATTACGGCCTCAAGTAAACAGTTACTACTTAATGGGATTATAATACCTAAATGATTCGTTTTACAAAACTATATACCCTATTTTCCTTGAGATTCAGGAACCGGAGTGAATCCAGCTTGTTCAGCATGAACTTGGAGAGCATAGTGAGGTTATTCTCTGACACGTCCAGGGTCTGGAGGCTGTTCTCAAGGCCGGCGAAGGCAGCCGGCGAGAGGTCCGTGATGCCGCAGTCTCGGAGAGAGAGTGAGCGAATCCTGGCATTGCGGAAGGCATCTTCCTGTAATTTAAATGATACCGGATTTAATTTAAAATAAAAAGCCTGAGTTAGTGTCCCCAATGCTGGTCAAAGGCCTCGGATTTCCAACTCTGTACTTAATAATCTTTTACCAGTTATCCTGCAACCTTCGCCTTTAGATACTATCTGTGCCCCAGGCACTACCATTGCATTACACTATCCGCTTTATGGAAGGGGTGGAGGCAGCAATTGACTAAGAACTAAAAAGGAGGGGTAATTACCTACACAAAAGAACCCATAGGGTCGAAGTTTATCCGTAAGGACCAATAAGATAAAATAAGATGTGTCCGCTACCTGTCTAGATGCATTCAGCTAATTCTGCTGAATGCATCAAGACAGGTGGGACCGGCCCAATTCTACTTTATTCTCGTGGTTTTTTTACCGTCATCGGCTATGCTAGTTTAGTTTTTTATATCCAATTACTAATCTGAAAAAACGAGGTCAAGTGACTCGTCAAGCTGTTGGATTTGACAATTATGTCAATAATAACTGTAATTACATGCAAACCTGATATACCAAAGTATACATAATAATAGGGTGTGTTAGCATATACATATCGGTCCTTGTATAAACTATTTGTCATTGAGTATAACAAACGACCTAGTCTTTTTCGCTGCAAGTTGTTTTAAAAGAAAAATAACCTTGGTTAAATGATTAAAATATTCTTACCCTCACTGCAAAGATTGGGTTCCCGTCGAGAGAAGTCTGGTTCAGAACACTGAAGAACTTAAAAGATCCAGGGTCTAGCACTCTGATGATGTTGTTATCGAGTCTGAAAATTTAATAAAACATAATGTTCATTCGTTGGTTTTTCAACCTAACTAGCTAGATATTTAAGAGCTTAAGGATGGTGCTTTTCTGAACGAGTTGATCTTGTGTACTATTACGAATCACGAGTCCTTACCGCTGTAGCAGCTCTATCATTATTAGAGCAAGCAAAATATCGTCAAGTAGTTTTCATCAGCATCGTTTTTTCAGCAAACCAATTAAGACCTATCACCGATAGCGAGCAAGATAGGTCAGGGTAAAAGCGACTCGGATAAGGTGTCCGTTGTTGTAATCCGAGTTGCTTTTACCCTGACCTATCTTGCTCGTTTGCTATTTTTCAAGTAATTACGAAGGTATGTAATTTTGTTAAATATCATTTTGCAATATAATCATAATGCTAAACAACATTATTCGTCAACCTTGTCAATAGTATACTGTTTAAAATTCGACCAATCAAATAATCGAATAATTGCCAATTGGACTAAATACGCTTCTGAACTGTTAACATTCTTCGAAAAAGGATTATGCCAAGTGAATGTTATGTCAAATAGGTTCCGGGCAATCGATATTATGCCAAATAGATGGTAACCCTATAGTTGTATTATTGAAGCACAGGCAAGATGGTAGGTGGGTTCTGAAGCTCATAGAAAGGACAATGGGCAAAAATTTATGGAATGTGGTACCCGCCCAAATGCAAATAACATATATATCAATGGAAAGAACTTTTATGCAGAGCAAAGAAAGCCAGGGCGCATTTCTCCATTCGCTGTTCCTGACATATTCAACGATACCACCATGATTTCTATTAAGCGGGTACCAAAATGCCCATTGTCCTTTGCAACTTAAAGACTGAAAATGTATTGCCAGAAGAAGATGGAATGCTTCAAAGCCATTTTCTGCTTACTTTAAGGAATCCAGGGATAGCCTGACGCCATTCAGATCATGAAACGGTGGTACTTGTTTGATTACGTTGTTGGAGAGATCCAGGATCCTCAGCTGACGAAGAGGCGAGAGCTCTTCGTACGGAATGTACGTAAGCTGGTTATCCCCAAGCAGGAGCTGTAAATGAGAATTGATCTCGTTAGGTATTTTATAATAAAGTAGTATTTCAAAATCCTGATGGTCTCCCTAAAATGTATTTAAATAATTGGTTTTGTATTTAATCTTTGTTATCAAATTACTATAGTTGTTGTGGTCACAACATTATTTTTAATTGGCTGTTTCCATTATAAATCGTTAAAGTTTATCATGATTATCTTATCGACTAACTATTCTAAAAGAATTAGCATTTCAGTTTTATTGTTGTATATAAATTGCAACCAAATCGCGAAATACTTCAAATTCTAAAAACTTCTTATAGCAAACTGAGTTATAACGCTAAACACGTTTTTAACTACTGACTTGAGGTCAACATGTTGAACCTTAATCCTTGTTCTTACCTTGTTAAGTCTGCTCATGCCATCTCTAAATACGCCATTATCAATGATAGCCAGGTGGTTTCCTCTCAGGTCTAGGGTTTCCAGCATGGGCAGTCCAGTGAAGGCGTCCATCGGTAAGTTGGCGATCGAGTTGTCAGACAGTAAGAGGGACTGAAGCGTGTTCTCTAAACCACGCCAGTTGTCGCCAGATATGTCTGTTATTTCGTTGCCTGGAAGATCGTAAGTGCAATATGTTATTAAAAAGTAAACGTGCATAAATTTCTAGTTGTATTTGTGGTACATAATTATATGGAAACAGAGAATCGTACTTAATGAAGTGCATGAAGAAAGTAATATGAAAATTTGAAAAGGTGATCAATTGGAATTACGAGTGTGATGCAATAGTAAACGTAAATATACAATGAGGTTTGGCTTGCGTGATAAACGATAATGATAATGTTATTAAGATCTTTGTTAAGCGGGTGGTAGTGAGCAAAAGTTATACATACCATATAGTTTTTAAATTCTAAGACGTTCTTGTCAAATTGAATAAATAAAATGATTGTAAAAATCGCCAGTCAGTACGAGTACAAACTACTAACAAAAACCAGACAGAACTTCTTTTTACAACAATTAGAAAAAACAAGATCTAAATACGGAAGCGGTAGGCACTGATAAATTCAAGGCAAAACAGTTTAAATTTAATATAATTGTCGAATAGGTACTCGTAGATGCTTGTGCAATTTTAATATTAATTAAATGCCTTTGAAATTTGTTTTGTACAATTCGTTAATTATGTTTCACAAATTGCACTCCAGGGTTTTAAGATACAGGCTCAGCCTAGTTTAGAATCCGCCAGATATCACTTTTTATGTATACTCGTGTGTAGTTAAGCAAATAATATCAGCACACACGATGTTTATGTAAAAATGCAGGATACACTTACCCTGAGTTTCTATATTCAAAATGTCACGTTAAAATGTGACGTTCCTTTAAAAAAATACATTTTCTACATACAAAATGTGTCAAATTTGTAACGAGACGTCATATCGTTACCGAGAAGTTTTGAACATAGGAACCTAGGGTTAAAAATTTACCGTCAAAATGTACGTGGGTCATACACAGATTTAGGTTACCGTCTTTCCTGTGGACACACCGAAAGTTAAGGTTTTAAAGGCCTATTTTTCTGGCTAAGCCCATTCCGGCAAAAACGCCGTCAGGACTGCTTTAGACCTATCATATGAAAACATAACTTATATGCACACATGCTTTTAACTATTGACCACAGGAGAGACAACTTTTGTTTTTAAGAGTGTGTATGAGCCACGTACCTGTTGGTTCATCGAGCTAAAGCAACCAATCAATACGTATCGATTATTTTAGCGAACGCTAATAGCAAATGCTTATGTGTATCAACATCTTAACAGGCAGAGAAAATGACATTAATAACCTGATAGATCCAATAGTCGTAATTTCTGCAGATACCGCAAGGATCGGCTCGGAACACTGGTGAGCTTGTCTTCTCTAAGTTCCAGCTCCCACAGCGTGTTGTCCAGTCCATAGAATGCTTCCTCGTGGATCGTCTCAAGCGGGTTTTGGTTGATCGCCAGCCTATAGAGACCTGGAATCAGAGAAATAGACTTCTTAGTATTGAAAGGAAAATACGCAATCAATTCAAAATTTATGAATTTAAATAAAAAGCTCTTTAAACCGCTGGATGGTCATGCCCCATAAATTTACAACAAGACCAAGCTTTAACTCTAAATTAAGGTTCTTGAGATTATCAACTATGGCTGGCGGATGGAGAAAAGGACAAAGATGGACATATGAGTGTTATTAAGTATAAGGGTATTTTTGGGGTTATAAAGGTATGGGTCGACAAACTCATTGAATATAATTTGTTGAAAAAATGTGTAAAAGTAGCTAACTACATATTTCTATTTTTAACATTAATGACTGTTTTCACCAATCGACACAAACACAATTTTAAAAAAACATAGTGGTATTCCATCTTAATCCTCAGCACCATTTGCAATCTTGAGATAGAAAATGTACTGTCCCACAGTGACGTTATGATTCAAGTAGTAAGAAGTGTCAAACAAATTGTTTGATAATGTCACTGTGACAGCGTTCTATGGTGGGTTAGGGTTCTATTGGACTAATGTTACATAAGCCTTAGAGCGCATTGATCATGTCATGAGGTGGCCTACTCAAAGAAACTAAAATATAACGGGTACCTGTAGCTTGAAAGAAGTGCGGCTCCAGGTCTCTAATTCTGTTGTCCTTCAGCTGCAGCGTGAAGACTTTGGAGGTGTTAACAACAGCAGGCACACGGAGAATGGGCACGTGTTTGCAGGTCACGATGCCCAGGTCTCCAGCTGGTTTGGAGCAGGTGCAGAGGGCTTGGAACAGACATGGCGGGTGCCCTGTGTCCACGTGAAGCTGCGAAGATAAAAAATAAATAACAAATAGTAGTCAATTGCGATTTAGCACTGCCTGAAGATAACTAGGTAAGGCTTGATGGTAAGTGGGGTCTGATGGTAAATGATTATTTGGAACAAAACGAGTATGCTTTAGACCACACGACTGAAGTAAAACTTTTCGTAATGCTCTTGTCACGCATTCACCGACTTACTTACTCTCCAAGTCAAGCGTGCGAAAAGAAATTTTACTCCAACAATCAAGAAATCACCGTTCGCATTACGAAAGTAAACTCGCAAATGAACTACTGACTGAGATATTTATAGATTTTATGCACTGGCTATGAGAGGAAGAGAAAATGAAAACGTGCGCGCACACCTCTCTCTCTTGCCCCTACAGTGATATACGAAACGTAACTCTCTCACTTTCTATCTTCACTAACTTATATCCCTCTCTCTTCTTCCGTTCGCCTCGCGCGATCACACTTCCTAACGCTCTCGTCACGCATTCACTAGCTTATTCCCCAAGTCAAGCATGCGTAAGGAAGTTATACTTCAAAATATTTTTTTAAGAAGCCTTACCTCTAGCGCTCTTGATAAGGAAGCCCATATCATCAGCAGCAACGTCACCACCACGAGGGTGTAGCCGAACTTGATGACTGTCATCAAACTCTGAAACAATACAACATAACAATACAATACAATACAAATACTCTTTATTGAACACCAAAAATAAAAAATAAAAACAGAACATGGAACAGTACATTTAAATCATAGGTATACAACAGGCGGTCTTACCGCTAAATAGCGATCTCTTCCAGACAACCTTGTAAGAGAAATAACTGAGGACACATATTCATGGCAGGGGGTGTAAACTAATTCGTTACAAAACATTATAATTAAGATTTTTTCATAATTAAGGTTGCGTTTCTACTTTAGTAGCTGGACACTTTTGCACCTTGCCGCTTTGCCAGATTCTTGCAGAAGTTCAATCATGACGTTAAAGTGACTAGGCACTTAAATGTGCAGCTAAGGCTGATTGTACCGCCTGCCGTTAGGTTAGGGTAGGTTAGGTTGTGACTCGTGGGCAGTGCTTCGGCGATTCCACGGCGCCTTGCCTAACCGGCAGGAGGGTACGCCAGGGTGGTTTTTAGTGGGTAGCACTCCTCGGTCCCTCCTTCTCGCTCTGAGAAGGGGGGCGAGGGGGTGAGTCCCACATACCCCCCACTACTCCCATGGTGGGGAAAACGCGTAACGCATTTTCCACCCTGACAAAAAAAAAAAAAAAAAAAGGTTAGGTTGTGACTATCAAAAAAAACTCATACGGCAAGAAATGCCTTTCGATGAAATGATAATTCTGCGTATTGACGTTCATTGAAAGTGTTTTTCGACGAAGTCCTATTTAGGGGGCCGCAGTCAAGCCAGGTAAAGCTTGAAAGGATTGTAGGTCTTCGCGGTAGTTACGGTCAAGGGCTTTTATTGTTATGCCACTATGGAACCCTGTCATAATGGCAGCGTTAATCTTTAATGTTAGCTTTCTTTCATGTGGTTTGCCGCTGTCATTATAAAAGGGTTTCATAGTGGCATAACAATTAAAGCCCTTGACTGTACACAGTTCCACAGACTACACTATTATCAACCCGATTCTGATAATAAGCAGGAGCTTATTATCAGAATCCGCAGGAGCAGGGTCGCCAGATTTTTAGACTTGTATGGGGGTCGCGGATTCAAAAAGGTTGCAAACCCATTCCTCCATTCCAATTTCCAAAAATAACCTTAAAGTTCAGTTCCAGAGCACGCCGACGCGACGTCAATTATAAAACGAACGTGGAAAGATACTGAATATTTATATTCTCACATAATGAGGAGCTCGTGTCGGTCCTATTTCACGAGATTACTTCAATCTGTTTTGCGTATAACTTTGCACCGGTGACGCAGAGTTTAATGAGTATTGTTTGATTTCACGTTTATGGAGTTTGTGAGATTGTTGGAAGTTTGCTTTTGCATGGATTTACTTGTAATACGAGTATTACGCTTACGGTCTTTCGATCTGGTGGTAATGCCAATAATAAACAAGTACGAGAGTGTGGTTGTTTGTTGTGCTTTCACAATTCAACGCCTCGGCCGAAATATTGTAGTCTCCCCATATACGGAGATTAAACTATTAGGGTAACAAAGGGTACTTTTTATATCAAAAAATGAAAGTTTCGAGAGATTAGTGTTAAATAACTTCTACGCGGACGGAGTTGCGGAAGCGAATTGGCTTTGGTAACAGAGTATGCTACAAGCATACAATTTGGGAAGTTTTTTTCTGACGAAAATTTCCATTAAAGAAGGTTTTCTTATCAAATTGAACGCCTAAGAGGTAAAAGAGGAAAAAAACTGAAGAAGAAGATTCTAAACACAGAAGATTCAAAAGTGATACAGAACAAAGTGGAAGTACTTAAGTCGTGAGTTTAAGTTTTAGTATACGCGAGACTTTTAAAAGAATTTTACGCAAAGTCGTAAGAAATAACTAATTTACGATATTATAATATTATTATTGCAGGCGGATTTATAATCAAAGTTTAATACGCTGTTAATTAATTAGGAAATGACTCAAACGCTTTATCGCAAAATGAATTTTCCCATTTTAGCTCAACATAATATTAGGCGCGGAGATTTCAGGAACAAATTCACTAAAGAATTTGGAATTTAATTATTACTTATTCTATTCATAATTAAAAAAGTCGTAAAGTTACGTATCGTAAAGTACCTATACACTAACATTTTAAAATCTTTTTGACTTTTTGAGCATTAGACGGAACGTTTTATACGCCAAAAAAACTTTTTTTTTAAAGTTAAAGCTTTAATGTCTGTGCGTCTGTGCCATAACTCCGAAATGGATTGAACGATTTGGAGGCAATTTTTTTTTAAGAAAGCCATTTTAATCGGGATTCCTCTTAAGTAGGTTTTATTAAAATCGGTTAGGCCGTTGTTTTGAAAAAGGCTTCGCCATTATATCGCAGTTTTATATCTATTTAATAGTTATTAAGATTTCAAAAGCTTGAGCTGAACGGATCTAGATTAAATTTAGCACAGATAGATTAGAGTCTAGAATAGCTGAGCATAAAGCCTACTTTTATCCCGAAAAATTGGACTGCTACCGAGGGAAAAGCCAGTAAATAATAAAAAATGTAGACTCATATCAAAATTAGGTAGATCTAGACTGCGAGGTAAAGGATTATTTTACATAAACATAATGTCACGCCTTCATTCCCAGAGTGGGGTAGGCAGAGCTACAGAATTACCAACACCTCTAAATAAACTTGTTAATAATTCTGTAACCACATTTTGCACAATCAAGCTAAATGTTTATCAGTGTATTAAGGACAGGTTGCAAGCCCATCGCCAAACAATACTACAAGCCCGTATTCCCTTAGTCGCCTCTAACGACATCCACGGGAATACACTAAGCTAACTATTTATACCTAAGCGTTAAAGTAAATATTTCCAGAATAATAACGTTTATTTTTTACTTACATTTTGCAGATAGCGTCTTTTTTCAATAGCATTTAACTTACCTGTTGAACAAGTTGTATAGAAGTTTTTTACCGTGGAATTTTTCCAAGTCGTTGGAACTGATTTAAAACGAAGACAGAATGTGTAAAAGAACGGAACTCGGTATGAGGAAGTTTGCTTCCAAGATGAAAATATAACTTTTGAACGAGGTACAAAGATGTTGGGAATGGTATGGGAAAAACGTGCTTTTTTAAAGAAGATAATTAATAAATAATAAATAAATATCAGGGGACAATCTCACACAAATTGACCTAGTGCCAAACTAAGCCCTTGGCTTTTACTATGTGTAATAGACAACGATAAACATACTTAAATAGAGAAGTACTTAAATACATAGAAAACATCCAAGACTCAGGAACAAATAATCGCGTTCATCAAACAAATATCCACCCTTACCGGGATTTAAACCTAGGACCGCTGGCTTCAGAGGCAGGGTCACTTTCAACTAGGTCAACGTGTCGTCATGAAGTTAAAGAAAAGCTAGTAATCACTCTTACTTAAGAAATAAAATTACACACTTTTAATAGAAGTTTGGTAGCAGATTGGCGAGAGACAACGACGGTTGAATATAAATTGGATACAAAACACAAACACATCTCATAAACAATCATCATATTTGTACATGCTCACACATACAAATACAAACGCAAAGCCAGACCGATTTACTGGTACTGCAAAGTATCCTTCGCCCGAGGCTGGTTAAAATTTCACTCGGCCCGTTCCTACCACAGGTTTCGTGTACATCCCGTACAGTGTTTTAATTTTTAAATCTGTTTGCTGTCTCTGTGAATTACTTGGTTCTGCTTTAGCGCTCAGATTTAGCCAGGATACCTATCGTATAGTGCAGGAAATAGAGTGCCTCGATTAATTTCCGTTCTTGATTAATGAGATTTCTTTAATCTTCTTTACCAAGGGAATAAAGGCTTATAGTACTGTTAAGCGATGGGCTTGCAACTTGTCTAATATGCTGGTAAACATCTTAGCCTCATTGTGCAAAATGCGGTTACGGAATCATCAAAAAGTTTTTAGAGTTGTAGGTAATTCTGTAGTTCTGCCTACCCCATTCTTCTTCATTCTACACCCTTCTGGGATTACAGGCGTGAAGGTATATATGTATATATGTTTATCAAGTACAATTAGAAGTTTATTAATTTACTCTTTTAGTGAGGTTATAGCGAGATAGCTATTTATTTCTTCATCTCTTAGCAGTTAGTCCTTATTTTTGTATATTATATCAGTTTATCTATCGCTAAGGTTCCTACCTCTGTCATCTTTAACCTAAAGATTAGCTGAAAGAGATTCCAGGGGATAAGCTCGTCGTTGTAATGTGTTTTTGTATACCCGCATAAGAATTTTCATACATAAATTCAAGATGTGGTGCGGTCTTGATAATTTTCTTTTCTATAAATATTGCCGCAGCTGGTGCAAAAATATTTTCTATTTAGTTGAAGAAAATAGGATAGGATATAAAAGGTTGTTTGCGAGACGGCGTTCCAATATCAAATCTTATATTTGCACCTACTGGAGATATAATGACACATCGATTTTTCATTTCTCGTCTCAATAAGGCAGAGTTTGAAGTGAGATTAAAAATTAAAACTAGCTGTGAGAAAAAAGGGGAACCAAAAAGTTACGTTAAAAGTGAGTTTTTGCTTGAAATTATATTCCCAGACAATAATATTTAGCTTCAGTCCCGTTGGCACCCTATTATGGGTAAGGAACCCAATAAATACAAAGACGTTCATAGCAGCCGTATAATTCTGGACCAAAAAGTATTTCTTTAAATTAATATCCGTTCCATGACAATCCATACAAAAAACGCGACAAGAATACTTTTCAGAAGTTTCTCTACACGCTCGCGTTGCAAACAGGAAGCCAGGCTTGACGGAAGTGGGAAGACATGTTTTTTTTTATCGCGGCAAACCACTACGGACTCAATTTCCTCCCGGGGAAGAATAAAATCGGCTCAGTGTTGGGCACGTATTGACTTTGAGTTCCGTACAAAGTATGAAGATGTGATTTAATTTAAAAGTTATTGGATTAGAAGGTTTATAATTTCGGTTCTTAATACTTAAAATCCAACTGTGCTTTTTTGTTAGTAAATTAAAATGTATGACGGCAAATATATTGCCGTTAACCACTAAAGGGTTAAAATTACTTACGATTGCAAACAGCATTAGAGAAATCGGAAAGCTTTAGCAAAACGCGTGAACAAAAACCATTACTCATTTTTAATCGCTTCAGCAAATTGAAAGGGAAAATTCCTTTTCAAGGGCTTGAGCTCTTGACCCTATCCTTCACTCAACGTATTCAATGCCAAAATGTGGAAAATGCCATTAATTGGAGTCCATTACTTAAAGAAAATAAAAGCCTGGTGCTGAATGTAAACCTTCAATCGCCAAATTGGCTTCATTATGTTCTTTTTATGCAATTTATTCAATCGGCTTTAAAAAATTACTCATTTAAAATTATGTAGAGCTCAAATGGAACAAATAAGATAGCTTAGAGAAACGTTCCTAACAGTGAGTTTTCAAATAAAACTGCAGAAGAAGCTTGTACAGGACAGTAAGACTTATAACAAGCTGCACTCTTATGTACCTTATCGCTTTAAAGCTTCCATCGGGGCTGGAATTCTATACGGTAACAACGATATCGTCTTTGATGTGTTTCTGTATTGTCAACGTTTTGATAACTCTTATATACATACATATTATCACGCCTTCATCCCCTGAGTGGGTAGGCAGAGCTGCAGAAATACCAACAACTACAACAAGAGTTGTTAGCAATTCTGTAACCACATTTTGCACAAACAGGCTAAGATGTTTACCAGTGTATTAGTGACAGGTTGCAAGCCCATCGCCTGACAGTACTAGAAGCCCTCATTCCCTTAGTCGATTCTTACGACATCCCCGGGAAGACATGGAGTGGCACTATTCTAACCCGGCAACCACACGGGCGATAACTCTTATATCATTTACAATAATGGCTGTCGAGTCATAAACGATTCTAAAACACGTCGAAAACTATATCGTTATAACGCAGTAGAATAGAGGCCCTGATAACTTTAGAAACATGCCTTTAAAGTGACCATGCACTAAAGTGTGCAGCTACATAATTCCATCCATTCACGTCCATTATTTCTATAACTAATGAAAATTCGGATAAATGAAGCACTTGGGAACGTAAACTCGACTTTGTGACCGGTAACAATGTGAAAATACAATAAGCTAAATAATTCACGAAATTGTAGAATGTATGTCATGATTTACAAACTTGCCAGCGGCATCTGTACTGACGTTATGTCCGAATTTAATTGCACGAAAGCAGTAAAACCTCGTTGCGGCGATTCTCGATGGAACCCGGGCATTGCGGTTGCTATATTTTCCGAATCACCCTCGGGATGTTGTGGAACGTCTAAATTGTGCAATTTCAGTAGACAGCGTGGAAAATATTTTTACTGTAACATTGACTCATTCAAACGATAATTTTCATCAATCAAGCTTTTTGGCTATTTGTAATGCGTCAAGCATCAACTACTTTTTGAGACCAATTTAGCGTTTTAAAATACTTCAAACCCGGGACTCTGTTTATTGCAGCGACTCTTACACCTTTTTCTAGCTTCGTCATCAAATCAATCAATGTAATATATCGTCACTACTTTAAACATCGTATCTCATATTTCGTGATGTATGATTTTAAAGGTAAACGTGAAAAGAAAACCCTTACCTACCCTTACCTTAAAAGGAATACTTTTGGAAAGGTTGCCGTAGGTAAACTTTGCAAAGGTATCCTTTCTTCCTCTTTTTCAATAATATTAAAATGTATTACTTGTATACTTACTTAATTGATTTGTAATTTAGGTGCATGCATAGCAGAAAGTGTAATGTGAGCGCGATCTCGCCAACAAACTGTTTTGTCAGTTTGGCGGGTTATTTGGAATGTTTACTTGTTATGCACGCTTTGAAACAATAAAAAATAAAAATAAAAAGGTTTTAAATCGTACATCACGAAAAAAGAAATACGAGGTTTTTCAAAGTAGTGACGATATGTTACTGTTTGTTGTCCCAAATAAGGAGAGAAAAACAATCAACTCTTCTACGAGTTAATAATAATATGGTGTCTAAAATTTAGCTTTCATATCGTAAAACTATACCAGTTTAAAATCAATCAGCAATATTTCATGATGAAAATAAGAGATGACAGCTGTGGAGTTTTTGATACACGTTACCTACGAGTGTTCTCTGATCTGGCACTATTAAGCAGGGCTCGGAAACGGTTTAAAAAATACCGGTTAGTACCGGTTTATTTCGGTTTTGCTCCGAATTTTTCCAGGGAAAGCGAACGTTTTGAAAACATTATTTTAACCTTAATTAACCGGTTTATTCCATGAGCGGCGAGTCGAGACACCAAAAGTTTTGCACTGAATAAAAACACTAAGCGGCTCTCGTTTATGGTGGGTGACGTGCGTCTGGTTAAACCGGTTTTTTAGCTAAATACTGGTTAATTAGAAAAGAACTTTATACAAAGGTTTCTCCAAAAACCATTTATTTAAACCGGTTTATGCGAACGGAACCGAAATAAAAAAGGTTTTGCGGCAAGTACATGCTATTAAGCATTTAACCTCAAAAGGCAATCAGTCAAAAAAACAAGCCTTGTTTCTTTTTGTTTTTTGAAGCAAGTGGCAGTCAACCGTGAGTGAAATTTGAAGTACGATTGCCCACGCTGAATTACATAATGATAAATATTACGAACGGATATGTGTTTGTTGTTGTTACTTTGTTGATAGCTTAGGACAATACCTAGTGTTATAATTGATATAATATAGAGTATTTATATTAAAAGTTTACGTTGTTGTTGTTTGGGTTTCTAAATTTTTACACTTTGACAGTTGTTGTTAAGTAGTTTGTCATACGTCGTTCGTTTTCCCGCTCTCCAATTTTACGGCTGTGATTACTTACTTTGTAAAGTTAAAAGACAATATCTTAAAGTGATTAAGTGCAAGTAAGACTATTTTTCAAGTGGTAAAGTCTTCTCTCTGGGTAACATCCTTGCCCCCAAACAGGAGTCTTCAAAACGTATTTGGTGCGGAGAATGAACAGAAAAAAAAAATTACATAATTATGACCTATATTTTGAACTTGATATAATACTATGATACGACAAGACCATGTTATACAATTATAATAATACATACATACACATACATGATATCACGCCTTCATTTCCAGAGTGGTTCCGTAACCACATTTTACACAATCAGGCAAAGATGTTTACCAGTGTATTAGTGACAAGGTGCAAGCCCATCGGCTAACAGAACTACAAGCCTTTATTCCCTTAATCGCCTGTTACGACATCCACAGGAAGACATGGAGTGGCGCTATTCTAACCCGGTGACCACATGGGAACAATAATACAACGGTTGAATAAAACGTTATTAATTACATACTCATGTACGGTCGGCCTTATATGCAGCTGAACAATTTGTGCTTTGTCACTTCAACGTCCTGTTTGAAACGCTGCAATAATGTGAAAGGCATTAAAACGACAAGGTACAAAAGCGTGCAGCTACTTATAAATTTGATTGTACAGTACTTCCATATTACATAGCGTTTGGCTGGGTATGGCTATCACGCTCGCACTCGCAACTGACAGTATGTTTGTTACTCGTGTTTCATAGAAAAAAGGAATGGTGCCGATCTCTATTAAGAAACTGTTATACTGTACAATAGTATCGTTTTCTAGACTAGTCAGGATTCAATAAATCCTTGCTTCAACAAGGAAGTAGACAATCTTATTTGCCTTTATAATTTGTTGTTAGATAATATCAATCATGGACACACATAATGCCATTCTTAGATTCTTATTAACTTTATCGTACAATTAAGCACGATATTTTTCTTAAACCGTATTTAATTTTTTGTTTTGAATTAGTCAAATGAAATAAAATTCTTGAAAAATAGATGAAGTTTCGCTGCTTCAAGTTTCTATTTCATGTTTCTTATCGTTTATTTCAATGGTGAACAAGTAGGCACACTTTAACACCTTGTCACTTTAACGTCATGTTTGAACTGCTGCACGAACCTGTCAGGGGTGTTGTTACAGCGACAAGGTACAAAACTGTGCACTTATAAGACCGACTGTACAAAGCATTGCGTGAAGTCAATTGATTATTCCTAGGTAATACCATGCCTAAGTAGATGGTACACATTTACCATCTACTTTAATAATAACGACTATTCATATATCTATACCACTTTTAAAATAAGATGACGATCTTTTAAGGTTAAATTTTGTTTAATTTTAATTTGTGATTGCCGGGTTAGAATGGTGCCACTCCATGTCTTCCTGTGGATGTCGTAAAAGGCGACTAAGGGAATAAGGGCTTGTAGTACTGTTAGGCGAAGGGCTTGCAACCTGTCACTAATACTCTAGTAAACTTCTTGGCCTAATTGTGCAAAATGTGGTTACAGAATTATCAACAAGTCTATTTAGAGTTGTTGGTGTTTCTGTTGCTCTGCCTACCCCACTGAGATTGAAGGCGTGATGTTATGTATGTATGTCATTTTAACTTTATATAGGTCAATATGTTAAAAGTCTTCTGGAACTCATCAACGTTACACAACCATGCAGTTCCTAATAAGGAAAACGTTCACGGTAATATACAACGTATAGAATACAGCGGGAGTCGTGACGCTGGCCGGTAACGTTATTTAGTATAATTATTAGACGTTATTTGCGGGTCGGCATCGTTTATTGCTCTATCTGCTTCATGGTCAAGTTAATGTAATGGAGTAGTATAACAAGGGTGTTTTATTTTATACGTACAGAACTACCAGTTTCTTAAAAACGATCGGCAATCTCCCTCTTTGTTTGAAACACGAGTGAAAGACAGAAAGAAAGAAAATATATTTACACATACATACATACATAACATCACGCCTTCATTCCCAGAGTGGGGTAGGCAGAGCTACAGAAACACCAACAACTCTAAAACAGCTTGTTAATAATTCTGTAACCACATTTTGCACAATCAGGCCAAGAAGTTTACTAGTGTATTAGTGACAGGTTGCAAGCCCATCGCCTAACAGTACTACAAGCCCTTATTCCCTTAGTCGCCTCTTACGACATCCACGGGAAGACATGGAGTGGCACTATTCTAACCCGGCAACCACACGGGGCACGGGGGAAAATATATTTATTGGCACTAAAAATACATGCAAGAATGAGTATAATTAAAAAGATAAATAAACAATAAGTATACCAAGCAGCTTACGATATCCCACTAGGGGCAGCGTCCACAGCTCGGAGCTGGTTTTCAGCGTAAACTAAAAATTAAAAGTAAAACACTAAACTAAACTAAAGTATATTTGTCACTATATATACATATATATATATCTACATATATATATATCTACATATATATATATCTACATATATATGTATATATAGTGACAAATATACTGTCATTTGGAAATGCAAGCGTGTCAGCGATAGTTAACCGAACGCTATTAAAAAGCTGGGAGTACCTACTATAGATGTAAAGATTCGTTTTTATTGCTTTCATACTCATTATTATAAAAAAATATAGGATGTTTGGTTGCTTGTCTTTCAAAAATATTTAAACAGAAAAAAAAACGGTAAATGTCGTTCTCGGAGTACTTAGTACATATCCGCAATTCCGCAATCGAATTTTGTCGGGTACGGCATGATTCCGTCTTTGTTGAATAAGACAGATTGCCTTAGAGGGTCAATTAGTGATTGTAAGGTACCGAGCTCAAAACTCGGAATCACCATATATCAATGAGTTTTTTGCTCTTATGGTGAAGAAAAAACATCGTCCGGAAACTTGCACATTGGAACAGCTGAGTGTGTAAGAGGTTAATTGCTCAAAAGATTCTAAAGGGGCCGAAGTGTTTCCATCTGTAAGGTAAGATAAGATAAGAAGCTATCAAGTGAATAAGTGCTACCACGCGCCTGGTCTTCATGGTCGTTACAAACGGAACAAATACGGAATACCCAAGCTCGGATACTTCGTATTTTATTCCCTTTCGAACGCGTCACCCAATTCTAAGTAAACGTTACCCGAGTAACTTCGGTCAGTAATGTCAGTATACGTCCCTTGGCACCCCGCCGGAACGCCAGCAAGATGCCTTTTTACATATTTCATGAACGTTAACACTGTAGATGCTGACATCTGGCCAAATCTTGCTTCTTATTAACACTTGCGAAGCTTTAAAAATAGGACAACGTTTATTGACCCCCAAAGACAATAAGGGGTTTTTATTAGTTTTACGGATGCGATTCAGATGCGGTTTTTAATAAAGGATGTCCCAAATTTTAAGCACAATTTACCATACTATGCTAAATCTTGCGTAAATTTTGGGACAGCCTTTACAAAGCTAGTTTTACCGAGGTAGTTCTTAGCTAGGTTACGTAGGGGAGGCTTGTGCCCTGAAGTGGGACACAAAGACAAAGTTCATTGTTATAGGTTATAAGGACATACGATAATTATATAATGGAACAAAAAATGGAACGTAAGCCGATGTCAAGATAAAGATGTTAGATAATCAATCTTCTTCGTTTACAAAAACAATCGCACACGAGAAATTCGCAAAGAGAAAATAAACATTTTCCGTTAATGGGTCAGACTCAAATTTCGAAAGTCGAGCTTTATTAAATAAAATATAACAAAATCCGACATGCAATTGCGCAATTTACAACCCTATAATTACTTAGAAAAGTAAAGAAAATTAGTCCGTTGCCTGCTGAAATTTACGTCAAGAAAAGTTAAAGTAATTTCATGAACATGTTCAGTTACAATGATTGCATACTCAGGGTGTTTCATTTTGTTTCTAATGAGGAATTGTGTTTCTGTTGTAATTCCGAGGGAGCATATGGAGGAATTATGAGGGATGCCGCTTAAGGGTTGTTTATGAGTTTTGGAGCTTTCTAACTTGATGTTTTAATTACTTTTAACATGTTTTCAATTTGACATTGCAAACATGTTAATTCATTGTCATTTTGCAAAACAAGTAAAAAAAAGGAGTTATGAATTAAGTTACTAAGGAGTTTTGCGAAAAGAAATGTAAGAAATGCATTATTTAGTAATGACATGTTTTTTTTCCGAAACCACATCTCAGGATTTTTTAAAAAGCCATTGTGTAGATTCATGGTTAGGTAAGGTTTTATTTACAACAATCCTGAAAAGTTTACGATTTAATTATGTTATTATGACCCAATATATGTATTTTAAACTTTATATATTATATTACGTACCCCTTTAATTTAATATAATTGAACCTTCAAGTTCGTTAATTAATCCTGAATGTATTTGAAGTAACAGAGTTCTTATTAAACATATAATAAGTAAGTCCGTGTTCTCAGACGTAACGAAAACCGAAGCCTAACAAAAACGGGCCGTAACAGAACATTTGTATGTAAATTCACATTTACATATAAACTTCTCTGTTCTTGTCCTAACTTGAAAATATTACGGTGATAAAAGCTTATCAAGTATTAAAATGGAAAATTATCACATTCTGGAATATTTTTCTTTAACTTTTTAGAATTGGACGTATTTTTGTCAATTTCTCTTTAACATTATCTTAAATCATTTGTGTATAATAATAACAACTTTTTCATAAGATTCCACGGTAAATTAAAAACAAGATAAAGCTAAATACATACGCGTATTTCATATCAGGACTATGTATATAAAAACGTATTCCGTAAATATCTTGAGGAAAAACTACGTAAATCAAATCGCTGCTTTTGAATGAGTTGACTCTTTGATAACTAGAGTAAGCAATAAACGCAATTTGTATTTCAATACCACTTTCATCAATCCCATAAACATAGCACTTACCATGATTCCTCGGATAAGTGCACTCCTCCATAAACTGCTACATTCGGGTCAATCGCTCGAATACTTCAATATCACTGGCCGGTAACACCCTGTGAACAAAGAACACGTTATTTAAAAAGTGAAAAACAAAAACGGTTACAAAAGATTTATTTGTTTAAATAAGTCGAAAGCGATTGGTGACCAGGAGAAAACTCAGGTACTTTTGTTTCAAAAAATATTTATTAGCTTTTGTATCAATGTGACGCTTTAAACTTAATTTAGTGTTTTAAAAGCAAGCCCGCTTATACTTTTTTAATTCCCGCTTCAGTTTAAATATTCGTCTGTGACTAAGACTGAAAATTTTATAGGATAGACAGTAACAATGCGCAAGTTGCAGAACATTCTCAGCACTTGAGAAATTACAAGATATTTACATTTGACAGTATTGAGGAGTTTCTCTTTTCATACGAAATTTTTAGTATTCTTAGAAGTGGCCAAGAATTTCTCATAATAAACTTTCACGATTAAAAAGTTTCTCATCGGTACAATAAAAGACAGAATTCGATAAAGAAAATTATGTTTCCCCTAAATTAAATGTGGATTCATTCAGGTACGAAGGGTATGACAGGAATGACATCCCGAGTTTATTTTTCCGGTCGCCTTTGAGCAGGGTAAAATGGGCTTTAGGATATCCTATATAAAAGCTTATGGGTTATCCTTAGTACCTTCAATTATTTCTAAAATCTATTCGATCTATTTTGGGGGACTCGTATGCGTTTCGGGTGAAATTGATATAATTTTTTTTTTTATTAAATTTCGCTTGTAATTTACCATCCAAAGCTTCTTTTAAGTAACTGTGACTTAAAAATCACATAAGTAGCATAATATTTTAAGATTAATGAACCAAATGCTCCTGTTAGAAACAAAGTTGTATCATACTACGAGTATGTTCATCTACTTTTACACCCCCTAGAAATGTAAACCGGAACTCTCGAGTTTTTTATTTGTTAGTAATATTCACCAAATTGCCTATATTCAAACTGTACATCATTACCTTGTCCTTTAGGAAATGATCCTATTTCAAAAATATCGGCAATGCCAGATGCCTGGCCAGCTACAAAATTATAGGAGTACCAACTTGTTCTAAATTCAAATGTCATCTCCACTTTTAATTTTCCCTAATTGAGGTTTATCCGTGCGCCTGTCAGCACGGCGTTACAGGAATGACATCCTCCGAATTGTTTTGTTTTAGTCCATTACAAAAAGAATTTGCAAGTGGTCGTTTGTTGCCGTGCAAAATTTGATTCTTTTGTCTTCTCCTTTTTACTCGTCTCTATACAAATAAATAGTTTGAAAAGGGAGTGTTTGTTTTAATTTAAAAATGCTGTCAATTTATTTTTGTTATTAATTGCGAAGTAAAAGAGAAAGCTACAATTTTAACTTTCAGCTCTCTGGAACTCTCTGACAGATACGTCAAAGTCTTGGTTTAGATCGAAGACCTAATTATTAAGCATTTATTCACACCATTTGTCAGGATTTTCAAAAGAATTCACCATCAACATCAATTCGGTTTTCAGTATCTTTCAAAAGAATTCACCATCAATATCAATTCGATTTTCCTGTAGTTATAATGCTATTTGCACTTATAGCAAAAAGCAGATGACTGTGCGTAAACATGGAGTATAGACTCTAAGGCCCATAGCAATTTTTAAACACCATGTTTCAAATCAATCCCTTGGTGTGACTGAACGTAAACCCTCCTAGTCCCTAACATAACTTGCACCCGTAACCTGCCCCGTCCATACACATGTCCACCGAGGTTACCGTTAAGCTGAAACGTACCAACTTAACGTAATTAAAGTCGACTAGCGAAGCCAATCGAGGCTCGAAGTAAATCCGGATTAGTCCGGCACAGAACGGAAATTAGGTCGATATCTAACTATCTCCATAATCGAACTTTGAAGTCACGTTAGCCATGTCTTTTTCTTTCAATTGCATAGTGGTTTAAGTATGACAGGGATAGTTTCTGAGATTTTGTGTTTGCTAGGTTAGTAACCCAGTTGAGTTCATTAGGAAATCTCTAGGTGCAGAGGTATTAAGGGCAAGATGTGGATTAACTAAATCCTGATGTTAATTATTAAATCCTTTCCGGAAGAATAAATTTGTTTAGCCACAAATTTGTATGGCGATAGAGAAAGGAATCCTGCGTAACTAACAAATTGAATAAGTAGCAAAATACTCCTTAACAAGTAAGTCAGTAAGGCATATTTTGCAACTTATTGGATTCGACGTTATGCATTTCGTATACCTAAGTCCTCAGGTTTGGGACTCAGCGCCTACATACCATGGTAACCCCCATGACATGCTAGTTTAGGATGAGCGTAAAGGACAGAGCGATAGTATTTATATAGCTCTGTCTCTTCCTCTTACCGTAAACTGAATTGATTATCTTGTATTCCGGTTTGGGGATAAGACAGCCGGTGAAATAACTAGCATAGAGGCATTCCATCTTAGTCCTCAGGGTTGGCAATGCATTTGCAGTCTTAGGATTGCAGTTTTGCGAATGCGAATGTCTATGGGTTACGGTTTCTACATAACATCAGGTGGCCTGTGTGCTCTTTTGCCTACTCAATGCCATAAAAAAATGAGATGGTAACCCCCCAGGTGGTGTATGTGACGGATTTGGCTTATGCATGTTTAAAAAAAAATAATTACTTAACTGGCATGACAATCAGTAAAAACAAGTGTAATTTAATAATTTACCCATTTCTAATGATCAATTGACGAAGTCATTTTCTCATGGCGGGTCAATATTTTTTTTATTATCAGTGAGCTAAAACTACACTTGATACATTTGTATAGGTACTCTGACGGTGACCAACAGTTACCAACAAATATGCCTTTATAACATTAATTTATTTATTTCACAATTTTCCTCCCCGAACACTCAACCCCGCAGCCACTTTGCCTTTAGGCGTTTTAAACTGGGACAAAACTTTCTCAGGCAACCGTTCAATAAAAAAGGGTCGCATTTTACGATAGGCCTGAAACCTTGTTTCAATTCAGATTCTAGCGACGGTTCGTTCGTAGCTTAGGTAATGTTATTCTAGTATACTTGTCTATACACAAATACATATCTAACAAGACTTATATTTCATTTTGCATTTTCCACTCTTTTCGTAAAGTCAAAGAGTTCAGTTTACTTTGTTTTTGCTGTTGATACGCTTCTTTGACATTATGACGGTGTGATAGGTATTTTTATGGGGCGTCTGGCAGGGACGTAAAGGGGGAATCCTAATTTGAAGACATACTCGTAGTAAAATTTGGAACGCTGAATATATTTTTATGCGTAAGAGTGAGTGAATGAATGGTAGCGAGGGGAAATAGTGACATAAATATTTAAAAAAACCGACAAAGTGTGAGTCCTATTTGCACGCAAATGGTTAAAACGTACCAGTGTTATATAGGGCCCGCCTCTCGTTTTCATTTTATTTTATTTATGTTATAACGGCGTTTGAATAATAAACTCTGTGAATAGTTAAACTGTCTTCCAATCATTTACTGTTTATGAGATACAGCCGACTGACAAACAAAAGGACGAAACCCAAAAATTAAAAATAATAATGACAAAATTACTTTATTTCTTTTTCAAGAAATAGTTTAGCACTGTCTAATAATAAAATTGATTTTAAATTTAGGAAAAATTAAGAACATTCCTAATTATTATAAAACTCTACGCGAGGAGAGTCACGGGCAAATCTAGTATATTTTACCATAATATCAATGAATCACTACATAGTATAAAACAACTAGTGACTTTGTTTTATACTATGTAGTGAAGTCGCTTTCTCTGTCCCTATATCCCTATGTATGATTTTGATGCGGTTTTTTTTAATAGATAGACTGATTGAAGAGGAAGGTTTATATGTATAATACTTTAATCCGGAGCGAAGCGAGGGCGGGTCGCTAGTCATTAATAAGCCATCATTCAATCCATAAATGTTCTTATCTATTATTTATGGTCATTATTTATACACCGTGCCCGGGACCCAAAGGATTTTAACAGCGAATTCTTAAGGTTATAAGGAATTAAAAATGTACATCCAAATTTGGCTGTCATATAACTCATATTCAAACAATCTTATGAGTGACTAAAGGCAACTAAATTTAGCGTATGCTGCAGACAAATTTAAACCATATTTCTAGAAGTTATAGATGACTTTTGCATGCGAGTTTACTGTGACTTAGTTGCTTTATAACAAAATGAATCTACACATGACTTTACTTATCTAAAAAGTGGCAACGTCCCAATTTTAAAGGTGTGTTGCACTAAGTTTTCGTAACAAGTTTATTTTACAAAAATAGATATAATATCTCGAAAACTATACCGAATCGAGCCTACTTTATAACGACTTTTTAGGGTTCCGTCTTCATAACTGTCCATCCGTCCGTCCGCAGCGAAGCACAGAGATTCTTAGTACCTACTAAAAAGCTGTTATATAGCATGAATATTAGTCACGTCAGTAAAGCGGTAAAATAAAATATTGAAAACATTTTTTTGTTCAGTGTATCTCCCCTAACAAGTAACGTGCGGATGTGATTGTTTTTCATGTCTACCTTATAGTGTGGGGTGTCGCTGGATAGGTCTTTCAAAAATATTGCGGGGGTATGGAAACTATTTTTCGATTAAGGGATCCGTTTATTAAATATTAAGCTTTAAAGCGCAAATTTTTGTTATAGTCAAGTGTCCCCCCCTACAGCCAATACTACAAATAAGAACTAAAAATCTGATGAATATTTCAAATGAAAGCGCATATAACGAAGTAAAACAAAAACTATTACGGCTAACATCACTGGTTCTTGAGATACAGGCGATTAAAGTCTTTATACCTACTAAAATCATCTGAGACGGCACCAAATTACATTAAATAGAAAATTAGTTAATAACGGTGTTTGTAGTACTTAACGGCTTTTTAACTCAAAATTAGCACGCTGTTATAATCCTTCAAGTACGTCCCGGGCACGGTGTCTAAATTTTTTTTTTTTTGTTTATCGGTGTCAAAATACAATTAAAAATTAAAACACCTCCTAGCTTTATAACATCTTAATTCTCTAACTAACCTAACATCCAATATAACTTATTTATAACAAGTAGATATAACCGAGCTAGAGCGGCAGCCAGTCGCAACTTTCAAGGCGAACGAATGCGGTGATTTGCCTTTGAGAGCCTTTGTATCGATCAATAGCGGCGAATGTACCACGATTTGTGCAAATTATGGGGGGAAATAAATCACATTGGCAATTTTAACCAAACATATTTATTTAGTTTTTCTGTTAGGTTAGTTTAACAACAATCTTTTGTCCGCGACTCCACGCGCGTAGAAGTCCATTATAGCTATTTATTCCTAATTATTTTTCCTCCTTATTATGTATATTTATTTGTTACATACATACATAACATCACGCCTTAATTCCCAGAGTGGGGTAGGCAGAGCTACAGCAACTCTAAAAATACTGGTATATAATTCTGTAACCACATTTTGCTCAATCAGCCCTTCGCCTACAAGCCCTTATTTCCTTAGTCGCCTCTTACGACATCCGCGGGAAGACATGTAGTGGCACTATTCTAACCCGGCAACTACACGGGGGATTTATTCATTATATTTGTTTACCATATATATGTATCTATATATTTATTAATATTGATCGCATTAATTTGGGTATAATATACCCTAATTTCTTTGTGTTGTACATATTCGGCTATTTGTTGTCATGAATTGTCTCAAATTGTTCAAAGGTTAACTGGGAGGGTTTCCTTAAAGGAATAACCTCGCCCTGCTGCATTGCTGTCTTTTTTATGATTGTTATATCTTTTGTTTATACAATTAAGTGTTTAGGTATATACATACATCTACACTAGTAACATAAAAGTAAAAAAAAAATGGATTTTTATTATACGCTGTTTTATTTTTTCTACGCGTAGGGAGTCGTGGGCAACAGCTAGTGCATATTTATTTTATTATATTTAGCAAACATACACATATGATGTTATAGCAAAAACATGTGATGTGTGTGTAAGTAATCTGAAATGTTTGCAAAATTACGCCGAATAAACAAAAACCCTTTGTTCCCAGAACCGCCAATGTTGCATTTATTAATAATATGCTATGCAATCATTTAATTTATTTGTACACGCGCCGAAATTATGTATCATTCCGGCATTTTATATGTAAAATTACGGGTTAAAGCAATGTATATGCTAGCTGTTGCCCGCGACTCTGTCCACGTTGAAATTATTTATCGTTAATCCCTCTGGAACTATTAAATTTTCCGGGGTAAAAAGTATCCTATATCCTTCCCCGGGACCTTTAACTGTAATTAAAAAAAAAACAATTCTCTCACGCATATTCGGTTTAAATGTTTTTATACAATTTAACATCGCACCGCCTAGATTCGCTTCGCCTCGCCGTTGGAAAAGCACCTTGCACTAGTACATTTCGTCACTACTTTGGAAAAAAACCGCGTATCTCTTATTTCGTGGTGTACGATTTTAAACTTAAGCTGGAAAAGAAATAAATTTAGAATTGCTTGACGATTTGTTACTTGACTTTCATATAAAACGTAAATTACCGATATCAATCACGGTACTGGTAGTACTGTCGGCCTTAAATAAGTAGCTGCACACTTTGGTACCTTTTCGTTTTAATGCCTTTGACAGATTAGTGGCAGCATTTCAAACTTTACGTTAAAATGACAAAGCATTAAATTGTGCAGCTTACATATAAGGTCATCTGTACCGTATATATTATATTTTGAATAATCTTCGTAACGTTAATTTTTGTCCTTAACTATGGGTACTTTTTTTGGAAAACGCCCAGTTGCGGATTAATTATGATGTTGATCGATTTCGAATAAAAGGGCATATATGGGTTAATTCATGTCAAATGTTTTACACCCAAAGCTTCTGGACTAAAATTGCTCAGATACAGCCACTAGGCGCGTTCATGTTCAAACTCGTAGACATATTGTAGGCTTGGTATGTCGCAATGTCGAATGCGCCCATGTTTGACGCATTCGGTGCCAACGCCGCGATATTGGGACCATTTTGTATGGAAATCAAAGAGCCTGGTCCATAAGTAGGTACTGTTAAGGAAAACCGACCGGTTTTGGCTGATAGTTGTGAATAAATTTCCGCACAAAATATTCCTACGTTGTGAGTAAGAATATCCTTCAACTGCTTTACTAAGGAAAGAGCGTCATGTCTCAATGGGTCTCTTTAAGGTAAGTAGAAGTTATAGTGGTGGTAGGAGTTTGTGCAAACTCCGTCTGGATCCTACAATCATATCGTTTTACCTACCACCAAGCAACAGTGTCCATATTGTTGTGTATGGGGTCAGGGGTATGACAACCGGTAAAAGAGAGGCATTCCATCTAAGTTCTCAGTGTTGAGATTATCACACATACTTCGTTTATACACATTGTATATAAACGCAAGGCCTAAGTTATATACGTATAGCCGCTCTCTATTTGATTAGAGGAATTTGAATGTTTAACAGATGACATAATATAGCAAAAATTTGCCAGGTTTGCCACGTGTCACTAGTCGTGTCACGTTCGGAAATGTATAACACGGCTAATTTACGAATTGTGTCAAACAGCGGCACACTCAAATTCCTTGATGTTATAATGTTTGATAATACCTATTGATTTTATCACTTCATCGAAATTTTATTTTATCACTCATCACTTCATCGAAACAGCTTTCATCGATTGTATCATTTCATCGAATTTCATTTCATCGAACGCTATTTTCTGCTGAAACCATAATGTTTTCAGGGTAACTTTAACTTTAGGTTAGGTTAGATGTTCAAGATACCCTGAAAACATTATGGTTTCAGCAGAAAATTGCGTTATATGAAATTACACATTCGATGAAAGGTGTTTCGATGAAATGATAGACACCCCGATTTTATTACGTCATTCCCTGTAGTTGCATATGATGGCGTGTTAACAACTCACATTGGTAATTGCCTGTCGACGTATTAGGTCAAAGTCTCAGAAAGTTGATTTCCAAGAAATACACTTAAAAGCTGTTTGTATATCAGAAGTTTAGACTTTACGTGGCATTGTTAAGAATACATAAAAGATAATCATTATAAAAAAAAAAAACTAATCAACGTGGGTTTCATCACTTATTTTAATGTAGGTATAAAAATTATATAGTACGTATGTATGTAAACCCTTTATTGCACATAAGCAATTAGGTATGACATGCTTGCATCAACAAAAACAATGTACAAAGATGAACTTATCCCATATGGGATCTCTTCTAGTTAACCCTGAAGTAGAATAAGCAAGGAGAATGCAAGATGATAGACACAAAACAGAAATAAAAAATGGTATATAATCCGAGATTCCGAGAAGCAGATAAAAAGAAAAAGTTAACTTAAGAAAATACATAAATAGGAAATGTTTTTGTCGTTAACTACTCAAGGCCTAAAATTGAAAAAATAATAAGGATGTTCTCTAACGGCCAAACCCTATAGTCAAACCGCGGACTGATAGCCTTACTCCGGATTAAAATTTGACACATTTTGTATGGGCAAATGTCAAATTTCAACCCGAAGTAAGCCTTATCTATCCGCGGTTTGAATATAGGGTTCAGCCGTAAATGGTTTTTGAATTTCGATATTCCAATAGGTTTATTATAAGCTTTGATTATTCCCGCTTTTCAATTGTCAAAACAGAACAAAAAAACTACATTACCAGTATACGGCTTGGAAAATAAATATATAATGGTTTCTTCAATAAATTTAGTATGAAATAATACGTGGGATGTTATACTCGTAAGAGCATATACGTGAAAGTCCAAAGTTATCCTTGCTAGAATCGTTTTATTAAAACATTTGAATACCAAATACTATGTAGATTAGTACCTAAGAAGGTTACCATTTTGAGATATTGGACAGACAGATACGTAAACAATATCAAGGTTGATTAAATTCATGTAAAGAGTATTCATATTTGATGAAAAATCAAGAAATAATATTTCATTTATGACGGTTTTTTACGTACAGTTTGTTTTTCTTTTTTTGGGCACATGAGTTCTTTAAAAATCGAATGTATTTAAATGTACAAGCAAGTCAGACCATGGGCAGTGTAGGGTTCGGAAGCCGACTACGAACACAATAAAGTGCATCAGCAAAAGAGCGTATCTTCATGCCACTTACGTCGTTTTTTTATAATGAAGCGTTACCTTTATATATATTTTTTTAGTTTTTGCTCAGACGGTTTAAAACATTAGGGGGAAGAGGGGAAATCACAGTTTATGCAAAATCCCAAGCAATTATTTTCGAAAATATTCACTCAAGTAATCAAACAAATTGTTTAGAAAAATTAAGGTGTTTTTTAAAAAACTGACAAAATAAGAATAACACGTTGAGGCATGCTGAAAAAAAGCTTTTATACGTATGAAGCGCCCCCCTAAAAGTATTTAATTTTGTTATTTATAGCGGGTTAAACTATGCTCCCATTAATATACATCTTGAAGTTTTTGTGTAAAATGTTTGTGACATACGGACAGACGAAACTACGATGGTTTCGTTTTCGACATATTGGCTACAGAACACTTAAAACAATATAGGTAAAAAGATACTACCATTAACTTAACTTCACTGTTTCTATCTAAGTACCCTATTTGTCATAACGAAGCCAATTTAGATGGGTCATTACTCACCGGAATTGCAGTCTTCTGCTCTGCGGAAAAAGATCGAGAAATAATGCTGCGTCGTACAAAATGACTAAAAGAGAAGCTTTAAAGAGAAGCATAAAACAATCACGTCACAGTGTCTATAACGTGTTCCCGTGTTCGACCTTATTATAAATAGCATAGAAAAATAAAACATAGTCTATTAGACTATGCGGACGGATATTATCACTGAATAACATAGTATGTTACTCAGTGATAATATAGCATTCTACTGGTGAAACAGTTTTTGAAATCGGTTTAGTAGTTTTTGAGTTAATTTGTTACAAATATACAAAAGTACAAATCTTTCCTCTTTATAATGTTAGTGTTGAGATATTTTTCGATCTGATCATAGCTGATGGCTTAAAACTAGTCAAAGTTTTTGTAGCAGGGTAATTGCTTCTGGCATTTTTTGCTTAACAGGGCTGGGATTCTACACGGTAATAACGATATAGTGTTTCCATATTGTCAACGTTTTCATAACTCTTATGTCATTTACAATAATGGCGACTGTGACATAAACTATTTTAAAACACGTCAAACGCGATGGGTATCGTTATAACGCAGTACAATAGAGGCCCAGGGCAGTTTTATAAAATGTTGGTATTTCCTCGTAATTACTACTGATACGTCGTCACTAGGTCGGCTCTATTATATTTAGATTTGGATAGCCACTAACTATACGCCAGTTTCGGTATCAGGTAGGACCGTGTTCTATTCGGCAAAACCCTATTTTATTTGATATTTTATTGTAGGTGTGGTTGCCGGGTTAGAATAGTACCAATCCATGTCTTCCCGTGGATGTCATAAGAGGCGACTAAGGGAATAAGGGCTTGTAGTACTGTTAGGCGATGGGCTTGCAACCTGTCACTAATACAATGGTAGACATCGTGGCCTGCTTTTGTAAAATGTGGTTGCAGGGCGTTTTCCAAAAAAAGTACCTGTAGTTAAGGACAAAAATTAATAACTTTAATTTTTCCATTACGTCACGAAAATTTGTCATATTTTTATATAGGTGCCAATAGGCGGTAAATCAAATTAAATAAGCATAGCAGATTCAAACCTCACTCATTAGTAATATGGTTGAACTTGCTACAGGAGTTTTGTCTGATGCCACTATTTCTCTTAAAACAGTAATGGTTAATTTTCGTGACGTAATGGGAAAGTTACCGTTTGTTAATTATAATCCTCAACTACAGGTATTTTTGTGGCTCTGCCTACCCCACTCTGGGAATGAGGGCGTGATGTATGTATGTATGTATGTTATAGTATGCTGGTTTTTATTTCCTTGTCACTAATAATGGAGGCCGTGTTAAAAACAATACGATAACATGTAAAAATCAATATTTTTTACTGAGTGGAAAAGAGCCAATGTTCTTGTTTGAGGTGTTAATGAGCTTGGTTATTACGATATTGTTAACTATGCCAGATTTGTTCTCGTTTTGTTAACTGTAAACAAACTAAATTTACCTTTTGAACACATTCCTCACATTCATAAGCCGAGCATGAACCAAACTTAACTAGTGACCCGCTCCGCTGCGCTTCGGTTTGTGCGATTTTTATGTAACATACGTACATAAACCAAAATGTATTAGACATAACAACCTTCCGTGAAAAAATATTTATCTAATAGTGAAAACCGCATCAAAATCCGATGCTTGGTTTAGGTTAGGTTAGGTCATAGGCAGAAATCGTCTTTGTCTTATACTATACTAGCGACCCGCCAGCGGCTTCGCCCGCTACAATTTTTTTTTTGTTTCTTTAATGTCACTTTGGGGTATGAAAAATAGATAGTAGCCGATTCTCAGACCTACTGAATATGCATATAAAATTTCATAAAAATCGGTCGAGCCGATTTTATATATTAGATAAAGAAGACCAATTAACCACTTGCTTTGTGATTGATGTCAAACTATTCATGCATAAGTACTCACTCTCATGTACATTGAAAATGTTAAGTGTATTGTCAAAATAAACTTTAAACTAAACATCTAATTCTAGTTTTAATGGCTTTCACTCCTGTAAAAATGTATTTTGCCAATGTCGAGTTATTTAAAGACACTCCCACGGATTTAATACAGAAATAAATCCATGGATATCACACCCGAGAATAATGTTCGATATAAAAGAGTATTTTCTCTTGTGGACGTGGGAGTCAGCCCCACGCGCTTTTCTGTCAAGTCCAAGTTTCATGCCAAGCAAGACAATCACAATGACATTCACAGTAATAAGGTTCTAAGTTCATTCATTCTAAGTTCATTTTTGTTGGGTGACTGTACCATACGTAACTAAACAATTAAACAATTATTTTTCAATCCTATACGGTTTGTGCGCGTTCTCTAAATCGGCACTAACGATTTTGATTTTAAAAAATGCAATCACTGCCGGCAACGCATATAAGCGTCCTCCTGAATTTTACTAAGTGCCATAAACGCATATGTGCCTTCTTAAAGTATGTAAGCTCAGTATAAAACAAAGATACGGCACCTGGCAAGAGTTAAAAACACAATGTCGGCAGTTGAATGCGTATTTTCAAACTTTTGATTCAAACTCCACGGACATCGTCACATCAAAACCTCTAGAATTTCAGCATAATAAGACAGCACTTAATGCTCTGTCCATTGTTTCATTCCTTGATATTATACAACACAGGTGCAATAAGGGGATTTACAGAAGGTCCCTTACACAATGTGCCTATTGCCTACACAATGGGTGTAGGTACTTACGTTTAATATTGGTTTGAATGAGGGATATATTCCTCATATTCCAGCAATGTCACATAATTCCTTTTTGGAACTAAATTAGCATCCATTTCAATATTGTTTTATTCCGTTTTTAGTATTTGTTATTATAGCGGCAACAGAAAACATCTGTGACAGACAGGGAGACCTGGAGTCTTAGTAATAGGGTCCCTTTGGGTACGGAACTCTTAAAACGAGCTTCACTTGACAGGTAAAAAAAAAAAACTTTGTACACGCTCACACACTAATACAAGCGCAAGGGCAAACCAATTTAGTTTTACCCTTGTGATGTCAACGGTAAATACGTCCTTCGCACGGTCTGTTAGAAACTTCAGGGTTTCATTTAAACAGATTAGTTTCAATTTGCACGGGTTTACAGCCCTCTGAGTAAGTATATGTCCTATTTAGTGTGCCCTGAACTTTGAGGTCAACGAGACAACATTATAGTTGAATTCGATTATTTAAGGAGACCCTATGTCACTTTCTAATTCACGAAGGTAGAAAGTGACAGCACACGCTCAAGTTTAATGAACGTTATGTGTATGGTGATATAATTAAAGGACCAATGCCACAACATAAAGAACATTAAGTATAATTTATCTTTTAAATGCCTGTTCTTCTTCAATAGAAATAATTTATTTTTGTTGCATTTAACTTTGAAAATGTGATATTTTAAAACGTAAAGCTTATTTGCTAGGTGATAATCTAGTTTAACATTAAGGAACGTAATAAAATTAAGCTAACTTAGGCCGGCTTGCACGAAATCCTTATTATTATAAAAAATAGCTGTAAATACACCTGCAACTACCTAACTACCTTTTTGATGCCCCCTTCCTATGTTTTGTAGCCAAAGTGGCAAAACCGGAACCATGAAAATTTTCAGAAATAATTGCTCCAGATTGAATAGTAGTCCATAAAACATTTGAAAAAATAGAAAGAGAATGCTAAATAAATACTTTAATTATTGCTGAAAAACAGCACTTCTCAACAAAAGGACGTACGTGGTATGAAGATACGCTCTTTTGCCGTTTAGGAAATATTGAACTTGAAAGTAGTTTTAGTGGTGGTAGGACCCTGTGCAGGGTCCGTCCGGATCGCTACCACCATCTTATCCGTTAACCACCCGCCAAGCAACAGTGCTCGCATTGTTGTGATTCGGTGTGGGGATAAGACTGTGTGGAGAAAATTACTAGCATAGAGGCATTCCATCTAAGTCCTCAGGGTTGGCAACGCATTTGAGGTCTTAGGATTATAGTCTTGAGAATTCAAATGTCTATGGGTCTCAGATTCCACTCACCATCAGGTGGCCTGAGAACTCGTGTGCGTTCTCCTTATTATAAAAAAAAATAACTTTCGCACCGCACCGCAAAGAACCGTTGTTTTTATATTCCAAGTTGCTTAAAATAATAAGGTTAAACTTTCTAAGAACTCTTCGATGTCCCATTTAAGTAGGGTTGTTGAACCCGCTGTTACATCAGAGGAAAACACCATAGTAATAGTAAGTGTTCTATTTACTGCACCCTTTAGTCTAGACGCTGTGGCACCGCTTAATGTGGCTTGTTTAGTACAGTGACATCTATTTTAAATGTCTTAGAAATTAACATATTATGAAAATATTGATTGAAGCGTTTGAAATGTTTAAATTGCTTCTTTATCGTTGAATTGTGGGTATAAGACTGCGTTTCCACCAGAGCCCCTAGCCAAGATGCATTCGCTAACTAGGGATTCGTTTCGTTTGGTTTTAAACCAATCGCATCACTGGTAGATCACGTGACTTTTCGAATGACGTGATCTACCAGTGACGCGATTGGTTTAAAAACAAAACGAATCGAATCGCTAGTTAGCGAACGCATCTTGGCTAGGGGCTCTTAGCTGTGCGAGGTAGTGGAGCAGTGTGCGAGGAAAAAGTCCACCAATAGGATTTCTAGCCTCGCTCAGCACAGTTCTCCTATTGGTGGAAACGCAGCCTAAGGTAGGTATTATCTTCCCAATGCATCTGGTGACACACATGTCTTAACCATTTAAACCTTAGATGTTAAAAATAATTTAAAATCAGCGATATTTATGTATTACATTATGACATATCTATAAGTTCAATTGTACTGAAACATACCCTATTCTTACTTAAACTTATAATGTTTTCTCTTATTACATACTTATACTTATAAAAAAGTCATGCATTGTATGTAAATTTATATTTCCATGTGTAATAATATTAAAAATGCAAAAGTAACTCTAATTGTTTATTGTTACTCTGATTGTTGATCTCAGCTGAACCGTTAAACCGATTATAATGAAAAGTATTACCGCCTATTGGCCGTGATTCATAAAAAATATGAGTACATTGAAAATGTACTGGGTTAAATTTAATATTTGTTAACCAAAATTAACTACTTAATTTCTTTAATGTTTTCCCGCTAATAACTCCAAATATAAACTTTAAGACAACCCAGTAAGGATCTTAATAGGTTTTAAAGAGTTTCCCTAATGACTGGAGATAACAATGATTTATTTAAAGGTCATTAGGGTACAGTTCGACGCGAAGTTAAACGATGCACATTAAGCACTTAGAGACGGTGTTGAACAGGGCCTTTCGAGACCTATTAGTAGGTAAAATACAATTTTTGACGTTGCCTAAACTGTAAGGTAGCAGTACTATAGTAGCTACTCGTATAATCGTTGGTGATATTTCAATACCGCGTAACTAACAAAAAGATCAGGTGCAAATTACACCTTAGTAAGTAAGTCAGCAAAGTAAATTTTGCAACTTATTGGATTTGTTAGATACGCGATATTGGAGTATCACCGATAATATTCGACTTATTAAAATAAAAGTACCTATTACTTTATCGAAACACCTTTCAACAAACGTATCATTACGCAGAGTTTTCATTTCATCGAAAGGCTTTTCTCGCCGCACGAAAATAGCTTTCGATGAAATCAATTTCGATGTCAATACAATCGATGAAGTGAAAGTTCGATAAAGTGATGTCCGCAAACTACTTCAATCCGTCAAACGTATATTTTTTATTATTCATATATATATTTTTTACACGGTGGCCTAGTTTGGAGTGACCCTGCCTCCGAAGCCAGTGGTCCTGGATTCAAATCCCGGTAAGAGCGGATATTTGTGTGATGAGCGCAAAGGACGACACAGCGCAAATCTATGCCAAAAAAACAAGCATATTTTAAAATGTTTTTTCGATATTTCAAGACAGGATTACTATCGAGCGTCGCAGTCAAAAGCATTCTAACGTGATATCGATATCAAACACATGCCTATACACGTTAAACTTCACTAATCCCCCTTTTGTCAAGGGGTAAAAAATTACTTAGTTTGCTTATTTTTGTCTCTCCCGCAATAACCCATCATGTTCAATCCCGCTCAAATCGACGCCGTTCCCTAATCCGAGGTCTAAATAAGGCATGTTTCACAAAATCCACCATCCCAGAGATTACCTAATATGACATTTAACCTGTACCTTTGCCCGTAACTTTTAAGACCCCTCTAAATTGGCCTTAATTCGGCCGGGAGCGTTAGATAAACTCGGTATTATCGATATAATCTTTCTGTACGTCCTTATATTTGGTTTGGTTTTACCGAGTTTTTAAAAAAATAAATAAATATCAAAGTATATTCACACACCAATTGACGTAGTCCCAAAATAAGCTCTAGGCTATGGGTACTAGACTACGACTACTACTATAAAAACTTTAATAGAGAAGAGAAGACTTAAATACATAGAAAACATCAAAGACTGGGGGGTGATTCTCTCAACACAGCGCTGCGTCGATCTCAAAGATGAAGTTTTATCCGGCAAGTTTAAGAAGCCCCGTTTAGCGTACAAAACACATTTTAGCGCGTGCCTTCTCAATTAGGCAGCAGGCCGGTGAGTCGAGAGGCACGCGCTAAAGTGTGTTTGTACGCTCCGACGGGACTTCTTAAACTTGCCGGATAAAACTTCACCTTTGAGATCGACGCAGCGCTGTGTTGAGAGAATCACCGACCAGAAACCAAATTGTCGCTCTTATCACACCAATATTTGCCGAAAACGAGAATTGAACCCTCCCGGGTTCGATTGGCAAGCTACGTAGGCAGGGTCACCACCAACTAGGTCTTCTAATTTCTTCGTAAGTTTATCGTCATTAGAAGATCGAAGGATAAAATTGATATGAAACCTATAAATAATCATTGGTACTAGGTTGGTATGAGTTTTACAAGAGCTTACTTTGGTAAAATACCATTAATATCTGGTCAAAACTCTTGTTACTTTCTTTATAAATAATAAAAATGAACTATTAAGCGATGTCATCATTAGATAACATGTGAAGATTATTAACAGTAACGATAATGATTATAGAAAACCGTCAAAATGTACGGAATTGACATACTAAGCGATCGGAGTGATCGTACGTTAATCACACTAATCACACTAATAATCCTATCTTACTTAATATTATAAACGCGTAAGTTTATATGAATGGAAGTGTAGATGTTTGTTACTCTTTCACGCTGCAAAGGCTTGACAGATTTGGATGAAATTTAGAACGGAGTTAGCTTATACCTTGGATTAACGTATAGGCTACTTTTTTCCGGAAAATTTAAATGTTCCCGAAGGAATAACGATAATCGAAATCAGAAGAATCAGGAGTTAGTATTATTATAAATGCGAAAGCTTGGTTGGATAGATGTTTGTTACTCAATCACGCCAAAGCCGGTGAAACGATCTAGATAAAATTTGGTATAGAGATAAATTATAGTTTAGGCTACTTTTTACCTTGAAAAATTGGACGGTTCCTGAGGGAAAAGCGATAAACGTCGACACGGACGGAGTCGAAGAAAACAGGGCCTCTATTCTACTGCGTTATAACGATATCGCGTTTGACGTGTTTTAGAATCGTTCATGTCACAACACGATATCGTTATAACCCCATTGAATACAGGCCCTATTCTATATATTTTCGAAAACTATAACGTTCTCGCAAAGTATCTTGTTAGAGCTTATTCCTTCCAACTGTTTGCTATGCTACAATATTACCAACCATTTAGAACCTTGTTGGTTACTACATTGTAGGTTACATCTCAAATAGCATAAAAATACCTTTAAAGGTAACCATTCCCTCTCAGCTCCACTCAGTGCATTTTCCATAAAACCAGCGATGCAGTAATATTCCATTACAGACTAGTGTACGGTGCATTCACTGCGTCCTTTAGACGTCCACGGATAAAGGAAAGGGTGCAGCCTCTATACAATGTCCATTATCATGCGTGGCTTTTTGTCTACCCATTCAACCTGAACGCAGGGAAATGTCGTTTAAATAATGTCGACCGTTTTATACAGCGACTATCGACTGTAAATTTCGCGTTTTTTCATTAATATAAACCCGTGTGGTTGCCGGGGTAAAGTTGTAAACCTCTTGGCCCGATTGTGCAAAATGTGGTTACAGATTTATATTATAAACAAGTCCTTTTAGATTTGTTGGTATTTCTGCAGCTCTGCCTACCCCACTCTGGGAAAGAAGGCGTGACGTTATGTACGTATGTACCCTGATCTTCACAGTAACATCGATATAATTTTTTTCGCTACAATATTTTACTACATCTCTTTAGTATTCGAGCCCCGCCCGAGACAGCACACGCCTGGTGATGAGCGAGTTGTTATAGACGTTTTTTTCAGTATGTGAATGTGTGTTTTAGTGGTGGTACGACCCTGTGCAGGGTCCGTCTTAATTGCTATCACCATCTTATGCAATAACCACCCGCCAAGCAACTGTGTTCGCATTGTTGTGTTCCGGTGTGGGGATAAGACAACCGGTGAAATTACTAGCATAGAGGCATTCCATCTTAGTCCTCAGGGTTGGCAACGCATTTGAGGTTTTAGGATTATGGTCTTGGGAAATCAAATGTCTATGGGTCTCAGATTCCACTTACCATCAGGTGGCCTGAGTGCTCGTGTGCCTTCTCCTTAACATAAAAACCGTGGTTACAGAATTATAAATAAGTCTTTTTAGAGTAACTCTGCTAAGATTAGGGTATCTGAGAATGAAGGCGTGATGATATGTATGTATTTTTCTACATGAATGTGAATATCGTTGTCTAGTACCGTTTGCGACTAGGTCAATTTTTGTGAGATTGTCCCGCGATTCTGGTAATGGAAAAAATTGCGTTAATTTTTGTCTTATTGGTACTTTTTTTGGAAAACACCCATTCTGGACTCGAACCCTTCCAGACCCACCGTACCCCTCGGCCGTACCACTGGTGGTATTTTGACCAATTATTACTATTAAAATCGAATTTAACGTTGTCGATGGAGCTCTGCTTTCGCAGAGCTCCTATCTCTGAGTAGTTTGGCCCTCCGGGCCTGCTGAAGAACTAACATAACCTAAACCTACCTCATATTTATGATACAATTTTTGGGTCAGTGGTAAGGTTTAGAGGTACGGTGGGTCTGCACCCGACTGGTACACTAGAGGGCCTGAACTACGTTTCGACCCTTTATATGACTCGTCTATAGATTGCGTACTTTCTACTCTCGGCAATAATGTACTATTTTTACCCTATTCACCAAAAGTATATTATATGTATACATTGAAGAAAACCTTTCATATCCTCGGCATGAAAGTTCAACTCCAAACTAAGGCACTTGTCCCACCGCCGAAGACGAGCAAGAAGCGAGTAAAGCTAGAAACTAGATACGAGTTGGCGAGCAGCGAGAAGCGAGTGTATTAAGTAGTTAGTAGAGAGAGATTTCTCGCCCGCAGTGTGACAGCCAGCGAGTGGAGAGAGTTCTCCCCGGCAGTGTAAACAGCCAGCGATCAACTATTAATATCTGTGTATCTTTTATTGACACGGTATTTATATCTTTTGCTCGTTTCTTGAGCGAGAAAATAGTCGATAGCTTATCGCTTTCTCGCCGGCGGTGGGACAAGTGCCTAACCCTTCAACTTTGACAGCACAAAATGTGCTAGAGCTTGATAACTCGGCCACCTTGTCAAGTTAAAACAGCTGTCATAACGGAGAAAATACTTTGTAGAATGAGGCCTCTGTTTTCAAACTCTGTGTTAGCAAGTTTACCTAATTTATGCTTACATTTAGCAAAGACAGGAATACAATGTTCTATTTACTTCGAGCACCGAACGAAATTGATAGTAAATAAAGCAGTGCGAAACTTATGCCGAGAATCGTATTGTTTGCGATAAAGATATAGGTACTGGGTCGCAATAATACATGTAAAGGAAATACATATACATTATAATACATTGAGTTTCCTTTACAATGTTATTTTATTATGTTGAAATTCAATGTTTGTTTTACTGTAGATAAAAGGACAATGTATTGTATTCGTTTCCAGATAATATCACTATGGCAGAATGATTGTTCAGAAAATATCATGGCCGAAGGACTTCTATAGCTTAACAACTATACAATGACATGACAACATTTAATACTACAGGGCTACCAAGGCGAGATCTATAACGCTAACGGGTGTCGCTCGGAATCCTTAATAAAGTTTGTCCTAATGCATCGTTTGTCTGAAAAAGATGGTTGTATTATAACAACGCTAAATTAGTTTTAGGATAAACGAAAATTCGGACACAAACGATGTATAAGGGGATTAGGGATTCCATAGAGGAACCAACGCTAACGTTAGCGATTTTCGAGAACGAGCTCTATTGTATTGTATTCGGAAAAATAACAAGTATGAACTACATAATTTTTTAAAGTTATTTGGTGCCATCTTAGAATAATTTTAGTAGGTATAAACACTTAAGTCGCCTGTATCTCAAACACCAGCCAAGTCTACTTAGTCGTGATAGTTTTCCTTTAAAATGCGTTGTATTATGTGCTTTAATTTAGGATATTTTTCAGATTTTTCTTGCGAAATAGAAGTTTTGGGTGTAGGGGTGGGACACGTAACTCTAGTGGACATTACGCTTTTAGAGTTCAATATTTCGAAGTCGGCAAATGTAAAAATTGATAGTAGGTACATAATGATTTTTTAAGCGATATCCAATGCTATCATTTCCTCACTGGATGAGAAAAATGTACAAAAAAAGTACCTATGCTTTACTTGTAGGGGATACCCGATACCTGAGATAAACTTTTTATCAGAAGTTTATAGGTAGTACAACTTTGTCGGCGTGACTTAAATGTATAACTATGCGAAATTACAGCTTCGTAGTACTAAGGATCTCTGAGATTACCAGAGGACAGACAGACAGACGGACATGCCCAAACTATAAGGGTTCCTTGTTGACAACGGAACCCCAAAAACAGCTGGTACAACCGCACCGTAGAACCAGTTCAGCTTGACCCAAATTCTAGAAACTGTTCGTATAGAGACATCAAAAGCTACCAATTTATCTTGATCTAAGATTTAAAGCACTTGCCACGGATCCAGAGGTCAAAATATAGCGGTGTATTGGTTTAGACAATAACCACTGATCCTTTATTTTATATGGTCGTAACTATGCAGTTAAAACAACCTTATCTCTCTTACTGTTGTTACAGTCGGATTTCTGGCGCCATATCTTTTTATAATACCCATCATCTTTTGTAATATTATTAAGTTGGGGACTGTCTTCAATCTTACTTACGTAAGTAAAAGATGGGCTTGTACAATATTATTATGTTGGATGACAAGGTACATCATAATTGACAACGTGCCATTAGACTTGCAGTCCAGCATTTGTACTATTAAGTTTAAATAAATTACGCCAGTGTGGTTGTCGGGTTAATAGTGCCACTCCATGTCTTCCCGTGGATGTCGTAAGAGGTGACTAAGGGAATAAAGGCTTGTAGTACTGTTAGCCGATGCGCTTGCAACCTGTCTTTAATACACTGTTAAACATTTTAGTCCGATTGTGCAAAATGTGGTTACAGAATTATCAACATCAGTCTTTTTAGTTTTTTTTTATATTAAGGAGAAGGCACACGAGAACTTAGGCCACCTGATGGTAAGTGGAATCTGAAATTCATAGACATTTGAATTCTCAAAACTATAATCCTAAGACCTCAAATGCGTTGCCAACCCTGAGGACTAAGATGGAATGCCTCTATGCTAGTAATTATTTCTGTAGCAGAGCTCTGCCTACCCCGCTCTGGAAATGAACGCCTGATGTTACACTGAGAGAACACTACATGTTAATTTAACGAAAGTGATCTCGGTTGGTTTTTGTTCGGTTAAATATACTAGAAATTGGTTAATTTTACAAAACCACTACAAAACCATTTTGTTTCAAGTAACAAATGCAACTTTGTTATGCCAACCAAAACTATTAAGTACGAATAAATAAAAAACCTTGTTCAAATAACAAGACTGTCTTGATAAATTTATGTTTAATTCATTTAACCGTTAGTTTGGTTGTTAGATACAAAGCAGTATATTGTAACTCGGTTAAAATTACAAATTTTGTTTTGTAGAGAGCAGTTATTAATTTTAACCGAAAATTCCATCAAAATTACTTACTAATATGGTTACGGCTCAGTGTTTTCAACAAAATAAATCAGTTATTCATAGATCGGTTGTCGTTAATGTCAGTTGTGGTAATTAATACAAAACTGTGGTGTTTAAAGTAACAAATTTGCTGTATTAAAATTATACCACATTTTTTCTTAGAATAATCAATAAAGTGGTTTTAACTAATCATGTCGTACAGTAGAAGCTAAGAAATATTTAATTTAAATTACATGTTGCAACAACAACTCTTTTTTTGTTCAATTTAGTAAATCTGCTGATTAAATTTACAAACAAGCTTCTGTAATAATAAACAATACTTTAATGTTGGACTAAATCTTAGCAATTTAGTTTTATCAACATTAAATTTTGTTTAAATTAACAATTTTTTTCAGATTTTTTTTCTTAAACACAACAATGCACTTTTGATAAAATAACCGAATCTTTTTGGTAGAATTGACTTAGAAATTAGATGTTGAAGTAACAATAAATAAGTGAAATCTGTCTTTGTTAAATATATTAGATTTACTGTTTAATATGACAAGACACATTGATAAAAATAAACAATACTTCAAAGTTAGCTAAACCGTAGCAATTTAGTATTATCAACACTTTAATTTTGTTTAAATTAACAATTTTAATCTATAAATGTTTTGTTAATCAGATCAATTTACTATTAATAAAAATAACTGAATCTTTTTGATAGAATTGACTTAGAAAATATATGTTGAAGTAACAATAAATAAGTTAAATCTGTCTTTGTTAAATATATTAGATTTACTGTTTAATATGACAAGACACATTGATAAAAATAAACAATACTTCAAAGTTAGCTAAACCGTAGCAATTTAGTATTATCAACACTTTAATTTTGTTTAAATTATCAATTTTAATCAATAAATGTTTTGTTAATGAGATCAATTTACTATTGATAAAAATAACTGAATCTTTTTGGTAGAATTGACTTAGAAATTATATGTTGAAGTAACAATAAATAAGTTAAATCTGTCTTTGTTAAATATATTACATTTACTGTTTAATATGACAAGACACATTGATACAAATAAACAATACTTCAAAGTTAGCTAAACCGTAGCAATTTAGTATTATCAACACTTTAATTTTGTTTAAATTAACAATTTTAATCAATAAATGTTTTGTTAATTAGATTAATTTATGTTTGATAAAAATAACCGAATCTTTTTGGTAAAATAGACTTAGAAATTATATGTTGAAGTAACAATCGATAAAATAAATGTGTCTTTGTTAAGTTTATAAGATATACTGATTAATATTACAATCATACATCGATAAAAATAAACAATACTTTAATGTTGGACTAAATCTTAGCAATTTAGTTTTATCAACATTAAATTTTGTTTAAATTCACGATTTGATTCAGTAATGTTTTGCTAAACACAACAATGCACTTTTGAAAAAATAACCGAATCTTTTTGGTAGAATTGACTTAGAAATTAGATGTTGAAGTAACAATAAATAAGTTAAATCTGTCTTTGTTAAATATATTACATTTACTGTTTAATATGACAAGACACATTGATAAAAATAAACAATACTTCAAAGTTAGCTAAACCGTAGCAATTTAGTATTATCAACACTTTAATTTTGTTTAAATTATCAATTTTAATCAATAAATGTTTTGTTAATGAGATCAATTTACTATTGATAAAAATAACCGAATCTTTTTGGTAGAATTGACTTAGAAATTATATGTTGAAGTAACAATAAATAAGTTAAATCGGTCTTTGTTAAATATATTAGATTTACTGTTTAATATGACAAGACACATTGATACAAATAAACAATACTTCAAAGTTAGCTAAACCGTAGCAATTTAGTATTATCAACACTTTAATTTTGTTTAAATTAACAATTTTAATCAATAAATGTTTTGTTAATCAGATCAATTTACTATTGATAAAAATATCCGAATCTTTTTGATAGAATTGACTTACAAATTATATGTTGAAGTAACAATTAATAAATTAAATTTGTCTTTGTTTAATTTATGAGATATACTGATTTTTATTACAATCATACATCGATAAAAAGAAATAATACTTTAATTTTGGACTAAATCTTAGCAATTTAGTTTTATCAACATTATTTAGTTAATGTTTTGCTAAACACAACAATGCACTTTTGATAAAATAACCGAATCTTTTTGGTAGAATTGACTTAGAAATAAGATGTTGAAGTAACAATAAATAAGTCAAATCTATCTTTGTTAAATATATTACATATACAGTATAATATGACAAACACATCGATAAAAATAAACAATACTTCAAACTTAGCTAAACCGTAGCAATTTGATATTATCAACACTTTAATTTTGTTTAAATCTTACTCAGTAAATGTTTTTTTAATCAAATCAATTTATGTTTGATAAAAATAAATGATTATTTTTGGTAGAATTGACTTTGAAATTATATGTTGAAGTAACAATTATGAAATTTAATTTGTCTTTGTTAATTTTATGAGATATACTGGTTAATATTACAATCATACGTCGATAAAAATAAACAATGGGATCCCCTTGAAATATCGAAACTCATTTCACCGAAATCGTATTTTCGTGTCGTTTTTGTGTTCCTAAAATATATTAATCAGTTGTAGGTCAATGAATTTATTTCTATTACTTGAAACACACACACACACACACACACACACACACACACACACACACACACACACACACACACACACACACCCACACCCACACCCCCAATGGCCCCAATGAATTTATCCTTATTCTTACATTATTTATATTACCTACTCAATGGACCAAATATCGGATGGATATTTACCTAAAGTTTAGTGGCGTTGTTGTTGTTCATTGTTATTTTAGTGGACTTTATATTTTAATTCATATAAAGCGATCTTTATAAATGGACTACTACGATTAGTAGTCCATTTCTCGTGCCTACCATGCATCTAAGAAATAAAGTTATAATTACATTAATTAAAGCTCTATATTACTGGATCGTTATGAACTTTGTAAAGTACAAATGTAGCCGATAGGAAGGACTTTAATCTTTACAAAGCAAAGTTTATTTTACACAATCAGGAAATCAGGCAATCAATGATGATCATAAAATCAATTATATTATTACAGAGTATAGATATGTTACATTCCTAGTAAATCCCTTTATTTATTTTTATTTATGGTTACCTACTTAGAGTGCCCTCATTATGATAGATCGCCCTATTTCTTACTCTATCTACCTATCATCTTAAGTCCACACCTACATAAATGTATGAGAAGGTACAAATGGTACCTAGCTGGCCTTGTACAATTGTTTTATCATGCGATATAATTATGAAATAGAAACTTTACAGCTTACCAGTTAAGCAATGCACTTTTGACAAAAATAACCGATTTTTTAGGAAAGTTGACTTAAACTACATGTAAACAAAACTATTACGTTTAATTTATCTGATCTACTGATTAATATTACAAACATACCTACATCGATACGAATGAACAACTATAAAGTAATTAAGACTAAACGATAGGTATCGATTTAGTATTATCAACATTGTTTTTTATTTATAATTACCTAACAATTTTACTAGTACATTTTTAGAGTTCCGTACCCAAAGGGTAAAAACGGGACCCTATTACTAAGACCCCGCTGTCGGTCTGTTTGTCTGTCACCAGGCTGTATCACATGAACCGTGATAGATAGGTAGACTGTTGAAATTTTCACAGATGATGTATTTCTGTTGCCGCTATAACAAATAGGTATAGTGTGTAATGTTGTATAGATAATGGTACGGAACCCTTCGTACGCGAGTCCAACTCTCAACTCTCAACTCTCTCTCTCTTGGCCGGTTTTTAATTAACGCAATAATGTAGTTTTTATAAAAATAACCGAATCTTTTTGGTAGACACAATTTAGTAGTTAACTTAAGAAACGAGTGATCCGTTTATTTGACTATGAATTTCATTTTTAATAAGTTTTTTTTGCTGATTGTACTCCTTTTTGTCAAGGACATCCATACATGTACCAAATTTCAAGTCGATGGTATTAACCGTTGAAGAGTTCTCCCTTGCGGAGACGATGCTGGTTGGACCACCAGAATTTCGCTACCTACCAGATTATTGTATTTTCACCGGACTTAATAGGTTCCTACGCCAAATTCCAGCTCAATTGGATACCAACAAGTGGTCGAAAAATGGCCTGCAAGATTTTACCCGAACATATTATGTATACCTACCCACTAGTAAATATGATTAAGCCGTCGTGTTATCTACTTTTCATTCCTTTGTTCTGCGTTAATAGGTATAATATCCACAATGTGACTCAAGTATCAAAACCTTTGAACCTGTTATACTGTTTGAAGAACGAGGGCAGTTTAACGGTTGGTTTTAGTTTGATCTTAACAAAAGATCTTCATGAACATAGACGGCCAATTCATACTATTTCCTGAACTTTTTATAAGTACATATCTACATACAAACATTGCTAGAGAAAACGTAGGGAGGTGAGGAGGGCATATTAAAGTGGTTAAAATTGTCTTACGTACATAAAGAACAGCCCCTTAAATACCTAACTAGCGACGTCGCGACCATTTGTGCTTAGGTATTAGATAATTTTTGAACAATTCCTTAGAAATAGATAACGATTTTTTTTCAAATCCAAGTAGCTAAATATCAGATTCGAAACGAACCAAATATTTCTGTTAGAAGAACAGAAATATTTGGTTAGCCATTCCCGTTGGGCGACCGCCGACCATTACATAATGTAATGACGTCAGTGGTAGGTACAATTAATCGAATGAGGTACAAACTAGGTACTAGAGCCGGGAGGTAACGGCCATCTTGAGGCGAACTAGCGAACGGCTACAGTGTTGCCAGCTGTTGATGATTTCGTTTCTGGGGTTATTAAAGATAGGGTTTCTGATTTCTAGACTTTATTTTTCCTGAAGCTCGAGAATTCTCGACTAACGGGCAAACCCTATATTCAAACCGCGGACAGATAGCCTTACTTCGGATTAAAATTTGTCACATTTTGTATGAACAAATGTCAAATTTCAACCCGAAGTAAGCCTTATCTATCCGCGGTTTGAATATAGGGTTCAGCCGTAAGAGTTCCCGAATTTTCGAATATTTGAGAAATATATAGACTAAAAACGAACACGAAATTATTAATTAAATTCAAAACAAAACTACCGCTTAGTATGTTATCATCAATATTTTAGTATTAATTCTCTGTTGTCAATAGATTTATTACTACTGCCAAACACAATTGACAAAATGTTTTGATATATCCAGTTTTTTTTTAACTATTTTTTTTAGCATACCCCACCAAAAACGCCGTTTTCCTGAGAAAAACATTGTGTTTTATTTTTAATTATAGTAGGTCCCACGAGTTATTGTATACCAGATTTATTTTGTCTAAGTAGCTTTCAATTGGTACCTACGGACAACGTTAAATACTTTTTTTCGTGATTCACTAACTTCAGTACTTATATCAGGTACCCATTTTGTTTAAAATTCCATAATCTGTGCAATTTCCTAAATATGAATCAACAATTGGAATTTTAAAGTATGAAAGTTTATTATAAAGACTTTTTTCAGGAATAGAATGCGCGTTTTTTAAACACTGCATCCGAATTTATTCGCCACGTGGCAACACTTTGACGCCACCCGCCCCGCCCGCTCGGCGTCCGCGAACTTAGTACACGCAGCGCTCATCATTTCATTTCCGTTGGAGCCATCGAACTCGAAGGAGCGATTTGTTCAAGAACGTTTCGTATTATTGGTTGCGGCTTAATTACTCCGATTTTAGTGAAGTGTTTGGTTTGTGCAATAGTGGTGTAAATGGATGAATTGTCAGAATCGTGGGTCGTGTCTCAAGCCACAATGAAAGTATTTCTTGGTAAGTACCTACTTACTACCTATGGTTTTTTTACTATGTTGTAGCTCGATCGGGTAAAAAGGCACAGAATTCTGTTATGATGCCTGGTACTATTATTTTAAATGCGACGGCGAACACTCGACGGTACGATAAGTACCTATAGGTATTCACATTTGAATATTTTGTTGATTTTACTATTCGATTTGGTTACAATTACCAAACCTATTGTTTGCGCGGTCTGTGCTCGTAATTTAACGTAAAACCAAGTTTAGACTTTCAAAATACTGTTAGGTATATAACATTGCGGCATCAACCACTTCAGGCGCGTCGCTACCACCAAGCAAGAGTCAAGGCGCGGGCGGGCGCTGCGGCGGCGCTTGCATGTATAGGAGTGTGAGTGAGTGAGCTGTACTCTTATCTCACTTCTATACATGCAAGCGCCGCAGCGCCGCCTTAGCCGCAGCGCCCGCGTCTCGACTTGCGACGCCGATGCGCCATCTCGGTCGCTTCACGGCCACGCGATGTAATGCAATTTACACAATTTTCTTTCAAATGTTAATATACCTATAGCAGTTCCTGACTTTATTATCACACATAATTATATCGCATGTTACTTTGACCTTGGCTGGGACCATGAATTTATAATAATTATCAGTTTCTTTTTCAGAAAACAAATTAGACATAACATGTCTTGATGGAGACGGGCTTTTGGAGATGAGGAATTAAGGCTCCTGATACCAGACAACAGACTAAGGGACCGAATCAAATTCAAGCAAGGCCTAAAAAAGTACAAGGATGAAATCGATACAGTACATTCTGTAAGTAACTATTTGATGATACCTACGAGGCCGTAAAGCCCGCGGCCTGCTGCCCCGGCCTGACGGCGCACCGTCGCTGACATTGTAACATTTGTAACACTAACGGCCGAACCCTTTATTCGAACCGCGGACAGGGCCTCTATTCAACTGCGTTATAACGATATCGTTTTTGACCTGTTTCCGTATTGTCAACGTTTTGATAACTCTTATGTCATTTACAATAATGACGACTGTAACATAAACGATTCTTAAACGTGTCAAACACGATATCGTTTTAACGCACCTGAATAGGGGCCCAGGTACTATTATGATATAATAATATATACACATACCTAACATCACACCTTCATTCCCAGACTGGAGTAGGCAGAGCTACAGAAATACCAACAACTCTAAAAAGACTTCTTTACCACATTTTGCATAATCAGGCCAAGAATTTACTAGTGTATTAGTGACAGGTTGCAAGCCCATCGCCTAACAGTACTACAAGCCTTTATTCCCTTAGTTGCTTCTGTCGACATCCACGGGAAGTCATGGAGTGGAACTATTTTAACCCGGCACCCGCACGGGAATATATATTTGGTTAAAAAGAGCATATATGAATAATATGGTTAATTTACAGGCACTCATCAACAGTGGTTAAAAGTCAACCGCGACCCCTGGACGTTGATTGAAGAAAAATGGACAAACTCATGTGCGTACCGCAAAAAGAAAACTTATAATAGTGACGCTGCTACACTAGTAACAATAACGAATGAATGGCCATCAACAATCAATGGACATCAACTCGTAAGTGTTTTCGTTATTTTTAAATAAACATAATTATCCATTTTATAATGGTATTATGGATGGATGTAATGTTACCTAAAGCCGGATTTCTAATCCGGTAAAGTCAATCAGCTGTCAAGCTGTCTGGCATACATGAGTATTTTTCATTTTAATAATTGCAGTTTTAATTGTAAAACAAATATGTTATCACGTGTAATTAATTATATGGGATCCTAGAGAAATCGAAGGAACTCTTCGAATATTATGGGCACACCGCGCATATCGCGATTCGGGATTTTTTTATAGTAATTCGTGCGTTTGCTCTTGGAGAGCACCATCAGGTGATGATGGAGACCACCTGATGAGGCCACATATGGCGTTCATTAATTTATATCACTAAAAATAATGTAGGGATGTAAAAAGAATAAAGAAAATCCACCAATAAAAACAATCCGTTTTAGGTATGTACCAATTAAATCATAAAATCCAATGTATTAATACAATAGCAGTATGTATATGAAATTGAACATACAATTTCTTAAATTATAATCAACTTTAGAAGTTGGTGCATAACAATTAAAACTGTTCAGGTACTTATAGAATAGAATAAAATAAAAAAAGTTTACGTAAGTTTAGGCAACAAATTCCAAGTGATATCATTTAAGAAATTGTATGTTTGTGTGTTAAACTTTGTATAAATAATGAAATTGTATGAATACATTTGCTTTTAAGATTCAATTGGTACATGGAACGGATTATTTTTAGATTTTAGTGTTTTATTATTGTTTTTTTGAGGTGTAACTTTATATTCCCTTACCAATTTAGCTGTTTGTCACTTTAGCCAATTTCAATGTCTTGTCATTCATTAAGGGAACTTACTTGTGAAAGATTTTAGGTGGGATATCTCTGATTGGCAGCACAATACTAGGCTAATAACATTGATTAATATTATACGCTAATAATGCTGAACCTTTAATAATAAATTGTTTTTATTTTGTTTCAGATACTCGTGATTTTGCGCTGTGCAGTTTGTTGGCATTTAAAATGAAACCAACTTTAAAAATAGTGAAAAGCGAAAAGAAACAATTTTATAAAGTGTCAATTGCGGAATCCAGTCAAGCCTTTGTAATGAATGTTAAAGTAAGCATGAACCTAAATAAAAGGCACGTAACGTTACGCTAACAAGATGTGAAGCATGCAATGTTTGAACTATTTTTTTTTGTTTTAGGAGAATCAGAATAAGGTGCAAGTCCTACAACAGAAAAGGACTCGCATGCCAACCCATCATTGTCTGTGATGGGCTGTTGTGCATCTCGTTTCATCCCTATTCTTTGGTGCACCTTATCCAGGGACACACGTTAGTTATCTTTAATTCACCAACCAAACGGTTGCTAGTTTTATATTTAGAAATACCTACATACTTCACACGACATCTGACGATGTACATTGATTGTGTATAAATTACTTTTATTGGGTTTACGCCCTTTTATTTGACACAACTGTGGTACACTATAATTACTGTAGATTGATGTATTCGTTTTTACATACTAATGCTAAAGTCATTTAAGACTATGTAACTTAAACCGTAAAAATAATAATAAAAGCATATCTTGTTGCTCATACTCAGTTTAAAAATCAAGATATTATGGAAATATTAAAATAATTATTTTTTAAGTAACGCAAAATATACCACGAATTCGAAGTAATAAAGGTGTCAAATAAAAAAGTGTGAACTACTGAGAAACATTCTCCGCAGTTCGCAGTGCGAACAGATCGAAAATCCCAGTAGTTCGGAACCCAGTAAAACAAGTTTATTTTTAAGAGCTTTAGACATTAACTGAAATAATAACTATAGTGAAGCCTAAGAATTCCGTTCTGTTATTTCCGTGCGAAAAATTGTTTCACGGGCATGTCATTAAATGACGTAGGGTTAGCGTTAGCAATTAAATTGTATATTCAATACCAATGCCAATTTTGTATGGGAGGCTGTGCTGACGTTGATTATTTTCAATTGTTTTGTATTTAATTTAAAAAGAAATAAAAAACATAAAAAACTTATTTTTTATAATTTAAACTTCTCTGACTACCCAACAATATTTTCTTATTTAACTTAGCATAAACGATATTGTTAACTTAGGGGCTGTGGCAAGGTTGGTTACTAAAGTTTCATGCAATAGTATGTATATACAAATAAGCCAATGTATAAATTAAATATAGTCTTACGTTTGGATTATGGTTAGAATATTCGATTGACACTGTAGATAAGTATCTACTTATCTATTTAACCAAAAAACACTTGTTTATGTAAACACTATTGCATTTTTTTCTGTTCAGCCAGGTACACTTACACTAAATGATTTACTTAAACATACAATATTGGTTAACCAAAAATAATAATAGTAGCCAATATTGTCTGGTTAAGTACATAATAATATTAATAATAGATGTTGGTAGGTGGTATAACACAACATTCGTTGGATTTAACATTGTGTTTTGTTTGATAGAAGCAATCGTATTTATATTGGTTTATATTGGTTGTATTGGTTATAATTTAATAATACTCGCATAGGTGTATAGAATAACCAATATTGTCTGTTGAAGTTACCTAATGTAATAATAACTATTGGTAGGGTATACTAGCATTTGTTGGTTTTATCAAGGTGTTTTAGTAAATGTGAACCAAATGTTGCTGATGGTTACTATTGAGGGTGTTTAGAACCAATAGCTAATATTACTTCAACAGACTATTGGTTACTCTAAACACCTACACTAGTATTATCTAGCTATAACCAACAGCGAAATATGGTTGCTTCTACTCGAGCACCTCGATAAATCCAACAAATGCATTGGTATACCCTTACGACAGCTATTATTACTGCAACAGACAATATTAGTCATTCTGAACGCCTATACTAGTATTACCAACAGTTATTTTTAGTTGCATTAACTAAAACTCTTTGATAAATCCAACAAATGCTTCAGTATACCCTACCAACAGCTATTATTACTGCAACAGACAATACCGGTTATTCTGAACGCGTGTACTAGTATTACCGACAATTATATTTGGTTGATTTTACTAAAACCCCTTAATAAATCCAACAAATGTTTTCGTATACCCTACCAACAGCTATTGTTTCTGCAACAGAAAATATTGGTTTTTCTAAATGCCTATACTAGTATTACCAACAGTTATTTTTAGTTGCATTTACTAAAACTCTTTGATAAATCCAACAAATGCTTTAGTATACCCTACCAACAGCTATTATTACTGCAACAAACAATATCGGTTATTCTGAACGCGTATACTAGTATTACCGACAATTACATTTGGTTGATTTTACTAAAACCCCTTAATAAATCCAACAAATGTTTTTGTATACCCTACTAACAGCTATTGTTCCTGCAATAGACAATATTAGTTATTCTGAACGCCTATACTAGTATTACTGACAGTTATTTTTAGTTGCATTTACTAAAACTCTTTGATAAATCCAACAAATGCTTTAGTATACCCTACCAACAGCTATTATTACTGCAACAAACAATTTCGGTTATTCTGAACGCGTATACTAGTATTACCGACAATTACATTTGGTTGATTTTACTAAAACCCCTTAATAAATCCAACAAATGTTTTTGTATACCCTACTAACAGCTATTGTTACTGCAATAGACAATATTAGTTATTCTGAACGCCTATACTAGTATTACTGACAGTTATTTTTAGTTGCATTGACTAAAACTCTTTGATAAATCCAACAAATGCTTTAGTATACCCTACCAACAGCTATTATTACTGCAACAGACAATATCGGTTATTCTGAACGCGTATACTAGTATTACCGACAATTACATTTGGTTGCTTTTACTAAAACCCCTTAATAAATCCAACAAATGTTTTTGTATATCCTACCAACAGCTATTGTTTCCGCAACAGAAAATATTGGTTATTCTGAACGCCTATACTAGTATTACCGACAGTAACATTATGATTGCATTTACTAAAACATCTTGATATATCCAACAAATATATTGGTATACCCTACAAATAGCTATTATTACTGCAACAGACCATATTGGTTATTCTAAACACCTACACTCGTATAACCAACAGTTACATTTCGATGGTTCTACTAAAGTACCTTGATAAAACCAATAAATGTATTGGTATACCCTACAATAGCTATTACTACTGCAACAGACCGTATCGATTATTTTAAACACCTTTAATAGTATAACCAACAGCAACATTTGGTTGTATTTACTAAAACGCCTTGATAAATTCAACAAATTATTTAGTATACCCTACCAACTGATATTATGACTTCAACAGACAGTATTGGTTATGCTAAACACCTACACTAGCATTACCAACAGTTATATTTGGTTGCTGTTACTAAAACCCCAAAATAAATCAAACTAATGTTTTGGTACACCCGACAAATACATTTTGTCAATTCAACAAGCAATATTTGTTACTGCAACAGACTAATGTAGTAGTTGGAACAAACAATTCGCTATAGATTACAAATAGTTTCGGTTTAACTTAACCCTAACAATCGTTACTTTAATTGACTTTCTTGTTAACATAACTATACAAAATACAAATTTGCATAATAATTATAATCAGTAATATTGTTAAATACGACGTAAAAAAATTGTAAAAAAGCCTCGGTTAATACAACCAATGTGTGTTTTGTTATACCAACCAATTGTAATTGGTAGATAAATTTAACTAAATTAAAGTTGGTTGTCGCAACAAATGTGGATTAGTTGTCATTACCGATAATATTTGTTACGGTAACAAAAAAACTGTTAAATTAAACAATTTATTGGTTAAGGTTACGATTTTTATTTGTAACAGTAACGAATTCAAATTAGTTGCATGAACAAAATTCCCTGTTGGCGCTATTTCTACATGTAACTTCGGTAGGTTTTCGGTTGGTCCAACCGAAAATTTCTCTCAGTGTATGTATGTATGTAAATCAATTATAGGTAAGTAGCTTGAGCCCGTGACTCCGTCTGCGTTGAAATCGTTTATCGCTATTTCTTCGAGAACTCTCCAATTGTCCGAGATAAAGTACTCGTCTTCGTCAGACTAAACCCGGGCGTATAAAAATGACGAATACCGATAAATAAATAAATGGTTGAATAAGTTGAGGTGGATTTTTTTATGGAAAGTGGCATCTGAGATCCATAGAGATATAAATTGTCAAGACTCAATCCTAAGGTTGCATTTCCACCAGAACTGTGCGAGGTAGCGGAGCGGTGTGCGGGGAAAATTCCACCAATAGGAGAGCTGCACTGAGCAAGCCTAGGAATTCTTTGGTGGATTGTTTCCTCGCACACCGCTACCTTGCACGGCTCTGGTGGAAAATCAGTCTAAGGGTCGTATTAATGACCTCAGCTTGGCTGAGATGCCCGACACAAGATACGTCTAAGTAATCGTCACGCCATAGAAAACAGTAATTTTTGACGCATCTTGAGATGAGCTTTACAATCAAGATCAGATTTTTAATACAGTCTTAGAACTCCATATGCGTTGCCAATCCTGAGAACTAAAATGCGTCTGCTCACAACGGAATACAGCAATACGAACACTGCAGCTTGGCGGTAGGTTAAAGGATAAGATGGTGGTAGCGATCCGGACGGACCTTTTTTTTTACACAGACTGGTGGCCTTTAGTAAGTATATAAAGTGAAGACTGAAGAGCATTCACTTTTTATTGCGGAAAATTAGACAGTTCCTGCGATACAAAGATAAACGACTACGCAGACGGAGTCGCTAACAAAAGCTAGTTTAGAACAACTTTATTGACATAATTATCCACAAGTGGAATGTCTTCAAGTCACGTCGCAAGCGCATACACCCACCACCATGACCCTAGCCAATGCATTTGCAAACCTAATAGAACCCTATTGAGGTCTAAAATCAAATGCACTTTCCGTCAAACGTTCACACGGCTTACTATTACGTAAGACGCCTAAGGTCGACCGGTGCGTCTTTGTTTGTAGAAATCTTGTTTTCAACTTAGTTCTTAAAGTGTTCTACCTAAGGTTCATTTTCTAAATGGTTTTTGTTTGTATTATTGTCGCGGTATTTTTTATTGTTGACATGAGTCACTTGGAGGTTACAATTACTACGTGCATACGATTGTTAGTCATAAAAACGCTGGTAAATAAATGACCTACATTTGGAACGTGATTTATCAGCAGGTGTAGCCAGGTCATCCTAGCCAATTCACTTTACAACTTGACAGGCGGATTAATGTCCGCTGAATAATAAGGGCCTGACACGCTTTGACAGAAAAAAAACCCATGTAGTTACTGGGGCAATAACTGGTCATGCATTATTTAACAAACAACAACAAACAAACAAAATGTACCTATTACAAAGGAAATAAAATAGGTTTTCTTTTGTTTTTATGAAGGACAATCAAACTAGAAAATTGACACTATTGCATTTGTAATAGGTTCATATCCCATTGGCAAACTTCTTGTATGGTGGGTCTTAGGAGGCTATATCAATGACCGAGTTTAAGTTGTCATGTCAGAGCGTATAAACAACATTTTAGGACGTCCATTCTAAATTTTGTATCGATAAAGTCTTTGTGCGATGATTACGCTGTTGATGGTGATCTCTACGAGAACCGCCGGCGGCGGGTTCGAAGCGTCGTTCTGCAGCTCTCGTAGGTGTTGCTGTTGACCTCGTCGGAAGCTCGTGCTTTGGTGCTGGGGGTTATGTGGTGTTGAAATAATATGACCGCTGACTTGATTATGACATAGACTTTAATTTACTATCACAATCTGTGTTATTCTTTAAGTATACTAATAGCTTATTCTAGATGAAAACTTGGCTGATTATCAACTGATGAATTTTGCACGTCCGTTCGCTGTCCGAGCGTGATTAGGAGAGAGCGAATGAAGTAAGAGTGAATGAACTATAGGCTAAACAGTTTCACATTGAATGATCGTTGGTCTATGATTATAAAGGTCTGACAGACGACCCTACTGATTTTAAAGGCCCTAATATTGAAGCCTACGGTAACAAGTAAAATATTGAAAACATGTTAATTTTCGATTAACAGTCTTTTATAAGAGAATAGTACAGTCGAGTTCTCAGATATGTACCTATATACACTTTGGACCTTATCCCATTGAAATAAGATGCAAAAGTGTATATATTTGTGAGCTCGACTGTAATGTTGACCGTACGAAAACATGACAAAATCAATATGATTTACATTTTTGCCCCCGTCAATCCGGTGTTTAGTAATTGCACCTTTATAGATGTAACAGTACCTTGATCCATGGTGTGAGATATAAAATAGGTAAATAATTATATAAAAACTAGACCCTATACGAGAAATTCAAGAAACCACCAGCGAGTAAAACAAATTGAATTATCAAATCCCAATCAATTAATTTCAATCTCTTCAACACAAAGTAAAAATAAAAGGAACAGACGCGCCGGAAATCTTTCACCCCATTAAATCGTAAGTGCATTAACAATGGCCCGTTTAATGCGGTTAACGTTTGACTCATCTTCCGCACGAGTATCTCGAGTTAAACAGGAACCAATTAGTCGACCGCAAAGCCCTGAGGTTAATAACAATGGTCATAGCGGAATATCATAGAGAAGTACGAGTATATATGGTGATTAAATACCTAATAAATAGGGGACCTAAACTAAGTTCCATAGTCCCAAGCTAAGCTAAGCTAGCTAAGGTACTAGACAACGATAAACATACTATAGAGAAACACAAAGAACATGCAAGACTAAGAAATAAACTTAAAAATCGGGACAATCTCACACAAATTGGCCTGGTCCCAAACTAAGCTCTCGGTTTACGGGTACTAGACAACTATAAACGTAAAACATCAAAGACTAATTGTTACAATAAAATATCACACAAATTGACTTAGTCCCAAACTAAGCTAGACTTGTAGTTATGGGTACTAGACAACGATAAACGTACCTACTATATGTAGAATAACACATAAAAACATCCAAGACAGAAACAAATACTCGCCCTCAAAATATTTTCCCTGGCCAGGAATCAAACCCGGGACCGCTAGCTTCATAACCAGCGTCACTACCAGCAAGGAAAACTTGCCTCATCAAAAGTGATTTTTTAAAATGGGTCAGTATAGGAAATTTGGAAACTTTAAGTCTAGGTAACTGCTCTTAGAAACCAAGGCCAATTTGAGATTTTGAGATTTTCTAGAAGTTGCCCGAAGCTTCCTAGTTAGTCTTGCAATAAAACTCATTCATTCATTAATCTTGAGCAAGCGAAGAATTAGTTTTTACGCTATTTATCCTCGTTCATCATTCACTTAAGAGCTATGTTCTTGTCGGTAGAGTAACTTCCATTCAACCCTATTCATTTGATGTGGCGTATATCAAACGAGAAATGCTGGGAAAATGGGATCCGTGATGTTTACTTTCAAAGCCTAAAAAACTCTTGGATTTCTCAGTAGCAATCTTAGTTGATTTTTTGCTGTGCGTAGAATCATATATGCAGTTTTTTCCATCTGCAGCCGCATCCTGCACAACCTCTGAGTCACTGCATTCAGCGTGCATTGTGTATGGCGTCTAATTGATGACGTCTAATGATGGCTGAGGGCGACCAACGACCATGGCAGGTGTGACCCGGCCTCATTTAGGACAGCTGGCATGCACTTTGTCAGTTGTTACTTAGGATAAAGAGACAAGGATATATTAAGTAAAGATGAAATTATCTGTAAAGAGAAATTGCTCCTTTTGATTAAAGGATGTGCTTTATCCAATGTCTGTATTGGCTGTTGAACATATTTTATCTTCAGTTAAAGATTTATCACGTCAGTAACTATCAAAATTCTCATCGTTACGTATGTTTTAACACCCATTTGAGGGAAGGCACGCGCCTGCAAGGATTTAAAACACATGGTCATAACTTAGATGAATTATGTACCTATCTTGGATTCACGAACAATACAAAATGACTACCAGGCTAACTGGTGCAAGAATTTGACAATGATGACATATAATGTATTTTTTTCATATCAGCAAAAAAATGCTTTTGTATTGTCAACGTTGATAGCTTTTATTAATTTCACAGTAATGGCGGCCGAGCTAAACAATACGAAGTATAATAAGGCCCGGCCATTTGCAGACCGACTCGGCAAAACTACTTAAATAGCAGGTAAGTATAACTTTCATTCCGTTGTTGCTTTTTTCAACCACATCATAAAAAGCCTGTACCAAATACCTAACCCAAACTTTAATCTGGACCTTCTTAATTTAGATGGACGTAAAAATAAACGCATTGTTAACGTCAGAGCCAGGTTGCGGTAACAAAGCCGTTGAAAATTAGCGCTTTAATAAGTTTATCGTAGCCCAGATTCGCGTTGAAACATGGCTGATGATGTGGCCAGAATTAGCTTTTAACTACCGCTTTAATGACCTCACTCGACGTGTTGTGGAGCAGGTATTGGTCTAATTAAAGTATAATTACGTAAACAGCTCAGCGTAAGTATAAGGAGTAGGAGGACGGATGCAATGTTCTCATTCATCTATTCTGACTATTCTGCCCTGCTAACACAAATCGCTGTATCTCAGACAAAACTCCTGTAGCAAATGCAACCTTATTATTAACTGGATAAGGTTGAATCTGCTTTGGCTGTTGAATTTGATATACTACTTATTGACTTAGGAGGCCAGTATTAGTGTCATAGGAAAGAAATATGGCCCAGGTTAGGTCAGCCACACTCTGTGGTGATGCTACAAGTGCATCTCGCTTTTCATCACAAGGAGTGACTTAAGTATGGGCTGGGTTGGGTTAATGAATATAAGTTAGGCGACAGAAAGGGAAGCATAGAGTTGGTGCGTTTGGCCTTCGTAAGTGCTAGTTTTTTAGGAAGACAATCTTGCTTTGTAAGTTATCTTTAAACTCAACTATCTCCCTTCCTATCGTTATCCTCTGGGGAACTTTTAAATTTTCCGGGATGAAAAGTAGCTTTTGTGTTAATCCACGGTATTTAAGCTACCTCCATTCCAAATTTCGTCCAAAAACCTTCCAGCCTTTGCAGCGAGAAATATTAACAAACATCCACACATCCATACATGCAAACTTTCCAATTTATAATATTAGTGGGATTAGTGAGATGAACTTACAAATAACAAGGTCTAAGTTAGTTGGTACTATGTATTTAAGTAGATATTTTATGTACTTGTACATACTTGAAGGCAGCGCTAGATAAAGCTCTACATAACAAATTCCCTTCACTTTATAAATGATTGCTGTGTTTGTCAGGAAAATTCCGCTAGTGATTTGCAATTTGCACAAATTAGAGTAAGGATTCTAATCTATGTACGTAAGGCGTACAATTAGATGGAATTTTGCCCTTCTGAATAAAAAATATGTGGTAATAAAAAGGTAATGAACTAAGTCAAATAGTCCCTGATGTTACTGTTCCTTCTTCTTATAATTTACGTTTATATAGTAACTGCTACACATTTCCTCTTCCAACAAATAAATGTATATATATAATACAATACAATACAAAACATTTTATTGTCCACCAAACAAAAACATTACAGAGAAATAGCACAATTATTATTATTAGTATATATGATCCCAAGACGCCAAAAATATTTACACGCGTGTGTGCCACTAACAATAAGGTCGAATCTATGTTTACACTTGACTGTACGCAAGTTTAGCGAATAACTACACGCCTTCCCATTGAGATTATGAATCTCTACATAGTATTCGACTTATAAATTCGATGTTATCAGGCGATAAGTATTATTACTTACAATATCTTTTGTATTGATTTTTTTATTTTTGAGCGATAATGATGAAATAAACAAATAACTATTCTAAAGACCTGAAGAAAACCTAGGTAAGGTGAATTGAAACCAGATGCTTTATTAAAACCTGCCAAGTTCCAGTAAGTGATAGGGTTATATGAGCAACATAACGCTGGCTGTTTCACTGTAAGCTCTATCCCCTCTCTAGGGAAAAGGGAGCGTCATGGTGGTCGAACTAGTATGAATGCGAGGATAGTCGTGCAAGGAGAACCAAAAGTCATTTCAAGATGGTTTACAAATAAAATTATTGCCCGGGCGACGGACATGGCCCGGTCGTTTAATAATAACAGTATAATGGAACAACAAACTAACGACGTTTTTAAAGCACGCGGAGCCAAGCCCCAATGGAAAACTATAACGCTCGCGACGTACCATGCTTCACGACCCAGTCTCTCAACCAAAGTCTAGATTTTTTTTTGACAACTCATAATACGGCTTCAGGGGTTTTTATTCTGTAGAGATACCACTTATTACAGACATCGCCACAGCGAGGCTTGTTTTGAGGTGCGTTTGTTTAGGCAAGGGGGTGTTATGTTGACGCTGCTGACCCTATTAAAGAGTATCGAGGTTTTTGTTTGTCAAATTAAATGAACGTGTAATGAAAGAACTTCGGAACTCTATATGTTTATCGCTATTCCCTTGTTTTATTTTCAGGGATAAACTACCCAATGTCTGTCGCCCGGGCCAAAAGCTCTTTTGTAAAATCATTCACTTTTCCTTGAAAACGGGACCAATAAACATAAATCTCATAAATATTTTTCATTAAAATGATAGTGAGGATGTCACATTCAGTATCCAAAAGTATCCGCAATTAAATCACACAGAGAAAGTATACAAATTTTTCGTCAGAAGTCACCCGACGTGGCTTAGGGCCTGTCCACATTACCCCGGCGCGGCGTCCTACCATGGTACGACTAGCGATAGCTGCTTGTAAGTTTCAAAAGTGAAACATTCACTTAAATTTCATTCAATATTCTGAAAGTTACCAAAGTTAAATTATCGTTTTAGTCCTGAAGGTATATTTGTCTGCTAGATTTCTTTTTAGTCATAATTTGTGTAAGTCATATCATAACTCATAACTAGCGCAAGTCATCAGTAATTACTTAAGAAATTGTTACTTTCTTAGGATTTTTATCCTAAGAAAGTGAAGATATTAAGAAAAAGTTAATGGTTCCAGCGATACAAAAATTATGACTACCAATAAGTATTTCAACGAAATAATCATGACCAAAAAAAAGTCATGCTACCTGAGTACCTAACGGAAACGTTATATGAAATTAAAATAAAATTTAATTTCAGAATATTTTCCATTTAATTATGTAATTTTCAAAAGCTGTTACTTTCGCAGGTTATGGTACGACGCGGCGCTGCATCGTGTATCTGTAAAGACACAGCGACGTGGCTCTCCTCGCGCCGTGGTGTTGTGGACAGGCCTTTATGGTATTGACTGGTGATCGTTAGTACCAATTAGTTTATCTAATAAAAGTACACTATCCAGTGTTTTTACGGTGACGGCAAACATCTTGAAGAAACCTGCACTTATATCTTATCGCACCTTCAGAACAATAGTGACCCAATTCAAAATTTTAGCTTTCAAACTTCAAGTCATAACATCTATTACCATTTTGAATTTTTTTATTTCTGAATTAGGTCACTATACTGGGTGATTTTGGGGTCACGATCCGGAATGGTCAAAAGTGAATAAGATGGTCACACTGAACAACTTTTCCGCGATAATAATGGCGACTGTGACATAAACGATTCTAAAACACGTCAAACGCGATATCGTTATAAGGCAGTAGAATATAGGCCCAGGGCCGAGATTCTACACGGTAAAAACGATATCGTATTTCACGCGTTTCTGTATTTGTCAATGTTTTGATAACTCTTATATCATTGACAAACGCGATATCGTTATAAGTGTTATAACGCAGTAGAATAGAGGCCCAGTTGTCATTGTTCAACAGATCACTAATAAAAACTAGTGTTTCCCGTCAAATTCTGCAATTTTGCACACACTGTTTTTTAATTAAGTTTGAACTCGTGACTGCATTTAAAATAACTCGTCACCGTGCGGGGAACGAAAACAATGCCATGTTTTTGTTGCAGCTTTGTGATCAGAGGATGTAGACAGTTAGTGTTGGATTTAACAGTAGGTATTGACATTTGAATAATAACGTAGAGTTTTTATGGGTTTTTTGTTTGGCCTAGTACGTTAGATTATTTATTTTAATAAAGATTGGATTATCCCCGTGTGGTTTCCGGGTTAGAATAGTGCCACTCCATGTCTTCCCGTGGATGTCGTAAGAGGCGACTAAGGGAATATAGGCTTGTAGTATTGTTAGGCGATGGGCTTGCAACCTGACACTAATACACTAGTAAACATCTCAGCCTACTTGTGCAAATTGTGGTTACAGAATCATTAACATGTCTTTTTAGAGTTGTTGGTATTTCTGTAGCTCTGCCTATCCCACTCTGGGAATGAAGGCGTGATGTTATGTATGTACCTATGTAGATTGGATTATTACTAACGAGCTCTGGTTAATGATGACTTGTTAGGTAACTAGCTGTTTCCCACGACTCTGTCCGCGAAGAAGTCGTTGAACGCTATTCCCTCAGGTACCATCCAAATCTTCGGGATAAAACGTACCCTATATCCTTTCCCGGGACTCAAACTATCTCCATTCCAAATTTCATCTAAATCGGTTATCTGTGAAAGCGTAACAAACAGACAGATAGGCAGACGGTGTTACTTTCCAATTTATATATTAGTGTAGATATAAAGTTGGGTAATATAACTACTTAACTAAGTACCGTAATGAGTTACTAATGTCACTACAAAACCAGGTTTGTTACACAATTGTAAAAATAAAAATTCACCTCTAGTACATTCATTCGTCGATCTTTAACTTCGCTGATGTCAGCATGACGTTTTCCTGTTGTAATCAATTATCGTTCTAGGCGATTCGTGGCTCGTTAAAAAAGGTTCATAGACATGGCTCAGTAGAGACTATAAAATAAATTATGTTACTGAGTATTACCACCACGCCTTTGTGCTATGCTGAGGCGTACCCTTGAGTATTAGACGTAATCAAATGTTAGCTGGCCTCCCTCAAGGTGATCTGGTAAAGTTTGCAGAAAACAGTTCAATGTGAGAAGAACAGGACCGGTCACGGTGAAGATCTTCGGGAAAGGCATATGTCCTTCGTGGACGTGTTTTGTCTGATATCGTGATGATGATGATGATGATTCGTTAACTGAATAAAAATAAACAAATATCAGGGGACAATCTCACACCAATTGACCTAGTCCCAAACTGAGCTCTGCTTGTACTATGGGTACAACGACAAACTTACTTATATATAACTTAAATACATAGAAAACATCCAAGACTCAGAAACAAATACTTGTGCTCATCACACAAATATCTGCCCTTACCGGGGTATGAACCAATGACCCGTAGCTTCAAAGGCAGGGTCACTCTCAACTAGGCTAGCGTGTCGTCAAAACTCTTTATTTTTTTCTCCTGACCATATGACTCATCGTCTTTCCTCTATCTTGTTGTATTGCTTTCAGTTCATGTCTTTCTTCTCACCACCTAACAATCGTAGTTTAGGCCTTACTCTTGTACAGACATACATAACATCACGCCTTCATTCCCAGAGTGGGGTAGGCAGAGCTACAGAAATACCAACAACTCTAAAAAGAATTCAGTAACCACATTTTGCACAATCAGGGCCAGAAGTTTATCAGTGTATTAGTGACAGGTTGCAAGCCCATCGCCTAACAGTACCACAAGCTCTTATTCCCTTAGTCGCCTCTTTTGACATCCACGGGAAGACATGCAGTGGTACTATTCTAACCCGCCAACCACACGTGGCCTTCCTCTCATACATACAATTTAAACAAGCATTAAAAAAACTGCATAAACAGGCACTTTTCGACTGTCAAATGTTACTTATTACTAGTTGTTTCATGCGACTCCATCTGCGTAGAAGGTGTTTATCGCTATACCCTCAGGCACCGTCAAATTTTTCGGGATGTAAAATCTATGTTCTTCCCCGGTACTCAAATCTCCATACCAAATTTCATTTAAATAGGTGTAGCGTGGTGTGTAGTGAAAGCGTGACCAACAGACAGACAGAGATACCTTTAAATTTTAGTATGGATATCAAACAGTCTGGCCAATTGACCTTTGACGTCACCTTACTCCAATTTGCAATGCTACACTCCCGACTTGAGCAAAAACATATTCAGGCGCATAAGGACTTCATTATTTTATACAGCCTTTTTCTTTTGCGCGTATATTTCTCAAGCCACACGTGACAGATATGGTGCCTGACTGTATGCCAACAGAACTAAGAAATTTCATTCAAAATTGAACCTAATTGTACTAGTGATACAGGCTAACCCCTCCCCCCGCCTCTTTGGTGGTAGTCGCCACGGTTCACCAACTCCTATGATCTTACGTCACGTAATGGCAGGCTGTTACGGCGTAAACAATGATACCGTTGCGAGAGCGGCCTTGTCCGTGCGGTTGGTGTGGTCCAGTTTTTATGCACGACCTGCATCTTGAGTAGTATTTTGTATAAACGTTTCACAGCGCCACAGATGCGACAGGTGTTAAAACATACCGCTCTGGGCTGAGATTCTAAACGTTATGAATGATGATTGCCTTTGACGTGTTTCCGTATTGTCAACGTTTCATCAACTTCGGATTTTATGTTTTTTTTTTCTATTAGTTACCTTACTTTTTATCAGATTTGGAAGATACGCCCTTATCATTATTTTCATACACATTCGGTTTTAATACAATTTATCATTCATGTTATTTCACCCAGCTAATTAACCTTTAACTAAAAGCAATAGGCAGTCAAAGTACAGAGTAATGAAACGAAAAAAGCCCCACAGACAATCTAATAAAACCCGAGAGTCAAAACGCCGCCAAAAAGTCCAAACACATTTCATTTGCAGAGACTGGCTGGATATAAGGTTACGTAAGGGCGCTGTGATGAGAAATAATATTTGAAAATGGAACGAATCCATTTGAAAAATAATGAATGAATTAATTTATTTTATATGTAGGTACTTAATGTTATTCGAAGTGTAAAATACTAAAGGTAACGTATGAAATGTGTCACAGATAACATTATTAGTTGGCTCTGTACACGCAAGAGTAATTTTTAAGTTTTTTTTATTTGGTGTATGAGGCGATAGAACATCTCATTATTTTCGTCATGCAATTATCTTTAGTACATAGACTAGAAAGTAAAAGCAATTATGACCTCTTTGACCATCTGTTTAAACCAACGAGTCCGACCAAGAGGTCGGTCGGTTAGTCTAAGAAGACTCTTATACGAATGAGAAACTATACCAGTTCATTTTACAGTTTGTTTATACAAGTAAACAGTTGAGTACCGATTATCATTTTTAAAGACTTGGTAAGTACTCAGTTTTGCTCTAATTAAATGAAATAATTTATTGTAAGAACATATTTTTACACAATATGGTACAATAAAAACAAAAGTCAATGTTCAGCTATACAATGGGTTTATATTCATCTGGCATAACTTTTTTTGGCATAATCATCATTTGGCATAAGTACAGTATTTTTTTCTGAAACTGAATACTTTTCAGGATTGTTATAAAATAAACCTAACCTAACCTAATGGGTTCTATGTAATGATATTTTAAATAATCCTGAAAAGTGTACGGTTTCAGAAAACAAAGACTGTATGCCAAATGATGATTATGCCAAAAAAGTTATGCCAGATGAAGGGAACCCCAGAACTTTGACCGGCTTATATAAAGAAGAATTTGGAGGAAGTATTCTTAAGGTACGCTAACACGGTATTTGTTAGGTAGGTTTTCACGATTTACCCCCAATGGGAAGAAATAGGGGGAGTAGTGAGAAATTAATTATATGCGCACGAAGTCGCAGGCTTCCTCTTGCCCACTAGCATATCGACAAATATAAGAAGAGCTCCAGATGCTATAGAAAATGCATGCAAAGCGAAGCTCTTTTTACGGTTGTCGAATTACACCTGTATAATATTACTATAGGGTAGTTGTCAAAATATTTGTACCTAGTTAAGGATTAAAATTAAGAAACGGTAACTTTTACATGTGAGTAATGAAAATTAAGTTTATACGTAATATGTACGACTAATAAAAAAGTTACATGTTACTTTATGTTAGTCCTTAAAACACTACAGGGTGACTTCAAATTGCTTATACAAAATCAATGTTTTACACACATTTCCCCTAAACTTAGCCCCTCAATTAAGTCTCATACTTTTAAAATAGTCAGAAGTATTTTTTTTTTAATTTTTAAACTATCCCATTTTTTTTGGTTTAACATGGTTATCCTACCATAATAATTAACAAAGAAGTTTAAAGAATTTCAAATGAACACTTTCCTCTTTGGTTATCAGTCACCTGTCGAAATTTATGAAAAAAACGTGTTTTGATTAGTAATTGTCACTTATCAAAGAAAATAAGATTGTATTGTAAATGTAATGTAACCACACTTTGAGACTTTAATTATTTGTTTTGTTTGAAAATTATCATTAATTAAATACAGTTAATTTTAACAAAGGGGTTAATGTATTATACTGTGGCATTAACTAAGCCACAATCAAGTGTTTTGTATTACCAATTTGAAGTCACCCTGTATACCCATTACTTATTTATTTAACAACGTATAATGTCCTGCTGGGCAAAGGACTACACAGTGACAAATACGAAAGTTTGTGTTAATGGGTCATACACAGAATTAGGTTACCGTCTTTCCTGTGGACACACCGAAAGTTAACGTTTTTAAGGCGAATTTTCTGGCTAAGCCCATTCCCGCAAAAACGCCGTCAGGACTACTTTAGACCTACCATATAAAAGCATAACTTATATGCACACAAGCTATTTAACTATTGACCACAGGAGAGACAACTTTTGTTTTAAAGAGTGTGTATGAGCCTAATATGTTTGTTATACTTAAACGCTGAAATGGCTAAGCAAATTTAAATTAAATTTTACATGGAGTTAACCTAAATTGACAGCTTAATTGTTTTCGTGGGACGACGAATTACTAATTCTAGCGAAAGCTAGCAAACAATATAAATACCAACGCATTCCAAAACCTTCCAACTTAGTCTAGCTATTTTCATTTTCATCCCAAAATCTAGCTCCCCTTCACTTTGAGCCGACCTAGAGAAACTTTATCTCGGTACTCAAGTTGTAGTGGGGTCTCAAGCCCTTGGCCTTAGCTCGTCACTAATTGACAATGTATTGGCGCTTGGGGAGGGTTTGCTGGTACTTTTACTACTTCTTAAGGCTGTGTATTGCCGCTGAGGGAGTGCTCAGCTGCGTAAGGTACGTTTAAGGTTATTTGGGAGATGACGGATGCTTTAGCAAGTAAATGTGATATAAAATTAACTGTTAACCCATTTTATGAGTTTTAATTAAACAGTAAGAGTATATATACAGTCTAAAATTTGTGTAAATCCATACTAATACTCAGAAATAAAAGTTTTGTGGCACTTATAAAATTGTCCTAGGGACTTCTGAACGATGTAAATTTATCGATAAATTGTAGGTACTTTCTTATGACAGTTATGACTGAGATAACGTGTAATAACATGAACATGCAATTCTCATACACCGTAAATCAAAGCTTAAAAGTGGCATGAATGTAACTATAAAAATAAATAATTAGTCCTTTCCATACATTTTCCAAAAACTGAGTAGGTAAGGATTATATGTATAGACTATTATGCTACATAATGCCATACAATTTACCTAAATAGGCCTTTTTTTGTTTGGTTTCAGTTATTTTTGTATGGAAATCCATTGAATAGCATTAAAAGAAGTTTTTGTGTAAGAAACACATCGATGGGTAGTGATCAGCATTTTAGTTAATCTTTATTTTATCCGGTGAACGATACCTATCTACCTGAAATGTCACATTGAAATAAATATTTGAAACAATTATCGATAATTTTAATATCGGAAGGTTGTCCCTAGTTAATTGACGTTCCTGCCACAAGAACTTTTATGTCTTCTATGTGTATGTGTTCTATGTTTATAAATGTCTACTAATATTATAAATGCGAAAGGGTATTTGTTGGATGGCCCCTCTTTCACGGCTAACCCCCTTACTTATGAACGTGGAATAAGCTTGGAATAGTTTATGCCATGCTTTGTCCTTATCTGTAATTGTGACATTTGCATCTGACAGAAAGTGACAAAGCATGGCATAAACTATTCCAAGCTTATTTCACGTTCATAAGTAAGGGGGTAAGTCGTTGAACTTATTTCGATGAAATTTGGCATGGAGGAATAAGGCTTCAGGAAATAACATAGAATACTTTTTATCCCGGAAAAAAGGATGTAACGATAAACGATTTCTAAGCTGACAGAGTCGCGGGCAACAGCTAGTACTAGATAAAACGTACTGTGAGATATTATGTAAAGTCATACATACATAACATCACGCCTTCATTCCCAGAGTGGGGTAGGCAGAGTTACAGAAATACCAACAACTCTACACTTGTTTATAATTCTGAAACCACATTTTGCACAATCAGGCCAAGAAATTTACTTGTGTTTTAGTGACAGGTTGCAAGCCTATTGTTTATTATTCCTATTACTATGAAAATATTAATAGGAATAATAAATAATAATAAAGTGCTTAATAGATACTTAAAGAAATCGGCCGCTGAGTGGCTCTTTTCTACACGGTAAAACTATATTGCTTTTAACATGTTAAAGTATTGCCAACGTTATGACACAATAGCTCTTATTTATTTGACAGTAATGGCAGCCGAGAAAAAAAACAAAACTGTAACGCAATATGGTTTTACCCAGTAGTATAGACCTCTAGCTAACTTCTTGTAATCCATTATTTCTTTTTATTATCTGTACGAGTTAGTTCCTTCGTTTGGCCTATAAAGGCACCCAGGGACCAACTCCCAACTGTCAATATTACCCAACACGTGTTCTGTTATGACACACCTTCGGCATTTGCATTCAAAGACGAACGCCTGCTTTCTGGGTCAACGGTCCGCGTCATAGACTTCCATCGAGTAGTTCCCACTCGTACGTATCCGATTAAGTAACCGGTTGGATTGGAATGGTTTCACTTTTGTTTGAATTTGAACGAGGAAGAAAGTTTTTTTGGTAACGGCCAGTATCAAATTGGCGAGGCGGAATTTGTTTTAAACTCCTTACGACTAACCTTTTTTGATGAATAAGCAACTGGCCAGTTCCGTTTCGTTAGTATTGGTGCTTTCACACGTATGTTGACGTCAGCATAAGGGACGATGTTTTATGTGCGAGTGGGATGGAAATGTGTTAGCGTGTCTCACTTATGGAAAGTGGAAACACAATGCGAGAAAAATGTTCCGGTAGCTTAGAGGTCATTTTGTTGTTTGAATTTCGAATACGAGTAGTTTTTGACGGCAGTGCGTAAACTTTCTCAATGTTATATTTATTTTATTTATGTTTTAGACGTAGGCGAAGCCATAAGGTGTACCAAGAATGGCAAAACAGCTTTAAACTGGTTATTAAATGTAGTTTTCCTGCTCTACGACATTATACAAATACCTAAACGAGTGTAATCGTTAGTATTTCGTAAAAAAGTAACCTAGTAGAGCTGTTAGAGAATCGCTTTTTTTTGACACCACATGTCATACATATCTGTTCAACTAAACGCGATATGTCAAAGTTAACTACAAAAAGCAAATGTTTTTTCTACGACAGCTGATTTCATAACTGCAATTGTTTTGACCTACATTAGTCGGTACATTCTACATCAGCAAAAATATAGAAATTAATTTAGTTATGGAAGTAAAGCCAATGAATTCTCAGGACAAAATAAATTGAAACTGAAGTCTTATTTAAACACTAGTTTTTGTCTGCGACTTCACCGTCGTAAAAGTCGCTATTACCTCGGGAACTGTCAAATAAAATTCTGTGGTCCTATTGAAAAACGTATATTTCGACTTAAGTTGTAATAAAAAGGGTACATATACATAAACGGAGTATACTAGACTTAAACCTCTTTTCACTTGATCTTACGAAGACTTATACCCTTTTTTTTTACATGAATATGCATATTAGTCACGCCAAGAAAGTGGTACGATCAAACGTAAAAAAAATTTTTTTTAGGGTAGCACGTAACGTGGGGATGTTTTTTTTCCTCTTCTACCAAATAGTGTGGGGTGCCTTTGGATTGGTCTTACAATATAATATGACGGGGAACAGTTTATTGATTTAGTAATCCGTTTATGAAATATTAAGCTTTAAAGCGCTAATTTTTGTAAGACTGAAGTCTACAAATACTAAAAATCTTAAATGAAAGAACGTACAACGATTTTTAAAGGAAAACTATCACGACTAAGTAGAAATAATATTTAGTTCTTGAGATACAGGCGATTAAATTGTGTATACCTACTAAAGTTTGTAGTACTTAACGGCTTCGGAACCCTACACTGAGCATGGTCCGACATGCTCATGCCCGGTTTTTTTTTAACCTATGGCTACCTGGGTTATTCCATTGAAAGCTAAAGCATCAAGCCCCCCCCCATCAGAACTGTGTCAACACAACTTACGCAACAAGACCTCGGCAAGAAAAATCTCTACCATTAGACCAGCAAAACCAGACCCACGAAAACACCTCTATACCCTACAGCGTAAAGTCTCATTTCTCTAGATAATAGAGCTTGCACTGCTGGCATTTTATAGGCTGCGCTAATGTTATTACAACACAAGTAACTTGTATGGGAAGCTGTTGGAGCTTAGTATTGAGTTAAACAATTCTCTCAGATATTACTTGGATGCAAAAAATCGCCCAGTTCTCGTACATTTTTGTTTGAAAACTGGGCCAAACGTCTTGTTGTTGAGTATGTTGCACCAAGTACATTATTATTTTTTTATGAATGGCGAGTGTGTGGCGATTTCAGGGGGGTTACTATGACAAGGCTAAGCAATTCAGTTAAGGGTGAGAGAAAGAGACAGAACTTACATAGTTCGGTCCTTTACGCTCATCATAAACTGAATTGCAGTTTCAATTTCAAATTAGCCTCCATAAGCATTCGACCGTAGCATTTAATAGTATTGAAACTAGCGATGGGCAATTGTATGTATGTATGTAAACTTTTTATTGAACGGTCAACTAATATAGGTACCTACTCAGGCCACTATGGACCATGTTAAAGTGATGCTCTCAATCAAATCGTAGGAGAGTTCTTACCATTTGGTTTGTAATATCACTTTGAAATAGTCCTAGTGGCCCTAGGAATAAAATTGTTGGACTGGTACATCAAGAAATTATTAAGGAAACTTGAAACTTAGGTTACCCCTACTGCATCAAGACTTAGGATCTAAATATAGCCTTCCTTGGGTAAACACCAATCCATGTCTTATTTAATACTGGCAAAGCCACCTTACACTTTACCCTTAAAACGAATCCCTCTTGGTACTCAGTTTAAAAGCAAAAGTGTACGATAGCAATACCCTCGAATAAAACTTGAGGAAGAAACAAAATCTTCTCAATGAGCCTAACAATGCGGCATTTTAAAATTTAACTGACTAATATTGATCAGCAGCTAAATAAAGTGCTTGTCCCACTTCGAACCTGTGACCTCCACTTGGCAGTATCGGAACAATCGGCTAGCCAAGTGGGTCGTTAAGTTAATGTTTTTAAGACTACTTCTGAGCGAATTATCGCTGGCCGCCTAGACTAGTGGTTTGGACATCGTGGTTTTTAAACGATACGTATTGGAAATATCATATTTTAACAATGTATGGTCATTAAAAAGCTATTATGAGGAATAGGCTTACCGTTCCATAAACAATTGATGGACGCAAAGGACCCTGACCCCATAGAAACTACAAAAGGTAGAAATGACGTAAAAAGGGAAGGAGAGTATTAGAAAATAACGTAACGTATATATTTTTTTCACGTCAGCTCCTCATAAAGGCAAGTTTAAAGACAGTGAGCGAAATTCGATTTTGGTGCGAGCGTGAGACAAAGTAACTTTTTAAATATTTCCCACAATATGAAGGAGATCGTGGTTGGCGCTACTCGTACTGGGGGACCAAAATACATGTCGATTAACTTTTACTATGATGTCTCTTTACCAAGGTAATATGTTTTCGCTGCTGAAGTGAAAAGTTGCGTGTGCAACGCGAGACTAAACGTTGTATACTCAGGATTCAAAACAGGGATCAATACCGGTATTAATTAAAATTGAAATATCTTCCTGAATTTGCATTATTTCCTTAATATTTTCGACTGTAAATTAGGTAATACCACTATTCTATTATATAAATAATTTGAAGAGCAAAAATATTTAACAATAAGCGAGATACCGAAATTGAATACCGGTATTTTTGTATGAAAATAATACCGGTATACGATCCCTGATTCAAAATCAACACTCGCAGCAAAAACCAACTTTGCTCTCTTGATGCAAAAATAATTATTTTTTCAGGAATCTAGCAAAATTTTCTACCTATTTTTTATCTAAACTTTAGACGATAAAATGTACAGTGTATAAAATGTAACTAATTACGAAAAGAGTATCAAATGTCCTCTTGTTTTTTGTGACTTTTTAAAAGTTAAACTACTGCACTAATCTGACAAAGCGAAGCGAATCTTTCAGGTGTTAAAGCGATAGGGTACAAAAGTGTGCAGCTATTGAGACATACATAAGATAGACTATACAGTCGCGAACGTTAATTCTGCCCGCATAAGCCAATAGGCAGTATCTCAAACTCAATAGCCAAATCAGATTCAATCCTATTCCCTTAGTAATAAGGTTACATTTGCTACAGGAGTTTTGTCTTAGATACTTCATTTTTATCTTAGCAAAGCAGAATTTAGGACCCATTTAAAAAAAGATACCTTAACGTCGACAATGTCATTAGAGACTCAAAGTCATTTGTAATTTACATCAAACTCAACCTAATTGATGTAGACTGTCAGATTGACTTTGGACCTAAGATGGGTTCGTGACTGCAGGTCACTGATTTCTTTTGAAAGCTTCATGTGAATTCTTAAGATACGATAAATGACAGTGAAGATGACGCGATAAACTGTATAATTAGAATTCCTGAGAGAGATGAGAGAATTCCAGAGAGATATGATATATGAGATATGAGAGTAAATATAGGTCTTAAGTATGACATGTTATTTTTATAGCCATATATTTCGATAATTAGCAATTCAAATCTACGTTTAGTCACGCAATCATCCTAACTCGTCATAAACACGGATGAATCATACGTTATTCATCAATTAACTTGCCTGTTACGAGAAGAACGTAGGTACTGTCGTAGTGACTTGAGGTGCGGCGACAATTTAAGAAACGGAGTGTGGTGTTATTCTAAAAGTCACGGGAATTTGGAATGGAGATTACCTAGTTTATATCCTGGATTAACTTAACAAATATTCTACTTTTTATCCCTAAAATAACGACAAAGTGGCGGGCTAGTTGAATTAGGGCAAGGACCAAATAGTTGGACAAAAGTTAACCGTAGTTACCATACAAACAACAAATGCGAAAAAAAATGCGACGAAGAGTATCCTTACAAAATGTATGACTAATTTCCGTTGCAGAAAAGTTTAATAGAAAATTTCAGTGCGTTAGTTATTGTGCTCAAATTTTTGGACATTACCCATAATTCATCGAAGAATTTAGTGTTTTTTTTTTGTATTTCAAAGAGTAAGCCCTTCAATGCGCTCAAAATGCAGAGCAATTGGTGTACAAGTGATTTTCTTAAACATATTGGGGCTCGTTACCCTTCATCTGGCATAACTTTTTTTGACATAATCATCATTTGGCATACAGTCTTTTTTTTCAGAAAAAGAGTTCAGCGGTATTTGTTCACTTGACGTATATGTTAAAATACGTCACGATACAAGAAAAATCGTTGGTTGACGGAATAGCCCCAAACCGTCGGGAAAATCCGTCAACTGACATGTTTTAAAAAAAAAAAATATTTAAATAACCAGTAGTACTAGCAATTTAATATGAGTACATTTATATAGGTAGTTAAATAAATCCCAATCAGGATTATTAAAAAGTAAATATCCTCTTAGTTATGACCAGACAAAGTGAACTTATTAAAAAGTATGACGGAAATGCCCTCATTGACCTTACCTCCACTACACGAACCGTGGGGATGTATTTTTTTTTCTCGTCGAACAATAGCGCGGGATGTCGTAGGATAGGTCTTTCAAAAATATTATGGGTTTGTAAAAACACTTTTACTATTAAGTAATCCGTTTATGAAATATTAAGCTTTAAAGCGCTAATTTTTGTTAGACTCAAGTGTACCCACCCTACAGCCAAAACTATAAATGCTAAAAATCTGAAAATAATCTTAACTGAAAGCGCATATAACGAATTTAAAAGAAAAACTATCACGACTAAGTAGACATCATTGGTTCTTGAGATACAGGCGATTATACCTGCTAAAATCATCTAAGGCGGCACCTCCAGAAAATTAGTTATTACTTGTTGTTTTTTGTGCTTGTAGTACATAACGGCTTCGAAACCCTACATTGAGCATGGTCGGACATGCTCTAGCCCGGTTTTTTAAACTTGTGAATGATAAATCATCACTACGGTGTCTGGCCACAAGAAGTAAATCTGACATCTGTCATTTAGTTATAACCTCAAATCCAAGAATAGGTTTTTATGTTGTTCTGTGATGACAGTTGTCAGTATTTACTTTTTATCAGCCGGGCATTGTAAGAAATAACTTAATTGTCATGATCTGACTATCTGCCGTCGTTAGTTTTTTTTTCAGAGGCTAGAGACTAAGGCTTTAGGTCAAGTTATATCAAATAGAGTCCACACCACAGAAAGTTTTTTTTTTTTAATGTTTGGTAAATGCAACAATAAGGTCAAAGGTAATAACCACGTTTCAATTTTGGGGCAAAAAATGTATTTATAGACCTTGGGTGTTTCTCGCACTGTTGCCTTCCATTTTGTATTCGTATCATTTAAAAATATTACAATAAACTTTGCTTTGACGTGACGTTAGATCGATTAACATCGATTTCTTATTTAATAGAATGAACGTACATTTAATGTGTTATAGCAATTAATGATTACACAAGCAACCGTAATTCGTTTTAATGCTGACGAACTAAGTGTAAGTACTAATCAGGTTCAACTAATTTCGAGAACGAAGAAATGCTGACATGAAACAAACAAAAGACTTAAATGTTGCCAGCTTAGAGAAAAGCATCCTCTAAATATGTTAATATTTTTTTAATACATTATTTATATCTTTCTTAAACGGCGAAACGAATTAAATAATTTTCTTATTAAAAAAATATGTCCAAATCTGTCCACTTGCGATCTATAAGATACCACACACTTATACACATATATGTCACGTAAACCTTAAGACACCCCTTCTTTTTGCGACGGGGGTTAAAAGGTTTTTTTAAATAACGAAAGATGAACTCAAGTTTAATATTTCAATCACGATTTTAAACAAATGTTATGTCACGTAACTTTTACGCTTTCCCCGAGAATACGAATTCCTTTTGAAATCTGTTCCATCTCATCAATATGCCGCGACCCTGTTTAGACCTAATAAATTACCCTAGCAAAATAGGGCGCGCAACCTTTAATAAAATACAATATTAAATTCCTGCAACGTTCTATTTTATTATCAAAAAGCGTACATAATGACGCTTAATTAAATACGACGCTTAATTAAAAATAAATAAGCACGTCGTTCAAAAAAACTTTAGCTTAACAACTAGAATCTAAACCAACTAAATTGTCAATTTACCTTCAATCCTTATGTCCAAAAAGTAAACCTCAGCTTGTATTGAGCGTATGCACCAACCGCCCCTGAACTTGACGTCATTCGTTGCTATAGCAATTCTCCCAGGGGAGCTAGCAAACTGGCTGAACACACAAGAAACCGTTTAAAAAAAAACACAAAAATTCAAATGATTATAGGCCACTTTTTTCAATTGTTTTTTAATTGTTTGAAATTGGGACGTTTTTTTGCTCGGTTTTCCTCGGGAGCGCTCGGTACGCGCTACGCGGCGGCTCTGGGCGCACTACGTAAATGTCAGCACGATCGGCACATGTGCGAGTGAAGGTAAGGCCGCGCGCTGATTGGTTTTGCGATTTTGTTTTTCACTCGATTGATAAACGTGTACGATTTTTTGACGTGTTTTGTTTAGTAGCATTTATTTTTATTGGGTTTTGTATAAAATGTTTACTACTTCGTACGTTACAAACTTGGGTTTACTTGGAACTACTTCAGCGTAAAAGTAGTTTATAAAGCCACGTGACATAGGAGGTAAGATCAAGAATCAAGGCAGTTTGGTTTAAACTATATTTTAGTAAGCATAAATTCCATTATTATTTATTTTTTATTTGAAAATGGCATTTAACAGCAAAGGTAACTGAACTTTATTTACATTCATATTTCCACTCATAAAAAATATTTACTTTTCCTTAGATTAAGTTCATTTTACAAGTAATTGGGATGGGTTCGTACGACAATCTTAAAAGGGCGATTTTTTTAAATTATTGGACGTAGTTAAGGATTTAGTTAAGACAGCGTAAACTTTCTTCCATTGTGTAAAGAAAATTATTTATCGAATCATAATATAGTGGTGGTGGTGGTTATATTCGTTAAAAAGCATCCGTAAATCTAGATGCATGAAATTACTCAGGTATTTCATAAATGCTGAACACAATTTATTTTCGAATGATTTGTAAACAAAATCGTTAGTTACAGTAGAAACTAAGGCAAAAAAGCCCAATGGTATTTTAATATTAATTATTAAAATACCTTACAACTTCTTATTTCACATTCAATAATAATAAATTCACAAACACGCGTCATCCGTAAAAGAAAATTCATTGCTCTAAAGGAAAACCTCCGCCCATTTGCACGCGCCCTAACCCAGTGCGAGAGAGAAGGCAAATAGCCGGGGTTGTACATCCGCTTTCCTCGCGTTATGTAAGCTACGGCCCTGGAGCCTGCACACCCCTCCGCTCACTCACCCCTCTGTAGACCCTGGCCATTCCTGACTCGAACACAGAACGTAACACGCGAAAACGCTAACGTACACGTTAACGTTAAGACCGGCTAGGAAAATTAAAGAGAATTTCCTTTTTACTCATCGATAGTAGTTCAATTCATTTTGAGACTTAGGGGTTTGTGCCATTTTAATTTAATTAAAAGCGAAGTTATAACAGTAGAGGTTAGGTTCATTTGGGAATGAAAGGCTTTGTTTCGGATAGCAACCGTTTTAGCAAGTATTGGCGAAGCGTGTCGCAATTATAACGGAAATTCGTACACTGTGTGTCAGTTGGAAAACCAGCGCTAGCTCCCGGGTCTCGGACGCGAACTGGGTTACGGGAATTTAGACCTCAGTGCGTACGGAAATAAAACTCATTAAGTGCGTAATTTGTTTATCAATTTGGGGGATATTGTTCTTCATTTGATTGCGTGTCGATGTGTTTTGCGTTTATATTTAGAACGCGCGATTTGTTTGGCTAATTTTAACGGCTTTTGATACGAGTTTCATTATTGTTGAAAGGTTGATGAAATTGTACCTTCAATGGCTTTAATGTTAGATGAGATGACGACGTGGGCTTGGATAAGCGAGACGAATGTTTGGTGTCAATTTTACGTCATGCTTTTAATATTGTCATGTTATGAGAAAGTGACACGAAATTGTATTTTTATTTTTCCGTCGAACCATTTTTTTTAAACCGCAGAAATGAAGTTAAATATACGTAATGTAAGTAACAATAAAATATTTCAACAGTAAAACAGTAAACTAGGTCTGCTCGTTTCTTTTCCGGAAAAGAAACAAATTAAAAAAATACCAACGGAAACGCACCTAGTTTGTCATGTTAACTACAATATATTACCTTATCAAAAATCCTGGAAATCGACCCTGATTACGGTGAGAAACGCTACCGCCCCAAGCAAAATTTGAAATTGGCGATCAAAACGTGACTTAAATGTTATTTTATTAATTATTTGTCTCTACATTTACTTATTTTTTTGGCATAATTTATGCTTTTGTTGTTTTTTTAATGTATGTTTGTTTTCATGTAGTATATTGTTTGTGTCACCATCTGTCCTGTCACTGGTGCTAAGTGAAGAGCAAGCGAGCGAATTTAAGATGAGTTTAAGGGACAGAGCTATAGCAGTTACACGGCTCTGTCTCTTTCTCTCACTAACCTGAATTGCTTAGCCATGGCAACCCCCTAGTTCTGGCTTAACAGCCAGCAACCGTTTCAAAAATACTGTATAACTTTGCGCTTCATTTTATGTGAAGAAATGTTTTTTTTTTTATTTCTTTCCATGGTGCCTAAATATGAACTTACTAAGTAAAGTACCATAAACTCGGGTTATTTTAGCCCTAGGGGGTAACATTGCCCACCCCAAAAAACATCTTTAATATTTAATTATTTAATTGTTACAGAAGGACTAAGCTACTTATATGGTTCTAAAAATATTTAACCAACCGAAGTTGATTACCACTAAAATACTGTCAGTTTTAAGGGTGGGCAATGTTACCCCTAGGGTTAAAGTAACCCGAGTTCACGGTATCGATGTGTTTATGTTTTGAAAATATACAAATTAGAATCTCAAAAAAAGGTTCCTGCTCATACAGTTGGTAGACAATACGAGTATCTAAGGTAAATGTAGTACGGGTAATGTAGCCCGAGCATTACTTTTTACGAACTCCAACCCCTGTTATGCCTGGGTCCCTTAATTATTACTCTCCCGCTTTTACTTGTGAACGTTTAGATTAGTATGAAATAGTTAATTAAATTGGGTTAAATATATTCATACATACATACATAACATCACGCCTTCATTCCCAGAGTGGGGTAGGCAGAGCTACAGAAATACCAACAACTCTAAAAAGACTTGTTGATAATTATGTAACCACATTTTGCACAATCAGGCCAAGAAGTTTACTAGTGTATTAGCGACAGGTTGCAAGCCCATTGCCTAACAATACTACAAGCCCTTATTCCCTGAGTCGCCTCTTACGACATCCACGTAGACATGGAGTGGCACTATTCTAACCCGGCAACCACACGGGCTAAATATATTCAATTTATAATAATAAGATTAGGATCATTATACGGATTGACAGACAAAAGCGCGACAGCGTTGTTTATTTATCTACCCGGGCTGAGATTCTACTTGGCGAAAACGATATTACCTTTGACATGTTTCCGTATTGTCTACGTTTCTATAACTCTTATGTGTAAATATTGGCGACGTATGGCAATTAGGTAGCACTAGTGATGAGACACGTTTTTCAAGTGTAATTTCAGATACGATAAAGTAATAAATTAATGCCTAAAACTAAGTTGAAAAGTCACTTTCTTACTGCATCCAAAAGGTAATCAAAAGCTAGTAATAGTTTTATCAAAATATCCAGCATATTTTACAATAAAAATATTGAACTTATTACAAAAAAAAGAAGTTGAAATCAAAGAGATCAACCAGAATACGCTGCAACATTACAGAAGAATGCTTTATTTACCCATCACGTCAGTCGAAGTCGAAAGATAATTTTCTTACCCAAGTGGATTTTCTCAAATAGAAGACGTAGGATAACTTCTAATAAGTTAGAAAAAATATTAATTGTCTATTACAAATGTCGTACGAGTACAATTATGTTCAAATGATTAAAAATGTTTTTTTAATCGCTTTCTTTTGCTCGACTTGTACAGAGCTTGATTTGTTGAGTGGTGGTACTACCCTGTGCAGGGTCCGTCCGGATCGCTACTACCATCATATCCATTAACCACCTGCCAAGCAACAGTATTCGCATTGTTGTTTCCGGTGTGGGGATAAGACAACCGGTAAAATTACTAGCATAGTGGCATTTCATCGTAGTCCTCAAGGTTGGCAACGCATTTGAGGTCTAAGGATTATAGTCTAGAGGATTCAAATGTCTATGTGTCTCAGATGCCACTTACCATCAGGTGGCCTGAGTGCTCGTGTGCCTTCTCTTTAACATAAAAAAAAACATTGTTACATCACTAGTCTGTCAGAAACTTCAAATGCACTGTTTGATAGTAACGGCAGCCGAGTTATAAACAATACTAAAGCGCGGCAAACGCAAATCGTTTTTATGTAGTAGAATAGAGGCCCTGAACCCTTACCATGACTCGAATGCTCTGTCCCTCCCACTCTATAACAATACTGTGAGGGACAGAGCATTCGACTCGCTAGCGAGTATGGTAATTGCAACTCATGGTAAGAGTACTGTACCCCGACCGCGAACTTTCCCCTATTGAGTAAGTAACATTAACGTATGATCATCGAGAAAATGTGTATATGGCGATTGATATCAGCGCCCTCTAGTATGTTTTTAGTACTTAAATTTGGTAACAAGTCTGATATTGACGTTGACTTTCGTATCCTCATCAAGGCGTAAAAGCAAAGCACACGTTAAACAATATAACGTAACGGCACCAGTACTTGACAAGGACCAATGTTCGACACTGACTCTTATTCAGGCAACATAAGAGTTTTTTTTTTTGCAACAATAATATTATAATCCTGTGATGTTTGAATTAAAAGCTTCTGTCGATTATTGGTGCATGCCAGCTAAAAGTGTCGAAAACTGGTGCCGTTACGTTACTGTAAGCGTCGACGTAACTGGTCACTTTAAGCGACTTTTTGTACTTTATCGCATTAACACATTAGACAATCTTCTTTGACATTTCATATGTTACAGCGACAAGGTACTAAAGTGATCAGCTAATTTTGACACTGACTGTATGAAAACGTGAGTATATTTTAGGGGTTCGTGCTACTGGTAGGTTCAGAACACGTTTTGATTAAAATGTTCTCGCTTGAGCTACAGTACTTATCAATCTATTCTGCATCTGAGTGACGTAAAACCACACTGAACCTCGAGACTTGAATTTGTAGGGAATATTCCGTAACTACCCTAGCCTCATAAGACCTAATATCTACTTTAGTAACGTTGTAATTACAACCTTATAGTATTAATTATAGGGTTCCTTTTATGTTTGGTATTTGTCCTCAAGCAACAAACCTGGGGACTGAGGAGGCCAGGTTGCAGTAAGATAGCTTTTCTAAAAAAAAATACCCTCAACAGGGAAGATATAATATTAAGTATGAATTAATAAAATTCAAACCACAATGCGAGTATTTGTTCCTGAGTCTTGGATGTTTTCTATGTATTTAAGTATATATTTCTCTATATAAGTAAGTTTATCGTTGTCTAGTACCCATAGTACAAGCCTAGAGCTTAGTTTGGGACTAGGTCAATTTGTGTGAGATTGTCCTGTGATATTATTATTATTTTTTATTATTACAATAAAAGAAAATAAGGCTAACTTATCCCTTTAAGGGATCTCTTTCAGCTAACCTTTAGGTGACTAAGGAAAATAGGAAAATCAAAAAGTGGCAAAGAGTAGACATGAGTTCAAACAAAGTTTATGGAAACTGCGTGAATTAAATTTAAGACTTAAAATAATGTATAAATACTAACATACATACACATACATAACGTCACGCTTTCATTCCCAGACTGGGGTAGGCAGAGCTACAGAATACCAACAACTATACTCTAAACTTGTTGATAATTATGTATCCACATTTTGCAGAATCAGGCTAAGATGTTTACTAGTGTATTAGTGACAGGTTGCAAAAGCCTGTCGCCTATAATATAATCATTAGATATAGGGGAAGTAGTGGAAAATTAATTCCACGTGTACCAAGTCGCAAGCATTCTCTAGTATATACATATTAAAACTCTTCCGTGAATGACTGACTGACAGACAACGTACAGCTTAAACCGCTGGTCCTAAGGGATTTAAGATCTGGAGGAAAGAATTTCGTGGGTATCGTAGGGATGCAATATGAAAGGATTCTCCAAAAATCAGCTGCCAACGGGAAAGGGGGATAACGGAAAACAAAGTCGCTGATGTGCCTTTATTCTACTGGGTATACCCATATTACATTTGACATGTTTTTTTATGTTTAGGAGAAGGCATACGAGCACTCAAGCCACCTGATGGTAAATGGGATCTGAGACCCATAGACATTTGAATTCTCAAGACTATAATCCTAAGACCTCAAATGCGTTGCCAACCCTGAGGACTACGATGGAATGCCTCTATGCTAGTGATTTCACCGGTTGTCTTATCCCTACACCGGAGCACAACAATACGGACGTTGCTTGGCGGGTGGTTAATGGATAAGATGGTGGTAGCGATCCGGACGGACCCTGCACAGGGTCCTACCGACGCTAAAAACCAATTATATTAATCGTTATAATTACATATATACAAACATTAAATCGGGCCTGTTTCCCAGAGGGGTAGGCAGAGAACACTTCTTTCCACCTGCTACGATCCTCACAAACCTCTTTCGCTTCTTCCACATTCATACATCGAGTCATGCATGCGGTTTCGGGTACTTAAGATTCGGCCCTTTTCCAGTATTTCCCCGATTTGATTCAAACTAGTACGTATAGGGCGGCCCCTTCCGACCCTTCCACTCACATCACACTGTATATTTCTTTCGTCAATCGTTTTTCATTCATCCTTTCCAATGACCGAACTATCAAAGCTTTTCAATCTTAGTCACCACATCTTCTTTCTATCAAACAGTTTCACACCACACATACTACGTTATAATTATTGTTTTCAATTCGGCTATCATTACGGTCAAGTAAAGAGAAGCCATCGTAACTTAAACAATACAATTATATTTATATTCAATAGATAGAGGCCTTTTCAAACATTCGGCAGCATTATAGTTCGTAAAAAAAAAAACTACCTGCAGCGAAATTATATGCTCTGAATTATGAATTTAAACTTTAGGTCTATCCTTCTTCTTTTTATCGCAGCCGGTATAATATGCAATCATATTATTTAAGTAACTCCAAAACAATTTGAAACTGTATGAATTTCAGCGAAACTGGCTCGATTATTTAAGGAAGTTTAAACTAGAAAATCAATAGTTTTCCCTGCTTGCCAGTAAATAAGTTTCCGATGTCCTGTACTTGTGTTTAGTGTAAAGAGTATTCAAACTGTACTTGTACTATAAAATACTATCTTAACTTTTTAACGGAATAAGTACCTACATGTATAACCGTTATTTAAATTTTATGTGCTCGTAGGTAGGTTTTTTGAACATTGTTAAAAATAAAAATACAATACTCTCAAGATGTAAGTTACTGTTGAATTTCTAGCGGCAGTTTTTTTTGAAAAAAAAATGATCATGTTGCTAACAACAGCCCTCATTTGTTTCAAATATTTTTTGCCAAGCCATACGGTACGAGTAAGATGCAATTTTCTAATAAAAATCAATATCTAGGTAGGTGTAAATGCCATAATAGTGGTCACATAATACCTGTTGTTTCCACTGGCATTATCTATGCAATACATATTAGACTACCACATGGCCCATTAACTACTTTTTAAAGTAAATAAGACATGTGACGCAAAAAAAAAAATGTAGGTGTAGGTATGTAAGTTAATAACAAATAACTTTTATCAAATCGAGGGTTGCGTGGTTAAACACGATAAGTCGATATATCTTTTTATGTCAAAAATAACAATAATTATTTCAATTTAGCGGGTTCGATATATGCTTGTTAATTTGACCAGTTTTAAATAATCATCTATAGCAGCCGATCCCAACTTGCGGCGAAACGTTTTAAATCTCCGCGTATTCAAAAGTTCGGATAAATCGACATTCAAGTTTTCCGGTCTTAATAGAACGTCGAATAAAGGCATACGTTACCTCTGACAGTTTACCGATATCTGCTCTAGACTAGTCTTAGTACCTATTCTCTAACAGTTTAACCATAATAAACCTAAACTATATCAATTTTTCAAATAGAACATGTAAGTTTTTCAAAAAGAACGACACATTTTAGTGCCATTGAACACAAATACTCTATATAGCTGTTGGTAGGCCTCCAACAAGATGGAGCGACGACCTCGTAAGGATCGCGGGATCGCGATGGATGCGGAAGGCACAAGACCGGTCTAAGTGGAGAGCCTTGGGGGAGGCCTATGTCCAGCAGTGGACGTCTTTCGGCTGATATGATGATGATGATGATGATGAACACAAATAGTGTAAATAAAGGATAAAATGATATAATCTGTGGACTGTGGTCCACGAGAGCCTAGACACCGGTCTGCGGCAGGGCCCAAACAAAAATAAATAAATAAGAGGATATGTTGAAAGCAATGTGCTTTAAAGAGTGTGAATACATTTATGCTGATCACTAACCATATCACCTGTTGAATAGGATAAACGTTAAAAAAAAACTTAAATGTGGCAAATGGGCGTTTCCAAAAAAAGTATACATCGTTAAAGACGAAGTTAAGAAAATTCCACTTTTCCATTTCGTCACGAAAATTAACGTATGTAAATGTATGGCTAATTTTTGTGACGAAATGGAAAAAGTTAAATTTTCTTAACTATTGTCCTTAACGATGTACACTTTTTTTGGAAAACGCCCAAATGACAAAAATAAAGATTTTGTTATTCGTTAACCTTCTACAACAGGAAAATGGTCCATGGTAGGAAAATGTTTGGGAAACGCTGATTTCAATGGATGGAACCATCTTAACGTTGTCGCGATACGGAATAACACCTTTAAGACCTTTGTATAATTTAAATTTTAAAGGGAGCAGCGGCCTAGTTGTTTACGTCAATATTTGGTCGGGTATTTTAGGATTAAATTTACATTTCAGATCCAGTGAGGCACTATTGAACGCTCCTTTGCGCAACGGTTGTTTATATTCGAGAATAATATGCATATAAGTAGTTACAGAAATGTGCTAAAGTGCCATGTTTGGCACTAGATTAACAGTCAGGCTAATTTATTGCTGCTAAACTTTAATCCTAACTTGACAGTTTTCATAAATAAATACCCAACCCGTTTTAGACCTGTTTCCGTATTGTCAACGTTTTGATGACTCTTATGTCTTTTACAATAATGGCGACTGTGACATACCTATAAACGATTCTTAAACGTGTCAAACACGATATCGTTTTAACGCACCTGAATAGAGGCTCAGATTACATGATATTTTAATATAATGTCTATTGTATAATAAGTATGTCAATCATACATAATGATGTTAAAATGGCCTTCTCTACCCAGGAAATAGCTTATTACCCTAGAATCCTAAAAACTAAAAAACTAGTCATCAAAAGAGTTAACTTGGTGACTGATTCATCAGCAGAAGATTTTTTGTAATTGTAAAAATAGATCTAATTTCACTACAAGCGCCGCATTTTTGGCAAATTTATTTTTGTTGCAATACCAGGTAAACATAGCTGACCCAGCGTTACTCACACATAATATTCAATACGATTACCAAGTACGTAACATAACCTGCCCCACGGTAAAACTGGCGGAAACCATACCAATTTGTTAGGATATAGCCTGCAAATCGAGTTAGCGAAGCCACACTTCAGCGGAAGCGTCAGCCGGCGTGCGCGGACTTAGAAACAATTGAAACGATTTCTTTATTATTGGTGATGTGACTTTGAAGTATTATTTGATTTTAACAAGTGGAAGCCCAACAACTCCAGTCGTTAACGCGGCAGACTTTGGCGACGGCGCGGCGGGATGAGTTGGATTCCTTTTTAAAGGACTGGTCAGAGACTGCAAAGAACAGAGAAACATGGGAATGTGGGGGAATCTGAGGCTTTTGGACAGCTGTGGGACACATCAGTCTTCATTCGGTTCTAATCTCTCATCAGAAATAAGCGGGTAGCTTGCTAAGGGCTGTAGAGTTGAGTCTAATATAAACTAGCATTTAGCGATTAAAGCATTCGCGAACGAATACTTTAAACGACAAATTGTTTTTCAATACCCGCAATATTTTTGACAGAGATATCCAACGGCACCCCACACCATGGGGTACACGAGAAAAAAACATCCCCACTTTACGTGTAGGGGAGGTACCGTATTTTTTTTTCAAAGTGTCTCTGAGCTAAACTGCTGACGGACGGGCGGACAGACGGACGGACATGGCGAAACTATACGGGTCCTAGTTTGACTACGGAACCCTAAAAAGCAGGCATCCCGTCAACAGAAAGCGTTTCTCTCTCGCTGGATGATTTGTGATTGCTTGATTAGTCGTTTTAGTTAACACTAGAGGACTAGAGAAGGGTAGATTTAGTTTCCCTTACTTCTTAGGATAACCTTAGGAATATTCCTTTCACATTTAATGTCCCTAGGTTCAACGGTTTCGGCTGTGCATTGTCAGTCAGTCACTCAGTCACGGTACTGTTTTATTTATTTAGAAGAAGATAAGCATTCTCACATTCGCACTCCGAATATTCGCATCCGCATTCGCGTAATTAATATGACATTCGAACCATTCCTGGAACCGATTAGGGCACATCTCGGACTTAATAACTGAAATTCTGCCCTCAGTCAATAAGCAGTATCTCAAATTCAATGGCGAAAGCTGACTTAATTCTATACCGTAAGTAATAAGGTTGCATTTGCTACAGGAGTTTTGTCTGAGATACTGCCCTTTAGCAGGGCAGTAATCATCGACGATCGAATGGCTAGAGCCAAGGAAGCTAATACTTACGTCAATCAATTATCATTTAACTCAATTATGATATCGTATTAACTTGTTATCGGCCATTCAACTAATGAAGTTACTCGTATCCGTTTAATAACCAATTGAGATTGAAGAGGCCTTATACAAGAGCTGAGCTGGCGACACAATTTTTTTCTTGATATTAAACGTTAAATTGAGTGAACCCTTTGCAACACATGACAGCGCGCGAGTTATGTCGCCCGCGAGATACAAAACCCGTCTTCTTCTGACTGTACTAATAAGACAATGACGGGTAGCCTAAGAGTATCTCGCGCGCCGTCTTGTGCTAGCCGTGCTGATACATGACCGGTTTCTTTATCGTCACCAGCTATCTTTGTCACTAGTGGGAAGTGTTATAGTGATAGCTAAGTATAAATAGAAAAATAGGTATTCTCTAGCCCTTAACTTCGTGACACCCGGTAGGAAGTACATAATCCGGGCAATTTAGTTTGAACTTTATTAAATATAAATTTAAAGATATTTTTTATTTGGTTCCTGGTAATTTAACTTTTTTCCTTGCTGCTAGATTTAAATGACCACTTACAAAATCTCTCTGTTTGTAGTGTGGCGGGTATTAAGGAGTTTCTGTTACCTATTGCTGCTCGAGCGATAGAGAAGCGACGTTGCGCATCGCTCGTTACTTAATGTGCACGCAACCAGCGAAGGCGCTGCCTTGACTATATACCGACTCGATCCGTCCTATTGAGTTGGCTTGTGGTAGATCGCGGCGCGTACGGTCGAGGCACGCACACATGCAAAGCCGCGCGATATACCTTTGTTTGAAGACGAACTACTACGTTGACTATATCTACTGTGTTGATAGCCAGCCAAACACTAGTAGGGGGGTTTAGTGGTGATCGCCAAGCAACAGTGTTCGCATTGTTGTGTTCCGGGATAAGACAACCGGTGAAATGACTAGCATAGAGGCTTTCCATCTTAGAACTCAGGATTAACAACGCATTTAAAGTCTTAGGATTGTAGTCTTAAGATTATAGTCTTGAGAATTCATATGTATATGGGTCTCAGATTCTACTTACCATCAGGTGGCCTGAATGCTCGTGTACTCAGGCCACCTGATGGTTCTCCTCATCATAAAAAAAGGAAGCTGGAAGTAAGTATAGGGGGGGGTCACCATGACACGGCTAAGCAATACAGTTTACGGTGAGAGAGAGACAGAGTTATAAAACTGCTATAGCTTAGGGCTGGGATTCTACACGGTAATAACGATATCGTCTTTGACGTTTTTCCGTATTGCCAACATTTTGATAACTCTTATGTCATAGTTATTTACAATAATGACGACTGTGACATTAACGATTCTTAAACACATCTAACGCGATATCGTTATAACGCAATAGAATAGAGGCCCTGTCCTTTACGCTCATCCTAAACTGTATTGCTTAGGGGTGTCATGGTAACCCATAAATTGTATCTTTTTTTTAACTCATATTGCATAAAACCGTTGCATTACACATTTGAAGTACAAGTGCACAGTCATTTTAATTGCTCAAATAAGCACATTCGTAGTTTTGTACACGGCTAAATAGTAGTGAGTCATACATGACCATACGAGCCTCATCCAGGAAGGTATGGACGTGTCGTCTAGAAGGACTTACCCTCACATAAAATACATACATACACAATATAGAATGCATATTGTAAGTGTTCGATTACTTGCATCGTGCTCACTGCGTAGTAAGTAAAGAGTACGTCCAGCGTGATTTTTAGGATTCCATACTAAACGGGATATTACTAAGCCTTTGTTCTCCGTCCGTCCGTTCGTAAAGACAAAAAGGGACACTTTAACACGTTAAAAATCTACCAGCGCTTCCCAAGAGGAGACCACTGCTGAGGAGAAACGTCGCAAGAAACTTATCTAAACGTCGGATGATCAATGCAATATGGTAACAAAAGCATAAGATGGATAAGACTTTTATTAAATTGCGAGTAATATTTATGTATACAAATATATGCAGATTTTTGTAGTCATATCCATATTACGTATATCGTTTGACTTGATTTTGACGTAATTTGCATCCGTCGTCCGCCCATTATATCAGTCAGTATTTTTTAAAATATTGCTTATGACTATAATAAATTAATAATACTTACTTGTGAAACAATAATAATAATATAGGGTCCGTCCGGATCGCCTCCACCATATTCATTAACCTACCGCCAAACAGTAGTGTTCGCATTGTTGTGTTCCGGTTTGGGGATAAGACAGCCGGTGAAATAACTAGCATAGAGGCATTCCATCTTAGTCCTCAGAGTTGGCAACGCATTTGCAGTCTTAGGATTGCAGTCTTGTGAATGCGAATGTGTATGGGTCACAGTCTCCACTCACCATCAGGTGGCCTGTGTGCTCGATGCCTTCTAAATGCCATAAAAAAAAAAACCATGATAAATATCTAGCCGGATTTTTAGAGTTCCGAAGTAAGACTAGAAACTCATAGTTTAACCATGTGTCTTTACAGAATCCCATACACAGTGTTTCCTCTATTGGCCTCTATTCCACTGGGTAAATAATATTGTCTATGACTTGTTATGGTGCTGCCTTCGCCCGCCATTACTGTCAAGTAAAAAAGTAAACGTTGAGAATACGATAACACGTCATAGGCGATATGATTTTTGCAGAGGTGAATAAAGGCTCTGAGCTGGGATTCTACACGGTAATAACGATATCGTCTTTGACGTGTTTCCGTATTGTCAACGCTTTGATAACTCTTATGACATTTACAATTATGGCGACTGTGACATAAACCATTCTAAAACACGTCAAACGCGATATCGTTATAATATAACGCAGTAGAATAGAGGGCCTGAATACATGAAATCAGCAGTGCCTTTTTAATTATAATTTAAAATGTCATTTTAGGGCATTGTTGGCTACTGACACCTCTTTTTTATAGTACTGCAGCGGTTTTTATTCGTTTAAAGAAACAATTATAGGGCAAGTGTTTGATAGTTGCAGATGTGCAACCATTACCAAAACGTCAAAGAATAAAACAGGCTAGCCACATATTAGAATTCTGTGAAGTAACAACTTATTTCTAGATTTCCTCTTTCACTTATGTCTTGGTAGTATTGACTTTAATGGTTGTTGGGCCCGTTTGCTTTTCGTGCCTTTTTATTTATGCTGCACATTTGAACCTTATGCAATAAGGTGAATAAGGTGCAACTGATTATCCGTGTGGTTGCCGGGTTAGAATAGTGCCACTCCATGTCTTCCCGTGGATGTCGTTAGAGGCGACTAAGGGAATAAAGGCTTGTAGTGCTGTTAGGGGATGGGCTTGCAACCTGTCACTAATACACTGGTAAACATCTTAGCCTGATTGTACAAAATGTGGTTACAGAATTATCAACAAGTTTTTTTACAGTTTGTGATTCTGTAGCTCCACCTACCTCACTCAGGGAATGAAGGCGTGACGCTATTTATGTAAGGTGAAAAAGTGGATACATCTCTTGGTAGTCGATTGTACACGGATCTAACGCTGGCCTAGAGCCTAAACAAGATGCTGCCGTATTAACAAAGAAGGCGGCTAACTGCGTTGTAACAGTAATCATTTTGAATTTAATGCGGTTACTAATAGAGTATAGAATGCATTGCCTATTACATTGCAGCTTACCTCTTTCTTTGGTGGCAGTATGCACAACATTAACGTAACGTAACGTATACATTCTCCATAACAATAGCGTTCGCCAAGTACATCTTGATTAGGACTAAAGAGCCTCTATTCTACTTCTAACACTACTTCTTCTTATAAATACTTTTTTTTGTCTTTTCTATAAAAGACAGATAAACAATTGAAATATAATTCGAGGTGTCATAGGTTTACAAGAGAGTGTTAGAGCAGGGTTTCTCAAACCGGGGTTCTATTCTGACACTGCTTACAATATTTCATCATTCTTTACTGATGTTTCCAGTTAAGAGATAGTTATGATATCGTAAATTTTTGCTTTTCTTTGTTATATTGATTTTTAATTTTGTTTCTGAGTCACTGTGTTACTCGTACTGTGGTCATTTTCTTTCACTCATTATACATAAATTGATTCTTTGAAAATGACACTTTGGTATTATCTGTTATACCTGGGGCGTCATGAAAGAACATGACTACTTTTGACGTTGACTGTACTAAAAATGTACAGCTACTTATGAGTTCAACTGTACGTGGGGCTAGGTATTCATTTGAGAAACCGTGCATTAGCGCGTTTGAAAGAAAAGTATAAACAAGATGGGCATTTTAAGAGGAACTTGCACTGTAATTTAATTATCATCAATATCATCATCTATTCCTAATTTATTTCCATACATACACACATTAAATCACGCCCAATTCCCAGAGGGGTAGGCAGAGACCACTTTTTCCACCTGCTACGATCCTGACAAATCTCTTTCGCTTCTTCCACATTCATACATCGAGTCATGCATGCACGTCAGTTTCGGGTACTTAAGATTCGGCCCTTTTCCAGTATTTCTTCGATGTCATAAAAAGTACGCCTACGCCGGCCGTTTCCGACCCTTCGACACACTTTCACACTGTATATCTCTTATTTTTCATTATCAACATCAATTCCTAATTTAGCATTTCGTAAATCCTGACTGAGTAAAAGTTTGTTATGTATATCTATGGGATAATAAGTTTTATCAAACTCGGCACTGATACAATAACTTAAATGCCACAGGGAATAAGTTTGAGACCTTTACGGGGTGGTAAAAAGGGGTTGGGAGTTCGACCCTTTAAGAAACTTCAGTCTCTTGTGATGTATCATTTATACTTTTATGGTGAAGTTGATTCTGTAGGTTCAATAAAGTTTAACGCCGTTATTCATAACTACATTTTAGTTACAGTAGCCTACTTTCTGTTAATAACAAAATAAAATGTTACGCTTAAAACATTGCATAAACACATCCCATCTTAGTCCAGGGTTGGCAATTCATTTGCAGTCTTAGGGTTGCAGTATTAAGACTTGTTTTAACAATACAAATGTCTATGGGTTTCAGATCCAACGTACCATCAGGTGGCCTGAGTGTTTGATTGCCTTCTCCATTCCAAAAAAACCCGGCAAGGGCATGTCGGACCATGCTCAGTGTAGGGTTCCGAAGCCGTTAAGTACTACAAACATGAAAATTAACAAGTAACAACTAATTTTCTATTTAAAGTAGTTTGGTGCCGTCTTAGATGGTTTTAGTAGGTATAAACACTTTAATCGCCTGTATCTTAAGAACCAAAGATGTCTTCTTAGTCGTGATAGTTTTCCTTTAATTCGCTATAATATGTTCTTCCATTTAAGATTTTTTTCAAATTTTTAGTAAGTATTAATAATTAATATTACGTGTTGGGGAGGTAGGTACACTAAAATAAATATATTTTCAAGATTACATTATTATTTTACCATTGTGTTGGCGTGAGTAATATGTATATTTATGCCAAAAAGTTACAGCTTTCTAGTACTAAGTCTCTGAGCTAGGCTGCGTACGGACGGAAAGACGGACATGGCGAAACTATAAGGGTTCCTAGTTTGACTATGGAACCCTAAAAAAAACTGCATGACAGCGTTAATGTACGTAAAATTATTAAGTTTTGTGGATGGATTCAAATCTCTTTAATTAGGTAAACTCGACGGTAAATCCTTTGCCTTTTAAAATGTGGAAATCAGGCGTTACGTTGAATCTTGATTTTACGACAGATGACTTCTGCCCGCGAATTTACCCGCGATGTCACAGGAAAAGTATTTTTTTCTGATTAAAGTGTATTTGATAATTCTATAAGCTATCACTATTTCGGGTTTAATTACAGAATTATCAACAAGTCTTTTTAGAGTTGTTGGTATTTCTGTAGCTCTGCCTACCCCACTCTGCGAATGAAGGCGTAATGTTATGTATGTATGTATGTATTTCGGGTTTCATCCAAATCCGACCAAAAATAAAAACAAATTCACAAACTTTTGCATGTGCAATATTAGTAAGAATTACTTAACATCATTTGCTCGTACGAAATGGTCCCGCTGCTCCAATAAGCTGCGCGCGCGCAGCCGTTTGTTAGTTGAGCGCTATTATCCACTCCGGCGCCAATTGCGAGGGTCGTAGGTGACGCCGGCGCAGTGTAAGTGGTGACTGGGCCTTCCTGCTTAATTGGTTTAGTTTTAATTTATTTCCGCGGGTAATTGCATTTGTAGGATTTAAGTATTGATTTAGTAGTTTATTAGATAATCTTTCGCTGTGTTTGTAGACCGGGTTGCCGTAATAACAAAGAAGGTAGTTAACGGCAATGTTGTAGTCGAAGCATTCTATACTCTATTGGTAACCGCATTGAATTTAAAATATAAATACTATTTAGTTAACCGCGTTCTTTGGTGTTACGGCAGCGGAGTCGTTTCCGTTTGGAAAGGGACGACCCTTAGAGAAAAAGAGATGTAAGAAGATTTTTATTAACTCACGTAAGTTTCAATGGTACACTATAATGTCGTAATACCAGCGTTAGCGATTATGTTTCGATTGAATAATGTATGGAATTGACGCAAGACACTGAGATAGTACCACGTGACTATCTCGGTGGCTTGCGTCAGTTCCATACATTTTTTACGATTGTCGGATGCAACTTGACTAGCCCCATTGAGAAGATGGCTATATGCAATTGCAATGAAGTCGAAGCATTCTATACACAATTGGTAACTACATTAAATTTATAACATAACTACTATTTATGTAGTTAGCCGCTTTCTTTGTTATTACGGTATACTTACGAGTTCATTTTTAAGTAAGTTAATATAAATTGACGACACGGTGGCCTAGTTGGGAGTAACCCTGCCTCCGAAGCCAGCGGTCCTGGGTTCAAATCCCGGTAAGGGCAAATATTTGTGTGATGAGCGCGAATATTTGTTACCGAGTCTTGGATGTTATCTATGTACCTATTTAAGTATTTATTTCTCTTTATAAGTATGTTTATCGTTGTCTAGTACACATAGTACAAGCCTAGAGCTTAGTTTGGGACAAGGTCAATTTGTGTGAGATTGTCCCCTGATATTTATTTATTTATGATATAAATAATTTTAGGACTTTTGCCATGGTCGGCTGAAATTTTACGTGCCCTAGACGCCAACGACGTCATATGCCGCAACCGCGTCGATAGAAAATGTCCGGAGCATAGGTACCGAGCGCTCGGCGTCCCTGGCACGAAAATACAATGACGTGATTTGCTAGCTTTGGCGGTTAAAAGGTTAACAAACTTGGCATTGACCGTTTTAACGGCTTGAACTGGGGCTCTATTCTGTTTGGGTTAAACTTCATTGGTTTTGACATGTTATCGTATGATCATCGGAGTCATCTTTACGATCAGAGAATAAGAACTAAAGGCATTGAAGGAGCCTTAAATTCGTCAAATCTATGCCTGTCTCGAATGTCATTTCAATTCAATAAGTTAAAAAGGAAAGATTATAATTATAGAGTATAGTTCTTGCTATAACTAGGCTTACACACCAAGGTATTGTCAACTGGTGTTAACTGGTCTCCAACGACACCAACTGGACACCATGGTCGTAGATTATACATGCAACAGTGTGCGACAACACCAGTATACGACCATGATAATTTAGCTTATAGAACAGTCTCTTTTTGTCACACTGAATCCCAATAATCAGCGCTGGTTTAAATGCCAATATAACGCTGAGTTGGAACCATTTCGTGACAACACAGGTCTTTTGTTTATGTCAGAATTTTGTTACTTTTTGATTGTCACGAATGTTTTTCTTTCTTTCAATAAGACTGTGCACATAAGCTATCAGGAGGGTTGCCTGGTCAAACCGAAATAAGGCGATATAATTAGTGGTGTCAAAAACAATATAATCAACAAGACAAGACACTTTAAATTTGAATAATCAATTATTTCGATTTATTGGGTTTGACCACGCAACCCTCGATCTGTATGTTGCCTTTTATTTTATCGCTCTTTCTACGCTTTTAGTTCTTCTTTTTTAACTGGCAAACAAAAAGTGACCGAATACATAGACAAAAGGCTTGTGGTCATGAAATAGGTCCAACTCAGCGTTCAAGTCAATCCTCATTGTCTTTTTTTCTCAAAAAAGTTTGAAAAAAGAAGGAGTTAACTGTCTCTGAGGCGCTAAGTGTTTATTATAGTCGCGTCGGTTTAAAACGCCTGATTTGATAGCTGTCAACTCAGTACTAAATGTGTTTGAGGCACGTTTGAGGTTATATATAATACTAACGGACCTCGGTGCAACTTTACCACAGCTCGCCGCTACAGGATGAGAGGTCACCTGAGTCGCCGCCGGCTTCCCGGGTGACATTGGGCTTGTACGGATTCCGAACAGACAATTAAACCGAATAACTACCCGCAGACCGCCGCTCAAAAGCCACATAAAGCCTCAGTATAAAGTTGATATAGACTTACGTTGTTTTGTTTTGACCGTAGCAGATACACGTGACTTGAGTTAACCACGTTCTTACACGACTGATAAAGGAATGTATGCGTACTTATTAACCTATTTTCTTGACTTTTATGTACAAATTCAGCATAAACCTCGTATCTAAACGCAGTGGCAATGAAAGCGCGGTTTAGAATATTGCCACTCCATGTCTTCCCGTGAATGTCGTAAGAGGCGACTAAGGGAATAAAGGCTTATAGTACTGTTAGGCGATGGGCTTGCAACCTGTCACTAATTCACTGTAAACATCTTAGCCTGATTGTGCAAAATGTGGTTACAGAATTATAAACAAGTCTTTTTAGAGTTGTTGGTATTTCTGTAGCTCTGCCTACCCCACTCTGGGAATGAAGGCGTGATGTTATGTATGTATGTGTAGCAACGTAAACGGGTCACTTTCTATGGAAATCTAGTAATAAGTGACCCGTTTTTCTTGTATAAAATAAAGTTTTCGTTTCTAATCTACTCGGCAGAGCCTAAGCTTTTGAAATGTTATCGTATTGTCTTTAACTCGGCCGCCATTGCTGTCAAGTCAATGAGAGCTTTTAGAAAGTTGACAAGACGTAATCACGTCAAGAGCAATATGGTTTCACCAAGTAATATAGAGGCCCAAAATAACAACGCTTGGTATTTCCGGGTCGCTGTTTTCATGAAATTTTCCTGAGCCCGGAATTGGACTATGCCTCGGGGAACAATTGAAAAGTTATTTCAAACGAACGGTGCAAAGCCGTTAAACTAAAATTTAACTAGTTGCACTTAATCTACGCTGTTTATGAGGATTGCAAATGAAATGCATTTCATTAAGTTAAAACCAGTAAAACTTGGTATTTACTTGGCTTTGAACATATACATACCTTTTTAAGAGGCTATATAACTGTTATAGCTCTGTCCTTTTCTCTGAGCGTAAACAGAACTGCATAGTTAGTTCATGATAACCCCCCTGAAGTCATACCAAGAGCCCTTCTAAGTACTAGGCTAACGCATCATCAATGAATAAAAATGAACTTTGTATTTCTATTACCTAAGTGGATTGTGAAGCGATGTTTAAATCGCGTAGGTATCTGTCAAAAATACGAGTAATCAATACAAATTTAGCTCCAGGCTATAACGTTTCTCACCCCCTAAATCTAATCCGATTTCCACGATTTTTGAATACGTTGTAGATATTATGAAAACCTAGGTCTGTACGTTTCCGCATTTGTGTTCTTTTTTTTACTTTCATAAATCGTTTCTTGGAAAAGAAAACGTACAGACCTAGTTTTTTAATAATATCTACAACATATTCAATAATCATAAAAATCGGACAAGATTAAGGATTGAAAAGTTGGCCACGCTAACTCACTCAATTAAATTTTCTATTAAACTGTTCCGTTGTGACACGATAATTAGCCATACATTTGTAGGGATAGTTTTCGTGTCACAACGGAACTTTTTCACTTTTGTTGTTTGTATGGATAACTACGCTTAACTATGGTCCAACTATTTGTATGGAAATATTTTGCTTCACAGTTCTCTTAAGGGACATTATGCTACTATAAATTTGATTCACCTGTGAAACAAGAACGTTACAAAGCCATGGTTAGCGTAAACATTCACAACATTGACCCGTTTCTTAACTCTGCTACATTTTACGCAAAATAACCTCATAAATTTGACTTATTATAAACACGCCTACTAATTTCTATTCTTACCAACAAACTCTGGGTAAACTGTTAATAATGTAAAAATAGAGAACAAGACCGTAAATCTCAAAAAAAAATACGCTTTCACTTCGACCGTCAAAACAAGACATTACAATACAATACAATACAAAACACTTGACATTGATTGTATAATGGATTTGTAGAATTACATTGCCACCTTAATTAAAACAAACCGGGCAAGAGCATGTTCTAAGAGGACTATACTCAGTGTAAGGTTCCAAAGCCATTAAGTACTACAAATATAAAAAAAACAACAAGTAATAACTAATTTTCTATTTAAAGTCGTTTGGTGCCGTCTTAGATGCTTTTAGTAGGCATAAACACTTTAATCGCCTGCATCTCAAGAACTAATGATGTCTACTTAGTCGTGATAGTTTTCCTTTTAAATTCGCTATATGTTCTCCCATTTAAGTTTTTTTCAGACTATTAGTATTTGTAGTTTTGGCTGTAGGCTCTTGACTCTAACAAAAGTTTGCGTTTAAAGCTTAATATTTCGATCGCTTATTATAGAAAGACGAAAGACCTAAACGAGAAGAAAAAATACATCCCCACGTTACGTGTAGGGGAGGTACCCTAAAAAAAAGTTTTTTCAGGATTTTATCTTACCACTTTATTGGAGTCTCTGGCCTAAGCTGCGGACGGACGGATGGACATGGCGAAACTATAAGGGTTCCTAGTTTAACTACGGAACCAGAAAAACCGGAAAACTTCGCACCTGGGTCAGTAAAAGCAGTTGAATCGGAAAATTACTAGTTATAACAGTAAATAATCAATATAAAATTTGCTTGAGTCATATAATATCCGCAAGTAGTGCGCCTCGTTGATGAGCAGAGTGCGTGTCGCAGGCGCATCGGCAGCCTGGCCATGATTTCAAGTAGATTCAACTGCCTACATGAAACATTGAATGCAGCTTCATAATAAACATAAAACATATGCAATCAAACAAACATAACAATCAAACATATATGATAAGTTTTATAGCTTTAAAATTTATTTTATTTTTGAATCTATACTAATATATAAGCTGAAGAGTTTGCTTGTTTGTTTGCTTGAATGCGCTAATCTCATCGGGAAGGCCCCAGGACCTTAGTCACTCCACACCATATTTCATCTAAATCAGTTCAGTAGTTTCTGAGACAATTAAATTTTCCGCGATAAAAAGTATCCTAATAGTATGTTTCTTCCATAGGTTACTTTTTATCCTAGAAATGTTAATAGTTCCCGAGGTAATAGTGATAAACGAGGTATTTGACATAATATAGACGACACTATCAAAATTGTGATTTAATAGTGTCGTCTACATACACATACACGACACGACGTATTTGACGACACGTTGGCCGAGTTGGGAGTGACCCTGCCTCCGAACCCAGCGGTCCCGGGTTCAAATCCCGGTAAGGGCAGATATTTGTGTGATGAGCACGAGTATTTTTTCCTGAGTCTTGGATGTATTATAATGTATTTAAGTATTTATTTCTCTATCTAAGTATGTTTATCGTTGTCTAGTACCCATAGTACAAGCCTAGAGCTTAGTTTGGGACTAGGTCAATTTGTGTGACATTGTCCCGTGATATTTATTTATTTATTTACATAGGGGGAGTAGCGGAAAACTTATTCTACGCGTACGAAGTCGCGGGCGTCTTCTAGTTGTATATAAGAGTAATTTAATCTATGTAATGTAAAATGTAGCATGGATCATTATATCAACATTAAAAACATATGTTATATAAATACCTACGATACAGTTACAGCAGGAAGACTTACGTTAAGATGGCGCCGAGCGTCCAGTGGCGCCCTGATTACTTTTATTGTGTTCTCTAATAAACTAAAGTATTATCTTAATATTAAAGAGCGTTTTACTGTTGTACAAATAAATAAACAACTTATAGAGCATATAAACTCAAACTCAAACTCAAACTCATAACATTTATTTGACAAGTACACACTGCAACACAATATACAAAGTGCAAAAAGAAAACAAGATTAGAGAAAAACGTTGCGCTGTAGTGTGAAGTCAAATAGGACTCAGCTCAGCATGTGCTGCAGCCGGAGCCGCAGCGCTGGTTTTCAGCTGAACCCCGGTGATTACCTATTCGTAGCTGAACGCGAACGCGTGACGAGAGAACAATACTATGTATAAATAAATATAGCGTATATAATGTATGTGTAAGAAAAATAAATAAATATAGCTACTAACATTGTGATAAACAAAATAACATGTGATGAAAAAGTATAAATTAATAAAAACAAATTACGGCACTATCGCAAATAAGTTGGGACAACTCGGCCACCACCAGTTGGTAAAAGATTTTGGTGTTCTAAAAGGTACTTCCGTAGAATAGTTTTAAAAGAATTTAGGGACCGAGGTTCACGTAAAGGAGGCGGTAAGTTGTTCCAACACTTGGTGGCGGCGTACTTAAAACAACCACGGAAGGCAGCAGAACTGTGCTTGGGTATATGACATAACTTAACAACAATTAAACTATGAGTGAGCAACTAAACAGAAAAAAAGCGGCCAAGTGCGAGTCGGACTCGCCCATGAAGGGTTCCGTAGCAGCAAGTAACATAATATAAAAGTTCGTTGTAGCTTTGATCAATGTTTTTATGACGTATTAAAAAAAACTACTTACTAGATCTCGTTCAAACCAATTTTCAGTGGAAGTTTGCATGGTAATGTACATCATATATTTTTTTTAGTTCTATCATTCTCTTATTTTAGAAGTTACAGGGGGGGACACATTTCAATACTTTGGAAGTGTCTCTCGCGCAAACTGTTCAGTTTAGAAAAAAAATATGTTAGTAACCTCAATATCATTTTTGAAGACCTATCCATAGATAACACACACGTATGGGTTTGATAAAAAAAAAATCGAGTTTCAGTTCCAAGTATGGGGAACCCCCAAAATTTATGTTTTTTTTCTATTTTTGTGTGAAAATCGATGCGGTTCACAGAGTACATCTACTTACCAAGTTTCAACAGTTTAGTTCTTATTGTTTCGGAAAAAAGTGACTGTGACATACGGACGGACAGACAGACAGACATGACGAATCTATAAGGGTTCCGTTTTTTGCCATTTGGCTACGGAACCCTAAAAAGAGGCCACCTTTTTCCGTTAAGTTGCCTACACGAAGGTTAAAGGTTATTAAACTGTGTCATGTATGCTATATGTTGCGTATTCATTTGTACAACAGTAAAGCACTCTTAGATTTTAAGATAATACTTTAGTTTATTAGAGAACACAATAAACGTAATGAGGGCGCCACTGGACGCTCGGCGCCGTCTTAAGGAATATACTAGTATAAACTTTATATACTACAATTACATCACAAAGGACGATGGGTAAAAATGTCCCCACCCACCAACAGTGATGAAACATGTGCCAGTTTATAGATCTTGGCAATATGATGTATTTTTTCTATGGCGACGATCACCATAATATGTATGGGGTTTTCTTGAAAAATCATAATCTTATCGTATGGAACTATGGAATTTGTTTGAAAATGAACACGTATGTAGATGATTTGCCTTGCCTGGCCCTTTGTTTTCATTAAAAAATTCCCATTGATTTTGCTACGAAGATAAGTATTTTGTCTTTTATTGGGTCCTAATGAACATATAGACCTGCAGCCCGTTACTGTTGGAGGGGGGGGACGGGGTCCATACAAAATTGCCCATCACCCTTAGTAATTGTAATTGGAAAGGTAATTTTCTCCGTATTTTCTATTATTCCACGGTTAGCTTACCGATTTTGGACAAAATACTAGTTTAATACCAACGCTGAATAACCGTCAAACCGGTGAACCGGTTTGCATTTCCTAGAATAGATGTAACAATGAAATGCTTCGAAGGAAAACTTGCACATTTTATTCCATTCCATGGAACCGTTGGACGTGACCGGAATTTAAACTGGAGTGCTAATGTGGATTGGGTGCAAATGGTACAATGGACACTTCCACGACCGCTATTGATGGAGTAGAAATAAATACAGTCGAGGAAAGAGGATATTTTTTTATTAAATATTACGGGACAATCTCACACAAATTGACCTAGTCCCAAACTAAGCTCTATGCTTGTACTATGGGTATTAGACAACAATAAACATACTTACATAGAGAAATACATACGTAAATACATAGAAAATATCCAAAACTCAGAAACAAATATTCGCGCTCATCACACAAATATCTGCCCTTACCGGGATTTGAACCCAGGACCGCTGTCTTCGGAGACAGGGTCACTCCCAACTAGGCCGACGTGTCGTCATTTCTTTGTATTATTTGTACACGAATGCCCAAAAAAGGAATGTAATGTTTTCAGGATACATGTATGTATATTTGTGAGTTTATTTATTCCAACATAACTTTCCAACACCTGAACCAAACCTAAACCAAACTTAGAATCGTTAGAATACCGCTAGTACGAGTAACATAGGTAAAGTTTTGTCTTTAAATGAAACTTGTGATGTCAATGGTATCAAATGAACAAACTCCAAAATTTTCAAAAGTAATCGTCTTGAAATTGAAAAGATAACAAGCATTGCAATCAATGTGATAATATGCCAAACAAAAAAGGGAATCGAGAGATAATTAAATTTGTACTTATTGCAGTCGGGGGACAATTTTGTGGAACATTATCTTGAAAGTCGCCCGACTGCGATACAAATTTGGTTATCTCTTGATTCGTTTTTTTGTTTGGCTTATTATCACATATTTTAAGGCGTGGCAGGCGTGCTTTCTTAATATCTTTAAGTGTTCAAATAACGTCCTGTTCTACGTTAATTGGAAAAGGAAGTATAATTATGGGTATGGTCTCTGAAGTCCTGCCCCACTACTTAATTTTAATACTTTGACATACAGTATTAAATAGGTACTTTGTAACACTAACAATACCAGACAAGAGCATGTCAGACCATGTTCAGTGCAGGGACCGGAACCGCTTAGCATTAAAGGGGTTTTCGATAGGGTATTTGATAGACTTGTTTTTACAAACCCCAAGGATGAGCTAAGCCTATCGTTGACATAGTCCAATGAAAGGGCAACCAAGCGATACAATTAATTCGACTAAGCGCTAACCCATTCCCAATACCCTATCATCTATTACCCTTTTTAAACTTAATCGAACGGTTTTAAGCTTTTTTAATCTCTATGCGCAAGTGTTTCGACTTATTGTTGCACTACCTAACAATTGAATGGGTAGCGGCGGCAGGTGAGTAGCGCATGCGAGACGGCGAGGTGAGCCAGCCGAAATGTGCCGAAGGCGGCCGTCTTTGTCATAGAGTCGCACTGTTCGCTACGTCAAACAATAGTAAACCTAATTATCGTTCGCACAAAATGTACATTGTTTTGTTTGGGATTTGCTTTGAACTTGTTTTTTTTTTAAGGCTGTAGGTTCAACTGACTTTGGTGGATTTTGGCGTAAAGTGTTTGTTTACTTTCAGAAATGAGTGATCAGGGTCGATTAAATAAATTGTATACTACCTACGTAGTTAGCTAAGTTCTTAGTTCCATCTGAAATATTTGATATTTTTTTAATAAAATCGTCAGTTAAAAATTTTCGCTGACGAATTTTCAAAGAAAACAAAATGGAAAGCTTGCTTTGCGCAGTCAAATTGCGATGGTATAGGTGGGCGCAATTAATATGGCGCGCGGGTTATGCAATAATAGACTCTCTATCAACGGTGTAAGCGCTTCCATGCGCGCATTATTAATTGTGTCGTGCTATAACACGGTTAAGACCTATTGATAAATATTAAATATTTGTAAAATGAGAAGTAGCTTTTTAGGGTTCCGTAGTCAAACTAGGAACCCTTATAGTTTCGCCATGTCCGTCCGTCCGTCCGTCCGTCCGCAGCCTAGCTCAGAGACTCTTTATACTAGAAAGCTGTAATTTGGCATCAATATATATATTAGTCACGCCAACAAAGTAATAAAATAAAATCTTGAAAAACATTTTTTTAGTGTACCTCTCCTACACGTCACGTGGGGATGATTTTTTTTTTCTCGTCTACCCCATAGTGTGGAGTGTCGTTGGATAGGTCTTTCAAAAATATTGCGGGTTTGTAAAAACAATTTTTCGATTAAGGGATCCGTTTATGAAATATTCAGCTTTAAAGCGCTAATTTTTGTAGAGTCAAATGTTAATCATTATTTAGCCATTGTTCTTTTCGAGACTGTGGAGGAAATCAAAATGATTTCCATACATTTTGTATGCTGTAAATCACTATTTACCTATTGTTATATTATACGAGTATAGGGTTAATTAAACCATCACTGCGATCTAAATAATTTACTTTCATGTTTTTAAAGTGTAAGCAAGCCATTATTTACAAATTGTTCCATATATAAGGTCGAATATTTAATGAGACTGGTTTATAGTTACATATTTTTAGTGTAATTATGTACTAATTGTTCAATATAAGGTCAATTGTTTAATGAGACTATTGATGATCAAAATGATTTATTTATTTTTCATATTTTTACAGTTTACCTATTGTTATATATAAGGTTAATTATTAAATGAAACTAGCTGTGATCAAAATTATATTGTAATGTAGAAGGTTAATTATTTAATGAAACTATTGTTGAGATCAAAATTATTTAGGTAGGTACTTATTTACTTATATATTTATACAGTGTAAATCATTATTTACTTAAGTACAATTTTTTAAAGTGCATCCATTCAGCAGTCCATTATTAAACCAATGTTTTAAAAAAACCGGGCAAGAGCATGTCGGACCATGCTCAGGTAGGGTTCCGACGCCGCTTATACTACAAACACCAAAAACTATCTCTAAAAACAACAAGTATGAACTATTTTACTATTTAAAGTTATTTGGTGCCGTCTTAGCTAATTTTCGTAGGTATAATAAACACTTTAGTCGCCTGTATCTCAAGAACCAATCATGTCTACTTAGTGGTGATAGTTTTCCTTAAAAATTCGTTATATGCGTTTCCATGTTAAAAATACTTTCAAATCAAACAAAATGTATTATTTAAAAGTCAACCAGAACTCGCGTACACTTTATAATAATAAAATAGCTTGCACTTTTTGCAGTAGGTACTTGCACAAGCAGCCATCCGTCACGCAGCCAAACGTCTTAATTATTCCGGCGGGAATATGAACTAAGAATTATTAAACAACATTTTCATCTCAATCCCGTCCCGACACGAACTTAAATAAAGTAGGCAAGTAACGTCAGGCTAGACAGACAGAAATCGCCCAAATGCGCAAAAAAGAAAGAGGCGATCAATGGGGTTAAACCCAGTTAATGCTAAGCGCTTCAATAATAAACTACCGAAACCCTAATGAAATTGGTAAGCTCTATGGAAGTGGTTAACTAGTTCAAAGGGGTTCCCCTAACGTTAAGGTAACACAATCATAGGGTAACCACATCGATTGGGTAGCCAAATGATAGGCTTACCCTATCGATAGGGTTAATCAAATGAAGGGGTTTTCCGATCCCTGGTTCAGTGTAGGGTTTCCACGCTGTTACTATAACACGAAAGTTATCTCGAAAAACAACAAGTATGAAATAATTTTTTCAAGATATTTGGTGCTGTCAATGATGTTTTTTGGTAGGTTTACACCTACTAAAAACATCAATTTGTACTTTTGGCTATATGGGGTGGAGACATGTGACTAACGAAAACGGCAGTTTTAGAGTTCAATATATCCTAAATGGACGCCAAATCTAAAAATTTATACTGATTACACATGTTATTAAATATATTTTTACCTTTGCCTTACGTACAAAATATTGTTTTTATTTATTTATTTTTGCATAATATTAGTGCGTGGTAAAGTAAATTAGTACCTACAAAATGGTATGTACTTACAGTATGGTAACTTTGATAAATTCTGAGAAAAAGTTAGTGCGATAAACAGACAGACGACATGGCGAAACTATAGGGGTTCCTATTTTGACTTCAGAACCCTAATAAAAGAGTTTTATTTCAGATTTCATATATCCCATTAAAATACATTACAGATGGGGTCAATGCTGGGGTACGGTCTAGGACTTTAATCTTTCCACCCCACCCACCGTACCCCTCGGCCGTACCACTGGTGGTACTTTGACAAATGATTACTATTAAAATCGAATTTAACGCTGTCGACGGAGCTCTGCTATCGCAGAGCCCCTATTTCTGGGTAGTTTGGCCCTCCGGGCCTGCTGAAGAACGAACATAACCTAAACCTTATGATACAATTTTTGGGTCAGTGGTACGGTGGGTCTGCACCCGACTTTGTTATGCCACTATGGAACCGTGTCATAATGACAGCGTTAATCATTAATCATAGCTTTCTTTTCATGTGGTTTCACGCTGTCATTATGACAGGGTTCCTCAGTGGTATTATAAATAAAGTCCTTTACTGTATTAGTGACTGTATTATGTCTTCTGAAAATCAAGTGTAAAAAGGGTTTAAGTCTAGTATACTCCGTTTGTGTATATACCTTTTTTATTACGAGTTAAGTCCTTTTCACAAGGACCCCAGGATAGAACTATTTTTTAAAACAGAAAACTGGCGATTCCTATGAAAATAAATCTGCGAGTCAGTTTTAAAACCAAGCAGCTTCCAAGATTAAAAGAAAACTTAGTAGTACCTACGTTTTCCAGATAATTCGTGGACTGCCAAACCAATGCGACCACAAGCTTTGAATTCGTTTGCATCTTACTTTAAATGTGGGGAAAATACTGAAGAAATTTAGTTGGAATATGTCATGAAAAACCAGTGAAATTCTTGACAGAATCGCAAATCGAGGGTTCTGACCATCACAAATAATCATATTTGAATGGTAATAAATAAAATACATCTTATAGGAAATTTAACCAATCACAAGAGTATAAGAGCTTGGGTAACTGCTCGCAAACATTATTTTGTTCTTACGTTTCGTCATTATAGCAGCTCGATTGATTAGTATTTTTTGCTTAACTTTGAAGCACAATTTGATAGGTAGTTAAAAAGCCACTGTTCTGGAAATAAAGCCTGTTAGGATTTTTGGCATGGAGATTACAAACGAGTACACAGGCCACCTGACGTTAAGAGACATTTGTGACCCATTTGCATTCCCAAGATTACAATCTTAAGACTGCAATCCTGAGACCGCAAATGTGTTACCATCTCTGAAGACTAAGATTAATGCTTATCCCCCACGCCGGAAGACAACAATGCGAACACACCTGCTTGCTGGTAAGTTAGTGGTGGTAGCGATTCGGTTGGATACTGCACCAGGCCCTACCACAACTAAAATAATAAATAATATAAATAAAGCGATTTCCTGAACAAGATCGGTTTAATTCATTGTATTGTAAAGATATGGTTTTTGGGGTTAATAATATAGAAAACTAGAAGACGTCCGCGACTTCGTATGCGTAGAATTAGTTTTCCGCAACTCCCCCTATTTTAATCCCTTAGGGGATGAATTTCCAAAAATCTTTTCTTAGTACACCCCTAGACCTCTTGGAATCTACGTGCTAAATTTGGAATCTCTAGATCCAGCAGTTTGGGCTGTGCGTCGATATATCAGTCAGTTAGTCACTCAGTCAGTTATTTCTTTTAAATATTTAGATGTAAACATAATAAAATTACAAAGCACGTGACAACAGTATAAAAAATCTCTGCTTTGCCTAAAGGTTAACTGGTAGAGAATGCCTTACGGCATTAAGTTCGCCTTTTGCATATTAAGTGTATTCTTTTTTTTGTGCAATAAAGATTAAATAAATAAATAAATAAATAAAATAGTATTATATAAAAGAATGAAAAAAATGTTTAACTTAGAAGTGCAGGCTAAAGGTAGATTATGACATTAATAATTGGGAAGGGTATGTTACTTCATTACATACCCTAAGTATTCAAGTGCAATATTATAACTATCTGGTATTCTACAATTAGCCTTTATTCAACATTAGGCGGATACAGGCTGGTTGGATGGATGGATGGAGATTTTATCCAGAAAATGGAGTCTGTCCAATCTAACTGTGTCAAATTTAATCCAAATCCTGTCAGATTGAACGAGAAACATTCAAACATAACTAGTTAAAATTAAAACTCACGTTGGTACGCCAGTTACACATTTACCTAGTCCAGTAGTTACGGTTCATGTTAACTCCGGTTTAGCCTCCTCGTTCCAAGAAGCAGTCGTAAGGCTTCGCTTGTGCCCTTTCGCGGAACTTAATTAAATTCTAAGCCACTGTCGATACAGTGTTAATAGGTTTTAATGTCAATAAGGAGTTTAAGGTTCCGCAGCGGCGAAATGAAGCACGTGTAATTTATGTTTGAGTCAGCCATTTTATGTTGAGACTTGAGAATGTTGAGATTTTGTGGCTGAATTTTGATAGATACTTACTTGGCTTAGACTAAAGCAAAAGGGAAAGACATGTTGTCGCCGTACAAAACACTAAAGTAATGATTAATGCGTGACGCGACACCTACATTCGCAAACTCCATACACACAGCTGTAAAAGAAATGGATGGCGTAAGTGAGACGGCAATATATCTCGCAATAACAACGCGAAAGATGACAGGATACGTATATGCAATCTTGTTACTCGTGTAAACTTTATATTAGGTACGCTATCTCGCTACATGACGTGCTGACTGATCGATAGCGGCCCGACAACTGACACGGAATAGGTGCTCAGCGCCTATATAGAGTTGCTCAAACCCGCGCGACTGGTCAAATATCTTCCTCTTTTTGTTTTCATCTAAGATACTTGGTGTATTTTTATCCAAAATAATGGTAATAAGTTAAACAGTCTATATATGTATGTAAGTATGTGATTAGAAATCCGATGTTCTATTTTCGGTCCTCAACTAAATTAGACCGATTTTATTAAATTGAGGTTATTACTCGTATTATTCCGAAAATTATGAAATGGTGCGACCTTATACTACCTAGCGGGATTTAGGTTTTAATAACTATTAGCAGTTGCCCCCGACTTAATTAATGTTCTTAATATTTTGCACTTCTGATGCTCAAAAATTGTGTAATATTAGCAGTGATCGGAATAGGTAGTGCAATTTCGGGTGAATGACCTTAAACATTATACTTAATATGGATAAGACTCCGGGACTCGTATTATTTCACAGAATATTTTCTTGACATGACCTTAATTGAAATTAAATGGGAACATGCGAAAAATCTAAAAAAAGAATGTTATTTTAAATACTTTTTTACTTTTTGTCATTGCAAGTGTCTACATATTTCGTCAATGCGATATTCTATGCTAGCAAAATAATCGTTAAAATCATATTTTAATAACATTTCCGAATTAAACACAAACTTTAACACTTTGCAAATGTAATCCCGGGGTTACAAGCTATATCCATACTAAACTTACGCACCGAAGTCTCGCGAAATTGCACTACCTATTCCGATCACTGCATATTAGGCTTATCAAGCAGGTCTAAAGTAGTACATGTAAACCCTAGGAAAGTACGAATATTAGAAACAGAATTATTTACGTTTAGTAAACATTTTGATTTGACCAATCAAAATACTTCACCATATTTTAATTCCAACCTGTCACTAATACACTAGTAAACTTCTTGGCCAGATTGTGCAAAATGTGGTTATAGAAACATCAACAAGTCTTTTTAGAGTTGTTGGTATATATTTCTGTAGCTCTGCCTACCCCACTCTGGGAATGAAGGCGTGGTGTTATGTATGTATGTATGTATTTTAATTCCACCAATCACATACACAACGATTGTCAATCGGAAAGTTGGGTTTTTTGTGGGTACGTATACTGTTTAACTAAATTTACCCTTTTAAAAACACTTTGTATTTTGTATCAACCAACCAGAATACAAACATTAAAGCAACAGTGCTCGCATTGTTGTGTTCCGGTGTGGGGATAAGACAACCGGTGTAATTACTAGCATAGAGGCATTCCAACTTAGTCCTCAGGGTTGGCAACGCATTTGAGGTCATACGATTAATAGTCTTGAGAATAAAAAAAAAAAAAAAAAAAAACGACCATCAGGAACCAGAAAGCATTTCTAAAAACATTAGGTGTTTTTAGTTACTATTCACAATTGTTAATAAATGATTCAATCGATTGTACATGGTCAGTGACCTTAATTCGCGGTGTCTATATTTTTTCTATGTAAAAGCAGTTTAAGAAAAAACATGCTGCCAAATAAAAACAATATTTTCGGTAAGATTTTTTTTTTCTCATTTCAAGTGAAAAATAGTGAGTATAATTATTGTGGTCTAAAAGCCATATTAGGAACCCTCAACCAATTCGTGGTAGGTACTATGGCCTATTTTAGACCCTAGTTATACAAATCTATAAGTAAGTACATAATTGCTTGCTTGTTAGAACCCGTTGTTTGTTCATAAAGTCATTGTTGATATAATATATTGATAGACATATAGTATAGTATAATATATTGATAGAAACAGTTTCTTAATAAAAACGTTACCGTTGGTCGAATACAAATAATTATGGCAGACAAAAGACTCGCTTGTTAGTCATGGAGTGAAAAGGAATTAAGGTCAATATAACGTTTGTAAATGAGTCCAATGTAATTACATTGTAAATAGTTTAAAACCCAGATTTAGAGCCGCCCAATAATGAACGTCGGAAATTCAGACGCTATAAAAATACTTGTAATGCTTGCAAAGTTTTTAATAGCGGTCCGCCCGGCGTCCTTTTCAGCTCTCCACTTAACCATTATTAAAATACGAACCTCAAAGGATGATTCCACAGATATTTTTTAAGAAAACTGTATCTTTTTCAGCGGACCTAAGAATTTAATAATGCAGTGCATCGTAGCGACAGGAAACTTGTCAAATTGTTATATTTTCTTTATCAGAAGTTCCGGTAATTTCTAAGATTGAATACTTTTATTATTTGTATATAGAAATAACGGGAGCCTTTCTTTTCGTCAAAGGGTTTTGTACGTCCGAAATGGATAAAGTGTTGGGACTATTGTAATGCATGACATCTTATTATAATATTGTGTACACAGTTTTGACAATGAATTATTATCTAATCTCTTGTCATATCATTTGACCAAACTGTTTTTTTCCCGATACTGTAAATATTTCAGGGCTGGGATTGAACACGGTAATAACGATATCGTCATTGACGTGATTCCTATTGTCAACATTTTGATAACTCTTATGTCATTTACAATAATGGCGACTGTGACATAAACGCTTCTAAAACACGTAAAACGCGATATCGTTATAATACAGTTGTTGAATAGAGCCCCTGGATTTATTGCATGACCATCGTGTAGAACCCTATAAGTTAAGTTAGGTTAGCTTTATAAAAATCTTGAAATATTTATAGTTTCGGAAATAAATCAGTTTGGCCAAATTATATGTTTGGGAGATCAAACAGGCAAAAACTTTTTGACGAAACGAAGGTTTAACCCATTTGTCGCTTGGTAATCCTTGTCTGTGACAAGCGAGATAATTAAGCTTCGTAAGCGGGAGGGTTACGTTTCTCAGCAGATGACCGTGTTTTTTTTTTTTTTTAAAGAGAAGGCACCATAGCACTCGGCCCCCTGATGGTAAGTGGAATCTGAGACCCATAGACATTTGAATTCTCAAGACCACAATCGTAAGACCTCAAATGCGTGCTGAGGACTAAGATGGAATGCCTCTATGCTAGTAATTTCACCGGTTGTCTTATCTCCACACCGGAGCACAACAATGCGAACACTGTTGCTTGGCGGGTGGTTAATGGATAAGATGGTGGTAGCGATCCGCGAAGTTACAAATTATTATAATGTTTGGAAATATGTTCAATAAAATAACTCTGTTCGTTCTCAGGGAGTACCAAGCGACAAATAAGCTGACGGAGATTTGAGGTAGTCGACTAGAAACATACCTTCATTGAATCCCCGGACGGACAAGCCCGTATTACGAGACCCAGATTTACGTTTTAGGGTTTCGTGGATTGTTTTGAAGGTTAAGTACATTATCATATATAATTGTACCTACATAATATCCAATCCAAATAATTCTTCGGACTAATGTTTGATTCCACTTACCACCTAATGGTAAGTGGAATTTGAGACTCATAGACATTTGAATTCTCAAGACTATATTCCTAAGACCTCAAATGCCCCGTGTGGTTTCCGGGTTAGAATAGTGCCACTCCATGTCTTCCGAAGATGTTGTAAGAGGCGACTAAGGGAATAAAGGCTTCTAGTATTGTTAGGCGATGGGCTTGCAACCTGTCACTAATACACTAGTTAATATCTCAGCTTACTTGTGCAAAATGTGGTTACAGAATTATCAACAAGTCTTTTTAGAGTTGTTGGTATTTCTGTAGCTCTGCCTACCCAACTCTGGGAATGAAGGCGTGGTGTTATGTATGTATGTATAATCCTAAGACCTCAAATTTAATGCGTTGCCATCCCTGAGGACTAAGTTGGAATGCCTCTATGCTAGTAATTTCACCGGTTGTCTTATCCCCACACCGGAACACAACAATGCGAACACTGAACACTGGAGTCCGAAGAATTCCAGGATAGATAGATGTAAAAAGAATTTTCAACTCTTGTATTAAAAGTACATCGTAGTTAGCTGCCTTCTTTGGTTTTCAGCCGATAAAAGGTGTTAATACAATTAAACAGCTCTTTTGTCGATCAAGTGATCACTCACAGGACGGGTAAAGCGGATAAGTTGTGAACGCACGCCCTTTAATGTGGTTTGTACGTTCTGACAAGAAAACTTTAACTCGCCGGTTATTATTGATGCGTCGAGCTTTAGAACGAGTTGTTGTTTAATAGTATCACCTACCTGCGTGGTGTTCTTGTTTGCCTCATGTTATAAAAAAGTCGCCGGAACCCGAACAAAATAGAAAACTATTATACTTCCGTAGGCATTTAAATGCAAAGTTGCATCAACTGCATACAATCTGCAACGAGGTCGCGGGCCGAGATGCATTCAACTCCAGGTTAATTAAAGTATTCCAGCGTCTGGCTGTTTCAACGCGTTTACTTTGAAAACCTACTGAATAACTTGGTTATAGCCATATTTTTTAGTTTTTACGAGTAGCTTGTAAACGAACGTGTGAATTTTTATAATAAAAAGTTCCAAGTTCCAAGTTCATAAGCCGCCAGACTGCTGATGATGTCTTCCATTATACGTTATATACTTATTTATATAATAACCATAATTATATTAAAAAGAGACTAGAATTGCGGACAGAATAAGTAAACCTCTTTTATGGTGTACCAACATTCAACTTCTGACCCATCATTAACACGTTTGCGGCTCGCTTGATAGTAGGTACCTTGTGGTTGTCCGCAACTTACAGACACGCCGGATGTTGCAACGGCGGAAGCATCACCTGGGGTGAAAGGTGAAGTTTTATCTGGCAAGTTTAAGAAGTCCCGTCGGAGCGTACAAAACACATTTTAGCGCGTACCTTCTCAATTAGGCAGCAGGCAGGTGAGTCGAGTTCAGTGTCGTATAAAGCTGCGTAATTGAGAAGGCGCGCGCTAAAATGTATTTTGTACGCTCCGACGGGACTTCTTAAACTCGCCAGATAAAACTTCACCTTTAAGATCGACGCAGCGCTGTGTTGAAACACACGGTTCTTATCTAGCTAATATAGGGTCAAATACTTTTAAATAACGACTAGCTGTTTCCCGCGTAGAAGACGTTTATCGCTATCCCCTCACGAAACGTCAAAGGGGCAGGATAGCCTAAGAAAAATTGCCCCCAGCGTTTTTGGGTCGAAACTATAATCAAACGATGCCATTTGAGGAGGTAATATCCTGCACAAAGTTTCATCCCTCTGTTACACCCTGGGGGTGAAAAACACCCGATTAACTCCAAAACTGTTTTTTTTTTTTAACTACGAAAGTGACGAATTTCAAATTTTGTAGGTACAAATAATAACGACACTAAAAGCTATATGTTACAAAAAATATGACTCTCCTAACCCTTTAAATTCGTGTGATTTGATTTGATTCGTGTGATTCCCAATTAGAAGTGTCATGGATAGGCGAACCCAAGCTTCTTGGATGAGCATAGCAAGATTTCACAAGGTTCTACGTTATTCTCAATTTCTATTCTTGGTTTACTTATTTATCGAGAGTTTTGACAAATTATTTAGGTAGGTACCACTATTCTGAATCAATAAAAAAACCCAAACGAAAGATCGGCCCTTCACGCTCTTTATTTCCCTGATTGTTGGTAGCTGCCATTTTAATATTATAGCAACAATATCCAAATATGTAATCAAATTGACACTAATTGGCCGGTCTGTCAAAAAAAAATTCTACCAATGTACCCATTTCGAGAAAGTGAACGTACAAGCCGTTCCCCTTTAAAATATTATAATGTTTAACATTATGAATTAAAGTTAGAATTATTAAGCGTTATGCTCTCCAATTTTTATGACTATCGATACTTATGAGCATAAATAAAATGGAAATCAACTTCTGACTTTCAAAATTCTATACAAGTTTATGGGTGACAAAGGGATCCCCTTGCCGATACATTGTATGCATACGAATCCTACCTAAATCTTGTCAGATACAGAGTAAAGCCGCGAATAGCCGCACAATATGATTGAGTAACAACGGATAATTAGCGCACGCGCACGTGGCCGGCAACGTAAACAACGGCGCGGGCATCGCATCAAGGGTATACAGGGAGAGAAGTGTTTCATAACATAAGTTTTAACGCTCCAAGGGATGTTTCGGATGCTTATTTTTTAAATGTGGATGCGGATGTAATGTTCGGAGAATCAATCGCACAAAAATAATTAAAGAGTTAATTTTAGGAAATTACACTAAAAGAAAAATAAATGTAATTTTGGGTAAGTATTATTATCATAAATCAAACCAATTTCCTCCTGTATAGTTACCGGCAAATTTTTTAAACATAGGGTTCTGTAGGAGGTGAAGGATAGTGCGTATAGAGTTCAATTTACTCTAAAAGTCAACGTCACATGTTCAAAGTTTGCCGGCAACTATACTTGTTTATTCTTTATAACAGCACTATCTATTATAATTTTAGGCACAACTAGTTAGTTAGCTTGTACTTCGTTAGCTCAGAATAGAATGTTTCTTTTTTTTCGGGTACCTGCTTTTTAGGGTTCCGTAGTCAAACTAGGAACCCTTATAGTTTTGCTATTTCCGTCCGTCTCTCTGTCTGTCCTGTACCTTCTAAGTCCTAGAAAGCTGTTATTTGGCATGAATGGACATATTCGTCACGCCGAATTTTAAAAACAAAATGTATTTAGGGTAACTCGCCTACACGTTTTTGTTTTATTACGTAAGTACTTAAGTAATTTGTTAAAATATACGCTCAAATCTTAATAGCATTTGTTTGTGACTGTACTTTGCAGAAAATGTATATCGTTAAGTCAATGATCGATCATAACAGATATTGAGATAAAGAGGGCACAGGAAGTTGTCAGAGTTTATTTGCAGCTGACTGTACTGCTAAAGATATAACAAGTCGGTGTGCTTTTTAGGATATTTTCGCGAATGGTGCAGTATTAAGTATTTTGATGCTATTTGCTTGAATGTAAGAAAAGTTTTAAAGTTTTACTTCGAAAATTAACCAAGACTGTTACTTTAATAAAATTATCCCTGTGTTTGCATCATAATATCCAAGTTACCCTGGTGGGCCGAGCACGCTGCCACGAAACAATTTTTGACACAGGTTCGGGACTCTAATTCGTCTATTCCATATTCCAACGTAAGTGTAAAGAACTAGGGTTTAAAATAAAAGTGTGCTTTGTGTGATTTGAGTCCTTTTATTACCAAGCAACTTAATCCGGGTGGCTGTCATTATAATAATTTTATAATATTTGACTCTAGGAACTTTTGACGTCATTTGAAACTGTCAAAATTGAGTGGTTAATTATTTCGTAGTTTTTATATAAAATTTGTCTGAAAATACTCGAACTACTGATATTTTACGCTCGCATAAGAAACAAAAGTAATGTCTAATCGATGATTAATAAAAAAGTTTCAAAGTCGCCTCGTGTTTTTAAAAGTACCCAATCTTACGATATTGTTTTTAACTCGGCCACCATTATAAGAGTAAATAACAAATCATAAAGCATTTAGATCTTAACAAGTAGAATAGAGCTTCTGGCCTGAAAACCATACATTATAAGCTTTCCTCCAAACTTTATTTACTTCTCAAAACAAAACCAGTAAGCTAAATACATCGGCGTAACTAACCGGGACATAAACAAACCGAGGAATAAAACCGAAACTCTTTGATCTCCGGACAAACGTACATGTTATTGGTTTCGTTACTGATTGAGTTTTTTATTGTACAACTGCTAGGTCTTGGTCGATACGTTGTGGAACATTGCCGATAAACTCAATTCCAGGTCAAAAATGTATGGAATTTAGGAACTTTGGTATTGAATGAACGATGAAGTTTTCATCGAGTTCGAGTCTTTTGAAGATTTATTTCGCGGTTTAATTAATACTGACCTTAAACTGGAATGAGATTACTGAGGCCAACAGGTATTATGAAGCGTTTCTATAATTTCTGAAGCACAATACAATACAAATACTCTTCATTGAACACCAAAAAAAACAGAACACGGAACAGGACTCGGATTCTACACGGTAACGTTTGTCAACGTTTTGATAACTCTTATGTCATTTACAATAATGGCGACTGTGACATGAACGATTCTAAAACACGTCAAACACGATATCGTTATAACGCAGTAGAATAGAGGCCCAGTACATTTAAATCATAGGTATACAACAGGCGGTCTTAGCGCTGAATAGCGATCTCTTCCAGACAACCTTGCACAATTGTACTAAGTAATTTTGATTTCATTTTATAGATACGAGTAATATTTGTAAATTATATTTGTGATCATACATACATACATAACATCACGCCTTAATTCCCAGAGTGGGGTAGGCAGAGCTACAGAAATACCAACAAATCTAAAAAGACTTGTTGATAATTCTGTAACCACATTTTGCAGAAGTAGGCTAAGATGTTTACCAGTGTATTAGTGACAGGTTGCAAGCCCATCGCCTAACAGCACTACAAGCCCTTATTCCCTTCGTCGCTTCTTACGACATCCACGGGAAGACATGGAGTGGCACTATTCTAACCCGGGCTAGAATTGTGATCACGTTTTCGAAAACGGCTCTAACGATTTCGATGAAACTTGCGGAATAATTTCGGTCCAAAAAATTGATCTGTCAAGCAAGTCGTCACCTCGTCACCGAAAACTCGGGTTCTAAGGTTTTCCCAAGTGGCAGATCAGTAAATTGGTAAATTTTCATCATATTTCACTCCAAACAGGACTCTCATTTTGTCCAAACTCTTTTAAAGCTTAGGGTTCCGTTACTAAGCCTCCGCTGTCCTGCTGTTTGTCAGCGGGCTGTATCTCACGAACCAAAATAAGTATGCAGTGGACATTTGAACAAATTAGGATTAATAAAGTTTTGGTAGAAGAACCCGTGTGGTTGCCGGGTTAGAATATTGCCACTCCATGTCTTCCCGTGGTTTCGTAAGAGGCGACTAAGGGAATGAGGGCTTGTAGTACTGTTAGGCGATGGGCTTGCAACCTGTAACTAATACACTGGTAAACATCTTAGCCTGTTTGTGCAAAATGTGGTTACAGAATTACCAACAACTCTTTTTAGAGTTGTGGGTATTTCTGTAGCTCTGCCTACCCCACTCTGGGAATGAAGGCGTGAGAATGTGAATGGAAGAAGATAATATGTCAAGTTATCCTTATTAAAACGATAAGGCATGTGTAAAAGTATATTTATAAAAATAGGTAGACATTCTTGAAAAAATATACAGTTCTTACACTACAAGGGGCCTATTATACAAAATGCAAGCGCCAAGTTTTTCTTTTATCGCTCATAAGATAATATGTATGGGACGACAACCTCGTGCGTCACGATAAAGCACATGATCATCTGTCATTCAATACATTTTGAGCGATAGAAAAGAAACACGTTAGCAACTTTATTTTTACATCTTGGCTAGGGCACATGATTTACATCGATTAAGTTTATCTAGAAAGGTAGTCTGTTCTTCACTTTATTGCAAAGATACGTGTACTTCGTGCTGTGGTACTTCAACTCTTCAATTCCTATGGTTGTTGCCTCACCAACCTCTTCTGGCGGTGGTTCTGTAAAAAATGCAGTGTTATTAAATTAATTTCCGTTTCTAGAGCAATGACTGGTGCTACGCCCAACAAAGTGATGATTTTTTTAAATGATTTCATCTGTATATATTGGCAATATTTAAAAAAAAACCCTTAAGTACCAGTATAGTTTTTATTTCGACATTTTCAAATATTGACATTCTCTTTTTTATCACTTTGCTTAAAATATTTCATCATTCTTTATGGAAGTTTCCAGTAGTTATGATACCAAATGAAATCATTTTTTTATTTGCTGAATACAGTTTCTATATTATATTATTAGTAACTCATCACTTCACCTTTCATTGCATGTATCTTCTGCTGACACCATAATGTTTTCTGGGTATTTTAAACATTAATGACGTAGATAAGGTTAGGTTAAATTAAATTAAAGGTTCGATGAAATGATACATTCGATGAAAGGTGTGTCGATGAAATTATAGACACCCTATATTATTATATAAACTGATATCGTGTCTTATTATATTATCCCGCTTTGACTTATTGATTTGTCATTTTGCTTCTGTATTCCTGTGCTAGGTATTGTGATTGTTTCTTTAAGACTAATGTCACTTTGATATAATCTGTTAATCCGGGGCGTAATGCTAGATTTTTTTTTTTAATGTTGATTTTGTTCATTTACTTTTGACTTTTTGAAAGATAATTTATAGCGGAGTCATAGAGCCGGAGTCATTTAATTATTATATTAATTATCAATTACCTAAGTTTTGCCACACAGAAGGTGGGAACACCGGCAGTTGGGTGAACGCGTAGACCATCTTCGAATCCCGTTTCACACCCATGTCAGCAGCTTTCTCTTTTCTTTGCAACACCAGACGATACCAAAAAGCAGACTTTCTGTAAGAAAACCCAAGAAATAAATAAATCCCAATAGATAGGTTATATAGCACGGCGACGGACACCTACCTGACACGGGTACCTACCTACTTTTTTCTCCCGGAAAACTGGACAGTTCTCGAGGGAACAGGGATAATAAAGTTCTCGCAAAGTTTTGTTGCAGAAATTTGATATTCCAGTGCATTTTTTAATAAAGCTAGCGGTCCCGAACTCAAATCTCGGCAAGGGCAGATATTTGTGTGATGAGCACGAGTATTTGTCCCCGAGTCTTGGATGTTTTCTATGTATTTAAGTATACATTTCTCTATACAAGTAGTTTATCGTTGTCTAGTACCCATAAAACAAGCCTAGAGCTTGGAAATTGGCTTAGGGACTAGGTCAATTTGTGTGACACTGTCCCGTGATATTTATTTATTATTTTATTTACTATTATTATTATCAGTTCGCCTTTGTACATTATTTTCTGGTCATTGTATTTTTTTTTTTTTTCTGTTTTATTTTGTACAATAAAGTGTTTACATACATACATACATACTATTCTCGAGCCTTCACTGAAAGGTGATGTTACTTTGGCTCTCGTTCCTTGGACTACATTATAAGGCCTCTTTTCCAATACCCCATCCTTTTATCGAATTTCACTTCATCGACTGTGTCATTTCATCGAACGCTACGAGTATTTTCTGCTGAAACCATGATGTTTTCTTCTTACGTAGGATTGGTTAGATTAGATTTGTGAATACCAAAAAAAAACTAATATTAAATGAAAATTCTGCATAATAATAGGTACGTTGAAATGTGTTTAGGTAAAATAATAGGTCCCCCCTTTCCCATCATAAGGGTGAGTATCCACCAGGGCCTGTTTTACAAAGCTATAAATTACAAGCGGTAGTCTCTTTCTAACTCCTTTTGCTAGAAATTTGTAACTTACATACATACATAACGTCACGCCTTTATTCCCAGAGAGGGGTAGGCAGAGCAACAGAATACCAACTTCTATAAACTTGTTGATAATCAGGGAGCGAAACTTTGGTGCCGATGACAGGCGTATGACGTCAAGCTACATAAGTACAGTGTTTTTATCTACATTTTACATCACCACTAATAACAACTTTTTGGCGTCTTTAGTTTACCGATATTAACACTTGCGGTGAGACGGCCAGTAATTGGGTAAGGACCAAAAAGTTGGCCACGCTAACTCAGTCAATTAAATTTTCTATGAAACTTTTCCGTTGTGACACGAAAATTATCCCTACAAGTGTATGGCTAATTTTCGTGTCACAACGGAACTTTATTCACTTTTGTTGTTTGTATGGTTAACTACGCTTAATTATGGTCCAACTATTTGGTCCTTACGCACTTATAAAAAACATAATGGACTGTCATTGTCATTAAAACGAATATTGTTAGAAACAATAACTAATCTACATTTAATTGTTTATTTATTTGTTAATTGTAAATATAACTGAAACAAATTTTGAGCCAACTTTCCATGGAGTCGATACAGCCATATTTGCAGAAGTTTCCTTTTCTGACTGTAAATAATGAAAAAAAATATTTTATTTTATTTATTCGTATCGTCTTTGTGCTTATGTTAATATTTACGTTATCATTAAGCATTATTAAGAACCAGTGAGGTGTCGCAATATCGTTTGTATAGAAGCATCTCCTATGTGAATTTGCGTCATGATGACGTCACCGGCACCAAAGTTTCGCTCCCTGTTGATAATACACCACATTTTGCATAGTCAGGCTAAGATGTTTACCAGTGTATTAGTGACAGGTTGCAAGCCCATCGCCTAACAGCACTACAAGCCCTTATTCCCTTAGTCGCTTCTTCAGACATCCACGGGAAGACATGGAGAGGCACTATTCTAACCCGGCAACCACACGGAAATTGTAAATAAATTCAGATAAAATTTAATATAAATTTGTAACTTGTAGCTTTATAAAGCAGGGCCCAGATGTCCTTAGTATCTGTTAAAGCTGTGTACTCTCACAGCTTTGGTAGATACTCACCCTGACGAACCGTCAAAATGTTAACTAACTTTTACCATTCCATTGATGGTTTTGATGACTTTTATTTTTGGGAAGGAAGCCTAAAGCAGCAATGCTATTACTTACTTCAAATGATCCTGAACAACATTGTTAGCGATGGGCATGGAGGTCCTCTGCACCGGGTCGCTGATCAGTTGCCCCACAGTTTTTACCGGGGAACGTTCCGATACGTAGTTCTCTAGAAGACGAGCTGCTATTGGCTTCAGGTTTGCTGTAAAAATTAACGCATTAGTCTTGGGAATTCGTATGTCTATGGTTCTCAGATCCCACTTACCATCAGCCCCCTATTTCGCCATCCTGACAATGATAAGTGACATTTCAGTGTGCATGGCGCGGCTGATATGAATCCCACTGATGTGAAAGCTTGTTAACTTTGCAATGTATTCCTAATTGTCACCTGTCACTTAAAATTGTCAAGACGCGCCTGTGTGCTTGTGTGCCTTGCCATTATCGTAAAATAATAATGAGCAAAAGTAATTATAAAACCGGCCTATAAGGGTATAGTGGTGGTAGGACCCTATACAGAGTCCGTCCGGTTCGTTACCACCATCCTATCAATTTACCTACCGCCGAGCAGCAAGGTTTGCATTGTCGTGTTCCGGTGTGTGGATAAGATAACCGGTGAAATTACTAGCAAAGAGGTATTCCATCTTAGCCCTCAGGGTTGGCAACGCATTTGAAGTCTTGTGATTATAGTCTAGCTTAGTTTGGGACTAGGTCAATTTGTGTGACATTGTCCCGTAATATTTATTTATTTATATGATGTTTGTTTTTTATGAATAATGAATGTTGTGCTTAAAAAAGTCATAAAAAGGTACTGAGGTAATTTTCTTGTCAAATTTGAATAAACATTAAAGCTGAAATGTTTGTAATAGTATTTCGAGATTGAAACTTTAGTAAGAATATTTAGCGATTTTGTATTATCTCTGTACGAGTACATTATTTAATTGATTTTGTTTTTTTAGGAATTTTTGACATTATAACATACATACATACATAAAATCACGCCTTCATTCCCAGGGAGGGGCAGGCAGAGCTACAGAAATACCCACGACTCTAAAAAGACTTGATGATAATTCTGTAACCACATTTTGCACAATCAGGCCAAGATGTTTACTAGTGTATTAGTGACAGGTTGCAAGCCCATCGCCTAACAGTACTACAAGCCCTTATTCCCTTAGTCGCCTCTTACAACATCCACGGGAAGACATGTAGTGGCACTATTCTAACTCGGCAACCACACGGGAATGACATTATACGTGTTTGTGAAACTATTGATGTATATGGGAATAAAATAAATTAAGGTCCTTTGCACTGAGAGCTAACTTAAACTTATACCAGTCTTATTCGTCAATTGCACTGAAAGGTTTTAAAACTCACTAAAATCTGCGCGCAAGCAAGTTTCCGCCCGATATAAATGCTCGAGGCAAACGTGGACTTGAGCGAACTTCATGAGCAGATTCTTCCACGGACTGATATCGATTTCGTCTGTTATCAATGGTATCTGAAATAATCATGAGTTTTTAGTGTCTTTACTTAACCTTTTAACCGCCGAAGCCAGCGAATCACGTCATCGGATTTTCGTGCCGGGGACGCCGCGGCGCTCGGTACGGTTACGACATACGACGTCGTTGGCGTCAGGAACGCAAAAAGTAGCAGGCGGCCGTGGCGGTCAAAAGGTTACAGTAAAGGCTTGTAAGCATAGACTAGATATAAAATAATCTATCTGTACTAGATCAACATTCCTATTGTATCTACGTTCTGAACCATTATTGTATGCGGGTTAGTTTTTATTATTCGTTGTTGTAAAAATTAAAATTAAACAAGAGGGTCATGTAACTCGGTGTAATCGAAAGATAAGAGGGTTCAGAGGGTTGCTATAATAAAAATTAAGACAACAACAGTTATTTTGGCGGCAATAGAAACACTCATTCTGTGAATTTTTCAATTGTGTACCTATTACGGTTCATAAGAAACATACCCCTGAAAGACAGAGACGACGGACGGACAGGCGGACGGAAGGACAGACGGACGGACGGCGAAGGCTTAGTAATAGGATTCCAGTACCCTTTCGATACGTAACCCTAAAAAGGAGCTAACGTAACAAGCCAGTTGCAATAACAATTAACCATTTAACTTTTACCCTCGATTATTAGTAACAAATTAGCTATCTTATTCTGTAAATTTTATGAAATAGACACAACGAAAGGAAGCAGCTGTTTAGGGTTTTGTACCCGTACGGAGCTCAACAAGACCCTTTTAATATTTCCGTCCGTCCGCCCGTCCTCACTTTAAAGAGTTTTATCGCCTTTATCTTTTGAATCATAATAGATAGTTATAACGGCGGATTTACTAACAAAAGGGCTGAAGAAACGTATTAATTCTACGTATTTTTATTTTGTTGTATTGTTAAACCGGTAAAACATACAAGGGTCAAATTTGATATGATTATACACCGTGTTTTTTTGATTTACGATAACTTTAAGGGCACGTTCTTCAAGTCAAATTAAGCTAATTTCCCGAAGACAGACATATGATAACTCGTACGGTTATAAAGATATTCAATTATTAAAATTAATCAGTTAATCACGTTAAACTAATGTAAAAGGCTCTTAATTGATACCTAACAATTTTCTTTTAATTACCTATTATGAGTAAAGAGTTTTCAATTGTTAGGTCGTGCACCTGTCAAGTGTTATCTTTACTTGTGTGTGTGTATGTCACGCTGACTTGACGTATTTGACACTAACTATGAGTTAACTCTAAAGACCCTTTTAGAATGATTGAAGACACAACATTTAATTACTTTGTTCTAAACATTTTTTTTTTTTTTTGCAATATTTTAAAATCTAATGTACCACGTAGTTTCTATACGTGTACCTAACAATATGCCGAAGTTATCGTAAATCAAAAAAAACACGGTGTATAATAGCAAACCTTTTAAATTAAACCGTGCCATCTTATTTTTTTTAAGTGGGTATGATTACTTTACATTTGCGGGTAATACTGAAACCATTTTTTTATTTATTTTGCGCGGTGTAAATATCTATGTTAACAAAATTTCGGTTTTGTAACTTTTGAGTTTCTGAGAAAAAGTGAGATTGACATACAGACAGACAGACAAACGGACATGGCGAAAATACCTTATGTCCTTCCTCAAGGTTCAAGCTATCTTTATACCACTTGAGATCGGCTTAGCAGTTTAGCCGTGAAAGCGTAACAAACAGATAAACATTTCACATCCCAAGAAGCGCCAAAGGTGACAGTTGATGAACAACAAATACTAAAAATTGGTCAAGTGTGAGTTGCGCTCGCACTGGTTCTTTGCGGCGGTACGGAACCCTAGGTGCGCGAGTTCAAAACGCAAATGAGACTTAATTTTTTTTTGACACGGATGTAAGCCTTATCGCTAAATATTACTTTCTCACCTCATTAACGTCTTTCTTCTCGCTCACAAGCCCATGTTTCTTCAGCGATGCGAAATCGTCCACAGTGAGCTCGTTAGGGTCGTCTTCGTAGAACGACTCGCAGTCTAACCGGATGGAATGGTCGTGGGAAGAGATACTCTCAAAGGGGTTGAGAGAGAACTCCCCGCTCATGGTCATGTCTTGGATAGTTTGGTTTATTTGCTCGACTGATTCGTGAGATCTGATAAAATTTGAAAGATCCGGTCACGCCAGGTTAATAAAGAGGTAGGTATACACCCGATCTGTCGTTAGTATCCGCTTAAGAGGACAGTGAAGCAAAAAAACCATACAAAATGCAATAGCGTTTTTCTCCCCTTAAACGTCCGATTTTACTCCTCTATTCTACTGCGTTACAACAATATCGTCTTTGAGGCGTTTCCGTATTGTGAACGTTTTGATACCTTCATTGACATAATGGCAGCCGAGTCATAAACAATTCTAAAACAAGCCAAACGCGATATCGTTATAACGCAGTAAAGGCCCTGTTCGTTTTCCTTTCGAAGAAAATATTTAGTAAAAAAAATGAGCGGAAACTTACAGACATACTTTCTCATAATATCTACTATATTAAAAATCGTGGAATTCGGACTAGATTTAGGGGATGAGAAACGTTATCGTCCGGAGCTAAATTAGTATGGATTATTTTTGACAGCTACGCGATTTAGGCATGATTTTAAGATTAATAACGTCATCATCATAATTAAGAGGTCTACTTTGGGATAATTCAATTGGGATCAAAATCCAGTCAATGAACATGCTCAGTGTACTGTTACTACAAACACAAATTAAACTATCTCGTAAAACAACAAGTATAAACTAATTTGTGTTAATTTTATTTCATGCCGTCTTAAATAATTTTTAGTAAGTAATAATAATGATTACTTTACATGTGCGGAAAATACCAAAAACGAATTTTATTTCTAATTTTGCGCGGTGTAAATATCTATGTTATCAAAATTTCGGTTTTGTAACTTTTGAGTTTCTGAGAAAAAGTGAGATTGTCATACAGACAGACAAACGGACATGGCGAAAGTACCTTATGTTCTTCCTCGAGGTTCAAGCTATCTTTATACCCATTGAGATCGGTTCAGCGGTTAAGTCATGAAAGCGTAACAAACACATAAACATTTCACATCCTAAGAAGCGCCAAAGGTGGTAGTGGTGGTGGTGGTGGTTTAGTGGTGGTAGGACCCTGTGCAGGGTCCGTCCGGATCGCTACCACCATCTTATCCATTAACCACCCGCCAAGCAACAGTGTTTGCATTGTTGTGTTCCGGTGTGGGGATAAGACAACCGGTGAAATTACTAGCATAGAGGCATTCCATCTTAGTCCTCAGGGTTGGCAACGCATTTGAGGTCTTAGGATTATAGTCTTGAGAATTCAAATGTCTATGGGTCTCAGATTCCACTTACCATCAGGTGGTCTGAGAGCTCGTGTGCCTTCTCCTTAACATAAAAAAAAAAAAAGGTGACAGTTTTCTATGGGTCATATTATCAAACTGATCTTAGCTGATACCAGTCTCTTTACTGACTGACTGACTTTTCGATAACTTTCACGATGTGCTCTGAATACTGCCCTCCTAAGCAAATAAGCAGTATCTCCATTTCAATAGCCAAAGCAGATTCAATACTATCCTCTTAGTAATAAGGTTGCATTTGCTACAGGAGTTTTGTCTCAGGTACTACCATTTGTGTTAGCAGGGCAGAATATTCTATAGATGATTTTACCTGTTGTCACTCGTCCAAATCCCAGCAATGAAGAAGGAATGTTCCAGTAAACTCATCAGTCTAGTGTACTCCCACATGGTCTTCTCAGTGCCGACTTGAGCCACCAGCGATAAGGCTTGAGGCGGGCTCGCTCGAAGGTTCTTGAGTACCTTAGCGGCCTGGGAGTGCCCTCGGGATAGCTTTAGGACCAGCTTTGAGAGATATGTCTTGTTGTTTGCGTCAATCTACAGAAAATATAAAAACATCGATTTCTCGATTGGGAAATTGTATTATAAAAAAAACGGCCAAGTGCGAGTTAGTCTCGCGCACGAAGGGTTCAATATCATTATCTATACAACATTAGACACTACATTATAACTTTTTTTTAGTTTCTCCTTTCCCGGTGTCTGTCTGTAACCACGGTGTCTATATTAATATCGAGAAATAAAACCGCAAAAATATCACGTTTTTGTATATTTATTTTATTGTTTTTATTATTTGTTGTAATAGCGGCAACAGAAATACATAATCTGTGAAATTTTCAACGCTCTAGCTATCACGGTTCATGAAGTACAGCCTGGTGACTGGTAATAGTGGGTTCTATATTTTAAAACTAATCTCATAACTCCCTTGGGGAGTAAATAGGAACTGCCCTATACGCCTGCGTGTTATAACACCCTTTCCGAGCATCTGTGATGAAAAAGATTAAAAACTTATTTTTTGTACATAACACACAACTAGGATAAAGCTCTATCTATATTGGTTTACTTACGAATGGCCTTATTTTCCCTGTTGAAATGAATTTGAGAGCCTGAATCAGTAATGTTACAAGTTCTTCTGCTGATTCACTGTCTGAAACCAAGCAAATATTTTAAGTAAATACAAGTTTAGCAAAGAAACAGCTGGTTAGTTTTACAACAGTAATAATTTTGATGCCATACGTTTAATTCAGTTAGCAAAAAAATATTTTACGTTTATCTTTTTTAAACGAAAAACGTAAGTGGTGGTAGGACACTGTGCAGGGTCCGTCCGGATCGCTACCATCTTATCCATTAACCTACCGCCAAGCAGCAGTGTTCACATTGTTATGATCCGCTGTGGGGATAAGAGAACCGGTGAAATTACTAGTACAAAGACATCCCATCTTAGTCCTCAGGGTTGACAACGCATGTGGGCGCTCCCTAAACATTTTTTTCGTGGCCTGAGTGCTAGTGTGCCTTCTCGTTGCAATAAAAAAACTAATATACCTCTCAATATATCCCACAGCTGATATATAAAGTCATTGCTCGACCCCTCCTTGTTCATGGCCGACAGGCATTGCTTTAGTGTGGTGGTGGAGTCAGTGACGCACGTGCAGCCTCCCTCGGGGTAGTCAGCCGTGTAGGCGTACGTCTCCGTCTGGTTGAGGAGTTGCGTCAGCCGCTTGGAGTTGCTGGTGTGCTTCATGCTGGGGTTGGTGAACCTGGGTGAAAGTGAGTTTGTGGTGTAATTGGGACAGATCTGGGTCAAACACTTCTTCATTTTTAGGGTTCCGTAGTCAAACTAGGAACCCTTATAGTTTCGCCATGTCCGTCCGTCCATCCACAGCCTACGCAGAGACTCTTAGTACTACAAAGCTGTAATACAGCCAAAACTACAAAAACTAAAAATCTGAAAAAAACTTAAATGAAAGAGCATATAACGGCTAAGTAGACATCATTGGTTCTTGAGATACAGGCGAATAAAGTGTTTATACCTACTAAAATCATCCAAGACGACACCAATTGACTTTAAATAGAAAATTAGTTATTACTTGTTGATTTTTATGTTTGTATTACTTAACTTCGGCTTCGGAACCCTATACTGAGCATGGTCCGACATTCTCTTGCCCGGTTTTGTTTAGAATGTTTTGTCGACTTGTACGGTGAAACTCAGATGCAGCTGTACTTTTTAGTCGCATGTATTGACCTACTAAATTCAATCCAATAACACCCCTCACCCACTTTTACATAAAATCTGACATAATCTTCGTAATGCAATAAAAGCACTGTTCTGCTAGCCATTTTTTTTAATGTATTTAAAACCTAGTGAAATTTAAGTCTTACAGCGTCAGGTCTATTATTGAAAATTCTAATGCACATCATGTAATTGTTTTTAGCTACAAGTGCTGACTTAGTTAGCGGGATATATAATTTATTCATATTTTGTGACCTGGGGCTGTTTGCATAATAATTTAATAAAGTATAAGATAAATATAGTAAGATTCGTGATTTTGCATGGATTTGTACTAATGGTATGGGCTTGTACTTTATTATGCAATTATAATAGACCCCTGGTGGGATTTTTATACTTTGCCTTTACTTTAGAAAACAAATCGGCGTTTTTGTAAAGAAAGATACAACAATCCAAAATATAAATACAGGGTAACGAGAGAACAGAATATTTTTGAAAGAAAAGAGATTTAGATGAATTGGTATCCCTCCATTTATAAAATTTCATTTGCACTACCTTCATTTTCCCTAACATCACCTAAAATAATAAAATTTGCCAAATTGTTTTTTTTTTGACATTGTAATCGGTTAGGTTTGTTTTATTACAATTCTAAATAGTTGACGGTTTCAGAAATAATACCTTTAAGGCAAATGAATATTATGGCACATGATTTGTATGACACAAACAATTATGTCATATGAAATTAGGGCAAATGAAATTATTGCATATGAAATTTGGTTAAAGAATACAGACCCAGATGAATAGCTTGGTAACACTCACCTAATCTGAGCAGTCTCCAGATTAACGGCTGAACTGCCTGCAGCAGTCATATCAACAAGAATCTGATTAATATTGTGCAACGCATACACTGACTTCCAAATGGCTATGCATGGACTAGCCAAATGCCCCACAATTACTTCTTGTTCCTGAAATTTTTGAATAACAATATTTAAACCTTACTTATGTTAAGCAACCAGCCTGCCAGCCAGCCGTATAGCTTGCCATAGCTAGCCAAGCCAGCCATGCCATGCCAGCCCGATGACTCATCTCTCCACACCTGCCTGCTACCTGGGCTCTAGCTGCACGGAGGGGAGAGAGGTTTATAAAAGCCAGCGCAGCCAGACGCTCGTCAGATTATTAAGAGCACTAATCAAGTGGTTACGCTGTCCGAAAATAAATTGATCGAACTACTTAAGTTTTCTTTATACCTAAATGCCTACCCGTAATAAGTCAGAAGTGGGACGAAAATGAAAAGATCGTCAGAAGACAATATCTCCGATCGTCGGCGACGTAATACAGTTGAGTCAGCGACACACGATTCTGATCAACACCATGAAAGTGTTGAGGAAGACTGTAACCCGCCAGCAAAAAAGCTTCTCAAATCACTCCTAGCTCACGAAGTTAACAAAGCCATCCGAGAACTCAACGAAGAACTACCGCCACCATTGCAACCGAGGACACATCGTGCTGCCTCCCTAATACCAGAGTTTGATCCAGATAGCGAGGAATGCACGGTAAAGACTTGGTTAAAGAAGATTGAGCAATTAGGTGAAATACACGGTTGGGATGATAAAACCAAATCCTTTTATCTACAAGACAAATTAAAAGGTCAGGCCAGAAAGTGGTACAATCGGCTAGAAGACTATGACTATACATGGGAAGACTGGAAGAAGATGCTTATGAGAGCTTTTCCTAAATACCGCGACTATTCCAGCATGCTAGAAGAGTTAATGAATAGAAGGAAACTAAATTCGGAAAGTATGACAAAGTATTATCAGGATAAGATTGCAATGTGTTTCAGATGCAAGTTGTCGGATAATGCAAGCGTGTCGTGTATTATTAGAGGCTTGCCACCATCGCTCCAATCCAACGCAAGAGCATTTCAATGTGAACGCCCAGACGAACTGTATGAGGGCTTTCTTGCTGCCTTTGACGATTACCGCGCCCCATATAATGACACTCGCGCCACATACAGAGACAGTAATCGCCAAAACAACGACAAGAAAACTGCACCAATAAATCTAGAATTAGATCCATGCCCAAGGTGCAAGAAAACTGGGCACCTGGTTCGATTCTGCCCCCTGCCTGACCAACGTAGCTGTTACAAATGCGGTAGATCCGGTCACATCGCTTCAAAATGCACTTTAAATGTGAACCCTGGCACTTCAGACAGTAATAGCATCGTAAGAGAAGTTAAGATGTTACAGAACTATAACGACATTTATCGGAAAACTGTCAAAGTGAACGGTATTTACGTGAAGGCCTATATTGACACGGGTAGCCAGGTCAACGTGTTTTCAGCAAAAGTATCGGCATTATTAGATCTCACTGTGCAACGGGTTAGCGTTGTATTGAAGGGATTTTCTGGCGGTATTATAACAAGCCGTGGAGAAGTAGAATTCAATTTAGAGATCGATGGTTTTGAAACCCGTTGCAAAGCTTACCTTACAGACTTGGACATGGATGGAGTCAACTTATTAATTGGACAGCCTATTATAAACGCAGAAGGCGTATCACTCTTCGTCACTAACAATACGGCTACTTTACGCAGAGATTGTTTTTTGTCGCAATTTGATATAGCGGAAAAGTTGAACACATTTAAGGTTGTCACGGCAGCCCGTGAAACTTTGCCGCCTGGCACATCTATCATACGAGTTTACATTTTGGGTAATACCCAGGACAATGAAGTAGTCACACCGGCTCGCCACCACGAGCTTCAAGAAGTTGCGTACTCCATACCAGCGACGACGCTGCGAGGCACCGAAGGCTACCTCAAAATCATTAATGTTGGCGAAGCAGACATCGTGATGGAAGCGAAGCAGATCCTGGTGCGAGCCGAGTCCTTTGCGTCCACTGCCAAGGTCAGTCATATTGCCTCTAGTAAAATACCTTGCGTGTCGCTAACCACAGATGTTTTAGGTACCAGCCTTGCCTCGAATTTAGTTATAGGGGGAGTAGAACTTGACAAAATAAACATTGGCGTTTTATCTGATAGGGAACGTGAGGATTTGCTGCAATTATTGTCGCGATACAAACACTGTTTTGCTAGCAATACTACAGAACTAAGTTGCACAAGTTTAGTTCAAATGAAAATAAGACTTACCACTGATCAGCCGATTCATCACAGGCCGTATAGGTTATCACATCACGAACAATCCATAGTTAGCACAAAAGTATCCGAATTGTTAAAAGCCGGCATTATCAAAGAATCTGAATCTGACTACGCATCTCCAGTTATCTTAGTACAAAAGAAAAATGGGGATAGTAGGTTGTGCGTTGACTATCGCGCCTTAAATGCCGTGACCGTAAAAGACCGATATCCACTGCCCAATATAGACGACCAAGTATCTAAAATCGGCCATAAACGTTATTTTACCAGTTTAGACATGGCCCAAGGTTACCACCAGGTTTCTGTATGTCCCGACGACACTCACAAGACTGCCTTTGTTACCCCACAAGGTCATTACGAGTACGTACGTGTTCCGTTTGGTTTAGCAAACGCACCGGCCGTATTTATGCGGTTGATAAATAAAATCGTAGACACTGTAGGTAGTTCAGAAATACTAGCGTTCTTAGATGACCTACTTTTGCCTTCAGTAAATGTGCAGGGAGGATTAGATTTACTTGACACGATTTTAAATAAATTCGAATCCGAAAACTTGAAACTAAACATGCGTAAATGTTCATTTCTGCATAATAAAATAACATATTTAGGCCACGAAATATCCTCACATGGAATTCAACCGGGTAACTCAAAATTAGAAGCAGTATCAAACTTTCCAACTCCACGTAACGTTCATGAAGTCCGTCAGTTTATTGGACTGTGTAGTTACTTCAGGAAGTTTATATTTAATTTTGCGGTGCTAGCACGACCCCTAACCGAACTGACCAAGAAAAACGCTGCTTGGATTTGGGATGATCGTCAACAAGATAGCTTTAAAGATTTAAAAAACAAATTATGTTCGAAACCAGTACTAGCTTTGTACGACAGAACGCAGCCAATTGAAATTCATACTGACGCGAGCAAAATTGGAATTGCGGGTATACTTCTACAAAAACAGTCTGACGCAACACTGCGGCCCGTTATGTATTATAGTCGAGTGACAAGTCGTGAAGAAAGCGTGTACCATAGTTACGAACTCGAGACACTTGCAGTTGTTGAGTCTTTGCGCAGATTTCGTGTGTATATAGTTGGATTACATGTTAAGATAGTGACTGATTGCTCCGCAGTTCGCGCGACGTTAACTAAACGCGATTTAGTGCCGCGTATAGCTAGGTGGTGGCTCCTGATACAAGATTATGACATGACGATTGAGTACAGGCCAGGTGAGCGCATGAAGCATGTTGACGCCTTAAGTCGCAATCCCATTGACTCTGTAAACATTAATAGGTTAGACGTCGCGGATTGGTTCTTTACCGTACAGTACCAAGATGATAAGTTAAAGCAAATAATAGATCTCCTTAATACAAACAGTGCAAGCAAGGATATTGTAAATAGTTTTGCTGTCATTAATGAGCGCCTTTACAGGAAAACCGAGTGCGGGAACCGGTTAGTTGTGCCGAAGTTGGCTAGGTGGAAAGTATTGCAGATGCACCACGATGATATAGGTCACGTAGGCGTTAAACGATGTACGGAACTTATTCGATCTCATTATTGGTTCCCAAAAATGTCACGTTTCATAAAAAAATATGTTACCGCTTGTCTGCATTGCGCGTACGGAAAGGGGAACTATGGGAAGAAAGAGGGCCAGTTATATCCCATACCCAAACCTACAGAGCCGATGAAAACAATTCATGTTGATCATTTAGGGCCGTTCTGTAGGACGCGAACTGGGTATCAGTATATGCTTGTGGTTACTGATTCGTTTTCGAAATTCATTTTTGTCGAACCAACTAAGACAACTAACGCTATTGAGACAATTAAAGGCCTTAGGAGGATATTTTGCTTATTTGGATATCCAGAGCGCGTAATTTCAGATCACGGAAAGGCCTACACGAGTCATTTGTTTAAAAAATTTGCGATTGATACACAGTTCAAACATACGTTAACCACTGTCGCTTGTCCGCGTGCTAATGGGCAAGTCGAACGCACCAACCGGACGTTACTAGACGCACTGCGCGCCACCGACCCTAGCGATAAAGCGAATAACTGGGATAACGCTTTGCCAGACGTAGTATGGGGCATCAATAATAGTATCAATGATACTACCAAATTCAAACCGTATGATCTTATGTTTTCTCATACCGGAAGATCACGATGTGATGTAAATATTCCAGATACAGCCAAAGAACCGATTGAGTCACGGCGAGTTAGAGCGAGTGCGAGGATTGCAAAAGCTAGTCAGAAAATGAAGCTTGACTTCGACAAAAAAAGGAAGCGTAGCAAAGTCTACAAAAAAGGAGATTTGGTATTGTGGAAGCAGGCTCCTACTAATAGTGTAAGCAAAGTAAATACGAAACTTGACGATATTTACTCCGGACCATACATAGTAGCGGCCGTGTTAGGTAAAGATAGGTATAAGATTAGAAGTATTAAGGGGATGCGGGGTTATAAAAATTTTACTGGTTTAGTATCATCGGAGTTTATTCGACCGTATAAGGGTGTAGTGTCAGGTTCTGATAGTGCGAGTAGTTCGGATTTCCAATCAGATACGGATGATGCAGATCCTTTGAATAAATAATGTCATAAATAACACTGTATCTTTATGTTCCCATTGCGGGAGCAATGTTACAGGATGGCCGAGTGTTAAGCAACCAGCCTGCCAGCCAGCCGTATAGCTTGCCATAGCTAGCCAAGCCAGCCATGCCATGCCAGCCCGATGACTCATCTCTCCACACCTGCCTGCTACCTGGGCTCTAGCTGCACGGAGGGGAGAGAGGTTTATAAAAGCCAGCGCAGCCAGACGCTCGTCAGATTATTAAGAGCACTAATCAAGTGGTTACGCTGTCCGAAAATAAATTGATCGAACTACTTAAGTTTTCTTTATACCTAAATGCCTACCCGTAATACTTACTTTGATTTATGAATGAGAAGTTTGTTTCTTTGTTCCAGATTTTGGGTTCTACACTAGATTTTAGGTGATAGTTCGGAGTTGTTAGTGACAATTTCTACTATGCTAGCCATTCCGGTTTCCATTACTGGTACGTGATTAGAAGAAACTAACGACCCGCGCTCGCTTCGCTTAGGTTCATGTGTTTTCTGTAAGACCCGTGCATAAACATGAATTTTATTTATTTATTTTTTCAAATACTTGCACAAAAATAGTGTACAAAAGGCGAACTTAATGCTACAAGCATTCTCTACCAGTCAACCTTACGGTGAAGCAGAAATCAGAAAATAGGTAGGTGCAATAATAATTACTATGGTTTAATTTTATTTATGTTGTACCATAACATTACAATACCCTTACTGGGTTGTACTTAGGAATAAGTATCTTTTGTACAAAATGTAATGTAATGTAATAAATAAATAAATAAAAAGACCATCTTTTCCCTTAAATTTGGAATAAACATTTAACTATTATTATAAGACCTAAAAACCTTTCATAAAAAGTTCTCTAGCTGATGGTGGAAACCGCATTGACGCAAAAAGGGACTTTATTTTATTCTATGTAATAAATTAAAGAAGATGGCGACAAATAGAGAAGTACGGAAGAAAAAGACATGTTGCGCCGACCACAAATAAGTTGAGATAAGGGCAGGGATGAATGTAAAGATGCTTGACCTAAGTCTTGGATGTTTTCTAAGGTTTAAATATTTTAATTTATGTTGATAAGTCTTGTATCCCTATTAAAAAAAATAGAGCTTACCTAGGGACTGGGTCAAGTCGTGTAGATTGTTGACTGATATTTATTTAATTGTTATTTATGATAATTAAATTCCTAATCTAATTCTAATTTTAATTAATGGCTTTTAAGTTAGGGTAAACTTAAATGGAATTGGGCGGGACATGTGGCAAGACTCCAGGACGAGAGATGGACATCCAGAGTAACAACATGGAAGGGTCCAGGGGGGAAAAGAAAGAGAGGCCGGCCATTGGCACGCTGAACAGACGAAATTGCAGATACAGCTAGAAAGAATTGGTTATGGAGGGCCCAAGATAGAAGATTATGGAAGACTCTGGAAGAGGCCTTTACCTCATAGAGGGTTCTGGTGTGGACATACATCTTAATTATTAACTGTTAAATTCTACCTTTAGCTAACTATATTACTTAAGATTAGTTTGTAAGTTTTCTCTACTTGTCTACCCAGAAATTAAAAGGCTTTTTTATTTTTATTTTATTTATTTATAAGTTAGGGTGTTTATTGCTACATACATACATAACATCACGCCTTCATTCCCAGGCAGAGTCACAGAAATACGAACAACTCTAAAAAGACTTGGTATAATACTGTAACCACATTTTGCACAATCAGTGTTCTCTCATGTGGACTAAACAGACGTACAAAGGGTTAGCCCCACGGGCTACTATTAAGACTCTAATTTATTTATCTTATTAATATTAAGAGAAAATTCTTAAAATCGAAATCTATCTTTCTATAAAACTTTTCCGTGGTTGACAAACAATGGCCAGCCTAAAAAGCCTAGTGCCCTAGTGTTGGACTGAGAAAGGATTAATCGAAATTCGACCCCCAAAGGGAAGAAAAAGGGGGAGTAGTGGTTATAACACTATAATTTACTTACAAAGTTAACTTTACAGCTGATAAACGGAGTGATGAGCGTTTTCCCACTCCACTCGCAATGTAACTCTGTCACTCCTCCATGTGGGGCGTTCAGCAACTCATCTGTGTTACGAGAGCTGTAGGACATACCGGACAATACATACTTGCATTCCACTGATACATCAATCTGGAAAATTACAGTAAAGTTAATTTCCCAGTGTATTTCGTTGTTTTTCTGTATCTATTAAAATTTATCATATCAGGCATTTACAATGAGGTGGAATAGTTGGTAGCGTTAATACCGAAATGCTACTAAGGTTTTTTTTTGCCATTGAAGCCAACAAGTACACCAAGCCACCTGGGGCCCGTTTCTTGAAACTCACGAGACTGATAATATTAATCCATGCAGTACATTTCACTAGTAGACTTGTAGAAAATTGTATTACCTTAACAGAATTCACAGAAATTTCCATTAAGCATAGTTTACTTATCTATTTAAAACCATAATAGTTACATGTAAAAAGAATTTGCTCTACCTATGTAACGCTTCTTGTAGTTTCGTCAACAAAGTAATACATTCAATTTACGTTTTTAAATATTTTACCATGTCCTCACTCAATCCTTCTTGTTTAGCGTATTTATCCATCAGCTCGTCTACATCAACTTCTTCCAAGCACATCGCTCCATCATATGTCACGATACCTCGGGTAAAGTAAGCCTCATTGGATTCTATGGCAAGCAACAAAGGTTTCCCTTCAGAAGAAGGATTGCACACAATCCACATTGGAACACTATCTTGGGGAGACCGCTTGGTGATGCTCATGTTGTAGAAATTTGCAATTTCTCTGGAATGAAAAGAAATTAACAATACATTTTTAATTGGATTTTTTGTAAGCTATATTTTAAAGTATGTGCGTTGATTATGAGGAGTCATAATAAGTAACTGTTATCAAAATTATTATTTAAAAAAACACAACATATTTACGCACTATCAACTTTTCAGTAACCAATTCGAGTGATACAGCTTTTTGAGATACAAAAACCCACCACTTCCAGTTTTTTTAGAACTCGGAATTTTCTGAATAACATTGAACATTTACTGCTCAAGTAATGTATCATTGTTATTTAATAATTTATTCTCGCAATATGATTATGCAATACAAAACAAGCCTAGGATGTATTGCAGAGTAGAGAATTTTCATTTACAATCAAATTTTTGGTTTACTTGACACACATTGTTGGTATCATCACAATTGAAATAAAACTAACCTTGCTTTCTCCATACTAATGGGCACGTGACTGGCTTCATCCTTATTCCATAGCTGCGCTTCTTCAGATATTAGTGTGTCATCGAGAATTGTGTGTAAACTCAAATCCAGTTTGAGTGGAGATCCGGTCAAATCTAATTCTTCTGCAAAATTCATATAACAATTCAATAATACGTTAATTATTTTCTAGTTCTGTTCATAACATCAACTAAGATAAAAATAAATGGAGTTTAATTATACCTAGGTCAAGCAAGAATGATCCCTAAGACTATTACACACCACACACTATTGCACTTTTAGCTAAGTAATAGTAAATTATTTACCTAACCTTTCGTGACTTTTTTTTTATGGCATTTAGAAGGCAAACGAGCACCCAGGCCACCTGATGGTAAGTGGAAACTGTGACCCATAGACATTCGCATTCACAAGACTGCAAATGCGTTGCCAACCCTGAGGACTAAGATGGATGCCTCTATGCCAGTTATTTCACCAGCCATCTTATCCCCAAACCGGAACACGACAATGCGAACACTTCTGTTTGGTGGTAGGTTAATGGATAAGATGGTGGTAGCGATCCAGACGGACCCTGCACAAGGTCCTACCACCCGCAAAAATATTGTTTATTTAAACTTTATGTACAAATGGCGGACTAAATACCTTAAGGCATTGCCTACCCAACCACTAGGCAAAACTGAATAATTAAGGTGGTTGGTGGGTGCAAAATTTTCAGCAATAGCCATCCATTATCAGTAATTTTGACTATTAATCAGTTTTTACGTCTTCGAATGCGTGCGTGTTGCATGTATAGTGTTCGAATTTACGACATACTGTCAAAGAAATCATCCATCGTTGACCGCAAAGTTTACAAATCAATGTTAAATATACCTCTAGCATTCTCAGGAACTTTGCTCGTAGATTCACTTGAAATTGCGCTTTGTTTAGTCTGTAATTTTAAAAATAGTCACGTTGTGTTACATTCTCTTTATAATGGTAGAAAATAATTCAAGATAAACAGCAAATTCACCTTTAAGTATACCATAACTACATCTTCCTTTTTCTTTGTGAACATTTCAACATAACTGGGACTCTTTTGTTTTTCTATCGCGAATTTAGGATAAAGATCCAAAAGTGGCTGCAAAAAGTTACTCATTTTGTTAAATTAAATGTCTCCTAACATAAACAATTCACTATCATTAAACTACAATTTGAATGACGGTTGCGAACTTCGAAATTGACTACTGGCCGCTGCTGGCTATAAAACGAATGACAGATGACAGCTGACAGTTAGTCAGTCAAATCACATTCTATATTTCTAAAAAGTTTAAGGTACAAATGTTAACGCTACAGAATAGATTTATTTTAAATTCCGATGCAAAGTTAACTAAATACTTCTAAAATTTGAAATATCATAAAGAGTAAATTAAATAACCACGAATTTAATTATTACAAAGCTGTCTTATAGTATGCATGCTCTTGTAATTTAATCCGTGACTCAAACAGGCTTATTTTATAGTTCTGGAAAATGCTAATAGATGTCGGTAGTGATAGATTTTAAATTAAACAAAAGTGTATGTAAAAATATTGTTTGGTAATTGTAAGACTTGTAAAATTCTATCTAAACATTAGTGTAAATATCGCAGGAGGACGACTATTCAAATTATAAATATTTTGTAATCGCGCTGCATACGATTATTTCATGCTCTAAGTAGTCTAAAATGGTTGTTTGAGCAATTTTTTTTAACTCACGACAACAAATCTGTGTGTTTATGTGTTTGTCTATTTGTCTCTATAGGTATCTGTGTGTCTGTACAACTGTGTGTCCATGTCTCTGAGTGTGTATGTGTGAGGGAATGTGTGGATGTGTGTCTGCTGCTGCTGTGCTGTGGCATTGTAGGCATTGCGGCTCTGCTCCCAAACAGACCAATTCGGACGCGGTTTAAAGGAAAAGTTGGTCTACTTGGAAGGGATGGAAATTTCAAGACAGGACAGATGATGTTTTTAGTACTTACTGATCAAAAAAGATTTTAGTCAAACTTAATAAATTTAAACGCCGCATCCACTGGTAAAAAAATGTAGGTACTTAACCAGTTTCCTCCTCACGCCTGCGATATTTTGTTGTTTTTTTATGATAAGGAGCAGGCTACACGAGCACTCAATCCACCTGATGGTAAATGGAATCTGAGGCCCATAGATATTTGAATTCTCAAAACTATAATCTTAAGACCTCAAGACCTCAGACCCTGAGGACTAAGATGGAATGCCTCTATGCTTGTAATTTCACCGGTTATCTTATCCCCACACCGGAACTCAACAATGCGAACACTGTTGTTCAGCCATTGACCGACCGCTGATGGTGGTAGCGATCCGGACGGAGCCTAAGTTTACTTTGTTGTTTAATTTTATACATTCTGTTTGAATTTGAGCACATACACTACACGTACCTAATTTTTGTGTGTGTTACGTTTTTACTTTGTTATTTCCTGTTTGTGTTAAGTATAAAGATTTAACATACATACATACATAACCCGTCAAAAGCAATAGGGTAATATTCCGTGTAGAATCTTAACCCTGATTGGATAGGCGTGATCAAATTAACCTTTTAATTTTTTTAATGTAACATGTTTCCAAAATTCCCACAGCGGCCATGTTTGAAAAACTTTGACATCTGTCACGGAAGTTTAGGAGTTTCTATGCATGACACGAAGTTATAATTAAATTTCTAGTTTGGGTACGAAAATTACCTTTTGGCGTATCGTAATAATATAATTCCGTGATGTTATCCTAATAGTTTTAGTTAAATAGTTTGATTTCGTAAAGCTTGGTGGCTACATTTGGACCTTTTGTTCTTTTTATTTTAATTGCCATATACGTACAGACATTAATTGAATTTAATATTTAGCTAAGGTTACTTAAAGTATAAGTATAAAATTAAAGAAGAAAATTATCTGGCTCATCTTTATTATATAAATTTTCAGTGCGTGTGTATGTAATTAAACTCCTCCTAAACGGCTGGACCGATTTTGATGTTTTTTTTCGAGTGTTCAAGTGGATATTATATTATATTATATATATTTGGGTATCATAAATACCCAAATACATGTTGTCATTTGATGAAGTTTCCCTTGATATTGAAGTTCGCGGTGGACCCAGTGCAGGGCAGGGCAGGCTGGGGCTGATCATACAACCTCCACCGCCTCAGTATTTGGTTCGGAAATGTTGTCTCATTCTGCATTGCACTGACGGGTCGAGAGTAAAAATGACAGCGCTATTAAATTGTATTTTTTTTAAGGTGTCTATGTTAAAACTATTACGCTGATATTACAAAAATCTTAGACACGTTTAAAGTGACAGTTTTTATGAATTGACATTTTACTAAACAAATTTTCAACGGTTGTTTATGAATCTGCATCTGCTTTTGGAAAAATATTTTCACCGATCACTTGTAACTTCCAACCTTGACACTGGCAGAATTGTCCCACTGGACAGTAGCCATATATATAAAAATTGAACTTGAACTTGAATGGTTGTTTAAGTTTTTGTAATAAAAACATTATAAATTAAGATTTATTTTCTCGCATACGATGTGAATATCAGAGTGTTTAACTTGAGACTAAAAAGCCATAATGACACTCGAAGTTCATCCACCGTATCTTATTGCTCGGGTGGATAAATATCTCGTGTCATAATGGCTTACTTTTAGTCCCTTGTTGATCAATCTACTATATCATGTGTATGTTCCATCCATAGAATAAGAACTAAAGATAGAAGGAGCCTTAAAACGAAGGCGTCAGTCAGATCTATGCCTGTCCCGAAAATGTCATAGCTCAATGTTCAATAAGTTAAAAAAAGAAAGAGTATAGAGTCCGTTCTTGCTAAAACCAGTCGTACACACCGACGTGTTGTCAACTCGTGTAAACAGGGGCCCTAGCCAAGATGCAAACGCTCCTAACATTTTTCTTTTCTATCGCTCAAAATGTATGGGATGACAGTCGACCACGTGGTTTATCGAAACGCACGAGAATGTCATCCCATACATTTCGAGCGATAGAAAAGAAAGCGTTAGGAGCGTTTGCATCTTGGCTAGGGCCCCTGGGCCTCTATCCAACTGCGTTATAACGATATCGCGTTTGACGTGTTTTAGAATCGTTTATGTCACAGTTGCCATTATTGTAAATGACATGAGAGTTATCAAAGACGATATCGTTATTACCGTGTAGAATTCCAGCCCTGGTCACCAACTGGTCACCATGGTTTAGATTAGCATAAACAATGCCTGCAAACATAAACTTAGTAAAGAATATACGTGGTGGTTTGTACGTGGTACAATATTACTCCTTCTAACTTGTTTTAATTTAAGTTCCTGCCAAATACTAATCTAATCTACATAACGTCAGTACCAAATTAACCGTCTGAAAAATAAAACTTGTGCTGCGTGGGTTCTACTTTTTAAATATTTCCCGTAAGAACTATGGTGGCCTTAACGAATCGGATTTTGTATCCATCAATAATAGTATCGCCTACGCAGTGCCATACAAAAACATTAAAGCCTACCTTCAAAATTATACAAGCAGTTAGAAGCATCTCTATGAAATCATTCCTCAACCCTTAGCAAAGTAGGTACATTTACATGTAAAAACGTTGTTGTTGCCCTGAATTTTACCTAAAGCCCTTCACCTATATTAAATCAGCTTCTATTTATTTCTTCAATCAGTGCCCACAACTTAAATCCGAGTCCACATTTCATACATTCCGGAAAGTCGGGCATTTTGACAGGCGTCCACAGATTCAATACACATTGGAACACACATAAAATCTGACGGCTCTAATCAACTAAAAGGCTTCCATTGCTATAAAGTCTCACCTTTGTTTTTATTTTTCGCGTTCAATTGTTAACGGTAAGTGCCGTTTTTTCCAGGTTAAATACATGAAGGGTTTCTCCTGAGTGATAATGAAATGCTAAAAACAGCGAATAATAGCTTTTAGAATGCCGAAACAAGGTTTTTTTTATAGATAAGAGGTTTCGACACTCGTATAAGAGTGGTCTTTTAACTATTTAACTATGAACGTCGACTACAAAATATAGATGCGATTTTTTAGGAGAAGGCACACGAGCTCTCAAGCTACCTGATGGTAAGTGAGATCTGAGACCCATAGACATTAGAATTCTCAAGACTGCTATCTCAAGACAACAACAATAAAAAAATATATATATATCAGAGGAAAATCTCACACAAGTTGTCCTAGTCCCAAACGAAGCTCTAGGCTTGTACTATGGGTGCTAGACAACGATAAACATACTTAGCTAGAGAAATACATACCTAAATATATAGAAAACATCCAAGACTCAGGAAAAAATATTCGCCTTCACCGGGATTTTAACCCAGGACACGTAGAAAAATAGCATAACCTATGTTTATCTGGAATAATGTAGAATTCAAATGGTGAAAGATTTTTTGAAATCGGCCCATTAGTTTTTGACTATTCGTTACGTACATTTACACATACATACAAATATTTCCTCTTTATAACATTAGTATAGATTGCATTGTAATAAGGTTCAAAAGTGGATACATCTCTTTGTAGTCGACTAAACATTGGACTTAAGATATATTTTTTTAAGATGACAATCTCCCTTCTTCTAAGTCCTTCCCTCACTGCTGAGGATCGTGACTCCGTTGGCCAATTTTCGCTCTTCACTTCTCCCTGGGTAGCTTTGTGGAAAGCGTTACTCAGAGAGATCTCCGTGTCGGTTGATATCTGTTCGCACCAGCGGGGGCTTCTTCTCCTCGGCCTGATGCCGTCCATTTTATCCATCACCATAAGCCTGTCTAAGTTGCTAGGGTTTCGGTATGTGACCAAAGCATTGCTGCACACTTGGAGGCAGATGGTGGACAGTCTCGGTTGGTTTTCAAGTTTGAGTTGGTCTATTAGATGAAATAATAACGGTCAAATTCGCGCTTTTCCTTCAATAACGTAGCCAATACTGAGAAATATTTGTGCAAACATATTCTTGTTATTAATGACTTATAGTAGAGACAATTATTTTCAATTTCTAATTTTGACTTCGTTAAAGGCAAAAATGGGTGCAAAATAACGGTCACTTATTCTCATCTTAATAAATGAAGTATACGTTAAGTATAGCGGAGATCCTGTCGTTACCTTGTGACTCAAGCATCAGATCAGCTCCAAGTTACCATAATATTGCATTGTCACGCGATGTATGCATACAAAATTTCAGCTCAATCGGAAACCGGGAAGTTGGTCAAAAACTTGCAAGATTTCATTACTGACACTGGGACAGGTGACAGTAATTATGAGCTTGTAAAAAAACACGTATAAATTGGTTCATCCCATGTGGAATTGCGATGCCAAAGGCAAACTCATAGACGCACGGATGCATTGACATACCGATACACATGCAAACAGATGCACACTTTAAACTATAACAACCCTTTTTGTGCCGGTAATTAAAAAGACTAGTACCTTTTTCTATAAACAATTTCTACATCATTAATAACTCTTAAAAAATAAGCGAAAAAGTTCACACAAACGGTCTATTTTCAGCCAAATAATAACTAGAGCCGACTATTAACACTCTCCTTTCTTTAGATAGTCCTCTTTAAAGGGTCAATGTTAACCCTTTATTCAGCGTGATTACTCACAAAACACAAAACGCAACTAAATACTTGTAAAAAGAGCTTTTAAATCCTTGATAGTCATGCTGCAAAGAAGGTTTCAACTTCTGCCTACACGTTTCGCACCACGAATAACGTTTTAACCCCAAAAAACGTTCATAACACAAGTTCCATTTACAATGCAGGCTTTCAAAAGCAGTTAAAAATAAACTTAAATATTACCAGCAATGGTTGTGTTCTACAGTAAGCGATTAATTCAAGATGTTACTTTGGTACACAGGAGGTTCTACTTTCCATTTATACGAGTTTTATAGTTATATATCGTTCGTTACGCGTGTATGAGTAGGTAATAGATAAAGATATAACACTACGTATAATATGCACATTTTAAACGGATTAAAACTAAGTGTTTAGAGAACACTTTAAAACGGATTTATCTAGTTAGGTAATCTAGTTAGATTGCACTGATTGCAACTAAATGGTGTTTTATTTCAGAAGTGTATGTAGATAACAAAGTTTGCAGTGAACAAAGTAACAGAATAAGTCGCTAGGAAAAGGGATTATATTAAAATGATACATCAAATAAATGTACGTATTAGGCCCCTAAAATAATGATCAGATTTTCACAACATTTTATTTCCTTTTTATGATGTGGAGAACAAACCAGTGGTATCTGAGACCCATAGACAACTTTATTGAATTATTAAGAGAATAATTTCAAAACTACAAGCCTAAAACCACTAATGTGTTCCTAATCATAAGCACTAAGATTAAATGCCTCTATGATAGTCTAAGATGAAAACAAAAAGAGGAAGATATGTGACCAGGCGCGCCTCAATATAGGCGCTGAGCGCCTAACCCGAGTCAGTTGTCCGGCCGCCGCCGATCAGTCAGTTGTCAACACGTGTTTGAGTGAGTTAGCTAATATAAGTTAATACTATTGCATACACGCATCCAGTCATTTGTGGCGTCCTTATTGCGAGATATATTGCCGTCTCACTTACGCGACGATGTAAGCCATCAATTTAACTCAATAATGCTCCTTAGTGCATGTAAATACCATTCTTTTACCTTGCCTCATAGATACTTGGATCTATTTTGCGCTGTCAACCATGACAGAAATATTCGTCGTTGGCATTTAACCAATGGTGCGGATATATCCGTCAATGGTATTGAAAAGGTTAAATAAAAAGTGTTGATAGTGACTCGGATGCACCCTGCACAAGGTGAACCTAGTGTTTTTATGATAAGGGGAAGGCAGACGAGCACTTGGGCCATCTGATGGTAAAAGGTATCTGAGACCCATAGACATTTGAATTCTCAAGACTATAATCTTAAGACTGCAATCCTAAAACATTTACCATTGCTATAAAATGCCATTTCGCTCGTTAATTTAGAGGGTAACGTTATTCTTAACCGCAATAATGTTACTATATCAATGGTTTTGATTTTATTTGAATGCCACTCTCAAGATAAAATTAACGTGCGATTTTCATTTTTGAAACTAGTAAAAATGAGCTTTGTAGTCATTACCATATAGTTTAAACTAAATTGCCTTGATTATGTGCCTCATATGACACACCGGGTTTCACGTGGCTAAAATAAACTCTAAATTTAAACATTTATTAAGGAAATTGCTATGATGATGGCTTTTTTACATGTAGGTAGTATGGAGTGAATCTACTACCGCTTCGGACACTCTTGCAGGTAATTTGTTCATGTAATGGATGCCGGGATAAAATAGTACCACTTCCCGTGGATGTCGTAAGAGGCGACTAAGGGAATAAGGGCTTGTAGTACTGTTAGGCGATGGGCTTGCAACCTGTCACTAATACACTAGTAAACTTCTTGGCCTGATTGTGCAAAATGTGGCTACAGAATTATCAACAAGTTTTTTAGAGTTGTTGGTAATTCTGTAGCTCTGCCTACCCCATTCTGGGAATGAAGGCGTGACTTTATGTAGGTATGTATGTATACAATAATACATAAAAGTAAAATTCATTACAAGATAATGTAAAAATAATTAGCTTTTTTAAATAAATAAAACTTAATTGTGATTTATCACACATACTCGTACCTAAATAACTTTGTTAACTCCAACCCACGTCAATCCAATGACATGGCAGTTGAAAACCATTGCCGTGTGCTCTTCGCTTTCAACGTATGCTTTATTCTTGTTTTTTCTGTATTCAATTATTAATTGAGTCTTTGATTATGTAGAGGTCTATTTCGCTTCTTTCCTTATTGAAAAATCATGGGAGATTTAACTTAAAAAAATATATATCACGGGACAGTGTCACACAAATTGACCTAGTCCCAAACTAAGCTCTAGGCTTGTTCTATGGGTACTAGACAACGATAAACTTACTTATATAGAAAAATATATACTTAAATACACAGAAAACATCCAAGACTAGGGAACAAATACTCGTGCTTAATAGATTATCATAAATATAGAAGGTGTTGGAATTGTTTTTGTTATTTTTTTATGTAAATTGTGTTTAAAAGTAATGATTTGGTTTGTGATGGCTAGCGCCATCTTGTGTCAATTAGCCTATGATAACGGTAGTATGATAGATAAAACATTAAATTAAGATTACGTATAAATATAAGTATCAGATATATGTAAAAGTATTTAATAAACATATTATTCATATTTTACTATGAATATCAGAAATCACCTAACGTAAACTATTCGTGTCTTGTTAAAAGTCTATGCAGTACAAGGTGTGTCTGACCATGCGGCTTTAAATGTAGGTATCGATTCTACTCCTCAAATGCTACATCTTTTGTTGAACGACTTAGAAAATAACTTAATTTACAGTAAGTTATAGGTGATCAAACTTTCAAACTTTACTAGTAAAATCAGTGAATTAATTTATTTTGTATGAAAAATAAAAAATAAAAATTACCTCATTTTTTAAAGTCGAGTTCCATTTGAGGAGTAGAATCGATCCCTACATTTAAAGCCCCATGGTCAAACACACCTTGTATATGGCTGATTGGTTATTCGTTATACTCTGATTGGCTAGGCTGAAGACGATTCCTATTTGTGTGTTATGAAATTATATTTTAATATAAAAAGGGCCACCCAAGTCAGAGCGGGACACTTTTCTTCTGTAGTCAGCCACGCTCAAAGGTCCACAAATCATAAGTTAAGTATTTGTTTCTATATTTTACTATGGTCATGATGTTTTATTTGCTTATTGTGTATTGTATATTTCCTTGTTTATTATAACGTTGTGCTCTGGCATAATTGTACCATTTATTTATATTTTTGTTCTCAGTATTACACAATACTTTTCCAAGTATTTATTTTTGATTACTTCCTTCCCCGAGCCACTTTTCTTAGTTTAAACTTAATTTTGGTTAGTCTTTACTTAACATTTCAAACAACCTTCTTTGCTTCTTTACATTTAATTTCGCATTTCCATCTTGGTGTTGATGTAAATATAATATGCTCATCACACATGATATTTAATATCTGCGCTAAAAGCTCGAGTATTCGCCATTTTTGGATATGTTCTACAGCCCTTTATTAAAAATCCAAGATTTCGACTTCGTGGTGCTACCGCAGGCAACCATGACTATAAAATAACGAAAATTTTACCATTTTTCCAGTTTAACGTCACCTATAAATGTCATCACAACGTCGGATTTTCGTTTCCAACTGCTTTATTTGTCCAAACATCTATAATTATGGAAGAATTCTAGGCTAGGGGTGTCATGTTTCGGCATTTGTGGCCGCCGGCTAGCTTAAACCTCGAAAGCGTTTTAATAGTTATGTTAATAAGAAGTTATACATTATAATATACGTTGTGTAAGGTGTTTGTAAATGTGGGTGTTGTTGCCTGAATTAAAAGTTATACCTGGAATAAAGGTCTATTCTATTATATTCTATAAGTGAAGTTAGGTTTGTTTTATGACTAGCCTGACCAGACTTTCCTCGGGAAAAGCATTTCAAAGGGCTTCCCCTGGAAATAGCAAGCCTAGTGGATGTGCTCTCCCATGCCAATTGACAGCCCATACGAAAGACTTTCCCTTATAGAATAAAGAACCAAACGATATAAGGCTAGGTCTTTAAAATTGGTAACCAGTAAATAATTCACCTTGTTGTCCGGTAAGGGTTTCCCTAACCAAAGCTTTTCCTTTTGTGGAAGATATGAGTGCGACAAGGAAAAAATCCATCGCGCACGTATTTGATTTTCTGTCGGTACGATATCTACGCCGTCGGTATCGTGTATACTATAAGAGTTTTATAAGGGTATTGGGTTAGCACTTAGTTGAATCGGCTTACGTTTACTTGCCTCAAACGGGATGCAAGGTAAGTTGGTTTTTATTAGGTCTACAAAAGGTTTAAGATTGCGTATATACCTACAAGTAACCTTTTTAGGGGGTTTTGTAAGGGTATTGGTTAGCGTTTAATAAAATTGGGTATGGTTGGAAATTGGAAATTGCGCTTTAAAAGAATATTTAAAAGGTTTTGACTGGCTGAGGGTTTAGTAAGTTAAGCCTTGCGAAAAACCCATACAAAACCCTTTGAAAGGGATAGCGGGACGGTCCCTGTTTATGACAATCCAGGGCCTCTATTCTACTGCGTTATAACGATATCGCGTTTGACGTATTTTAGAACCTTTTATGTCACAGTCGTCATTATTGTAAATTACATAAAAGTTATCAAAACGTTGACAATAGGGAAACACGTCAAAGACGATATCGTTATTACCGTGTAGAATCCCAACTCTGGGCCTCTATTCTACTGCGTTATAACGACATCACATTTGACGTGATTTAGAATTGTTTACACTTGGCCGCCATTATGTCAATGACATAAGAGTTATCAAAACCTTGACAATATGGAAACACGTCAAATACGATGCTGGGATTTTTCACGGTAATTACGATATCGTCTTTGATTTGTTTCCGTATTGTCAACGTTTTGATAACTTTTATGTCATTTATAAAAATGGCGACTGTGACATACCTAAACGTCTCTAAAACACGTCAAACTCGATATCGTTATAACGCAGTAGAGGCCCTGAATTGTCATAAACCGGGAACGGCCCGCTATCCGTTTCAAAGGTTTTCAAAACCTTTTAAATATGCTTTTAAAGCGCTACTTCCAAACGATACCCTAATTTATTAAGCGCTAACCAATACCCTTCGAATTCTACCTAGTGATACGTACACGTTGTAATGTTTTGAGTTGGAAATTCACAGGCCACAGCAAATCATTTGTTCAGTTGGAGTCAATTAAGAGTTCCGAATATTAATTGGCAAACTTGCGTGGTTATTAGCACTATGTTTGAGTTTCACAGATTTGCTTGGGATACGGATCAGAGGTGATAACCTAATAATGCATATGAATTGGTACTATATTTCTTTCTTTTAGCTAGAAATACCAACAACAATGATGTAGATGATAATTTTGCACTACCTTTTTTTATTAAATCTAATATTTTATGGAGGAGGTACTCATACGTGACTATGTCAGCCTCATGAGGAAGAAAAAATCATGGGGCACTCCCTGCAGAGCGAGAATCTCTGCCAATAAAGGAGTGCTTAACAAATTTGCACAACTTGTTTTCCCCTTTTTTTGCTTCAGTCCAAAAAATATATATTTTAGTACCATTTTCCTTAAGAAACGGTTTACGAAATTTTGCCAGTTTTGCTTCTTTTCGTGATTTGAGAGTTAAAATAGGTACTGCTTTTGTGTAAGTTTTAATGCACATCGTGAAATATCATTTCAGTTATAACCGAATAAATGGGTTACTAATGGGTTGTTTTAAAACATTATACTCGAAATATTGAATTTTTTTTATGTTGTTTTAAGGTAATGGATTGATTTTAAACTGAATTTCATTATTGTTGTTTTAATTTTATGAACGAGGGTTTTCAGTAGCCAAAGTCAAAAACCCTTTTTTGCCCATTTTCTATAAAATTTTACCAAGTTTTACACAAAAATATATAGAAAGGTGGTAAAAAGTGATTCATACATTTTTTTGATGATCTTTTCATACCAGGGGGTTATTATGACATTACTATGCAGTTCTCTTTACGCTCAGAGAAAAGGACAGATAACTCTGTCCTTTACGCTCACCGTAAAATGAACTGCATAGCTAGGTCATAATAACCCCCCTGTTAGACGTCATAACGATTCGTGAATAGGCGATATTCTAAACCTCTTACAAAAAAATTCACAAAACAATCACCGGTTTCAGGTCGATTGATCAAAAACAAAATAATAAAAAAAGTACTCGTACATTCGTTGAAAATTTAAATTTTCTATCGTGTTGCGCATAAAATTTGCAGAAGTAAAGTATTTCAACTGTAAAATCAAATCAAAATCAAATCAAATCAAATCATTTATTTCAGATGTCAATCCACGTCTATGAGACGTAAAATCACGTCTATAAGATCACGTAAATCAGCGAAATCGGCAAAATTTCGTATACGGCCTTAAGAGGTCGTGCACTGTGCGAAAATCATCTGTTTATAATTCTATGGTCCGATAAAAGCTTTCAAACGTTTTTTCACCGTAGCAGATTATTTAGTTCGTATTTTGCAGGCTTATAGAATAATTATTCTAAACTTTACCAAGATAGCCTTCAGTTGTTTCTGAGAAAAAAGGTCTTAACACACCGACAGACGGACAACAAAGGAATCTTGTAACAGTTCCGTTTTTAGGAAACCCGTAGGGCTCGACGAAGCCGTATTGCTGTCACTCTGCTGTCTGTCCGTATGTCATGGGTCTTTAAGAATCAAACGTAGTAAGTTATAGGCCTAAAATTTTGATGTTTTGTGTAAAATTGTATTGTATGGAATCTAAAAGCGAATTGTGAATAGAAACGACACACTAGCCTAGTTGGGAGTGACCCTGCCTTCGAAGCTAGGGGTCCAGGGTTCAAATCCCGGTAAGGGCAGATATTTGTGTGATGAGCACGAGTATTTGTTCCTGAGTCTTGGATGTTTTCTATGTATTTAAGTATTTATTTCTCTATCTAAGTATGTTTATCGTTGTCTAGTACCCATAGTACAAGCCTAGAGCTTAGTTTGGGACTAGGTCAATTAGTGTGACATTGTCCTGTGATTATTATTATTATTATTATTAAATACAAAAATAAACACAGTAGAGGTTTCAAGTTTCTTTATTTAACTTGCACTGTTCGTGCATGATCAACCATCAATGTAAACCCGATGACAATGCACTATTATGGTATCTAAGAGGAGATCTGATGTTTGAGTCGGAATCCGGAGAGATCCTGTCGCCACCTTCCGACTCAAACATCAGATCACCTCTTGGATTCACTTGGTGGGTCTTCTTTAAGCATAGGGGAGACCCTATACTTAAAGTAGACCACCGAGTTGGGAATCATTAGCTTGGTCTTGATGAGCATTGCAAAAAATCTACAGTCAGCAACCAAAGCTTGTCCCAAAGATGTCATTTTGACAGAAACTTGTTTTTGATTTTGATAATGAGAATAGAATATACAGCACTTTTTTTATTATAAGGAGAAGGCACACGAGCACTTAGGCCACCTGAGGCCCATTTCGCGAAGCTGGGTCATTCTACTTTTAAGCGCAGGTCGATTTTTTGACAAGTGCTCTTCAAATAATATTTTTATAAAAACGTTAAAGTGCTCGGTTTTGTAATTTAATATTGAAATAGTTACACAACTTGGCTTACATTTAAAATTATCACTACATTTAAAAAGTCACTATAATTAACTTTAAAGTAGGTAACATGGTGGTCACGCTTGTCCCCGCCATTTGTATGGAAAAAGTGTATTTACCGCTGTGTTACCATCTTTTCCTGATAAAATATCTATTAAATTTAGTGGTTCTAGTTTCAATATAAGTCAAATTTACTTGAAAAAAATGTCTAAAAATGCCTTTAATTTCACCAATGATTATTATGCGCTAAAAAGTAGAATGACCCAGCTACAAGTTACAAATTATAAGCGGAAGTCCTTTCTCACTCCTTTTGCTAGAAAGAGTTCCGCTTGTAATTTGTAACTAGGAGCTTCGTGAAACGGATCACTGACGGTAAGTAGAATCTGAGACTCATAGACATTAGAATTCTCAAGACTATAATCTTAAGACTCCAATCCTAAGACCTCAAATGCGTTGCGTTGCCAATAATTTCACCGGTTGTCTTATCCCCACACCGGAACCCAGCAATGCGAACACTGTTGCTTATAAATAAACTAAAAGGCTCCCATGACTTCGTTCTCGCAGTTGGTTCTCTGTTCTCCCCTTTTCTTTACAAATACACACATTAATAATCAAATGTACTTACCTTATGATTTGAAGTAGGTAAGGTAAAGAACCTGTTGTACGCATTTAGTTGTAACATATCCTGCAGGGTGATTCTCTCAACACAGCGCTGCGTCGATTTCAAAGGTGAAGTTTTATCCGGCAAGTTTAAGAAGTCCCGTCGGAGCGTACAAAACACATTTAAGCGCGTGCCTTCTCAATTAGGCAGCAGGCAGGTGAGTCGCGTTCAGCGTCGTATAAAGCTGCCTAATTCAAAAGACACGCGCTAAAAGGTGTTTTGTACGCCCCGACGGGACTTCTTAAACTTTTTTTTTTTTTTTTTTTTTTTTTTTTTTTTAATTGTATAAAAATCCATTTGCGATCGGTCGCCAGACCATGAGCGAATAATTTGGGGGTATATTGGCAATGTGGCAAGGTGCGGCCAGCGCCACCCCTGCCAATCAGAAAACGTGGTCCCTTTTCAACCTTCTGACCATTTTTGACGCGTCTAATAGTTCGGTAACTAGAGGGTTCATATGCAAGGCAAGGCGTTTTTTGTGTTGTATTTTGTACCGCTCAATTTCAGATGCAACCGTTGGGATTTTGAGGTACTCGTGAATCTCATTATTTGAAGTAAACCAGGGAGCATTGACTATTGCTCTAAGGATGCTGTTCTGTAGGCGCTGCAGGCAGAGGTAGTTTGATTTACTCGCGACGCCCCACAGCTGGATCCCATATGTCCAGACGGGTTTTAAAACTGAGTTCTTAAACTTGCCAGATAAAACTTCACCTTTAAGATGGACGCAGCGCTGTGTTGAGAGAATCGCCACCCTGAATAGACCGCTCGACAATATTTAGACGTACTAAGTTACATATTACTGTTGTTCAACGCAACATGCAAGAGGTGTTTTACATAAGTTTTTTACCTATGCCTAGTTAAAAATCATAAAAACTATTTTTACTAACTAAAACAAATACGGAGCTCCCGGTGCGGTAGTTCGATTCACACTTGGCTGGTTTTTTATTATGAACCATACAAAACCCAAAACATAAATAGATGTCATGATATTTTTCCGTACAGACGCTATTGAAAAAATAACCCATTACGTAATTGACGATTCTATTAAATATAATTCGATTGAAACTAGTAATCATATCTTACTTTACATTAGACGGCTATTTTCCTTATACCTCCGTATTATATCTTTTATAATGTTTATTAATAAATCTAATCAAGACTGATCTGATCACTGAAGCGATGTTTAATATCGGAAATTCTACTGTTGAACTTGGGTATAGTTGCAAGTCTGTTGCAAAATGAAAATGATTATTTAACAAGCGTGGTACTAATAGTGAAAGAGCTGGCGACATGTATAAAGAAAGTAGTTAGGCGGTTCTCAAAAAATTTACACGTAGTTAAGGACTAAAATGTACAACGGTATCTTTTGAATTTCTTATTGTCATAATAATATTCACACTTACTTGAAGAACTGTATTGACAGTGTGATACTCCATGGCTTCCATGCAAATTTTCAAAAGACAGTCAGCCTGACAGTCACCTTACCTTAGATAAAATATGGTTTAAGTGGGGTCTATTTCGTTAGGCCAAAATATTTTTGGCCAAATGTTTCATTTCCCAAATTTTCATTTGCTAACATGCGTTGTTTTCTGTAACCGTAAATATTTCAGGATTTTGGACAACACGACGGTAGCCAAACGGTAGGCTCCCGGTTCAAGTGTATCTGCTTCATGTCAAAATTTCAAAAGATGTGATTTTTTGACGCCGAGTATAAGACAAGTTAGTTAGTTATAAAGAAAAAGAAAAAGAAGTTAAAGTACAGGAAGAAGAAGAAGGGACTTAGAAATGAAGGAAGTTAGTAAGTTAGTTAGTTGTTTGCCCCGTGTGGTTGCCGGGTTAGAATAGTGCCACTCCATGTCTTCCCGTGGATATCGTAAGAGCCGACCAAGGGAATAAAGACTTGTAGTGCTGTTAGGCGATGGGCTTGCAACCTGTCACTAATACACTAGTAAACATCTTAGCCTGACTGTGCAAAATGTGGTTATAGAATTATCAACAAGTTTAGAGTTGTTGGTATTCTGTAGCTCTGCCTACCCCACTCTAGGAATGAAGGCATGACGTTATGTATGTATGTATGTAGTTAGTTATTTAGAAAGACTTATCAAACAATCGGTCTATATTACAAAACTGTCCAAATTGTTACAAGTAGGCTTTTAATAATAAAAAAACCTCAGTAGTTGAATAAATTTATTTTTAGGCAGCGTAACCACTTAATCAGTGTTCTCAATAGTCTGGATCGAGCGACTGGCTGCGCTGGCTTTTAAAAACTTCCCCTCCATGCAGCTAGGGCCCAGGTAGCTTAGCAGGGGTGGAGAGATGATGAGTCATCGGCCTGGCATGGATGGAATGGCTGGCTGGCAGGCTGGCTGCTAAATTGTATTTTTTATAAATATTTTTCATAATAGTTAAATAATAGCTTCTAGAATCTCGTTGGAAATCTATATCAATAAAAGTGAATCCCAATTTCCCTTGGTCACGGCATGGCGCTTGAACGGCTAGACCGATTTCACTAATATTTTTTTTGTTCTGTTCGTTATCGTCAGGAGAAGGTTCTTATGAAAGAAAAAAAAAATCCATTGGAAAAGTCAAAAATTTGCAATGGGGCAAAGCCGCTGACAGGTAGCTAGTTAGTTTTATAAATTGCTACTCCCAATCACTATTATTTATAATTCCTTGTATTTAAAATTTAATAACATACCTACTCTAAACGTGTCATCAGCTCCTAGCCCACAATTGAACCGTTAGTAACAACGTATTAATTGATCTTACTAAATAACGAGAGAAATCCAACATGCAACTATAATTATAAATAGGTAGGAGTATACATTTAAAGTCACTAAGGGGTTTTAGATGTTAGAATAATTGCGACCGAATTTTTTATCTATATAAAAGACTAGGATTTGGACGACATTTACCTCAGGGGCTCATTAGTACTAGGTAAAACTTAATTGTTTTTGACTTCTTATCATTCTGTTCTTGGGTAGTTTTAATTGTACTTAATGAAAGGTAAATTTAAGAAACGGTAGTCTTTACATGTATGTCATGAAAATTAACCAATTAAATGTATGACTCATTTTCGTGACTCACATGTAAAAGTTACCGTTTCTTAATTTTAGTCCTTAAGTAGGTACAATTATTTAAAAAACTACTCAATTAGCACCATTGACTTAAATGACTAGATAGGGCCGTCCGAACAAAAACCTCAAATAATAATAATTATGTTTGGCCAAGAAACAGTAGCGCCATCTATCAGATTGCTTGCAAACTACTTCGGACTCCATACCACTGCCTGACAAAATTTTAAACAAACTGACATAATTTTTCTTTCAGCGGTCGACTTTACGCTGTAATGACAACGTTACCCTTACAACCTTCTAGTTTGGCTGTAGCCAGCCAAACTAGAAGGTTTGGCTGGCTTACATTCGATTGATTGAGTGCGTTAGACACGCGTCACCATACAACGTAACGTGGTGGAGTAACCAAACAACAGCTGTATTTAAAATAATATTAAGAATGCTTGAAAAAATGTGTCACTCGAGTAATACTTTATAATACTTACCGGAAAAAAGAAACTCGATTCTTTGTTTTCGTTACCGTATAATTTTTTAACTTCCTCCAAACTGTACCGTAAACCTAAAACTAGTTATTAACTCCTTTTTTAACACAGCTGCTCAAAAAGTGGTACTTTTCGTAGCTGTATTTCGTGCGGAAAGTTGGATATTACGCACTAGTGCGTTATAGTTTTCCATTTTTTTAAATATAATCCAACCAAAGAGTTTGCATGTTCAACCACTTTTTGATTACGTCATTTAGCGTTGAGACTATACATAGATAATATAATTTAAAATATTAAAATAAATATACATACATACATACACACATAAAATGTATCTAGGTAGGTAATATTAAAAAAAACAGCTCTCATCAAGATGGCTGAATCTGAAGTAGTATTACGAATGATTAGATAGTTGCGTATTAAGGTGAATTCACATTACACCATGCCGAAACCGGGCCCAGACCAGTACGGCGTAATGTGAATCCACCTTTATGCATTACCGCTGGTTAATAGAGAATTATACCCTACTTTTTGATTTTTAGGTATAGGTAATTACATTACGGTGACTTTTTTATTTTATTTGGCTGAATGGTCACAACCGTTGCCATTTCATAAAGTCTGTATCAATTAAAAGTAAAATTGTCTCTTGTAATAGTTTTATTTACCGATTTATTTTTGTTTCATTGATATTTTTTCGCAAATGTATTAAAAAACGTCGTTTGATACACGTGCGGAACTGTCATTTTAACTCGTCCCGAGTCATGTCCCTCGCTTGCAGCTCGGGCCAAGATACTTCGGGACTCGTGTAAAATGACATACTTTCCGCACTTGTATCAAAATGTACTATTGTTTCCGGGGCTGGGCCTGGAGATCTGTATTACAGGATCACTCCTAGACTCCGGTCCTCGCAAAGGTTTATTTATTAAAGTTTTGAGGCTTATGTACCCTTTTTTGTAATATCCTTTGTTAGGTAATATAAACGTTTTAATTATTACTTATTAAAAAAATAAAAATCTTACACTTATCGATGACACAACATGGCATTTCAGATTTTTAAAAGCAAGTCGGACTTGCCACGAGTTTGAAACGTCACTGTCTCTAAATGGTGCCAAAACCGTAGATTTAGCACCATTTTGTTCCAGAGGCCAGTTCATACGAAGTAATTTAAACTTTTTAGCACCTAAATCGTGAAAAAAAAATTTTTTTTTAAATATTTATTTCATCGAAACATCGATAAGCGATTCTATCGATATACGTAATCACTGCTTGTCAAATTATTTGGCCCCAAAAACTCCGGTGTCCGGTTAATATAATGTTAATCCGCTTGAAGTCTGATCATGAGTTTTCTGGCGTTAATTAATAGACGCAGGCGTGGCTCCATCAATATTATGACTGGCTTGTTATCTTAGTCTAAGGCTTCTATTCACGGTAAAAACCATATATTGTCTGTGACGTTTTCCGTATTGTTTTTAACTCGGCCGCCATAACTGTCAAGTAAATAAGAGCTATCAAAACAATACGGACACAAGATCGTTTTCACCGTGAAGAATCTCAGCCCAGTGGTTTTTATACAGTCTGCTACGGGTTTAAATCTTGTTAAGGGCCTTTTTAACCCCCGACGCAAAAAGAGGGGTGTTATAAGTTTGATGTGTGTCTGTGGCACCGTAGCTCTTGATCAAATGAACCGATTTAATGCGGTTTTTTTTCATTTGAAAGCAGGTTTTCTAGCGGTGGTTCTTAGAGATGTTTTATCAAAATCTGTTCTGCTGTTTTTGAGATATTGAGCTTTCAGGTGGTTAAAAGCCTCCAATTTAATGGTGACACCTACTTTCTCCTCTTGATATCTCTTAAACGGCCTTACGAATTTTCATGAAATCTCGCTAAAACCATCCCGATTAATGTAGCTTTAATAAAAAAATACCTGCGTCCAAATCCGTTTATCCATTTGGGAGCCACGATGCCACAAACAGACACTCAGATAATAAAGTTTACAAAAGAGTAATATAAAAAGTATATTAAATTTTTTAAATGCCCCCCGACTCAAAACAGTCTGCGTAAAAACTAAAAAGTTTAATTTTAAGTAGGTATTAATATTTTGATCCAAGCGTCGTCGCGTAAGAGTAAGGGCTGATTTGTCAAGGCTGTTGGCTGTTGCAAAAGTACTGAGCAGTCTTTATACCCTTTTAAAAAACCGGGCAAGAGCCTGTCGGACTATGCTCAGTATAGGGATCCGAAGCCGTTAACATACATACATACATACATACCCTCACGCCTTCATTCCCAGAGTGGGGGAGGCAGAGCTACAAAATTACCAACAACTCTAAAAACTTGTTGATAATTCTGTAACCACATTTTGCACAAACAGGCTAAGATGTTTACGAAGCCGTTAAGTACTACATATATAAAAAATAACAAATAACTATTTTTTATTTAAAGTCATTTGGTGCCGTCTTAGATGATTTTAGTAGGTATAAACACTTTAACCGCCTGTATCTCAAGAACCAATGATGTCTAATCAGTCGTGATAGTTTTCCTTTTAAATTCGTTATATGCGCTTTAATTTAAGATATTTTTCAGATTTTTAGTATTTGTAGTTTTGGTTATTTAGTGCGGGGCGGGGACTACAGCCATAACTACTCTTGACTCTAGCAAAAAATAGTGTTTTAAAGCTTAGTATTTCATAAACGGATCCCTTAATCAAACCTCATGCACAAACCCGCAATATTTTTGAAAGACCTATCCAACAACACCCCTCACTATGGGGTAAACGAAAAAAAACGAGGTACACTAAAAAAAAAGATTTCCAAGATTTTATTTTACCACTTTGTTAGCATGACTAATAAATGTATATTCATGCCAAATAACAGCTTTCTTGAGCTGGGCTGCAGACGGACGGACGGACATGGCGAAACTATACGTGTTCCTAGTTTGACTACGATACCCTAAAAAGGTGTAACTCATTCCAAAAAAACAAACATAAATTTTATAATTTTTCATTTCGCTTAGTTTAGAAAAATAAGCAGCAGTATTACTTCCCGATATTTCCCCCTTTTTAATAATTGACAATCAAAGGATGTTTTTTCAGTGTAGGTACACTTTATCGCCCACGTCATGTGCTGGCTGAATGGTGAAGCTCAAGCCCACGCCTGCGTAGTCCCGCCCACCGTCGCGCCTATAAATGCTGGCAGCTTCGTCCTGAACAGCCACTCGATCTTGCCGCTCTTTCGCGCCCCGCACCGTTACAAGTTTGAAAAGTTTCGAATTTCGAACCCACGCCGGAACTCTGAAAGGTAAGTGAACGTTTTTAAACAATTAATTTAACAAGAGATATTTTTTTAAATTTAAAATTTTGTTTTTATGGTTCCTTAGTCAATAAGGAACACTTATAGTTTTGCCATGTCCATCTGTCCGCGACTTTACTCAGAAACTCTTGGTACGACAAATCTGTTATTTGGCATATTTATACATTGAAATTACGCCAACCAAGTTCTAAAATAAAATCTTGAAAATATTTATTTTTTGAGTACTTTCGGTAAAAATAATTCAAAACTATGTTTTTTTACATAATGACATCGAGCGATGTGTCATTGGAAAGTTTTTAAAAATCATTATGTATATGTTATTGTCAATTTTGAGGTGATCTGTGAGGTGTCGTTTGGGCCTAGAACTCCAAAAAATCAAAATCTGCAAAACATGTTTAACAGAAGCATATAATATAAACCTACCTAAAAAGAAAACTACCACGATTAAGTGACTTGGGTCCGGAGAAACAGGCGGATAAATCGTTTATAACAACCAAAAATAAAAAAATAGCCCGTGTGGTTGCCGGGTTAGAATAGTGCCACTCCATGTCTTCCCGTGGATGTCGTAAGAGGCGACTAAGGGAATAAGGGCTTGTAGTACTGTTAGGCGATGGGCTTGCAACCTGTCACTAATACACTAGTAAACTTCTTGGCCTGATTGTGCAAAATGTGGTTACAGAATTATTAACAAGCTGTTTTAGAGTTGTTGGTGTTTCTGTAGCTCTGCCTACCCCACTCTGGGAATGAGGGCGTGATGTTATGTATGTATGTGTAAATAAAAAATTACGAAACATTCCATAGTTGCAGTTTTTTGAGATAGTTTTTGTGTTTACAGTAACGGCTTCGGAACCCTACACTGAGCATGGTCCGAACATGCTCTTGTCCGGTTTTTGTTATGGTAATAAAATTTCAAATGACTATATCTATTTAAATCACAGGTTTTTATGACATTAATTAGTATGAATAGGTATTAGTCAATAAGATAATGCAGTGCCCTGACAGGGTATCAAGTACCTACTACTAAACACTTAGGTACTAACCACATTCATAATTGTAATGAACTTGATTGCAATAAATGATTCTATGATTTTATGATTCTAAAATTAAATGTCAACGTTTTAGGTTCTTTAGGGACTTGGAATAGATTTTTCATGTATAATTTTTTTTTCCATTATTTGATAATTTTTTAGCGGAAAAACAATAATTAGAGTTATACAGCTGATTTATTTTAATTTATTATGGATTCCCTTTAATTTTATTTCCTAGAGACATTAACCATGCAATTTAGGTGTTTTATTCTGCAAATAAAACGTCACAAGTAGGTTTAGGGCTTTAGGGGGCTTTTACACTCGATTTACGAGGTTTTTTTTACCGTAGTCCCTAAAGAATCTTAATGTATCAACTGAATCTGACAATGATGATTTTGTAACATAAATAATATTCGTTTTGAATAGCGATTTAACATATTTTAGTTTTAACTAACCCCCGACGCAAAAATGAGAGGCGTTATAAATTTGATTTGTAAGTGTATGTGTGTGTCAGTCTGTGGCACCGTAGCTCTTAAACAGATGAACCGATTTAGATGCGGTTTTTTTCATTTAAAAGCAGGTTTTTTAGCGGTGGTTTTTAGATATGTTTTTTAAAAATCAGTTCAGCCGTTTTTTTGTGATATTGAGCTTAAGAGCCCCCGATATAACGTTGAAACCTACTTTCAGAGCTGATATCTCTTAAACAGCCCAATTAATTTTCATGAAATCTTGCTAAGAACCATTCTAATTAATATAGCATTTTAAAAGTGTAACGTTTTTTTTTTCATAAAAAAATTAAAATCCCTTAACTCCAAACAGTCTGTAAAAATACCTCTAAAAAGTAAAAATAAGTATTGGCTTTATAAGTTTAATTATAAGTAGCTACGCTAAGTACCTATCTATAATTAATGCCTACTTATAATTAAACTTATAGGGCAAATACTTATTATTTTTTAGAGGTTTTTTATTAGTTTTAGCATACTAAAAATAAAAGTATTTTTGCATCTATTGTCACTTTAAAATCGGGAAGATGTTAAATTCAACTTATCCTTTTATTTTATTAATGACTGTTTAGCTTATTTATAGTCCAATTTTATTTAAATTGAAAATATTTAGAAATGAACCGAAACGATTTTTTCTTTACATACAATGATTTCAAATTTTCATTTCCCTATTAATAGTATGTTATTAGGTCCCTGCGATAATGTGTTTTCAATAAATAAATTAGTGTAATTAAATCTCAAACTTGTAAATACGAATAAACTAACAAAATGGTAACATAATGAAATCTAAGTAAGCTGCTTTTTATAGGTTGTACCTACATCGTAAAAATATTGTTGAATTTATACCAATTACGATAATATCAACTACCTACGCGTTCGTCATTTTATTTTCAAAAATCTTTTGGTAGTAGGAATTTATATGAAGTATCCCATACAATACGTGTAGCATTTACTATGTTACAATAATAAATATTTCTCAGATGTGTAAGATTTTTACATTCTTGGGAACCATTAAATTTTCGAAATAATTATTAATTGATATCAATTTTTATTTATATTTAATCAAGGTAAAGTGGGGAACCTAAGGGTACCACCGGCCTGTGCAAGATTAATTAATTACCTATCTAATATCACAATTAAAACATCATTGTTCCCGTATCTAAAATTTACTTTGACGACACGCTAGCCTAGTTGGGAGTGACCCTGCCTTCGAAGTTAGGGGTCCTGGGTTCAAATCCCGGTAAGGGCAGATATTTGTGTGATGAGCACGAGTATTTGTTCCTGAGTCTTGGATGTTTTCTATGTATTTAAGTATATATTTCTCTATATAAGTAAGTTTATCGTTGTCTAGTACCCATAGTACAAGCCTAGAGCTTAGTTTGGGACTAAGGTCAATTTGAGTGACATTGTCCTGTGATTATTATTATTATTATTACTTAATTTGGATCCTATTTGTAATATTTCCAGTACGTCACGAAAATTAGTCACATATTTATATAATGCCCTCATAAGGTACGTTAAAAAAAAAAAAATAGTTAAGAGCTTTAATTAAAACAAAACCTAATAGATTCCTTTGTGTAACGAGAGTTACCCATACATATAGTTTGTATGACTAACTTTCGTTACACAAAGGACGCTATCGTGAATTTGTTTTCATTAAGCCTTTAACTATGTACAATTGTTTTGAAAACGACACATAAGCCAACAGGCGGTATTTCAAATTAAATAAGCCTAGAAGACTCAAACCTCACCTGTTAGTAATATGGTCGAAATTGCTACAGGAGTTTTGTCTGATATCCCACTATTTCTCTTGTAGCAGTAATAGTTAAATTTCGTGCCATAGTGTTAGTAGCTTCCTCCCAACACACTAAATAATTACGAGTAATTCTTAAAGCAGTAAAAAAACAACTAGCACATTTCTAAATAAAATATTAATCCTAACCAAGTTTTCCGCTTCAGTAAATGGCCTAAAACAACATAATATATAATAGCTCTTCGCTAATCGAATTCTTAGTGAATTTTATAGAGGAAAAGGTCTTTTCGTTAACCCGTACTCCCTTGTTACATAATATATTACACTTAACGAGGTAAATAACTTGATTTAGATAAGTGTGAGTAGCACTCACACCTAAAGGAAGGTATCCATACAAAATTAACAACGATTTTATTTATTTAAATAGTTAACTATATCTTCGTGAGACCCATTGTGCCAAAGAACATACATAATCAAGGCAATTTAATTTGACCATATTTTATTTTCATTTTTATTTGTGTCAAATTCGAAAATGGCATTTAAGAGAAAATGTAACTGAACTTTATTTCCTCGCTGGTAGATTCAAATTCCCATTTACAATAACTTAAATACTTATTAACTCAACTACCTATGCGAATTATTAGCCTCCATATCATCAATACTTAAAAAAAACCTCGTATCTCAGATTTCGTCATGCACGATTTTAAACTTTTGTTTCTTCATATTTAAGTTTAAAATCGTACATGACGAAATCTGAGATACGAGGTTTTTTCAAAGTAGTGACGATATGTAGGCTAATAATTCGCATAGGTAGTTGAGTTAGTAAGTAGTTAAGTTATTGTAAATGGGAATTTGAATCTACCAGCGAGGAAATAAAGTAAAGTTACATATCCTTTTAAACCTGAAAATTAGGTTAGGGGGATTTTATAATTGTCCTATAACGATATACTATTTTCAGGAAAAAAAACCTATTTTACCTATGATAATGTGTGAACCTAAAAACTTGGACTGAAAATAGGTAGCTAATGAACGAACTTCTACATCATTTCAGTGAATGCCTTGCCTTTAAGAGTATCACTAAAATAATTTTCCCGCGTCGAAATATCGCCAAAAATAATAATGACCCGAAACTAATGTGGACTCGTTTATGTCCGTTCGTTTTTATCTTCAACTAGCAGCTCGCCAGCGACTTCGCCCCGCTGCAAATTTCTAATTTTCCCGGTGGATTTTCAAGTTTTTTTTTCATAAAAACCTTCTCCTGACAGTAACAAACACAATAAAAAAAGAATTAGCGAAATCGGTTCAGCTGCTCTCGAGATTTGCGCTTAGCAACACATCCACTGATTTATTTTTATTATATAGAAGATTTAGTACAAATTAGTTTCTTGCCACGACTCTATCCGCGTAGGAGTCGGTTACGAGCAAAATTTTAAAATTTTCTGGAAAAAATCCTTATGTCAATCCAACTCGAGAACTAATTGTGTCCCTTTCATCAAAATACGTTCACCCGTGCTTAAATAAATATCAGGGGACAATCTCATACTTTCTTTCTTTCTTTCTTTCTTTCTCGCGCTCATCACGTAAATTTTTGGCCATACGGAGAATCTAACTCGGGACCGTTAGCTTCGTAGTCAGGGTTATTACCAACTAGGCCAACGCGTCGTCAACACGAATATCAAAACATCCACATATTTTATATTTGTAATATTATAGATATAGTAGGATAAGATATTAACTACCAATTAAACGAGCATTTAAGGTTATTTTGAGTTGAAATATATTCTAAGGAAAGGAGATTTTATGCTGGAAAATTAAATAATAATTATTTGTTTCCCGCAACTCTGTCCGAGTAGAAGTCGTTTATTGCTATATCGTCCGTGTGGTTGCCGGGTTGGAATAGTGCCACTCCATGTCTTCCCGTGGATGTCGTAAGAGGCGACTAAGGGAATAAAGGCTTGTAGTACTGTTAGGCGATGGGCTTGCAACCTGTCACTAATACACTAGTAAACTTCTTGGCCTGAATGTGCAAAATGTGGTTGCAGAATTCATACAAGTCTTTTTGGGGTGGTTGGTATTTCTGCTCTGCCTACCCCACTCTGGGAATGAAGGCGTGATTTTATGTATGTATGTATGTCAATATTTTTTTTCATTTTGTAGCACAAATTATTAATCTTTTCAGTAAGGAAAGTGTGAAAAAAAACGCCACATGGACGGCAACTACCTTAAATATTGGAAATAGCGAATTCTACGAAAAGGAGAATTTTACTTTTAAAAACAATAAATACTGCATTCATGTTTTTTTTTATTCGTTTTCCGTAACCGGGAATCGAGCAACCCCCCCATTTCACCATATTGACAATGACAGGTAAAAGGTGACATTCCAGTGTACATGGCGCAGCTTATATGAAACCCAGTGATGTAAAAACTTATTAACTCCGCAATGTATACGGAATTGTCACCTATCATTGTCAATATGGTGAAATAGGGGCTGGTCAAATATGACAAAACAATAGCGTTTTTCATGATCTTTAATTAGTTAATAGGTGTATGCGTTGTCCCTATATCAATGTCCCTTTCGATCTGTAACATAAAACACGAATTACTGTTTTGTCATACTTGACCAGTTCGATTCCCGGTTACGGAAGACGAACTAAAAAAAATCCTTGAATACAGTATTTATTATTTTCAAAAATCTTTTTAGCGTAGAATCAGCCATTTCCAATATTTAAGGTAGTTGCCGTCGTGTACTGCCGTTAGACCAAATTATTTTTCGTCAATTTTTTCATTTGGGCAAACGCATTTTATCTGAATCTGAAAATATTTCAGGATTTACTTCAGGACCATCGTGTAGAACCGTATAGGTTAGGTTAGGTTAGTTTTATAAAGATCCTGAAAAAATTAAATATTTGGAAAAAAGCGTTTGCCCAAATGAAACATTTGACCAAAAATATTTTAGCTAAACGGCAGAGATCCAATTGCCGTCCATGTGGCGTTCGTTTTTTCCACCCCGTATATCGCAATTAGTTCTTTAGTTCTTGTAAAGTAGGTCTAAAGAAAATCTAAAGCACTCCGAATTAAAGTTTTTAAATGCTTCCCGTCCTCTTTCTTTACAATGGTGAACAAATGTTCTAAAGAAACATTATCTGCTTCTATTCCGTTAATAGCATATTGTAGAGGAAAGCCACGAAGTTTAACTAGGTTAAGTTTCTAGTTTCGAATTCTAACTTCGATTAGCTATCTGGCTGGCTTTCTTTGTTACATCGACATTCAATTCATAGACTTTATTTTTTTGTGGATGTTTCCTTTTAGCGACAGGTTTTTTCCATGCGAGTTAAAATTATGTGCACACACATAAATAGTTCTTAAATATAGAAACTTTCTTACCACAAATAGTAACTAAATTATTATTAACTTTTGTCTAGAAAGGGAACCTCTTCAATTAAAAATAAATATATAAATATCACGCGACAATCTCACAAAAATTGACCTAGTCCCAAACTAAGCTCTAGGCTTGTACTATGGGTACTAGACAACGATAAACATACTTATATAGAGAAATAAATACTTAAATACATAGAAAACATCCAAGACTTGGTATCAAATATTTGCGATCATCACACAAATATCTGCCCTTACCGGGATTTGAACCCAGGACCGCTGGCTTCGGAGGCAGGGTCACTCCCAACTAGACCACCGTGTCGTCACAATTCCCTTAACTATTTTAAAAAAACTCATTATATTTTGAGACATTTGCGACTGGTTTTTAAGTTTCCGTGCATATCATTGAGATCTCTGTTTTTAGATGAAATGTGCAAAATATATTGAAAAACCTTTCTAAACTTGTTCAGGCACTCTTTATAAAAAAATGGTTACTCAGCTGACGTATTATTAACTTAACATAAAAAAGAACAAAAGCTCTTAGCGACGTATTTATGTCGTGTAAAAATGCGAAGTGAAATGAATATACGAGTTCATTTTGAGAGAGGTCTCAGGTAATTTTGCATGAATTGCATAAAAATTTCGTACGAAAGAGTAACTAGCCAATTAAAACGTATTGTCCTGTTCTGGCATGAATGCTTTCAGTTTTAAAAATGATGCATAATGTACTTTGACATTCTAGGAACAATAGTCTGTTGATATTTCGGCTGCAGTACAGTGATACTGGCTGAATGAGTTTTCATTCCAATGCCTTGGAAATTTTTCGAACGTGAAACAATTGAAAATGGAACTCGATGAATCTTGTTTTCAATTTTAAAATGGATCTCTCTGCATATTTTGTAGCTTTAATGTGTGCCTTCGATTCTCTTGTTTACTAAGAATTAGCAAATTTTAGGTTAGGAATACTGATGTATGTAAGTCAGTACGGCCGAATTCATAAGTAGTTGAACATTTTAGTACGTTTTCGCAGCTATTGACATACTAAATTCAATTAACCCACAGTTTGATATGTTATTACGATAACGTACTAAAATTTACAGCTACTTATGAGTTCGACTGTACATTATACTAAGCGGAATTTGTACATTTGTATTGAAAATTACTGGATAAGTGTTAAAAGGTTTAATAGAAACATTGAGATATGTAAATATACGGTATCGGTCAAGGTTCAAGGTAGAATTTTAAAGATCCACGACTTTATACCTGCGTTTATTTTTAATGGGAGCTTAAAAAGTAAGCCCTTCTCTCTTTTCTTTTCGTTACGGTGATTTGAAAAATCTTCGCATCATGCAACACAAAAAGCCTACCATAAAAAGAATCATTTTTCAAAATATCATGTTTCTGGGCTAAATAGATATGCGTTAAAGAACGGAAAAGTTTTATAAGCAACTAATAAATCAAAACCGGGCAAGAGCATGTCGGACCATGCCCAGTGTAGGGTTCCGAAGCCGTTAAGTACTAGAAACATAAAAATCAACAAGTAATCACTATTTTTCTATTTAAAGTCAATTGGTGCCATCTTGGATGATTTTAGTAGGTATAAACAATTTAATCGCATGTATCTCAAGAACTAATGATGTTTACTTAGTCGTGATAGTTTTCCTTTAAAATTGGTTATATGATCTTTTATTTAAGTTTTTTTTCAGATTTTTAGTATTTGTAGTATTGGCTGTAGGGGCGGGGAAGGGGGGGGGGGACCCACACACACACACACACACACACTTGAGTCTAACCAAAATTAGCGCTTTAAAGCTTAATATTTCATAAACTGATTACTGTGTGGAAAACTGTTTTCACAAACCCGTAAAATTTTTGAAAGATCTATCCAACGACACCCCACACTATAGGGTTGATGAGAAAAAAAATACATCCCCAAGTTACGTGCAGGGGTACATTTTATTGTTCCACTTTGTGCTAGGCTGCAGACGGACTGACGGACGGACGGACATGGCGAAACTATAAGGGTTCCTAGTTTGAATACGGAACCCTAAAAATCGTTGCCTCAGTTAAGTCACTATTATTAGAACTGCTGATTATGTCAAGGGAAAATTACTCAAAATCTCTTTTTAACGTTTTTTATCAGTCCTTTTCTCAGCTTATAACCATTAGCGGCGAATCCATTGATGTGTGGTACTTTAGTTGAATACAACACAAAAAACGACCAAGTGCCAACTGCCAACGATATTCAAGCTTAATTTCAACTTAAAACCGAGGACGTTAGAGTGTAAATTTGGTTGACGGTTTGGAAGTGGGGATTTTTATCGGTGATATTACAATCTTATCAATATAACGATGGAATAAGCTTTTTATGTTGCTACGTGGATTTTGGTCGGAGTACAGGTTTTTATTGATCATAATTCTAAAGAGATATTTTAATGTAGTTAAGGACCGACATAAATTTTGGGTACCGACATTCTTGCTCAATAGCAAGATAATTGTGACCAATTTAAAACTGTGAACATGAATGATTCCGTCCAATATTTTTTATATTTCAACCCCTTTAGGGTTCGAAACAGAATACAATACAATACTCTTTATTACAATCCACAGACAGTCTACAATTGAATCAAATAACAATACAGTCAGTCAGTTTTCCAGTTTTGACTTTGCAGAACTTTATTGGTCTTAGAGTCATCAGCTGGCCTAGGCTGTAATTCTACATGGTAAAATCTTATTGTTTTTGACGGGTTATCGTATCTTAAATTTTGATAGCTCTTATTTACTTGACAGTCATGGCGGCCGAGTTAAAAACAAATATTATAAAGGCAGTATCGTTTTACCCAGTAGAATACCTGCATTATGCCATAAAAATGGGTACGACGGAAAAAATATGCGGATGAAATCGCAAGCAACCGTCGGTTAAATTAAATTTAAAATGTTACTTGTATGGAACACCCTGTTTTATGGCTCCCAATGTAATAAAAATGTAATGAACAGTGTGTAAGGTAGATGGCATGAATAATTAAGAAGTTTCGTGCTATACAGGGTGTTAGGTAATGAGTGGATAATCCTTGAACTACGGATAGAGGGCACTTAGGACGTTATGAAAAAGCAAAAATAGGTCTAGTAAAAGTCGCACGGTTTTCGAGATATTTGGACTTTTAATCGGATTTTTTGTCATTTTTCCTTATGTCCGTGTTACGAAAAACCCCTAAGTTCATGTATTAATTCAATTTTTTTTCGTTATTTCTTGCATGGTTAGAATCACTAGGAACTAAGGAAGTTTTTAAAGCTACATGCCCAGTTTTTTTTCATGACAACTTTTTGAGTACCTAAATGCACTAAGTTTTTTTTTCCATAGTACGTGAAAAACAAACGCGGGGATTTCTTAGTATGGAAAAAATAACTTAGTGAGTTTACTCAAAAAGTAGTCATGAAAAAAACTTGGCATGTAGCTTTAAAAACTTCCTCAGTTTATAGTGATTCTAACCATGCAAGAAAAAAGTGAACAAAATATGAATTAATACATGAAATTAAGGGTTTTTCGTAACATGGACATAAGGAAAAATGACAAAAAATCCGATTAAAAGTCCAAATATCTCGAAAACCGTGCGACTTTTACTAGACCTATTTTAGCTTTTTCATAACGTCCTAAGTGCCCTCTATCCGTAGTTCAAGGATTATCCACTCATTACCTAACACCCTGTATATCTGATTAGACCACGCCTGCGAGTTCGTGCGCAAAGAATTCTTCATTGCCATTTTGCACTTATTCCCCGTTTAGGGTTGAATTTCAAAAAGCCTTTCCTAATGCCTCTTTATGTAGCTGCAGGAAATATAAAGTACATGTTTTAAGAAATTTACACCCAAGACAAAACCAAACTAAAAAAAACTTAACCCAAACTAGCCCAAAATTAACCCAAACTCAAGTAAAACTCGCGCTTATCACACACTTATTAATCCCTAACTCCTTCTTAGATTATATCTAATCTTTTTATAAATTGCTGACGCCATTATTGTCAAGTAAATGAGAGTTAGATTTTCACTGAGGAGAGTAAAAAGGCGCTAAAGGTGAAAGTTCCCCTTTAAGGGATTCATTTTTAAAAGTCCCTTACTTGTACCTTAACTTGATTATGGCGCTTATATGTGATATTAAGCTAATTTAGGATAATATCCTGATCTCGTTATCCCTGATGCCTACAGCGCCAGGAAGTAATCCAGGATGAATTTTTAATGCTCCCAAATTATACTTGGACGCCGTGTTAGAATATACTCATGTAATTTATAATTGGTTTTCCTTTATTGCAGAGGACAAGACTTGAGTTATAAAATATGATAAATTGATAATTACATTCAAATTATTTAAAAAATGAGATAATGGAATCAATATTAAACCGAAATATCATCAAAATAACTATCTATGTATGTGTTACTGAATTACTCAGCTCCATTTAAAAGACAATTTTCTCGTCCGTATTTTAAACCCGTGTTTCAAAAATCGTCACTATCGAACGACATAATCGTCATATTAAGCAGACTCTAAGTGCGGCCGTAAGGTACGAAAAAATAGAACTTTTCAAAGGTGTCCTGATAGAGATTTAACTCAAAATATTTTCTTCCTCCTCATTATTAACAGGGATAAATAAACAATTTCCTGTTAATGGCTAAAGAGCTTAAGTGCCACATGGTCTTTTCTACTTCATAGCTAGTGCTAGATTTAAAAAAGGAAAACGCTGTTAGAATCAAAATGACATCATTCCGACCACTACTCCAAAGCAGCGTAGCAAACACTGATAACGTTTTTTTTTCAGTAAATAATAAACAAACGAAAATTATTATAAGATAATACGATTTTGAGACAAACCTTTGTAAGTATTTTCTTTACAGAACACCTTTTCAGAAAATCCCTGTTGACATTTGAGACCAACACCATCCGCGAGGTCGGGTTAACAAGCCTAGTGTGTTTCAGTCGATGTGACGCCTATGTTTTAATTCTATACAAATTGCAGTTCAGGAAGCCGAAAGGGTTAAACCGGTTTTTTTTTTTTTCTTATTGAGAAATAAACAGAGCTTGTGATTTATTTGGTTTTTGGCTAATTATAAGCAAAGCGCATGTGCAAATATTTTCTTAACAAAAGCCTTTACTTTTTGAAATGAAGTAAATAAATGCGTAATGACATTATACTCAATAAATTTATGTTCATGGGTTTGATTGACCGAGAACCGACTTCCTCTGGAAAGCCTCAGTGTTAGCACCTGGTTACATTAATAGCCAATAAATCGTATTTGTTTTAATAGTTATCAAAAATGGAAATTTAAAAATGTAAAAATATTGTATCTGGTTCGCAAAATAAATGTCCTTTTCTCTAGTTTATGCGAATTGTATCGGAACAGCTGGCTAGTTTTGCCTAATAAAAAAACGGTCTAACATACTTGGTCATCATTTTGAAACGAATACGTTTTAGACTCGCTTTCTGTGTTAGTAGTCCTTATCATCTTGTTTATTGAATTGGAGAAACGTGGATAAAACATCTGTCACTTTCTAACCAGTATGTAAGAGAAAGAGAGCGCTAAAAGATAAAAGCGACCGTAATACGGGGGGGGCAATTACAAGACAGACAGAGAGATAAACAAAAACAAAGACAGTGATGTGTTATGTGACTAACATGTAGTGGTGTGAGTTTATTGTTGTTTGTACAATTTCATATATAATATATGTAATTGTCTCAGTGAATGAAAGTGACAAGGTACTAAAGCGTAAACATATTTATGACGTCGACTGTACCTTTCGTAAACAAGGGCTTAAATTAGCAATTCATAATATGCCAGCTGCGCTGCGCTGTAGCCCTCGTGATTCACTATTTTGACGTTGAAACTAGAGATTGATACCTATATTATGATAAATTTGATAAACTATGTCAGCTAATTTATCACAAGGTGGATTTTTTATATGTAACTGTATAGTTTTTCCGCAAAATTCATAGCTAAGATATGCATAATTATTATTTTCCAAATCCATAAATTTTTCAAACTGTTACAAGATTATATGCCTATAGAACCGTTACGTTAGGTTAAGTTTGTTTCATAACTCCCCAAAGTAACAAACAACTAAAAAAAAAACGTAAAACAGCATAACGCTGGTCTTCCTTCTTCCTTTCTTCCTTCCTTCTGGCCGGAACCCTTCGGTGAAAGCACGGAAGGTGACACAAACAATTTTCAAAGAAATAACATAAATAATAAATAATAATAATAATATCATTGGACAATGTCACACAAATTGACTTAGTCCCAAACTAAGCTCTAGGCTTGTACTATGGGTACTAGACAACGATAAATATACTTAAATAGAGAAATACATACTTAAATATATAGAAAACACCCATGACTCAGGAACAAATATTCGCGCTCATCACACAAATATCTGCCCTTACCGGGATTTGAACCCAGGACCGCTGGCTTCGGAGGCAGGGTCACTCCCAACTAGGCCAACGTGTCGTCACACTAAAACTAAAACTAAAAGCAAAAAATAAAACAACAAGAAAAAAAAAATTAAAACATTAATTTGTTGGCAACAATTTGGACAACTTAATCAGTTGGGAACGGAAATATGACCTTGTGATAGGTTCCTATAATTATACAATATTCTGAGGTGAAGACAGAATACTCATTGCTTTAAAGCTGCAATCTTTCGACGTATCTATTACTAACACTACTTAAATTCCAAACTTAATCATTAATTTGCAGAATTGTGTTGTAAAAAACGTGAAAAATAGTCTCGTGAGTGTAGTTCAACGTATGGAACATCATGCAGTACCTAAACTTGTACTTAACCTGCTTAGGACCTCGGACTTAGGTCATTTCCCCAAAGGTGGGACTTAAGATGGCTCTAAACAATATCTTAAGTTGCACTGATTTGCTTATTTAAAGCTGGGTACGAATTAGAGCAGCCTCGGGTTGAGGCACGCACTGCTCACCTATTTTGCTCATATTCGTACGCGCTCACGCGCTGTGCGCGAGCAGCGAGCGAGCAGCCGTCGAGAGTCGGTCTTTTGACCGTGCTCAAAGGCGCCTCGGTATGCGCGCCTCGCGTAATTTGGACGTGTATCCGAGCGTGCCGCTTGCAGGACGACAAGTTCTAACTTGTCTGTAGTCGAGGCGCATACAAATTTGATAAAGTTGCTGAGCCTCCCGCCACCGAGGCGATTCTTCTTCTTTTTGTTAATAATTCGGTGAATTATGATAAACGCAGCCGCGGCTGTCATCGTGTCCGACGCCATTTTGTAATAACGGCTTGCGTCAAGCACGCTGCCTAACCCGAAATGTTTATGTGCAACAATTTGGGTCGCGAGCAACTCGCCGCGCGGGGCGAGAATGCCTCAGGCTGAGCCGCTCGGATTCGTACCCAGCTTAAGAATTCAAGCGGAGTGCCCCCTAAAGCTTATTTACTAGCTGCTACCCCTTGTAGTACATAAACTTATAAGTATAATCATCAAATTATCGGAATAAAAAAAATAATGATAAATATTAATCGTATTTAAGATCGACAGTTGTCCGTGTGGTTTCCGAGTAAGAATAGTGCCACTCCATGTCTTCCCGTGGATGTCGTAAGAGGCGACTAAGGGAATAAAGGCTTGTACTTAGTATTATTAGGTGATGGGCTTGCAACCTGTCACTAATACACTAGTAAACATCTCAGCCTATTTGTGCAAAATGTGGTTACAGAATTATTAACATGTCTTTAGAGTTGTTGGTATTTCTGTAGCTCTGCCTATCCTACTCTGGGAATGAAGGCGTGATGTTATGTAAGTATGTATGTAAGATCGACAGTACCTGGCACTGTTTTACTTGATAAAATAATAAATTGGTTTTGATAGTTATATTATTGTTAATAACTTCGGCCGCCATTACTGTTAATTGAATAAGAGCTATCGTAACTTTGAAAATACGATAACATGTCAAAATCAGTATGAACCTAGAAGAATAGAGGTCATATTCGAAAACTCGTCAAACCGACTATGTTATGTTTAACGCCTACATTTTTTGGGTTGTTTGTTGGATTATTACTTTACATTTTGTGTAATAAAAATATATTTTTTGTGAGCGTTAAATAACAGATATTAATTTTCATTTTCACAATGAAAAAGCTTAAGCTACGAACGTACAGTCAAAGACTTAAATTTGTGACCCACCTTAGGTCCAAAGTCTTTCTGACATTCTACAGCAATTAGGTTGAGTTTCCTCTAAGTTACAAATGACTTGGCATCTCTAAAGATATTGAAAGTTTCAATTAGTTTTTTTTTAGATGGGTCTTAAATTTACGATCGTGACCGTACCCGTAGTACTGGCTGATTTTGACCAAAACAGTAAATCGATTTAGTGTTTCTTTTACCTCGCACGAGCCATGGAGACTAAACTTAGTCTTAATAAGGTAGAGTAAACTAGACGGTTGCAATTTGAATGTGTTGCGAATCACGATGGAAAAAGTACAAAGTATTATATCGTCACTACTTTGAAACAAAACTCGTATCTCATATTTTTTATGTACGATTTTAAACTTAAATGCGAAGAGAAATAAGATTAAAATCGTAACGAAATATGAGATACGAGGTTTTTTGAAAGTAGTGACGATATTTTCATTTTTGCAAAAACAAGCCGTTTGATTCGTAACAAGACAATAATAGGATAAAGCACATGACATACATTCTCTTTGAGAAATTTAATACAGCTGAATAAGTCTGTTTTCTCTGTGATTTCCTCAAGTTAACCCGAATCAAAAATGTGTGTCAACATAACATGAAGGTTCAATCGAGGAATGAAAAAGGTTATCTGCTGTGATATTTTAGGACAATAACTTGACTGGAGAATAAAAGATTCTCTAGTAAGAGTGAGAGGGTCATACACAGATTTAGGTTACCGTCTTTTCTGTGGACACACCGAAAGTTAACGTTTTCAAGGCCTAATTTTCTGGCTAAGCCCATACCCACAAAAACGCCGTCAGGATTGCTTTAGACCTATCATATAAATATGACGAGTACACTATCTCAGCCAAGATCTCTACGGCTATAAAAGTGCAAGAAATTAACCTAATCAAATTTCGATTTTATAGTAACTGTTATTTTTGTCGAACTAATTTAATATCCTTTCTTTCTTTATCTTTGACGACACGGTGGCCTAGTTGGGAGTGACCCTGCATCCGAAGCCAGCGGTCCTTGGTTCAAATCCCGGTAAGGGCAGATACTTGTGTGATGAGCGCGAATATTTATTCCTGAGTCTTGGATGTTTTTTATGTATTTAAGTATGTATTTCTCTATACATATAAGTATGTTTATCGTTGTCTAGTACTCATAGTACAAGCCTAGAGCTAAGTTTGGGACTAGGTCAATTTATGTGAGATTGTCCCCTGATATTCATTTATTTCATTTTATTTTATCTTTCATCTTCGTCTTTATATCTCACTCCCTCTTTACGGAATATTCCGTGTTCTGATCTCGTCACATACGTTTAAATTACCCGTAATCAAGTAATTGATCTTTGTAATTAACAATATTATTAAAATTTAATTCCCAGAGCGGGGTTGGCTGAGCTACAGAAATACCAACAACTCTAAAAAGACTTGTTTATAAATTCTGTAACCACATTTTGCACAATAGTGCAAACCCATCGCCTAACAGTGTTACAAGTATTTATATTTCATTAAATAATGCCTTACCAGCCTTACAGGATAAAACTAATCCCAAAAATTCTGCGTACCTACTGATGTTGACATTTAAAAACCAAACACGTTCAAATGTAACAAAGATTATCTGTACGAACCCACTGCATTACCGTCTTAAAATGGCCGTATTCCAAAATCGAACCAGTATAAAAAACCCGCGCCCTTAAAGGCGGAAGCGTCAAAGAGATCTAAGTAAATTGGTTTGGGATACTAATTTTCGAAACTCAAGCCAATATCATAGTCCTATCGTTGTTTAAATATGCGTTCACTTGAGAGACCTTAGTAATGTGGTCATGTAAAAGTAATTTTCAGGCCTGAACATTTTGTGTCCAACCGCTATGGTGCCGCATATGGCACCATATGGTTAAGGTTTTTATGAAAACGTTAACAAAGTGTTATACAGTCAAATTAGTATTTGATTTATTCAAATGGTCTGTATTGCATGAATGATAATTTAATCATTCATAATATTCAAGTAATTATTTATTATAATGAATATAGTGTGTGTCTTTCATGCGAACACATTATAAGGCCTGAAAGTATAAGCCTTAATGAACATAATTTTATACCCTTTGTTAAAAAGAACTATTTTATAATACAAATTAATTCAGCACGCAATGTATACAACAAGGTAACACTTTAACAATGACGTCCGTTTATTATGACGGTACCATATTATGATACAGTTGTCGAAGTTAAGAAGGTATATCAAATATCATCTGGAGGGCTAGCACAAGTGGTCCGCGACTTGTTTGTCGCTCGGATCTCCCTTTTTATCCAGTCTGTAACGAAAGACACGCACTGAGCGACAAGCGAGAAAATACAACTTGTGCTACTCGTACTGAATCAGTCCCCGGGAAGTGTTTCAAATCTTCCTTGCAAGATTTGACGCAAACACACCTACCAAAAGAGTAGGTACGAGTACATTGCAAGTTAACAAAAAGCTCGTAAAATTGAAATAAAACTAAACCTGCTTCTCAGAAGCGTCAAATAAAACTTTGTTCTACATTGCTGCTCGAGAAAACTTTATACATTAGCTAACATATCGAGGGTTGAGTGTTCAAACCCGATAAATCGAAATAATTGTTTATCCAAATTTAAACAGTCATGAGCTTGATGATTATGTTATTAATATTTTTGACACAACATTTTATATCGTCTTATCGGGTTTGACTACTCAACCCTCGATATATCATATTATCATGGGTAATTACTATATTTTTATTATAAACTAGCGACCCGCCCTCGCTTCGCTCCGGATTAAAGTATTATACATATAAACCTTCCTCTTCAATAACTCTATCTATTAAAAAAAACCGCATCAAAATCCGTTGCGTTTTTAAGCATACATAGGGATATAGGGACAGAAAAAGCGACTTTGTTTTATATCATGTAGTGAAATCGTTAAACTATTGTTAGTTAAAATGTATGTTCGTATGAAAGATACACATAATAATAATATGTATAGGTATGTAATAAACTGAAAATACAGTTGTATACGTAGTAAGTATGCAAAGTATAGAAAGATCAAGATATCATGACAGACCCTTTTAATATCTACCAAAGAATACTCGTACGGTTAACTGTAATGTATTAGTCAAAGCAATATATGCTATATTGGTAACCACAGAAAATTTAAAATGCGTTTATGTACGAGTATATGCAGTTAGCTGCCTTTTTAAGGTTCCGTAGTCAAACTGGGAACCCTTACAATTTCGTCATGTCCGTCCGTCCGTCCGTCCGCAGCCTAGCTCAGAGACTCTTAGTACTAGAAAGCTATAATTTAGCGTGAATATACAAATAAATCACGCCAACAGTGGTAAAATAAAATATTGAAAAAAAAAACTTTTTTTAGTGTAATTCTCCTACACGTTACGTGGGGATGTATTTTTATCCTCGACTACCCCATAGTGATATTGTGAAATCAATTTTTCGATTAAGGATTCCGTATAGGAAATATTAAGCCTTAAAGCACTTATTTTATTTTGACTCTAGTGTCCCGCCCACCCCACCCTCCCACAAAAAAAAACTTAAATAAAAGCACATTATAACGAATTTAAAAGAAACACTATCACGTCTAAGTAGACATCATACAGGTGATTAAAGTACCTAAATACCTACTAAAATCATCTAAGACGGCGCCAAATGACTTTAAATAGAAAATTAGTTATTACTTGTTGATTTTTATGCTTGTAGTAAGTACTGAGCATGGTCCGACATGCTCTTGCCCGGTTTTTGGTTTCTTATTTTCCTCAGTCACCCAAAGATTAGACACACAAAATTAATATGAATTGCGACTTCAAGTTAGTGTACGTTTTTTTTCTAATTCTTATTTTTTAACGAAATGCTGCATGTTTATAAAAGAATGCACTCTTTGTGCAGGTCAAATTGGATTGCGACGTCGTGCACCTGAACAAATTTCTTGTAGCTTCTTTTATCTCATCATAAAAAGTAATGAGAAAATGGATGGATGGAAAATATATAGTTTTTTAAAAAGCTTTATTTGTTTATCGTATCAGTAAAAAGTCGTAATAAATTAATAAAAAATATCTGTCTGTCAAATTTAAATGGATCCTCGTTTTTATTAAAAGAAAATCGCTTTATCATGAAAACACTGTACTTAAAAAAGTCATACTTACATAACATCAAGCCTTCATTTCCAGGGAGGGGTAGGCACAGCTTCAGAAATACCAACAGCTCTAAAAACACCTTATAAAATTCTGTAAACACATTTTGCATAATCAGGCCAATAAGTTTACTAGTGTATTAGTGACAGGGTGCAAGCCCATCGCCTAACAGTACTACAAGCCCTTATTCCCTTAGTCGCCTCTCACGACATCCACGGGAAGACATGGAGTGCCACTATTCTGACCCGGCAATCACACAGGGTCAATTTATATTTTAAACAAGGACTCAAGTTTCGCATTTTCGCTATTCAATGCTAGTATATTCTATAACTTTTGCATGATGACACTCACTGCCCTTATCTTAATGGCCCTCAGCCTGCAAAAGGTTGTATTTACCGAGTTGTTAAAGAGTAAATAACACGTCTAATTGCCTTGAGAATTCAAAGGACTGCGATGATATTCAACGTGGAAGGGCAAAGAGCTAGCGGATGCGTTTGTCGCCGAAACATATTTACTGGGGCCCTAGCCAAGATACCAACCAACGCTCTTAACGTTTTTCTTTTCTATCGCTCAAAATGTATGGGATGACATTCTCGTGCGTTTCGATAAACCACGTGGTTGACTGTCATCCCATACATTTTGAGCGATAGAAAAGAAAAACGTTAGGAGCGTTTGCATCTTGGCTAGGGCCCCCGGGCCTCTGTTCTACTGCGTTATAACGATATCATGTTTGACGCGTTTTGCAATCGTTTATGTCTCGGTCTCCATTATTGTAAATGTCATAAGAGTTATCAAAACGTTGACAATACGGAAACACGTCAAAGACGATATCGTTATTACCTTGTAGAATCCCAGCCCTGGGCCTCTATTCTGCGCTAAAACGATATCGCCTTTGACGTATTTCCGTATTGACAAGGTTTTGATAACTCTTATTTAGAACAATACTAAAACACGTCAAATGAACTATTGTTTTAACCTAATAGAATCAAGGCCCAGAGAGGCTAGACAAGATGCGTAACGCTACTGTGAAAGATTTTCGAAAACTGTCAAAATGTATGGAATTGACATTAGTTTTCGACGCAGCCGTTTGGCAGCTTATATCAATCATATACATTTTCGACAGCGATAAAGTTCTCGCAAAGCGTCTTGATGCTTTGCAAGAACGTTATCTAGGGCCGATAGCGCCTAGCTGAGAAAATCGATTCTATCGCTTCCTTTGTTATGTATCGTGATTATTGCTTTATCCGAAAATGAATATTAAAAGAATAGACAAAACTGTTATTTAAAAAAAACCGGTCATGTGCGAGTCGTACTCGCGCACCGACGGTTCCGTACAAATTTATTAGAATGTAAAATTGTATTGAGGGAAGCTTTTCCCTTTGCCGTAGAAAAACTGTTGTTTTCATACATCGACATAGGCCGTGATTAGTTTACGAAATATACGTTTTTGCGGCATAAACAGCCGTATCTTTTTTTTACGTCAATTTACAAGCTTGACCAAGGGACTGTTGACTTGAGTACATGATTTTAATTTCAACTCTTAACAGACAGTAAGGGTCTTGACAGACGGACGGAAGGATGGACTAATGGAAAACAAAGTGATCCTATAAGGGTTCCGTTTTTTCCTTTTGAGGTACGGAACCCTAATGAAGCAAGAGACAAAATAAAGCGACATCAGGTGGGCCGTCTGTCTGTTTGTCCGTCGATGGCGAAAATTAAAATAAAATCAGGAAAGCAAATGCTCACTAAAACACTCCATGAGCATATTACACTACTTACAATACTTTGATAATTGACAATGTATTGCAACCTCAGTACATAGCAAAACTTAAAAATAATGAAGGGATACATTTTTGATCCTTGGATATTTTTGATAATTATGTCTATTACTTATACATGAATCAGGGCCACGTTACATTTCTTTACATAGTGCACTCATTAAAGCGAAGGGTACGGCAAAATTATGAAATCGAGGTGTTTTCGGATAAATTTCTTGGTAAAACTATAGGAAGTGGTAGGTTTAAATGATAACAATCTGAAGACACATATCCTCAACTTTGGCTCTAGCTCATTTATATAGTTATCTTACTCATAGTAAGCTCTATATACAACTTTAAATAAACCGTTTTTAAAAAGTTTATATTGGTTTTATTCCGGCTGGGCGATTTAGTCTGTTGCCAAACTTTCCACACTTCTTTTTAAAGGCTTAATGTGTGGCGTGAGCTTAAATATTATTAGTTTTAATAAGAATTTCCATGTTATATACTCAAAACATATATGCTCCTAATGAAACAATCAACTAAATGTTTGCTCTTAAACTATGACTAGGCACTAGCATTTTGTTGAATGTGGCCAAAAAAAGTATATACAAACTAAAAAAAAGAGTTTAAAATACTCAAAAAATAAACAAAACTATTTTAAACAAAAGCTAAAATATTTTGAATAAAAATTGTTTTTAGTGTTATATAATGGATTTGAACTTGCATTCACGTTGGATCAGTAAAATTGCGTAAAAGTTATAACTACGTATATAGGTACCTAGGTACTCAAAACTTCAAAGCGATGAAAGCGACGTTGCGAGCTCGGTTTGGGTTGGCGTGTGGCGGCCGGCCGCGGCGTTGCCAGATCGTTGGATTTATTTGTTTCCTTGGTTGACAGTTTGAATGTTTCAAACTTTGTTTTGCTCCTACGGTCAGTCAGTTGTCACTACTTTCAGTTGTGAGTCAGTCAGTTGCGTTCTAGTTCTACTATTCCGTGCGAACAAGTAGCTACTGTAGTTGTTTTATATTTTGTCCTTTGCGTTGTTTTGTTTCAATTGTGTTAATTATTTCTTTTGTAATTGACATATTTGACATTGAAGTTCGTGTTTTATACGTGTGAAAATGGGGAATAAGCGGGGCAGAAAACCTTCTGCCTCAATCAAGTTGCTTCGGAAACGTCGCGGTCGATGCGGGCAACAAGCTAAACAGCAGCGAGATTCCGCTGTACAGTAAGTACTTACAAAGTGTCCATAATATGCATTTCAAAAGTAAAGTACATTACTTACGTGCCTACATAAAGACCTCATGGTTGCGGGTTTCACATGGGCAGCAGTGTATCAACTGGGAATAGCATAATTGATTTACCAACCATGAGAGTTTTTGGCTCTTTTATTATACTTGGATTGGCAGTTACTATAAATATAAGTTTTAATTTTTCTTTTAGGCCTTCTACCATTCATATTGAAAATCATAATCCAGTTTTTACTTATACTTTAGACATCATTAAATTAATACTTTTTTCTCTTAAGTACGTCTAACATAATAAAGAAAGTTTAGAGTGTATGAATGGTTCTTACTTGGCATTATACAAAGGTAGATTTGTAAACTTCTGTATGTTTTGTTTGATCTATGATCTATTACAAACTACTAAACTAGTTCCAAAGCCAGCTGTCCTGGGTTCAAATCCTGGTAAGGGCAAATATTTGTGTGATGAGCACGAGTATTTGTTCCTGAGTCTTGGTTGTTTTCTATGTATTTCTCTATCTAAGTATGTTACCATTGTCTAGTACCCATAGTACAAGCCTAGAGCTTAGTTTTGGACTAGGTCAATTTGTGTGAAATTGTCCCCTGATATTTATTTATTTATTACATTTATTTAGTTCTCTTTATTGTTGCTGGTCGACATCTGGTCATGGTCATTTTGATAATGATTTTGATGTAGTGTATGGTGATAATATATCCAATGGTTCTGAACAGTAAGAAAAATATATATTGTGAATATACATGTTATACAGGATGGCCAATGTAGATCGGTCAGTTTGGGCAAGTATGAAACTATAAGACATGATTTTATTGACAAGAAAAACTGCATTCATATATTGAAAAGAACTAAATCTCTGGTTGGGAATCATAAGCAAAAGTTTTGGAAAATAAAACATACATTATTTCTATTTTGATATTGATTGTGTAGGTGTTAAGCAGTAAATGTTACTATGAAACATTTGTATGATGAGCACGAGTCTTGGATGTTTTCTATGTATTTAAGTATATATTTACATACATACCTACATATATACATAACGTCACGCCTTTATTCCCAGAGTGGGGTAGGCAGAGCAACAGAATACCAACAACTCTAAACTTGTTAATAATTCTGTACCTAACCACATTTTGCATAGTCAGGCTAAGATGTTTACCAGTGTATTAGTGACAGGTCGCAAGCCCATCACCTAACAGTACTACAAGCCTTTATTCCCTTAGTCGCCTCTCACAACATCCACAGGAAGACATGGAGTGGCACTATTCTAACCCGGCAACAACATGGAGGGTATATATTTCTCTTTATTGTTGTCTAGTACCCATAGTACAAGCCTAGAGCTTAGTTTGGGACTAGGTCAATTTGTGTGACATTTTCCTGTGATATTTATTAATTTAGTAGGTGTTTGAAAGTACAGCCATTTTTTTTATACAAAATTGAACTCGTTTAGGTTAGATTTTACTATTGCGTTTTGTATCTTTAGGTGTCGAATTTGTGTTGGTTGTCATTTCAAACACCTACTAAATTGAATTAAACTATAGGGTCGAAGATTATCAGACAAAAATGCTTGGCCTAAGATACATAACGTAACATAACTAGATTGATACTTAGATACATAACGTAGCTTACTAACAATCTAGTCTTGGGGACATGGTTTCTGTGTTTCTGTAGGAGAATGTATCAAAACTTTATTTAATATTTTTTTTCATTTAGTTTTGCACCGCCATGGGTAGGTATAAATATTATTATTATTTTATTTATTTGCTCCTGTGTTTATTAGAAGTTTCGACACGTTTTCCTGCTTAACTATGCATGATGTATATATTTTGAAATTTTATTAATTGGTTGATATAATGCTAGGTTAAGTTCTATCATTGTCATAAGCAATATAAAAAAAAAAAACTGACTGTTGAGTGTCTTGTGGTGCTTCTTCTCAGCATTGGTCTCCTCTTGGGAACCGCTGGTAGAATTTTGACGTTTAAAAGTGCCCGTGCGGCCTACTTACTGAATAATCAACTTTTATCTGTTATCTTTTTTATCTTTAAAGGATATGGTGAACAATGCATTTTATTCATTTTAGATAACATATTTCATAGTAACATTTACTGCTTAAGTCCTACACAATTGATATCTAATTAGAAATAATGCAAATTTTACTTTTTAAAACTTCCGGGTTTGTTTCCCAAACTGAGTACCTACTAGTGTTTGTTAAATCTAGGCATGCAGTTTTTCTTGTCACTAAAATCGATGATATGGATCCTAAGAACAGATCTTTGTATATCTTACAGTTTCAGACTTGCCCATACTGACCGGTCTACTACATGGGCCACCTCTCCAAATTAACATAATACAATTTAATCTGCTCTTTAATTATATGCCGTAATAATTAATTTTGAATCAATTATGAACATGATTGTATACTTATGTTTTTTAATCTGCTATTTCAGTGACAAAAGCAATGAAACAAAGTATGGGAGAAGAATAGTTAATGTATTGCAGTTTTTTACTCAATTGCAAGAAATATCGTCCCATGGCCCGTTGAATTGCGGGTTACAAGCAGTTGAAATTATGTCGCAAACTCGGAGTGGGCTCATCTCACTATATGCACTTAAGTGCAAAATGTGCAATATGACATTTCAAATGAACAATGATATCCCTACTGATGTAATGGATCTCAATACTAGTGCAGTAGCAGGCACAGTGGCCATTTTATGTGGATTCACTCAGCGTACTGATTTATCAGCTGCTGTTGGCCTAGTTCCCATGTCCAAAAACTTTGTATAAAAAACATGTAAAAAAAAGATTGTTTACTGCGAGAAATTATCGACCCAAGGTTTACCCGAAAAATGGCAATAAGGGATCCAGACTATATAATAGAGGCCATGAAGGAACAGAAAAAGAAAGAAAAAATAAGAAAATGAAAGCTATGAAGCTTAAAGGAAAGAAAAAAGAAGCCCGAAAAAAGAGAAAACCGGACCACGAAATTCTCGACGAATCGCCGCGACCACGTCGAAAATAAAATATTTGAATACTTTTAAAGTACCTAGTATTATTGAAAAAGTTTATTCCCCTACTCCTGGGCCTCTATTCTACTGCGTTATAACGAAATCGCGTTTGAGGTTTATGCCACAGTCTCCATTATTGTCAATGATAATTATAAGAGTCATCAAAACGTTCACAATACGGAACCAAGTAAAATGTATAAGTAGTAAGTATACACGGTAATGACGACATTACCGTGTAGAATCTCAGTCCTGTCGGGTATGGCTAGCACATCTTGTTTTTTCTAGCTCAGTCATTGCGTCTGTATCGTAACAGACTAGTAGTACGATTACAGGGCTGCGATTCTACACGGTAATAACGATATCGTTTTTGACCTGTTTCCGTATTGTCAACGTTGTGATAACTTTTTTGTCATTTACAATAATGGCGACTGTGACATAAACGATTCTAAAACACGTCAAACGCGATATCGTTATAACGCAGTAGAATGGAGGCCCTGTAAGTTTACCATTGACAGAGAGTTTGCCTTAATTTAATTTTCAATTTTCAATACCCACGTCTACCGATTTAGTAATAAGTATTTTATTTGTATGAGATTAATATGAAGGCAATCCATCTGTCAGTGGTAAACTCAACATAATTCTACTGTAGTAGATAGTAATCACGTAGAGGTCGTTTTACAAGAGCTGGCACGAAACCATGAAAAGAGGGAATGAAAGTATGTACATAACTAAACTTTTGGTTCGAGATATAAACTGTCTAAAAGATAGCACTCGCACAATCCTAGTAGACCAAATTTTTCTTTGATCTAATAATTATTCATGCCAGCTATTCAAGAAACAATCTTTACGTGTTAAAAAAATACTATTTATGTATTTACTTATTTGATAAAAAGCTATTTTTACATTCGTTCCTGAATTTGAGATAGTATATAGAAAAACGCAAACTTATTATATTGCTCGGCCTAATTAAGCGCCATCTAACAGTAAATCCATGCCTGACTCTTGGACAAATAGCAATATGTGGTCGATCGCAGAGCTTACTCGTTAGATGGCGCGCGAATTAAAATTTTACTCGTCTGCCCGAATGAGCAAGGTCAATTGCCCGCCCCGTCGCCTTAAAGGCTGACTTCATACATTATGAACGTCTGAAAAAAAAAAAAAAAAATGTAATATCTTTAGTTACCAATTGCGTCATGCTACACGTATTATCTGTTATGAATGAGATTCACAAAAGCAAAAACAATTATAATAACAAGTACTATAATAATATGATATGGTGTTCTGTGAGACTTTCTTGTATTGAGCTTGGGGTGATAATGGTCTTCAGATATCGGTTGGCCGATCTAGAGAAACGCTGCTCCGAGGTATGAAAATTGAGCAAACAATGTTACTGTGTGCAGTATCAGTTATCTTTAGAAAAATTAAGAAAGCGTTTATGGAAGAAATAATTTGTTTTTTCGTTTTGTTGTAAAAAGGTCTTACTTCATTTCAATAAATATTTCACATATTTCTTTTTTTTTTGACAGCATGGCACATTACGATAGCTTTTAAAACGGCCTTTGGATTTGTTTCTCTTCCACTCGCCGTCATGTATACGCTCTTATATACGAGTTTAACCGACTTTACCCGATTCCAAAAGACTTAAGACCAGGGATTGTAAAACCGGTTTTATTTAATACCTGTATTTACATTGTCAAATTATTACCGCTAAAAAATAATACCTATATTCGAATTAGAGGTATTGTTGTCATTCCGCTTTTGTTTTTATCGCTATGTATTCACTATCAACAGTATTAAATACCTGTATTCAATACCGCTATTCATTGTACCTGATAAGTGAGATGTCAATTAGACTTTAATGAACTGTAATTTCAGACTTGTCTAAGGCGAGTCTAAGTTTTTTGTAAGAGCACCGAAAACATTTACATATAAAAATAAACGAGAATATTGACACTGACAGGTATTACTGATTATGGTTTTTAGGGGTAAAGTATCAAAAAGGGGTATTGTTGTCAACTGTCTAAACCGATAATAAACTTGAATACCGGTATTCATTATACCGCTAATCAGAGCTTTAGCGGTATAAATAGTGAAAGTCAATTATAACCGGTAATACCTCATTTAAAACCGGTAGTCAGAATACCGGTAACGATCCCTGCTTAAGACCTCTTGAACCGCAATTGTTTTTTCCATGAATACAAAATCCTCTAGAAGCCCGTACACATACCTCAAATGTTTCTTTTTTATGTCTAAAAGCACTCAAGTTGGCGCGGCAAATGACTTTTTATGATATTACTGTTACCCTAATGTTAATTTTGTCCCCTTTTCATTATTAAGCCACGAAAAAGTCGTAATGTTATGATAATTATGTTTCCGGATAAGTCCGTCTCAATGCTCTAATGCCTCGAGGCGGTTTAGTAACAAACAGAAAAGTATTTATTATTCAGATTTGTTTAATTGTAAAAACAACTTCTTCATTCTTCTCTGCATTACTTTTGTGGCAAAAACGTCGATTAACTAGGTACTTCCTTGCGATATCCAATTTATCGATAACTGTTTCAAATACATATTTCAAAGTGACATTTCACAGTAGATAGGTATTAAGTTCACCGGATAAAATAGAAATTAACTAAAATGCTGATATAATGATATTCATGATAGGTAATATTTAATTTAACTCTATATTCATGATAGGTAATATCTAATATTTAATTTAAATCCTTAGTCTGAAATGATGTACTAGTTAGTGGGTTCTATATTTTAAAACTAAACCTATGACTCCCTTGGGAGGTAAATAGGCTGTAACTGCCCTATACGCTGGCGTGTTTTAATACCCTTTCGGAGCATGTGTGATGAGAATAAAATTATACCATCTGCCTAGTTAAATTGACTTATATTTTAATATTGATTATACAACACATTTACCTGATATTGATTGCACAAAACATGTACATGTACTTGTCTAACCAGTCAATGGTATCGCCTAAACTATATAAACTCACTTTAACACGTAATTTTTGTAAGTATTTTTTTGCCAAATACTTCTCTAATTGGTTGAAAAATGAAATAAATACCTACCCACTCTTCAACAAAAATCTATGTAGGATTATTATATTTTCTCGTTCAAAGGCTAGGTCTTATAATATTATAAGTAGGTAGTCCCCGACTTTATTGACGTGAAAATTTCTCTCCCGGACAGTTAACAACAGAAAAGTAAAACTTTTTTCCGCTGAAGCGCAAAACCTTAAGTCAAACTGTCCAAGCTGCAAGTCAAACAACTGGACATTGTGGGACAGTTTAAGTATTTTATCATACAATAAATATTGATCTCTTTTGTAAACTAGGAGCCCTAAAGGCGATTTATGGTTCCATCAAGCCTTTTATACTTAAAAAATCAATGGAAGTAGTCGTTTGAGGGATTATTGGTACTTTTCATCGGGCTAGTGCTTGTCAAATTTAAATAAAAACTATTATAAAAAAATACACTGTCCGTAATCTACACATAAGAAACTTTAGAAGTGTTTAAGTTCAAGTCGACATAATTGTCGACGTTTGCAAGAAAAACTAGTTCTGTATAGCATAAATAAATTAATATTAGGGGAAAATCTCACACAAATTGACCCAGTCTCAAACTAAGCTCTAGGCTTGTACTATGGATACTAGACAACGATAAATATACATACAGGGTGTTAGGTAATTAGTGGATAACTGGCACTTAAAACATTCCGAAAAAGCTTAATTAGTCTTAGTAAAAGTGGCACTGTTTTCGAAATGTTTTTACTTTTTGTTCAAGTTACAAATTTTACGTCGTCTCATACATTATAAAAACAAAAAAAGTCAAAATAACTCGAAAGCAGTGCCACTTTTACAAAGACTATTTATTGAGAAATCGCACTCATCACATAAAAAATTGCAAATTGCCCCATTACACTTACTACACAACGATGCACATACTTTTGTATCAAGAAATACATACTTAAATTAAATAAAATTAAATTGGAGTCAAGCCTCCTCGAAGGAAACTAGTTCGTCAAGCTGTTCTAATTTGGCAATCATTCAGATGAGGGTGTTCGTCACCCTATCACCAGGAGTTCAGGACCTGCGAAGGTCTACTCTAAACTGGCCTTACGGTCAAAGAGTTAATTCAAATATGTAGAAAACCCCGTGTGGTTGCCGGGTTAAAATAGTACCACTCCATGTCTTCCTGTGGATGTCGTAAGAGGCGACTAAGGGAGTAAAAGCTTGTGTAGTACTGTTAGGCGATGGGGCTTACAACCTGTCACTAATACACTGGTAAACTTCTTCTTGGCCTGATTGCGCAAAATGTGGTTCCAGAATGAGAAACAAGTATTTTAGAGTTGTTGGTATTTTTGTAGATCTGCCTACCGCACTCTGGGAATGAAGGCGTGATGTTATGTTTGTATGTATAAAAACATCCAAGACTCAGGTAAAAAGACTGGCGCTCAAATATTTACTCATAACGGGAACTGAACCCGAGACCGCTAGCTTTGGCAGGGTCTTTACCAACTAGGCTAAACCTGTCGTTAAAATCTTCAAATATTTGAAGATTTTAACTTAACCTCTTGTGAACATGTGAGCCATAAGAGGTACAAATTAGGGCAATTTAGTTTAAACGATATTTTAAGGAGTATAAAGTTCATTTTTATTTACAGACATATATAACATCACGCCTTCATGCCCACAGTGGGGTTATTAGTTTCAAATAAAATTTCAATTAAGAGCAAAGGTAAACGAACTTTATTTCCTTGGTGGTAGATTCAAATTTCCAGTCACAAAAATGACTTTGTTTGTAGGATGGCGAGCCTCATGAGTAACCACAATAATTATAGCACATACATTATATACATACAAATATAATATCTCGCCTTTACTCCCAGAGTGTTGTAGGCAGAGCTACAGAATTACCATCAACTCTAAAAAACTTGTTGAAAATTTTGTTACCATATTTTGCACAATCAGTGTGATGTTTACCAGTGTATTATTAGTGATAAAACATAAAACAATAAAAGATAAAAGTTGTTTATTTAGTTACTACGCCGCACGGGCACTTTTACACGTCAAAATTCTACCAGCCCTTCCCAAGAGGAGACCACTGCTAAGAAGCGCCACAAGAAACTCAACAGTCAGGCATTTTTTACACACAGGTTGCAAGCCCATTGCCTAACAGTACTACAAGCCCTTATCTCCTTAGTCGCCTCTTACGACATCTACGGAAAGGCATGGAGTGGCACTATTCTAACCGGCAACCACACGGAAAATTATATAGGGAATCATAAAATAAAGCCAGTTTCTTTTCTGGCACTGTTAATATTTCAATACAACTTAATCGCAAATCCGTAGTGGATTTGAAGCACTTACACACTCGTAAATATCGAAGATTACTTATGCAAATGTAGAAAGAAAATGTTTTCGTCGTTCGCAAATATTTATCTTTTCATCATGAACCCTTCTTAAGTATTCTATTTATCGAATAATGTCGAAGATTACCAAGTTTATGATTGATTTGTAGCTTTAATATGTCGACGGTGAAAAGGAAAAACCCTGAACCGCTATTCTGGGTGAAATTGTGTTATAATAAAAATCAGCCAATTTTTCTGCGCCGTTTGAGGATTTTATATTTATCTGTCCATTTGATGTCGCTTAACTTATTGTAAAAGATTGATCTGTTTTGAAACAGGTACCCTGATGCTGAGATTATGACCCATGCTACATTTTAGTCACCACTTTAGTCCATACGTTCTCGCTTAAAGCATTTCCAAAAGAGCTTAAGTTGAAAAAAAATGGCGCTAAGGCATTAAGTATTTTATAATTGGTAACAAATGTCTTATAAAAGATTCTTTCGGACAGTATTAAACGGGCATTTCGTTTTGGCAACATTGATTTATGACACCGAATTGTTTTTTAGAAAAAACCATTACGAACGTTTAAAAGCTTTAAATCCCTTTTACAGTCTTGATATAGACATCCCTTCAAGTGGCAAGCAGCCATAAAAAGGCTGCAGTAAAAAAAAAAACAATGTTTTATGACAATAACTCAAAGTTCAAGTTTAAACTAACTGTATAGTTGTCTTGCCGACTGATGGGTTATATTTTTGTGTCTAAAAACACGATCTCTCGGGGCTTTGTCTTAGCATCGTCGATATGATACGTCACAATTTCACACAAATTGGACCCACTGTGTAGCCTTCGGGCATCAAACGTTAATATGTTAAGTGGTAGTAGTGGCGTCGTAACTTAATCAAATATTAACGTTAACTCCATTAGTAAAGTGTGACTGTGATTGAAAATTTAATGCAACTATAATGTATTATAATGGGTTTAGGCGGTGTCAGCAATTTGGCTAAATATTATATTGTAATGGGGAAATTTCCGTTATTTTGAGAAGTCGTATGTGAATTTGAAACTCTGTTATTTGGATTTTTTGTTAAATTAGGTACATATTATACAAGCAGCAAATAAAGTACACGAAGACATGTGTCAACTCAGTGTAGGTACATGACGTTGCAAATAAAACCCAGTAACCTAGGAAGTTATCGACTTTCCAATGCAGCACTTATTGGATAGTCACCTGTTATTTAAAAACAGCTGTTACTGTAATGTGGATAAATTAGAAACCTGGGCAACCCTTATGATATGACTATGCATTCCATTTTACGGCGAGCGTAATGAACTGAGCTATAGCAGTTATATAGCTCTGTGCTTTTCTCTGTGTGATAAAAGTATTATGACACAGTCAGGGCTGGAATTCTACACGGTAATAACGATATTGTGTTTGACGTGTTTCCGTATTTACAATAATGGCGACTGTGGCATAAACGATTTTAAAACACGTCAAACGCGATATCGTTATAAAGCAGTAGAATAGAGGCCCGGATCCGATGTAAAAGCAATGCGAACTAGTACAATAGGTTCTGATTTCCTGGTAGAAGGTTTATAATTTTTAAATTTTGATCTAAAGAAAAACCCTTCTCAGCTTTAACGTCTTTTAAACTTGATTAATGAATGAAAGAAAGAAATAAATTGAGTTTACTTAACGTGTGTTAAGTAAACTCAATTTATTTCTTTCTAAAGGTTAAAAACTTAAATAAAAATCAAACGCCATGCCAAATTGTGTCAAGTATATATATAGTTGATGATGATGACGACACGCAAGTCTGACCTGGTGACCCTGCCTTCAAAGCTAGGGGTCCTGGGTTCAAATCCCGGTAACGGCAGATATTTGTGTAATGAGCACGAGTATTCATTCCTGAGTCTTGGATGTTTTCTATGTATTTAAGTAAGTTTATTGTTGACTGGTACCCATAGTGCAAGCCTAGAGCTTAGTTTGGGACTAGGTCAATTTGTGTGACATTTTCCTGTGATATTTATGAGTCGATGTACATGATAGTTTACATTGATGATATGTTATACAGATACGAAGATGCTGAGCAAAAACCTTGCCATTGCGATTGCCGTGGTCCTGGCTTGCGTGTGCCTGGCGGAGGCCAGGGACGAGGGTCCTCACGACATGGCTGATGCTCTGCGGATGCTGCAGGAGTTGGATCGCTACTACACCCAAGCTGCTAGACCGAGGTAAGCGAAATAATTTTGATGAAGCACGGAAATGGTTCATTGCCAAATCGTTAGGTGAACTTAGGAATTGGAGGTTTATAAGAAAAATTAATGGTCGTGATCACAACCAAAGTAAAAGCATGAAATTCTGGAAAGATTGGGACTTATAGAACACTTTTGAGAACACTTGAACAAAACTTCTGTATTTTTCGGGGAAGTCAACCAAAACATGTCTCACCCATAGCTGTATTGAATCTATTTAATAGCTAAGCCGTTTATCGGTTTTGCCTTGAGAACCGTCAAAACTGTTGGGATGTAAACTAGCCTTTGTCCTATTCCAGGGCCTTACCTTTACGTATGCCAAGTTTCATCCTGATCCGTTCAGTGGATGAAGCGTGATTAAGTAGAAAACATCCAAACTTTCTCATCACTACATAGTATAAAACAAAGTCGCTTCCCGCTGTCTGTCCCTATGTATGCTTAAATCTTTAAAACTACGCAACGGATTTTGATGCGGTTTTTTTAATAGATAGAGTGATTGAAGAGGAAGGTTTATATGTATAATACTTTAATCCGGAGCGAAGCGAGGGCGGGTCGCTAGTTTATAATATTACAGTAAGATAGATGACAACTGGCAATGATGTAACTTGTAGATGTTTATGATATAGTTTGGGAACTGAACCATCAAATTACAATACAACTAGTAAAGCCACGGTAAGCTGAACCTTAATCTTTCGAGGTGTATTATTTATTAGTTTAGTTTTGTAAAGAAATGATTAATTTGATCTCTACGCAATGTTTCTTGATAGCAGTTTTTAAATTAAAACATGAGAACCTAATCAGCAAGTCAGTTTTATTAATACCTATCTTTGATGTCACTTTCTTAAGTTAGATACGCATTTTATTTTGAAACTAACGTTTTAGCATTGTTACAAAACAAACCTCACCTAACCAAACAGGGGCCAAATAAAATTTTGGTAAAAAAAATTACTTGGACAAGTTTTGCAACAGTTACCCAATAACTATGTACTTAAGTTAGTATTTGACAATGTCAGGCACGTACTGCTGTAAAATCAAAAAAGGTGGCTAACTGCATACCTAGTAATAGTATAAGCATTGCATTTTAAGTTTAATGTTATTACTAATAGAGTACAGAATGCTTTGACTACTACATTGCACTTAACCCGCCTTCTTTGGGATCAAAACAGCGTAGGTATTGTAGGTGTATTAAATGATGTTGTGGAAATTCTGAAGAATTTACGGAACGTGCTGTGAACTATCGCGGGTTAAGATAGAAAAGGATGGATATGGACGATCACAACCCTCTGCATACAAGAGGAACGGATTGCTGTAAAGATTAAAATAAAGGTCGGGAAGCATGCTACGAGTTATAAAAACCGGACAAGAGCATGTCGGACCATGCTCAGTGTAGGGTTCCGAAGCCGTTAAGTACTAGAAACATAAAAAATCAACTAGTAATAACAAATTTTCTATTTAAAGTTAATTGATGCCGTCTTAGATGGTTTTAGTAGGCCTGTATCTCAAGAACCAATGATCTCTACTTAGTCGTGATAGTTTTCCTTTAAAATTCGTTATACGGTCTTTCATTTAAGATTTTTTTCCGATTTTTAGTATTTGTAGTTTTGGCTGTACCGACGACACTTGAATCTATCAAAAATTAGCGCTTTAAAGCTTCATATTTCATAAACGGATAACTTAGAAAAAATACATCCTCAAGTTACGTGTACTAATATGCATATTCATGCCAAATTGCAGCTTTCTAGTACTGAGACTCTCCGCGCTAGGCTGCGGACGGACGGACGGACGGATAGACGGGCGGACATGGCAAAGCTATAAGAGTTCCTAGTTTGACTATAAAAATCAGAACGTAAAATTTAAAAAATAAAAGTAAGGTAGTTACCAATGTAGTTATAGGCGTACAACTTGAGAAATTGAGAACCAGGGTATGCATGAGGTGCGGGGAGAGGGAACTGGTCACAGTATTAGCTTTATCGTACCTCACTTCCTCTAAATTAAGAGTTGTACGCCTATAATTATGTCCTACGAAACTTAAAAAATAACTTACCATACCTTATTATTCGTTTACATGACATGCAAAGTTTTCTTTCAATTCAACCGCTATTTTCTTTATAAAATCCAAAGGACAAACGATTACCAAACCAAAAATACGTATTAATAAATCCTATTTGGATAGAAACGACAAAAAATATGTCTCAGCACGCCTTTATTCCTCGAAATAGGGTTTTTAAATGACATTGTAAAAATAGAGTGTGTCCAAATTAAAATAATATTCATTTAACTCGAACTAACTTCATCATGCCTTATTAGACATGCGAATGCATCCAATTTAAAATGTCCCCGACGGTTACCTGGTCGTCCCGTTGCAAAGGGAAGTGGAGTCCGTGTGTCAAAGGGGAAATTACAGTGGGCGAACAATCAGTCAGGAAATGTGGTGGCTTAGTGCTTCACTGGGACAGGCCTGGCGAAATTAGATCTTAGTCTGTTGTGGGGCTTTTGGGGAATTGTATTATAGAAGATTGAGTATAGCTCGGCAACGGTCCTTCCCAAAATATGAATTACTAAACACTGGTGATTTTAAAATACCATACGCCTCTCTTTATCTATATCCCCAACAACCAGGTTTGAAGTATGGATTCAATATATTAATCAATACCTAATACGGGGTGGCTCATTGAGATCGATAAGATGTAGGAACTATGTCACCGATTTTAATAACAAGAAAAACTGCATTCTTACATTTATAAAAAAAAACTGTACTCAGCTCGGGAATCAAACCAGGACGTTTTGAAATATAAAACTAACACTATTTCTATTTAGATATCGATCGTGTAGGTCCTAAGCTGCAAATGTTACTATGAAACATGCCGTCTAAAATTATTAATATTCATTTGTTTTCATATCCTTTAATTTATTTTAATAGGTGTTTGGAATTAGTACCATTATTTTCAATACAAAATTCAACTCGTTTAGTATATGAAAACACGCATTTTATTAATTTTAGTTATCATGTGTCTTAGTGACATTTGCAGCTTAAGACACAATGAGCCACCCAGTATACATACAAATTTAGAAAGAACCGTGACATACATAATGTTAATACCAGAAATAAACATAAGCTCGCAGTGCCCTTCACGCGGCTCCATAAAATTAAAAACTCTCTTATGGGTTATTGTATTAGGTTGAATTTTAACAAGCGTCAAATTATCCTAATTTTGGTGGTATTTTTTATTTTCTTAGTAGGGTTTACAATTAAACGTTTAAGTGACGTCGTTAGTCATTATAAAAATAGTGTTAAAATGGCCCTTTATTATACCAAGTGTTTTTTAAGATATAACGATTTTACTAATTATGTACCACCAAAATTGTTATTATCCACCAAAATTACTTTTCTTAGAAAAACTCACGATCAATAATAACATATCGGGCTAATTAAAATATAATCGTTAGGGAATCTTCCTTGTTATATTTGAAAATCCAAAACGTAAGTTTCTAATATAATAAATAATGATTATTTGTTGTTTAAATAATTTTGGTGGAGACCAGAAATTTTGATAATTTTGGTGTTTCGCAAAAGCCACCAAAATTGTACCACCAAAATTATAAAATTTAACATTTTTTTAAAATTAAAAACAAATGTTTTAGTTTAACAAAAACTTAACTCGTTACAAATACTTGAAAAAACTATCACACAAAGATTTTTTTTGCGAAATAATGACTTATCTAAGTTATCACGATTAATAAAGTGTATTTCATACCACCAAAGTTAGATACTTATGTGCTTAGCGGGAAGACGCAGAAAGATGGTACAAATCTTTCACCGTCTATTGCTGGAGTGAAACTGAACGAACATCTGACGCTATATTTGTTTGTTTAATCACGTTTCGTTCAATCATAAAATCAATTTCAATATTCACCACCAAAATTAACTATTTCTCTTGGACAGTTTTATTTACACTGCTCCCAGTTTCCTTTTACTTGCAAATGCAATAATTGATACATTTTATAATACCTCAACTAATAAGGAATATAGATAACTAAAATATAAGTCTAGTTGAGGCTTAATAAGTTTGTACCACGACATATCAGTATATGCGGGAAGTACAGGACACGACACCAAAATTGATTTTGGATTGAAAATATTTTTTTACGATAAATATAATAAGTTAATAATAATTTTAACTTTGGCTCAATATGGTACTTTGAGTAAGATTATTTATAAAATAAATAGTTTTTCACACCACCTGCTCGACAATGCCAAATTACATATCATGCAAACCTTGCGCAAACCAACTCATTAAAGCCCTTGGCTTTAGCCGGGGTGTAATGTTGTACTGAATCTCATTATAACTCGCTGGGTTGTAATATTTTCACTTTTCATAGTTCTTATTACAATGGCCTTAAAGTCTAATTTCGTAATAAAAGATCAACTAATACTCGAAGGCCGGGCGCGGCGCCGCCGCCACCGCCGCGTCGAACCTAATTTGAAAATCGAACATTTTCTAAAATCGAGCTGGCCACGGCAAGCTGAATGGAACACATTTGAAATTAAACAAAAGCCGCGAGTATTGTAAGACGCTGCAATAAAATACATTGGTGATAACTGCAAAGTTTTAAATAAATATTGTCTTTCCACAACTGGACTAATGTCTCAAATATCAATTTTCACTTTTAATTTTAATTTACTATAATAAAACGCTGTTTTTAGTAGACTCGCTTTTTTATTGTCTCGCAAAAGGTGAGAAAAGTAGAGTACACTCCTCGGGGATAAAGCTGTTTTCGTCTTGGGCGCGCTTGAACCCCTCACTGCGCTCAGGACTCTTCTTAATTCCCTCGCTTCGCTCGGGAATTAACTCGTAACACCCTCGCTGCGCTCGGGAGTTAAATCTGGAGTCCTTCGTTACGTTCAGGATTCAATATCGCGCCCGTGACATAAAACTGTGCTTTATCCCCTCGGTGTATAATCTACTATTCCAATACATGTACTTTACACCCCAATTATCACGTCCGCCGCTCAAAAAATTTGGTTGATATAATTACCCATTAGGTTCTATGTATAATAAGCTCCCAAGTAATGTTACTGAACTATCAGTAAATAAATTTTAGAGCTACGTTAAGCGTAAACTAATTTCTAAAGCATATTATAGTATTAAAGACTATATTAAATAATGATAACAATGCTTGGGACTGAATTGCTTGTAATAAAATGTTTAGTCCTTATGACAAAAAGGTTGCGAACGTCGAAAAAAAAAGACATCCGACAGAGTTTCTTACAGGTTCCTCTCTGATCGGTCGCGATTTGAACCTGCAGTCAATTTAGGCTAAGTCGCTACTATGACGTTTCAAAAGAGTTAATTATTTGTAAACCTACTTGAATAAAGATTATTCTGATTCTGATTCATATTCAGAATTTGGTATTTCGGCAAAAGAACATTAACAAATTGTTGTGGCAGTATAAGGTGGTTTTCGAAATTGGCAAATTCCATTTTTTATCCTAAATCTGGCAATACGACTAACTCATTTTGGTCAAAGTCATGGATTTGCTTGTAATTAAAAGCACAAGGATAAAGGTAGCGGTCGCTTCTTGACTCGTTCGTGCTAAAATAATTACGTCCCCACAAATAAACGTTGAATAAGCTTGGAATTGTTATACCATGCTTGTCCTTATCTATCGAATTCAAATGTCGCAATGACAGATAAGGACAATGCATGGTATAACTAATCCAAGCTTACTCAAAGTTTATTAGTAAGAGGGTTAGAAAATATTAAAAGTAGGCTTTATGCAGTTCTGGGGTTACTTAAGAGTCGAATACAAAAATGCGTTGCTTCATGGATGTGGAAGTGAACGGGTTTATTGTTACTGTACGATAATACTTGTGTCAACCCTTTTTGATTATTTTGTGTCCTGAGCCATAATATACAGTGTGTTTTTATCACCTGTGCTTCGTTTCCTTTTTAAAGGAGATACAATGTTAAATGAACGCAAAATTTGTAAAAAAAAGTTTAATATTAGCTAAATTAGCTATATTGAGAAGAGTCCCTTCATGTTTCTTATGCTTATTTTGTATAAGGCACTTAATTTACGTAAGTATTCCACTTATTCTGAGGCACAAATTTCTTTTACAAAAAATTGACAACAATTTAACATTTGAATAATTCGAGGTATTCATCAAAGAGAAAAAAATATTCATTCTTCGGCGTCTGAGTTTGGACTTCGCCAGTGGTGTTTCTTGGGCAGGAAGTCTTTCATACAATACACTCGTTTACGCAGAAAGTAAAGTATCCGTAAATAAGTTATTGTATACTTTATTTCAGCTTTTTTGACAGTTTTGACAATGAGTATAAGCTTTTATTATCTGTCGACTCTGCGTCGAAAGTTCATTGACATACGAGCACGCTCACTCGACGGGTATAGCGGGTAAACCGAAAATGTACGCCCTTAAATATGTTTTGTATGCTCTGACTAGATAACTTCAACTCGCCGGTTTATATGATAGGAGCATTGAGTTCTAGAACGACTGTATAAAGCGCTCAGTAAGCTTACTCGATCGGATGATCTACAAGATGCCTTTTTTAAGTAACCGAATAACAACCTCAAGGAAAACATTATTATTTAGACTCATTATGTTTTGGTTAAATTATTTTTAACTTGGTTAAATTCAAATTGATGAAGTTTTTTGGTTAAAGTAAGATTCAAAATAATCCAAAGATTTTTAAAAGGGCGGCAACATCTTTTTACCGCCAATTCATTAATGTACATTAAATTTTCAAATACCGGTTTCCAGACATTAGCAAGTTATTTTATCACAACAAAGAGAACTTAGCATTCTTTTGGAGCAACCAAGCATTTTGTAATTCATTCAATATTATATTAATACTTTGTCGTGTTTAAATACATTGTTCTGAAATTGAGGTAACATAATTTTCAAGAAAATTTAATGTCATAATCAAAAACATCATGTATCTAAATCTAGAGATTGCTAGTCGTTCAAGATTGAACTAAAGGTTTAAAAAGGGCAGGAAAATGTAGTCCATAAAACTAAACCATTATTGAATATTTTTCTATGGTATTCAATTTTCTTATATGAATATTCCTCTTTTGGTACCTTTTTCTTTTGGTTTCTTGCTAATCTACTAATCAAAATCATAAAAAAACTTAAACTAAATCATAAAAAAACTTAATAAATCCCTCTTTTAAAAGAATCTTACGGACGTAAAACACTTTTTAAACTTTCAATTCTGTTGTTAACAAATAGAAATTCCCCGCGTTGAGACCAAGTAATGGCGGAACGTAGTATTTCTCAATGTTTTGTACGTGACAAATTGTTTAACATCGCTTGTTCTCAAGTCTAGAACTCCCACGTAAAACAACTTTCCATTGAACCATAAAAAAGACAGAGTTTTCAAGTATCAAAAATTTCAGTTTATTATAGAAGTGTCGGTAAAAATGGTTGTGTAAAAAAGTTACGAGACCAGTCTTCAACGAATGTTTAATTTAAATATTTTCAATACGCCATTGAGCCATGAGAACCAAAATATCATATTTTGATTCCGATAATGGGATTTCTGCAAGTTTACTAACATTATGCAGTACAAGGATAAAAAATATGCAACATTGTGCAAACAAATGACATTACCTACTTTTAGATAATTAGAAGGTTAAGTCTTTCAAAATCGGATATTTAAATTGGGACCCAGCTTAAAGACTAAAAACTTTTGGGTAGTTATTAAAAACTTTGAATTTAGTTTATAAATATGTATACAGAAAAATTACACTTTACAATCTGCTGAACAAAAAATTTCAAGTACTTTCTACATTTTGTAATGTATGTGTAAGCAAAATTGCCAGCCAAAAATCCTTAGCAAATAATAGCAAGTTAAAGAACTTAGCCGTATTTACGTTGTTCGAAAAATGAAAAATATTCCTGTCTTTGACTCATCCTTTTGATAAATAACTCTTCTAAATGAGATGCCAGAAACGTGGCTTTGAGTGAACGCTACAAATATTTGTTAGTGAAGGAAGAAATAGCGAGAACGTTATTTATTAATGTTGGGTTTAATGACTAACAGCGAGAAAACGGTTTAATAAGGAGTTCAAACTCATTCAAAGTTTCGACTGGGGCCTATTTATTTGACATTGAGTGAACGATATCGCAAATTTTCACTACAACATGGTGACTACGCGGCAACATTGCTATATGACTTAGGCAGCGTCAAATTTATACAATTGTTAATAATCATGGGACATACAAAGTTTTGCTAAGTAAACCTTTCATTACGCACAGTACATACCTTTTCTTATGTTAGGGAGAAGGCACACGAGCACTCAGGCCACCTGATGGTAAATGAAATCTGAGACCCATAGACATTTGAATTCTCAAGACTATAATCCTAAGACCTCAAATGCGTTGCCAACCCTGAGGACTAAGATGGAATGCCTCTATGCGAGTAATTTCACCGGTTGTCTTACCCTCACACCGGAACACAATAATGCGAACACTGTGACCCTATCTCGAAAAATAAAACGCTTGAGTGCCTATTGACTACACTACCGTGAAACATTATCGTCACGATGTGCGATTTTAAACTTATTTCTCTGGACGTTTAAGTTTAAAATTGTTTATCACGAATTATGAGATACGAGGTTTTTTCAAAGTAACTAGTGACGATATTCTACATTTTCTCTCACCTGATCTTGTTATTTTTTGTATAGTATGTTTGTTGTGTAACAGTGTGTTTTTGTAAAATAAATGTTATGAATTTGAATTTGAGTATGTTTAATGTTTAAAAAATGAAAATAAAATTTATATAACAGGAAGACACTCACGACAAAAGCTATTTATAATAGTATCTTTATTTTTATATCATCAACGCTTAATTGGTTTTAATTTGACTGGGAAAATGAAGGGCCCAATTTATTCGATAGCGCTGTCGCATTCGGAAGTATCAAAACTATGTCGATTATGATCTGTCAATGTGATATGCGTTGTAGTGAAACTAATGAATAATGAATAAAAATTATATAAGTTTTCGACACAAGTGCATAAAATGACATGTGTTACTTTTCAGACGCTTCAAGTCCCCTTTTAAAATAATTTGAAGTAAGTTTAGAGATTCTTATATTCGTTTATTTTTGCATGAATAGCTTAAACAAATATTTATAACCCGTTTTTCACTTGTTTATCGAAACACAGTCTACATAAGCAAGGAGATTGAGCAAGCAATTGAGATTTTAAACATTTGGGAATTTCATTTCAAATCAATACTTACGAGAGATGAAATCCTATAATTTTTATATTTGGGTCATACACAGTTTTAGGATACAGTCTTTCCTGTGGACACACCGAAAGTCTAATTTTCTGGCTAAGCCCATTTCCGCAAAAACGCCGTCAGGACTGCTTTAGACATATAAAAACATAACTTATATGCACACAAGCTTTTAACTATTGACCACAGGAGAGACAACTTTTGTTTTTAAGAGAGTGACCCTTTTTCTGTACGGTGTACGTTAAAATACGCTATTGTCTTATCACAAAAGTACCTACTTACCACGACCATGAGTGGGTTAAATTTTGGTGTCCGTCCGTTTGATTGACTACAGTTGGATTTACTGTACTCACAGTGATCACCTTTTAACTATCCAGAAGGAAATGCAATATAATTTTACCAGTGTACATCTATATGCCTAAAATCAATGCTTATAAAAAGAGCTCCTAAGTAATTGTAATTTCCATAAAGTCTGGCAAACGAAAGCGTGACCTGAGAAAGCGCGGCAATTCAAAAAATAGACATGTGATTACTTATAGTAGGAAAAAAATGTTTTGATACTTATATAAGTCCAGGTCACGTTTTCGTTTGCCAGACTATCAAAACATTTTTTTCCTACTCTAATTAGTAATACCATATGTAAATTTTTGAATTGCCGCGCTTTCTCAGGTCACGCTTTTGTTTGCCAGACTTTGACTCTTTCAATAATATTTTTAATCTGTGACTCCCACACAACCAACCTATTCTAATGTATCTTCTGTGTAAAAAGGTCGCGCATCTGCACGGCTAGCACATGACGACGCGCGAGTTAAGTCAGAAAAAGACAGGTAGCGGACGCGGACGACATAACTCGAGCGCCGTCATGTGCTAGCCGTGCTGCGCTGTTATATGCGATATCTTCAGCTATTATGCAGATTATGATTAGTTTTAAAAGCATCATGCTGAGCCGGTATCCAGTTCACTGCCACGAAGACACACCTAACTACCACTTTGTCGTTTACTTTACTGTTTTAACTTTTTGTGTGCCGTGTTCACCAACAATTAAACGGACGATTAGCAGTTTAACGGGTGTCAGATGTATTGATTAACAGCTGATTAAGACTTAACCGTCCGATTAATTGTTGGTGAACACGGCCCTGTGTGTCTTATCGTGTTTAGTGAATAAATATATTTTTCTTTTTTTCTTTCCTTTAAATGTGGCATACTGCTCTCGTTTTTTTTTTGTTGCTATTATATTTTGTATTAAACACATACAAAGAAGATTTTTCGGGTAATGTGTTTTTCTCTCCCTTCGCTCTCTTGAACTCTTATGCGAGTCTTACCAAGAACATTAGAATTTATCCAAACCCTATCGACTACATACACAAATAAACTCTTTTTTTACGGTGGCAACTTTTAACGAATTGATAGTTGGCAACAATAACTCCCTTGCTATATCTTTGTGTAATAGAATGAGACGTCCAAACTGTTGACGGGCAACGGACTGTTGCATTTCGACGTTGAAATTGCAATACCGCGTAACTAACAAATTGAATAAGTTGCAAAATACTCCTTAACAAGTAAGTCGGTAAGGCACATTTTGCAACGTGTTAAATTTGTACGCCTGCCTCTATCCAACAGACTCAACCACAGATAACTTATAACAGTACAAGTACGAAATCTCTTTATAACAACAGCAGCAGCATTTAGATAGGTCGAACGTGCCTACTCCGTGTTTTCCTTTCTATCCCATAATTCATATTCATTAACCAACCCCTATACAATAATCACACCAGAGATCCTATCGAATAAACTCGTAGCATAGAATATAGGCTCGCGCTGAAAGTACAAGTGTTAAAGTATTATACGCTTCACGCCTGGCTAGAGTCTTGTTATATTTCTCGTGTAAAATCAGAAACGACGTGGGCGACGATGTTTTCCTAGTATTACCTGCCTACACTGTAGGCCCCATTGTCACCAGCTCGAGATATTTACGCTTGCATACCCCCACTAATGAGAGGTTGAAGTGTTAATCTAATTACTAATATTGATTGGTTAGATATGACGCCGGTGATATCGCTGAAGTGGATGTTTAAAGTTAATGATAAGACCAGCTAGTATGCAATTTGTGTTGTTAGGTTAATTTTATAGCTTTTACAACTACATCAAAACATCAATTAAGGATTTAACAGACATAGATAGGTCACACTGTTTAAACATTTGGTAAGTAAAACTCGAACAAATTCTACCTAGTATACTCGTAGACCAATTAAAAGAAAAATTAGGATTGGTGCCGTATCAATATGTTAAAGAGAATGCTCGGAATAGCGAAGAATGGAAATTACTCCACTGACAAGAGATGATTTAAGTAATTGAAGGCAGCAAATATTCACCTTGCTCAATCAAAGATTCGGAGTTTCACAACATCATCCGGCTCATATTTGGGGCTAATTTAGGACCTCACAAAAGCCCTTAAGTATGCCTGATATGATTAACCTTCGGAAACGTCAGAAAACTATTGTGGTTCGTCCGGTACGATAGACCCATCATAGTTATAAACCAGATACAAAGCAGCGCATTTGCCGTCATTGCAAAGTAATGGACTCAAGGTCCCAGATTTAGGTTAGAGCAGGAAAGGCCAGTGAGCTCGTTTACCTTCAAAGATAAAAGATACAAAGATAAAGATAAAAGCCTCCCCTACCTCGAATATCAGAAACCGAATATATGATCACACCAGAGAAGTATTTTGGCACAGCGTAAGGTGATATTGAATTCTTAATAGGGGGACAAAATTCTTAAAAAAAGAAGATATTATAAGTATCATCATCATGATTCATCATTACGTTAGCTAAAACACTTCCATTGCTGGACATAGGCCTTGCCCAAAGATCTCTATGATCATTCTTACGCTTCTCGCATCCAGCTGATTCCTGCTACCCTTATCGTCAATATGTCGGTGTACCTTGTCTTCATGTATATACTAACTAATTTCCAAACGGACAACATAATTATTATCACCTAAATGATCCATCCAAACCATCTTTTTACTACAAGTAACAACATAGAGATTTTCCAAAGGAATGTCTTCAAAGTATTATTGTTTTTAGTGACTACATACATAATTTGTTTTATCGTCCTCAAGGAGCTTATAGTTCTTTATGTCGTCGCTTACGTCGTGGTATTATTCCAAAAGGCTGAACATTGAAATTAGATTCTCGTATGGTAAGGTTTGCGGTGAACCAGTTTTTTTAATAATGGCGAGTTAAGTAACCCTTTTCCGGGTGCTCGAGTATCGAGAATATAATGCCTGTTGGAGAAGTTGTCCGCTTCGCTGAATTCTGGTATGATACGATCATTAAATTATTTTTGGAATGTACATTTTCTATTACTGTTGCGAGAAGCTTAAGCTTTTGCCACCGTCTCCTCCTACCAATTATTATGCAAAGGGATTATATTATTTCTGTTCTCATATTTACCTTTGTCGGTTTCACGGAGACGTTTACGGAAGTTGTTTTAAATTTAGATACTACTAGTTTATGTTTACGGAAGCTCTTTCAAATTTAGCTTTTAATGTCCTCAATCAAATTGTGTAAGGATTTCACAATATACTGGAAATTAACAAAATGAAATGGTAAAATTTAATATGGGAGTAAAGGTATGCCAAAACTGAATAAATATTATTGAATAACGGACAAAACAACGACATTGAAGTGGAGCCTATAAAATAATACAATTTTGTAAATATTGAACTTCAATAAACTAAAAAAATATGGTAACTCATTATTTTATTGAATATCACTTCATCAAATGTATCATCATTTCATCGAAATGCTATTTTCTGCTGTAACCTTAATGTTTTCAGGGTTTCTTAAACATTAATTACGTAGGTTAGGTTTACTACATTATGGTTTCAGCAGAAAATAGCACTCGGTGAAATGATACATTCAATTAAAGGTAGGTACTGATTTTGAGAAAAAAATTATGAACGACAGGGCCACAATTAACAGAGGCATTTAGATAATATTATTTATTTGATGAATAATGTTTACAATCAAAGTTTGTAATTTTACAAATAAATACGATGTTTTTTTGATCGTTTTCAAAAAATATATAAATTGTATCAAAAGGGAAAACGTTTGGTTGAACCCAAAAAAGCCTGTTGCTTTTTCGACCATGACCCTACTAGTAAGTGATTTTTTTTCTTTGATGGTTATTTAGGCATTACGAGTATGTCAAATGCGTTACTTCAAAACATTAAAAAGATACATTTATTTCGTCTCTAAAATATTTGGATTTCTCAAACAATAGCCATTAAGGATCGCGATCTGAAGTAGCATAATTATTTTATGTATATTTATGTGGTGATGGGTCGCTCCACGGAAAGCTTCATTCAACAATTTATTCTCAACAACTTCGGACATAAATAGAATATGTTGTGGTATGAAATATGGCATATTGGACGTGATGGGGTGTAATAATTTTTGTAATCATTCACCGAAAATCTTAGAAGAAAGTACTTAATGCCTATACGAATTGCGCAAATCTTTCAGTTGTACAAAATGTTACCTTACCTTATAAAAAGCAATTAACTAGTGTGTGTTTTGATTTATAGAAAAACAAAAGAACATCGACGCTCAGTTGAATCTAGGAAGATTCTTTGTCCTCCCCGCGTTTAGTGTTGTCTGTAGTATGTTATATCGATATCGATAATTGGCAGGATCGACCGCCGCGACGTGGTCAACGACGACCGTATCGACCCACAATTAGACCGTGCGCTGAGGCTACTTCACCTCCAGACCCTAGACCGCTATTACTCCGTCCACACGCGACCAAGGTACGATCGATGTCCACGCTGTCGATGAAACGTCTTAACGGCTCTTACACAAATGTGCTATGCTTTCTTCTTGGTCTTTCTCGCGAATGCCTTTGTCCGTAAATGCTGCATCTTGTCTTCTTTCCAACCAATCTCTATGTGATCTAATGCCGGTCGTACGAATCTTCAACAATTGCAAATATCTATCCATAATCGATCTTGCCTTCCGGATAAAGCACATGATAAGTTGTGTCGTAGCTTGTGACTTTTCCCTTCACTAGACTTAGTTCATTGTTGTAAATTATTAGTCAAGAATATTTGCTGTTTTCATAGTTTGGATAAGTTTGAAATATTTGTTTGGTTAGATTATTAACATAACATACCTAATAAATAGACAAAGAGGGGATGGCGGGATGACTTGGGCGCGTGGCGAGACTATGTTATAGATGTCATAGGGACGAATGGCAGAAGAGGTTAGGCCTTTGCGTAACAGTTGGACACTAATACAGGTTAAAAAAAACTTGTATATCAAAGCAAACTACGCAGCTGAATGTATTTGAAAACACTTAATGCTCATGGAAGACTTCTATAACTCTACTTCCGGTATAAAATGAGAAAAAAATCCGCAGACACGAATCCATTGGGCAATTTGTATTGAAAATTGAATCTTGAGATATTATAAAAAAAAAACTTGTAATTTAGTTGATTTACGACAGCTGACCAGAACGGAATTTTGAGGGCTATTTCGTCTTTTTTTGTGGATTAAAGGTAGCATTTGTATTAATGAAGGGTATTTAAACTATTTCTTTTTATTTACACATCCATGATAACACAATGAAAATTCACACACACAAACTTTCGTATTCTCAATATTAGTGTCATAATGATTACTCTAGCTAAGTATACATTTAGTAAAGAGATACTATAATTCTCTACGGGCCTCAAAACATAAATAAAAAATACTTAGTTTTATGAGTAAAGAATTTCTTATGAAATTAACGTTGAAGCGACTTGTTAATTAATGTAAACAGTGAGCTGTTAGGATAAATTACTATTAAGTAACACAGCGGCAAGGTGAAACGGTGGAGTATTCCCTCGGGACGATCGAATAACGCTAATGGATGGTAACTACGATATGGCAGTTTATTATTTAGATGTCAAACGAGCGATGCAATGTAAAACGATAGTAAACTACTGTGAACCGACGCTTAAATTAAGCTGTTAAAAAAACTCGGGCGTTACCGTTTCTAACCCCCCGAATCAACTCCGACTTCCACGATTTTTGGTTATGTTGTAGTTATTATAAAAATAGGATTGTACGTTTCCGTTTTTCATTTCATTAGTTGTTTTTTTTTTTACTTCAATTAGTTTTTCCAAGAAACATTTACTTGGAAAAGAATACGTGTGCAGACGTAGTTTTTCATAATATCTACAACATATTCAAAACACGTAAAAATCGAACAACGTTTAATGAGAGAAAAACGTAATCGGATCATTCTTCTTTTTTACCGACAATTGCCTGTCCTCATTTTACCATACGTTATCAGTTAGAGTATTATTGATTATTAATGTTTTAGTGTTTGAATATACGTAAAAACATTTATTCATCTATTAGTACTAAATAATCTTTCACTTTCTCTATCCAGTGTTTTTTTTTATAAGTTTGTTTTTCATAGAACCGCGTGACAGAGTGGTAATACAAAATTTAGTCTCCTCTGAAGACGGCCACTCTGTCACAGTGTATTCTGAAAAACCACCATAAAGAAAAAAACATTATCGCCACCGAAATAATCATTAATTAGTCCAAATAAAAATTCACACAACGTATTTTAAAATCAAAAATTAAAACCATAATTATCAATAGTTGAAAAACGCAAAATATAGAAAAATGACGGTGTATTGTCGGTAAAAAAGTAGAACGACCCAAATTTCGTATTTTGTATGGTTTTTTTTTTCAATTTGTTGTAGTAGTTATAATAAAAATTATTTAACATTTTCTCGAAAAGGAAAACGTACATACTTAGTTTTTCATAATATCTACAACATATTAAAAATAGAAAAAATTGGACCACGTGTAGGGGGAGAGAAACTTTTTCGCATTTTGTATGGAAATTTTTAGCTTCACAATCATCTTTAATTACTGTTTCACAACCGTTTTACCTCCGACGAAAGTAGACGAGTGTTATGTAAGGTTAAGAGGCCATTATATCATAAAGTCGGTAGTGTTCCGCGATCTGGATCTCATTAACTATAACGCCTGTGTCTTTGGATACATTAAACTTAATCATATTTCTAGACTAGAACACACGACTAGAAACAAAATCCTCAATGACGATGCCTTTTTCGCATTTTTTTGGTTGAATCTTCGAAAACCTGCTCTTTAACGGTGAGTTTTGATTCAATATTTAAGTACTTAGGTATACCTTCTTAATCCTGGTAAATCAGTTTTATAATTTAATGTTGTGGTTTTAAAGTATACCCTGCCTTCGAAACTAGAGGCCCTGGGTTCAAATCCCGGTAAGGGTAGATTTGTGTGATGAGCACGAGTATTAGTCAAAGTCAAAGAGATTATTTGCAGAATTGCTATAATATTACAGAATATACAAAATTCGCTATAAAACAGGCATGCAAAATACAATTTTCTATTTCTTTCATTCATAACATCACGCCTTCATCCCCGGAGTAGGGTTGGAAGGCAGAGCTACAGAAATACCAACAGCTCTAAAGAGACTTGTTGATAATTCTGTAGTTTTTTTGGAGTTGTAAGTAGGCGTAACGTTATGTATGGTATACGAGTAGGTAGTTTTCCACGAGAGTTGAGGTCACGCACATAACGACACTATCATGTAATGACAGCGGGATTTTGAGATTACTGTTCTTATATTGTACCGATTATCAGTACTTCATGTAGCTGTGTGTGTAATCATTCACCTATGTATGTGAATGTGTCCCGTGATATTAATTTATCTATTTGACTCTACCATCAAGTCGTGCGCAAATCACGTTTTTCGTGCAGAAGCTCATGCTGCTTTTATGCAATAGTGCCACAAATCAAAAACAAATACAATTTGATTTAAAACTTTAAGTAAATTGCGTTCCGAATTAAAATGCAAGAATGACTCATTTTGATTTGTGGCACTATTGCATAAAAGCAGCAATTAGCCATCCTGTTTCATTCTTGTGTGAACATGACAACTTGTGTGGCCTCTTAACGTGTGTATCAGTGTTTCTATCTGTGCTAGTGTAGTTCCCGAATAGATGGACTGATTTGGACGTAATTTTTCCAATAATGTTCAGCTAAATTTGATGAATTTGATGTTAATTGGTTGGGCTGTTTAAATGCTATAGCTTTGAAAGGGTTACCATTATTATCGGGGTATTTAAAGGTTTTTTTTTCTCGTGTTTGTGGATTTATCGCTATTGAGTTCAAGTTTTGAAGGTTAATATGAAACTAGTTCCCGTTATAGGCTGAAATTTATTGAGGCTTGTCAAGACAGATAGATTCAGAAGACGACCTAAGGAATTGCGCAGTACTTGGACGTGGATCCACAGAATTTAGGAAGGTTAGATTAAAAAAATAAAAGAAGCAGTTGGCTAATGCTAAAGATATTGTCTCTGTAATGTATATCAAGAAATGTTGATACTTAACACTAAGGATGAACTGTCATTGGGAAGAAAGGATCTGACAGAATATTATGTAACGGGAATAAAAGTCTATAGCGACTATTAAACAGACAAAGCTAAGCAACACCATGGTGGTGGTTTCTTTGGTGAACACTTATTTATGATGATTGTATCAAAACTCTTGTAAAGTTGAAAAGTGGAAATTATAACTGAGTTGTTTATGTCATGGCACATGTTCTATTTAACAAAGATCCTTTACTAATATGAGTTTTAACAATTACAAAGAGTTTATTTAGCTTGAGCTCACGAGTACCGTTAACTGCCAGGCATGGCGTTTAAACTGTCTGTTGGTTTGTAATTCGATGCTCATTTGTGCGCAGATCTGTCAATCTTGTTGATGTCTACCGGCAAATAGTGCCCCCGAGGGCACGAATTACTTTGCTGGTCGAGTTGAATCACCAAAAAAGAATTGATAATAAACTAATAATTTTTCGCGTGGTTTGGCGTTGCTCCCTAAAGTTATACTTCATAAAGTACTTATTTTGTATACAGAAGAAGTTCTGATTCCTCTAGTTTAGCAATAAATAAACAAAATGGGTCATGATTTGCAAAATTTGTAAAACGCCTTCGTTTATGGCGCCCTAAAATACTTTATTATCGCGTTTGCGAACCGTTAATCAAAAAAGGTTAAAAGTCTGATAAGTAATCAACTAATCAACTTAAAAAAAAACGAGCTCTGTTTAAACTGATTGGATTAATTTTATCAAACATAAAAAGGTCTGTTTGCGTATCAATTTCGTTTTACGCGCGTATCATAATTTATTTACATAACTAGGATTTTTACGGAATCGAGCGCGTAAAATCGAAAATAATTATCAAAATTAAATATTTAACAAAATATCCTACACATTTACAGACAGACCATGTCATTCAAATTGGCCTAGTCCTAAACTAAGCTCTAGGCTTGTACTATGGATACTAGACAACGATAGACATAATTATATAGAGAAATAAATAATTAAATATTTGTATATTAATAGGAACAAAGCTTCGTTACACGGTCACTGTTAACTAGGCAAACCATGTAGTCAAGTGAGAAAGATCGTTGAGTAACACTACACATGATTACTCTCATACATGCAGCGTAAGGGTCTCCCCAAACCTATCGACGCGGAATCGGCGTTAGCTGATCAAAAAAACTCTTTATGTCGACGCAATAAGAGCGAAAAGACGTCGAATCGGCTCGGCTGACGTCGGCCGGCGATTTTGCGTCGATAGGTTTGGGGAGACCCTAACGCTCGATACGTTAAAGTAAAACGTTAAAAGGATTGTGAAGTTAAAGATCCCTTAAACCTAGTCCAATTTTAGATAACGACTACGTAGTACGTTTTTCTTTACCGAGAAATTATTTATCCCATGGGGATAAAAACAAAACCGATACAATACAAACCTAGTTTTTCATAATAAGTTCTTACAACCTAATATGGATTTTTTAACACCTACTCGATTTAAGCGTCGGTTGACAATTCTAGTATGTAGGTAGTTAAAAACATGCGGATAAAAAAAGTATAAGAATATTATTATTTGGTTCTTATCAAGCCAAGATTAATAAAAACAATGGTGAAAAGAATCTCTTCTTGCGACAAAATGATTTGTTAAAAGCAGTTTAATAGGAACACACTCTTAAAAACACAAGTTGTCTCTCCTGTGGTCAATAGTTAAATAGCTTGTGTGCATATAAGTTATGTTTTTATATGATAGGTCTAAAGCAGTCCTGACGGCGTTTTTTCGGGAATAGGCTTAGCCAGAAAATTAGGCCTTAAAAACGTTAACTTTCGGTGTGTCCACAGGAAAGACGGTAACCTAAATCTGTGTATGACCCAATATAGACTTTGTTTGATATACAATTTCTTTGCCAACAGGTTCGGCAAACGCTCCGATGCCATTTCAAACTGGGCCAAGGATCTTGAGGTAAGTACTGTTATTCATTACTTTCTAGGTTGAATTAGTTAGAAAACAGAACAATAGTAATAGGGCGAATCTAGACTGCTCCTCTCAAGGTACGATATAATAAATGGCACGATAGAAAAGTATAAATGCGTCACTTAGGATTGCAGTCTTGAGATTGTGGGCTTGAGATTGCATAATAGGTCTTTTGGTCTTAGATCTGACTTACCATCAGGAGACAGTGTGCTTGTTTGCTTTCCCTTTGCCATACAAAACCTGGTTTAAAATTTAGATTATTTTTTACCATCTCTATACAAAAATATAACTGTATCATGTGTTTGTGGCGTTTGTATATCGGCGGTTCCAAAGTGATTTTCTTTTTTTGGAAACTATGATTCGCATAGTACTTTTTACCGTAGTCTCGTGAGAATAATTTAAGTAAATCAAAATCTAAAAGACTTTGTTTAAGACTTGAAAGCTAGTCAGTGAAAGTTAAAGTATTATAATCTGTATTGTCCTTATTAATTTACTTAGTTTAAATGGAATCTTATTATGCTAGTAAAGTCGATAATGGATTTGGACAAAAGAGCGATGCGATCCTTTGCTGAGTTAGTTACCTTAGTTACTGGATTAAAATATTGTTACTCTAATGGGTACATCATAACAAAAAGCCCGTTAAAAAACCAGTAATAATTATTTTACACGAATGCGTCCTGCTGACAGTTGTAAGGAAAAAACTGTTATTGCGATCGTAAAAACCAACACCCAGTGTGAATACTTGTGGTGTTCTAGAAGGTTTTTAAGTACCTCTCTCATGGCCCGTTTAAATGGTCTTAGAATTTTGAAATTTAGAATTTTGTCCTTAATACCATATGATATTTGATATAATAAACGCTATACTAAATGAAATTATATTTTTTGTTGTTATATCTATGATTAGTTATATCTAGTCAACGTTTTTAAAATTTAAATAAATTGAATGTTTATATATTATATTATATTGCGTCTCAACGCACCCTCCGTCCGTATGTACAGTCACGAGATATATTTTGGTACCCATCTTAGGTCTATAGTCAATATGACATATTACAACAATAAGGTTGAGTTTCCTAAAAGTACAAATTACTTGACATCTCTAATGAAATTGACGAGTTCAAGCATATTTTTCTTGCAATGGGTCCCACATTAAAGCTCCTGTATGTATTTCCTTCTTACCGAACTATCCAAACTTTGCCGTTATGATCGTTCCCGTGTCCTGTCGTCTTTAATTCACCAGATCTCCTAATGAACCCATTAATTCAGCAACTGATACTATACATCCCCCGTGTGGTTGCCGGGTTAGAATAGTGCCACTCCCTGTCTTCCCGTGGATGTCGTGAGAATAAAGGGAATAAAGGCTTGTAGTACTGTTAGGTGATGGGCTTGCAACCTGTCACTAATACACTGGTAAACATCTTTGCCTGACTATGCAAAATGTGGTTACAGAATTATCAACAAGTTTAGAGTTGTTGGCATTCTGTTGCTCTGCCTACCCCACTCTGGGAATAAAGGCGTGACGTTATGTATGTATGTATGTATGTGATACATCAACTGTACAAAATCGATATCACTCCATCGAACACAATAATAAACTATAACAGAAGCTCCGAACATACACCCTTGAGATTTCCACGGGCCATAGTTTGTTAACGTGTCACGTATCTATTAGTTTTTTGTGAAAGGAAGCCGATGGATTTTTTGTTAATATTGAACGTTATATGATGCGCATACTTATTAGGAAGATTTTGAAAATATCTCTTATACAAATAAGGAAAGAGCTAAAATTACTTACTTTTATTTATAGAAATGTAATAAACTAGCGATACGCCCTAGCTTCGTATCAGTTTATGTGAGTTTTCTACACACACAAGAGGCCCTAGCCAAGATGCGTACACTTGCTAGAGTTTCTATCCGTTTTGTTTTTAAACCAATCGCGTCACTGGTAGATCACGTGACTTTTTGTATGACGTGATCTACCCGTGACGCGATTGGTTTTAGTGTTGGTAGGACCCTGTGCAGGGTCCGTCAGGATCGCTACCACCATCTTATCCATTAACCACCCGCAAAGCAACAGTGTTCGCATTGTTGTGTTTCGGTGTGGGGATAAGATAACCGGTGAAATGACTAGCATAGAGGCATCCCATCTTAGTCCTCAGGGTTGGCAACGCATTTGAGGTCTTAGGTATAATCCTAAGACCTAGTCTTGAGAATTCAAATGTCTATGGGCCTCAGATTCCACCTACCATCAGGTGACCTGAGTGCTCGTGTGCCTTCTCCTTAACATAAAAAAAAACTTTGCTAGGGCCTCAGAGCCCGTATTATAGTCGCCTTTATCGCGGTGGATAAGGCATCCGTCACCCTTGCACTTGCATACTAGTCAGAATGTGACGGATGTTTTATACACCTCGATAAACGACCATAATACAGTACGATTACTGTAAGTTTACCACTGACAGAGAGTTTGTCTTCATTTTATTTTTAACTTTATTATCATACAAATAAATCATATTTCAGAATACTGTTACCCACGTCTATCGATTAAGTAATAAATATTTTATTTGTATGGGATAAAGCTAAAAATTAAATGGAGGCAATCCATCTGTCAGTGTGTGTTAACTCAAAATAATTCTACTGTAAGCCCTAGATTTTTTTATTGTTTGTATCTTATGGTGAAACCCGCATCATAATCCGTTGCCTGGTTAAGAGGAGTAGCGGGTATACAGACAGACAAACAGACTTACGCGGAATGGGATTATGCGAGTATAAAACAATTTATACTATATGTAAAATATTAAGAAATCAGACGTGTTCCGTAGACTTGCAAGGATTTTTTATTTTTATTAAGATAATAACTATATTATGTTTATAAACCTGGGTAAATAACTAATGGGCGGAAGACGGATGCAAACTACGTCACAATCATCTCAAACGATAAACGTAATATAGATATGACTACAATCGATTGAAAAAAGTGAACGTAATTGCAAAATAGTTATATAAATCTATTGTTGTAGTAATTATTCGTAATATACACATACATACATATACACATACACATACATACACACACATACACATACATACACACACATACATATTTGGACATATTTTCAGTCCATTCCTTTTATGGTTCACTATCGAGTTATATATAGGGAAAATTTAAAAAAGGCCAGTAATTTCTTAATATATTAATTAATTATGTACTGATATATGTATAACTAAAACTGCGTATTAAATATTTCTCGAAATTTAATAAAAGTCTTTTCCATCTTATGCTTTCGTCACCATATTGCATCCATCGTTCGCCCTTTGTAAATAACACAATACAATACAGTACAAATACGCTTTATTGAACACCACACAAAGACTAATAAACAAGGAAGGACAAAATGATTAAATTCTTATACGGTAGACAAGACATTACAATACATTGAAACTATATGTTATGGTCGTAGCAAACAGACTCGTATGAGGATGATACACCTCTTTTTATGATAAGATATATGTAATTGTTACTGTTCATACGTTTTTAGTCATAATATACGGTTAGGAATATCATTCATAGTCACTTCCGCGCGACTTTATCATTTGTCTTTTAACCTCTCAAGTCATTCCCATTTTTATGTCAACCTCTATGATTTCATAGCAATACAATGTATTCCTCTGTTATTGTATTTGTTTTATTCTAATAGTAACAAGTAAATGGGTTATACACACTCTTAAAAACAAAAGTTGTCTCTCCTGTGGTCAATCGTTACAAGCTTGTGTGCATATAAGTTACGTTTTTATATGATAGGTCTAAAGCAGTCCTGACGGTGTATTTGCGGAAATGGGATCACCAAGAAAATTAGGCCTTAATAACGTTAACTTTCGGTGTGTCCACAGGAAAGACGGTAACCTAAATCTGTGTATGACCCAATCGCGAAATTAACTCTCTTGTTCGTTACGCTTTTAGAGCCAAACCACTGGACCGATTTTAATGAAACTTGGTGTGGAGATAGCTTGAACCCCAAGAAATGTACCTATAAGTAATTTTTATCTCGGGAAGCAGGATAGTTTCCGAGGAAATAGCTATAAAACGATTACTACACGTACAGTCGCCGTCAAATATATCCCTAGTCTTCAGGGTGCTCAAAAATATCTGAACATGCACTCTAACGCCTTGACAGTAGAATCATGTTCTGATATTATACACCTTATTTGCTCTAATGTAACTGATGGCGACTGTAAAAATACAACGTACAAACTACTTATGTGCAGGGTCCGGCCCGATCGCTACCATCATCTTATCGTTGGACTTACCGTCAAGCAGTGACGATTCAGGGTTGACAACGCACTTGTAGTCTTAGGATTTCAGTCTTCAGATTGTAGTCTTGAGAATACAAATGTTTATAGATCTCAGATCTAGTCGTACGTAGTCTTACCATTAGGTGGCCAGTAAGCTCGTTTCTTTACAATTCCATAAAAAATATAGTTTTTTTTGTACTAAACAAATGAAGTTAATAAAACTAGCTTTTATATGACCTTAGTTACGAGTCCTGCCTTATCCGTATGCCACTTTACAATTTCAAAATGCCATTTCAATAGCAATCTTCATGCCCGAGTATCCCATTAAAGTCAGCTTGCAATATCTTTTATTCAAGATTCACGTTTTGTGGGAGATATGAGGTTGATATCGCGCCAATATTGGAGAAACGCCTGCTTTGGATTTACCCATATCACTTTATTTAGCGATTTATTGAAAGCTAGCCTTAGCTCGCGCTTAATACTTGAACTCAAAACTCGGTTTATTTGGAAAATTAATGTTTAATAATTCACTTTCACTTTTATAATAATCGTGTGTTTTTTTATTGAATTGTCAAATGTACACAAGGCTGTGATCACAACAGTCTATAGGGTACACGCATGTAGAAAATTGTAAGCATATTTAAAGGGTTGGTAGCACTTATAAAATAAAATATATCAATATAAGGAAACAGGTTAGTTGATACCATCAAAGTATTCAATGTGCAAGCAAGCATGATAACAAGATTTTCCCGCCTAATAAAATAAAACAGTCAAGTGTGAGACGGACTCGTGGACCGAGGGTTCTGTACCGCCACACAGTAGCAGTATTATTCCTATATGAATTCGATTTCGAATCGAATTAGTGCGAGCCTAAGTATGTATGTATGTGAACACTTTATTGTACAAAAACAAAAACAAAATTAGTGAAATTAAAACACAAAGTACAAAGGCGAACTTATCTAGCTAAACCTTGAGAGATTGAGAAAAATGAAAGGTTGCGCTTCGAGTAGGCAGGTGCACTTAGACATTTATTTAGGTTAAAACCTGTAAAATATAAAATAAACACATTCGAATATCTTTGACGACACGCTAGCCTAGTTGGGAGTGACCCTGCCTTCGAAGCTAGGGGTCCTGGGTTCAAATCCCGGTAAGGGCAAATATTTGTGTGATGAGCAAGAGTATTTGTTCCTGAGTCTTGGATGTTTTCTATGTATTTAAGTATATATTTCTCTATATAAGTAAGTTTATCGTTGTCTAGTACCCATAGCACAAGCCTATTTAGGGCTTAATTTGGGACTAGGTCAATTTGTGTGACATTGTCCCGTGATATTATTATTATATTATCTGCATAAAAAGTTGGTACAGTCAAGGACTTTAATTGTTAAGCCACTATGAAACCCCGTCATAATGACAGCGTCAAACCACATGAAAGAAAGTTAAAATTAATGATTAACGCTGTCGTTATGCTAGGGTTTCATAGGTGCATAACAATTACCTTTTGACCGTACTGAAATGTAGATTTGCACATCTAAATGTATAAATACTTAAAGTTACATAAACTACATATATATAACAGAACTATATTAATGTAAAGGACAATTGATATAATATTTAAGAGTTAGAGTTCAGAAGCCAGAAGTTCTTCAATTTGTCTTTTAAGACATCTACTGATTGTGAATGCTTAATGCCGGCAGGTTGCCAATTCCAAAACCTGACAGTGCACCGTAAAGGATTTGGAATAGGATAAGTTACACTTGACCGGCTTTAAGTACCTATTTAATGTTTTTCTTTAGGGTTTGTACTGTAAGAGTAATCAATCGTACCGAAATTGACGCTTGTAGGTTTTACCGTAAAGAAACAGCTGTTTACAGTTAGGAGAGATGGACGGACGGGCGGAGAGCGTGGGGTTAGTAATTGGATCCCCTTTGCTACCATTCAGGCACGGAACCCTAAAAACACGAAACATCGAAGGGACAAAGTTGTACTTATTGTAAAAATCATGCACCAAAAAAGTAAATCGGCTTAAGCGTTCAACGTGATAAAAAAAACGAATAGGAAGTTGGCAAAATAACTAGAACCGTAGTAAATACACTAGACGTCAAAAAATAGCATCTTTTGAAATTTTGATCTAAGGTTTTTTGACGCCGAGTGTATTAATGCATTGTATCGGTATACGGTTCTTAGTAAATAAAACTATTGCATGACACATTTTCACTCTAACTGTACTTTAAATTGTGTAAAAGTATGAAAAATTACACAGTTATCCTTATTCAAGTATAATAAGTACGGTATCGTGTTTGACACGTTTAAGAATCGTTTATGTCACAGTCGCCATTATTGTAAATGATATAAGAGTTATCAAAACGTTGACAATACTGAAACAGGTCAAAAACGATATCGTTATAACGCAGTTGAATAGAGGCCCTTTTTCCGTATTGCCAACGTTTTCATAACTCTTATGTCATTTACTATAATGGCGACTGTGACATAAACGATTCTAAAACAGGGCCTCTATTCAGGTGCGTTGAAACGATATCGTGTTTGACACGTTTAAGAATCGTTTATGTCACAGTCGCCATTATTGTAAATGACATAAGAGTTATCAAAACGTTAACAATACGGAAACATCAAAAATGATATCGTTATTACCTTGTAGAATTCCAGCCCTGGGCCACTATTCAACTGCGTTATAACGATATCGTTTTTGACCTGTTTCCGTATTGTCAACGTTTTGATAACTTTTATATCATTTACAATAATGGCGACTGTGACATAAACGATTCTTAAACGTGTCAAACACGATATCGTTTTAACGCACCTGAATAGAGGCCCTGGTCAAACACGATATCGTTATAACGCAGTTGAATAGAGGCCCAGGTCATTCAGGCAATAATCAGCGCTTAGGATGACCGTTACACACGTAAATGCTAGTAATATAATGTTGAAATATCATGTCTTATACAGCCATGTGCTGAATAATTTGCTCCCAAATTATAGTGTTCGCCTGGTCCTGTTCCGGTGTGGGGATAAGACAACCGGTGAAATTACTAGCATAGATAGCATAGCTTAGTCCTCAGGGTTGGCAACGCATTTGAGGTCTTACGATTAATGTCTATGGGTCTCAGATTCCACTTACCATCAGGTGGCCTGAGTTCTCGTGTGCCTTCTCCTTATCATAAAACAAACAAAACAGTTAAATCAGCAGAGCATCGCTGTCTACTTTGATACACAGCAAGCTTAATCAGCTTTTGTTTCCACAGTGCACTATAAAATGCTGTTATATGGCACTCTTGTGCTTCTTGGGTAATTCTTCTTAATTAGTCAGTCAGGCGTCCTTTTACAATCTAACTCAGTGAATTCTTTACGTAAGTGCAACGCAGACGATTCCTTAGTCGTGTATCGATAGCTAGCAATAATTTATTTGTGTCCTGATTGAAAAGTGCTTTAGTCGTTAATAATTAACAGCATTCCTTGGAAATGCAAGTAGGTATTGAGGGACTTTTACTTCCTTAATAAAAAAAAACAATTAACAAATGAATGGGACCGAACGATGAATTTTTTAACGAACTGAATGATCGCAAGAGGCTCCAGGGTAGGGAAGTGGTAACACTTATTTTACAAGCTTTTTATCAACGTGCAATGTACCTATGTATGTATTATTCACTTCTCGGGCACGTAACTGCGATGACAATACAATAATGAGCTGGGCCTATATTCAGGTGCGTTAAAACGATATCGAGTTTGACTCGTTTAAGAATCGTTTATGTCACAGTCACCATTATTGTAAATGACATAAGAGTTATCAAAATGTTGACAATACGGAAACACGTCAAATACGACATCGTTATAACGCAGTTGAATAGAGGCCCTGATCTGATGAAGAAGTCAAAAGGTGGCGACAGGATCTCCTCTACACTTAACGAAGACCCAATGAGTTTGGACTCATTAGGTTGATCTTGATAAGTAGTAAATGACTGTCAAAAAAGTACAGTAGCAACACAAGCCTGTCTCAAAAATGAACTTTTTTACTACCTAAGAGACCTAAAAGTATAAAGATTTAATCCTATAGTCTGCAACCCTGTACAATAGTAAGAATAAGAATAAGAATACTTTATTTGCAATAAACATTACCAGTGAGGTGTTAACATAAGTATTTTTTTTTAGTAGCACCAAACAAAGAGACTGTTTGACTGGTTCTTGGCTATTGGACTTTATTACGAGTATTTTAATTTTAAGGCGTCATACTAATTGGCTTTAGGGCAACTGGCGCGATCGGGTGACGTGATTACCTTGCGCGATGGAAACGCTCGCGCTATGATAAAACAAATCGGCCGCCATTATTGAAGTGCGAGTAAATAAGAGTTACCAAAACGTTGACAATATGGAAACATGTCAAGGCAATATTGTTTTTACCATGTAGAATCTCAGCTCTATACTCACACGTGATCAATTCGGACACTCACAAAAAAATTGTTGGTAAGATCGCAACGATCTTACTTTGTTCGTCTTGGTCTTAGTTTGTTGGTTTGATTGCACCATCCAGCCATTTTACCATCAGCAACACAGTCAACTGACCATTCGTGAATCTTGTCACCTTACAATAAGGCTCACTAGTGGTCAGTTACAGCGATGCTGTTTGTACGATCGTTAAGTAAAAAACATGCATTGACGCATGACCATTTAGGAAAACGAAAAAAACTTTGATTGCACGATCGTAGCGATTGTACGACCGCTAAAAAATATACAATGACGGATGGGTAATCATAAAAACACTCAGAAGAGATATTTCGGTTTATTTGCATGATCATACTGATCGTTTAATCCTGATAACACCTAGGCCCTAGGCAAGGTGCGTTCGCTAACTAGCGCTTCTATTCGTTTTGTTTTTAACCAATCGCGTCACTTGTAGATCACGTCATACGAAAAGTCACGTGATCTACCAGCGACGCGATTGGTTTAAAAACAAAACGAATAGAAACGCTAGTACGTAGTAGTAGTACCTAGTACCGTCTTTTGTGTGATCGCGCAATAACATGTGAGCTTTTCGAATAAGGACGTTCTAAAGAGATTTAATTTACCGTGGCGTCGCCGCTTTCCGCTGCACAATGCTGAGGAGGGCCATTTTTAAATATCAGACAGGACACACAGGTTAATGTCACACAAATTGACCTAATCCCAAACTAAGCTCTATGCTTGTACTATGGGTACTAGACAACGATAAACTTACTTATATAGAAACATATATACTTAAATACATAGAAAACATCCAACACTCAAGAATAAATACTCGTGCTCATCACACAAAATATCTGCCCTTACCGGGATTTGAACCCAGGACCGCTGGCTTCGGAGGCAAGGTCGTCGAGGAGGCTAGCGTGTCGTTTTATCATTATGTAGGTAATAATAATAATAATAGGAGTAATGATAATGGGTCACTTTTATGGAAATTCTGTACTAAGTGACCCGTTTTCACTGCTCTTGACTATAGTTCCAATTTTGTCTATTTGTATTTTAATTTTGTTTTCCACGTTTTTGTATGAAATGCATCTTTCTTACTTTTCTTTCTAAATATTTTTTCAACGGACAGGATTTTTGCTCAATTTATCGTTTACCAATCAGATTTATTTACTGAATTAGGGTTTTTTATTCCAGAAGCCGGACATACCAGCCTGGCTCCAGTATGCCAGGAGGAGATGAGGGGCGCAACCATCACCGGGTCCCAAATCGTCGCACACGCATAGCAGCATTCAATGAAACAATTATAGTACCGACATCAATTACTTCTACTATTTAAGTCGCTGTCAATTTAAAACATGTTTCCCTTTCAGTTCTAAACACAAAATCAAATTATCTTTCTCTGTCGTAGTGATTAGTATTCATGGTAGCTAAGTATAGTCTCAAAAATGTCTCAGGTTCTGTAATGTAATGTTAAGTATTATTAGTGTTTGAGGTATTGTAAAACAAGCTGACTTCGGTCGGATCAATGTAACGTTATGAAATACAGGCAATTGAGAAAACGTAATATTATACGGTGTGTTTTATTTATATCTTAGGATTTATTTTGAATAATTTTCCTCGTAGGGAACCGAGAAAATATCGAATTGATATTTTGACTTATGCCGGCGCCATAATTCAAACATTTGAACACAAAATTAAGTGGCACGGGAATTTGAGAATTTGTTCAAAATTTGAGCAAATATTTCGTCGTTAATAGTGCAATACCCTGTAGGTATCTAACAACTTCAATAAGTTGCAAAATATACCTTACTGACTGACTTGCCAAGGTGTATTTTGCAACTTATTTAATTTGTTGGTTATGCGGTGTCGGTTTTCGAGCGCACATCAATGCGTTTAAAGTTCAAATGTGCGCGTGCCTTGCGCAAAGTTCAGGGAGGTTATTCTCTTACACAGCGCTGCGTCGATCTTAAAGGTGAAGTTTTATCTGGCAAGTTTAAGAAGTCCCCTCGGAGCGTACAAAGCACATTTTAGCGCGTGCCTTTACAATTAGGCAGCTTTATACGACACTGAACTCGACTCACCTGCCTGCTGCCTAATTGAGAAGGCACGCGCTACGTGTTTTGTACGCTCCGAAGGTACTTCTTAAACTTGCCAGATAAAACTTCATCTTTAAGATCGACGCAGCGCTGTGTTGAGAGAATCACCCCCAGGTAAATACTGTGAGCGCACAGTCATGTATGCAAAGGGACTTCAATATTCAAATCTTTGACTATGTCTGGTGCGCGGGTTACAATAACATAAAAACACACTCGTACAGCCAACACGTCAAACGAAAGCCACAAATGGAAGCATAATTTGCGTAATATTCCAGTATCTTCCCCAGACTACAAGCACATAAGTGCTCAAATATGTCGTAAGGTACTGGTTAAACGAATTTTGGTTTAGTTTGAGTGGCATCATATTGATTATTATTACGAATTAACGAGCGGTCTAGCAAATCAACAGAATATAGCTGCTTGCCGAGCCTAAGGCAATAGAACACATAAGAGTATCATGCGTCGAAATGGCCTATTTTTTTGTTACGTGAGAAGACGGGGATGCCCCTTGAAAATACACCTTTGTTAATTCATATCACATAAAACCACGCCTTCATTCCCAGGGTAGGCAGAGCTACAGAAATACCGATAACTCTAAAAGACTTGGGTAAGGACCAAATAGTTGGGCCATAGTTAAGCGTAGTTAAACATACAACCAACAAAAGTAAAGAAAAATCCGTTGTGACACGAAAATTGTCCCTACAAATGTATGGCTAATTTTCGAGTCACAACGGAAAAGTTTCATAGAAAATTAATTTGAGTGAGTTAGCGTGGCCAACTTTTTGGTCCTTACCCACTTATTGATAATTCTGTAACCACATTTTGCACAAGTAGATGTTAACCTTTTCAACGCTTTACGTCAAATACGAATACGTCACGTCACACGCCAAACATGTATTAAAAGTTATTCAAAATTTAACTTAATCAATACGAAACAACGTCTGTTTTAAACTGTACCTATTCCAACTATAGGTAAGTGTCGATGGCATTGTATGCATGACGGCTCATGACTTATAATTAGTGACAGGTTGCAAGCCCATTGCCTAACAGTACTACAAGCCTTTATTAATTATTATTATTACCCTAAATTCTTTTTTTTGATGGATAACTTGTCGGCCGCATTAGAGAGTGAAATATACCTACATGGAAATACCTAAATTATTAACCTAACTCAGTTCGGTTGGTTCTTGGATCCAACCGATTGGTTTGAAAATCTAATTGACTGGTAACCTTAATTAAGACTGGTTTACAATACAAGCCATAAAAAATATTTGAATGATGTAATATTTTTCCTAATTTTTGGGGTACATTTGAGGGTGCAACAACAAGTTAAAACGTACAAATGTCGCCAAAATTGACGTTTAACGGGAACTTTTTCACTAAGGAGAGTGAGTTTCATGGTACGGTCGATTTTATGTAGCTGCACATTTTAGTACTTTGTCACTTTAACGTCATGTTTGAACTGCTGCACTATTCCGTCAAACGCGTTAGTGACGAGGTACAAAAGTGTGCAGCTAAAAGCTGTATCTCTCGAGCAGGAACGAGCCAGCTACGGGCCACCTGATGAAAAGTTATCACAATCGGCAATGGACACCCAAAACCGAGAGAAGATTCGCATTGAAAAATAGTATACTCCTCTCTTGTTATTCTCTTAACACAACGCTGCGTCAAACGCAAAGGTGAACGTAAAGCTCCGCTGGGCGACTGAGCTCTGGCACGGCACGCGCTAAAATATGTTTTGTACGCTCCGACTGGACTACTTAAACTTGCCAGATAAACGTTCACCTTTGCGTACGACGCAGCGTTGTGTTAAGAGAATCACCCCTGCCCTAGTTCCAAATCTCCTTACAACTTAACTGTACTTCAAAGAACAAAAAGAATAGGCAAGTTCTTCCCACGTGTATACCAAATCGATTACTAAAAGGATGAAATCAGTGACAAGTCAAAGAATAACTCAATACGTTCATCGGGCTGGAAACAATTGAGAAAGAGGAAACATACCGAAACAATTGACTAACTCTCGTGTCCAATCGTTCGTATAAGTCTTTGTCGTATTTGGTTGTGGAAAAAACAAATAACATTGAACAATTTGTGTGCGTAACTTTTATTTGTCGAGTTGTTTTTTACCATTTCTTTTATACATTTCCAGGTTGTTGACTTTGTGAGTACTTATTTACTTAAGGAGAAGTTTTTTAAATACTTTTTGTGTCGATTGTATGAAAAGACTTTGTTTATTTTTGATTTGAACCCAGGAGCGCTTTCGGAGACAGAGTCACTACCAACTATGCTAACTTGTCGTCGAAGATACAACTAAGTCGCTCATTTTTATACCAAATACTACCTATGTAAGGTCCAAATAGTTGAATAATAGTTAAGCGTAAAAATAACAAAAGTGAACAAAAGTTCCGTTGTAACACGAAAATTATCCCTACAAATGTATGGCTAATTTTCGACGCACTACGGAAATATTTCATAGATAATTTTATTGAGTGAGTAAGTGTGGCCAACTTTTTGTTTCTTACCCATGTGATGATCGTTTACCTTATAATCATGTGACATCCTTGCATTCAACGTCTTTCTGTCATCAGGTAATCTCGAGACAAATTAATACACTTCTTTAGTAAAGAAATATCGAAAAAAATTTAGCGCTAAATAATTCCAACCACGGCAAGAACCTGTTCAATTACGAACCTTAAGTCACAATGAACAGGGTACATTGTTCATAGAGCTGATGGCCGTTAGAACCATAGGTTGTTAAAGTGGCGAGCCTAGACTAATCTTGGTGGGCGAATATTCTAACGTTTTCATTGCACTCATTGTTCTCAACATGATTACCAGCAACGACTAAAGTTTTTGACAAACATGTCATTTTTTTTTTTTTTTTTTTGATATCAATATTATAAATGTGTAAGTATCTCTGTCTGTCTGTCTGTTTGTTACGCTTTTACGGATAAACCGTTGAACCTATTTAGATGAAATTTGGTATGGAGATAGTTCAAATCCTGGAAAAGGACATAGAGTACTTTTGTCCTGAAAAATTGATGGTTCCTGAGGGAATAGCGATAAACGACTTCTACACGGATAGAGTCGCGGGAAACAGCTAGTTAGTAATATATCTTAAATAATGAAAATAATGACTGACCGTTTCTTGCGGCAGTGGTCTCCGCTTGGACTTCTCAAGCGGAGACCACTGCTGAGAAGAATGGTAGATTTTTACATTTAGAAAAGTACTCACTGCTGTAATTATATTTGAAAATAACAATGACGGCGGTTAGAATGACGAATCACCATAGGCTTTTCATAAGGTGAAGTGACTGTCTGGTGAAGATCGGGGGAAATCAATGGATTCCAGTAAAGCAGAACCGTCTAACGAGATCGTTAGAAAAGGCCGACAGCGTTGGCCAAAAGTGTTGAGCACCCATGGGATTATATGTAAAAGTTAAACTTTCATAGGTGCATTATATCTTTTATCGTAGAAAGTTGTATATCTATCGGTAAAATTAGTAATATTTTTTCCCCTTCAGACCCACCGTACCCTAGCATTACCCCTGCCTCCTAATTCACCATCTTGACAATGACACGTGACAGGTGACATTTCAATATAAATTGCAAAGTTAACAACTGGGTTTTATATAAGCTGCGCCATGTACACTGAAATGTCACCTGTCACCTGTCATTATTATTATGGTGAAATAGGTGGTGTGTATTTTAAAGTTAAACTATACCACTGACTAATAGTGATGTCACACATTTATATAGAATACGTAGGTAGGTTTAGATTATGTTACTTTTGCATACCAAACCATCCAAGAATAAGAGCTCCGCGGAAGCGAAGCTCCATCGACACTGTCGAATTTCAAATCAATAAGTGTCGACTCTTATTTCTGGGTGGTTTGGCACTCCGGGCCCGCTGCAAAACTAACATAACCTAAACCTACCTACGTATTTTGGCATAATGGGTGGTATCGGTGGTATAGGTGCTATCGTAGGGAAAAAATATTACTCACCGGTACCACTAGGGTTTTGGTAGCTTCACTTTTTACACGCAAATAGCTACTTTGAAATGATATCTACTATATATTTAATGTCTTTGTGTATTATTAAATTGAAAAAAAATGCTTTATTTTATAAGTTACAAAGGAAATCTTGGATCTTCATTATTGACAATAAAAGACGTTTATTGCTCGTCCTTATTGTCCATAATGAAAATCCACTCCCACCACTGGCATGACAAGAGTTTTTTAAACCCTTTGAAATCATGAGAGAGAGAGGCTTTATAATCATTGACCACATACCTACGTTTACTTAAATTTGCAACCTACCATAAGTTTAGTAAGTATTCATGTGAAATTCTACTTGCTCTGAAATTAATTCCCAATATGTAAGTAACGTGGTGGACACGTACGAGTATTGTATTCTTTGTTAAATCATCAAGATTGGTTTGGTCTGAATAAGGTTTAAGTACGGTCGAGCTAACCACTATATTAACGAATTTGGTATTCCAAATGGCCGTTAAGAAAATAACAAGTTTGTATTATGCAACTGGGGGTTATCATGATATAACAATGCAGTTCTGTTTACACTCAGAGAAAAGGACAGAGCTATGACAGTTATATAGCTCTGTCCTTTACTCTGAGCGTAAATAGAACTGCATTGTTATGCCATGATAACCCCCCTGTACTAAAATTAGGCTTATCCTTTGACTAGCTTTTTTCTGTCTTCTCAGTTTTAAGCCTATCCATTCTGCCCTCCTAAGCAAAAAAGCAGTATCTCAGATATAATGTCCAAAGCAGATTCAATCCTATACTGTTAGTAATAAGGTTACATTTGCTACAGAAGTTTTGTCCGAGATACTGCCTTTTATGTTAGCAGGGCAGCATTTGGGTACAATGTTTCGCAGTAGCCCGTGGATATGATAAAAAATCTAATTTTGGTTATCTTTACTCTAAGTGTCATGAACAAAATAAAAGCTAATAAAACAACCAAGGACATGGTGTAGTTATTTTAATATTTCCTATTTAATTCTGTGTCAGTACATCGAGATAACTTAATAAATGACTAGCTTATTCTGTAAGCACAATTACTATTATGTTTTCATTAAATCTAACTTACAATGTCGAAACGGGTTTTTACACATTTCAAATTGACGAGAATCCTTCGCTCAAGCACCTAGTTTTATACAACCATACATATACACATAGATATAAAAATGGTTAAAATATAATCTAAGAATTAATTATTAATTAATGTAAGAGGTAAATTATTTAGGTATAACTAAATAGATATTCGTTGGGCGCTCAATTATGGTGGAGTTTCCTACTCGTACACCTGTAATTTTAAATCTACTTATCAATGTAACTTGAAGCAGGATAAAATGTTAGTGTTATAGGATATAAAGAGCAAAGAGAGTCAATAAGTAGTCCAGGCAAATGTATAAAATTATTCTGCTCGACACTCGGAAAGTTAAATAAGGCTACAATTACCATTTACCAATGGACTGATCACGTTTCATCCAAATACTTCAAAAATGTTTTGGTATTTCAGGTTTTTACAATTAGCTTCCTACATAAACCCTAGAAAGAACGAAGAGCGTTTACATTACATCTAACACAATAATTATGTGTGGTTGCCGGGTAAGAATAGTGCCACTCCACGTCTTCCCGTGGATGTCGTAAGAGGCGACTGAGGGAATAAGGGCTTGTAGGACTGTTAGGCGATAGGCTTGCAACCTGACACTAATACACTGGTAAACTTCTTAGCCTGATTGTGCAAAATGTGTTTGTAGAACTGTAGCTCTGCCGACACCACTCTGGGAAAGAAGGCGTGATGTTATGTATTTATGTATATCTTTATGATTTTTATTACATCACGCTATGCGATTATCACCCAACGAATAAACAAAATTCCTATAAAGGTAAATAGTACGTACTTAATAGTCAGGACAATTATATGTATAGCATACGAATATTATCTTTTATATAGTAACGGCTCAAAGCACACCTCACAAGATCTTTCAAACAATCAGTCTCTAAATAACGAAGAAATTGTAAATTAGTAACATTCTAAAGATATTAGTACTTACTATTTCTGTTTCTTTTACTATTAATTAGTAACTGTCTTGTATATAATTTAGGGAACTCTGATTTTGCTTTTTCTACATCTCTGTTATCACTTTAAGTAGTACTTAGTAGTCAAAATTACTACAATTGGGGTTAAAGACAAAAACGAAGAACAATGACTATTGTAAAAAAATAATGACTTAAAAATGTTATTGACTTACAATTTCCGATAAAACAATAAAAACATCTATATAGCTAAGGTGACTACGATTTACATACAATAGATACAGAAGACGATAGTTTAGACGGATGGAAATTCTGGGGCATTAGCTTTTAATTACATTCTCTAGAATACTAGGTTAACTATAAATACTAAACGGTAAATATCCACTAAGAAAATGCAGACGGGAATAACTTCCATTCAGATTACAGTCCCGTTAATTTGTTTTTGGCATTTCATATTTACAAAGTATTTCTATTTAAGGACTAGGGTTACAACCGGGTCAAAACTACTTTAATATAGAAATATCTGAACGACTGCGAACATGTCTTCTCTTGCTCTAGGTGACAAGCAATCCTAGCTCTCTATTCATATCAGCTTTTACTCTATATTTCAGGAAAACTACGAAGCAATAGTTATTTTAGTTTGGCATTGCTACATCTAGAGGACTAGAGAAAACAAATAAGGCTTACCTAGGGCTTTGAGCAATGGGTGTAACAAACCAAAGTATTCACAGGTTTCTTTGTCACACAGCGCGCTTCTTATGATTAAATAGCTTACTTTTATATTTACATCACACACGATCATCTCTTAAATTATACATATTATAAACAATGAGTGCAAAATCGTTCTAACAATCAACAATAAGATTGAGTGCGTCAGGACTGGGTGCGTTTTTGACCGGAACATCAATATTAACAATTGTTACTCAGTACAGGGTTTTAATAAGCTAAGTGGCATGAGTGTTACAAAAATATTTGCTGAAATCTTTGTGCCTTACACATTACATAACAATGAAGTTTATAAAGACCGATTATCGCTTGACACGTCATGTTCCAATTTTGACACGTCTTGTGTTTGTTTTGGCACCGGTGGAGGCGCATTTGACACGTTTTGTGCTAGATTATTAAGTCTGTTGTGCACTTGTAACTTATCTTCTATTTTAGAAACTTCAGAGTCAGATCCTTCTTTAAGCAGCTCCCAAAGCCTGTTTTTATCCAAAATTTCGAAACCTCCGCGATTTTCAGGAGCGATGTCAGACCTTGGTGCTTCAGCTAGAGTTTTTGAGGTTTCCGAAATAGGTGTAGGTGGTATCTTGTGTATCTCCTTATTTATAGATTTAAGTGCTTTTGCGTAATATTTAGCTGAGGAAACATTTTTGTTTTTCGTGTTGTTTATTTGGCTATCATTTACAGTCTCATTATTTTCGCTACTTTTTATCTTATCGTAATTTGTGTTAATTACTGGTTTTTTGATCTGCGTCTTGGATTTCGGTTTCATTGTCCTGTTGTGCATTGATTTAATATTACGATTTGTGATCGCAGCAATCGTGTGAGGTACAGTTAATGTTTCAGACCGGACCGCAATCGGAGACATGGTTACATTTGCTTCATTACTGATTGCAGAACGGTGGGTTTGTAGTTGTGGCTCATCTACGTCCTTGGTTAGTTTTGGAGTAGCTTCTACTTGTGTAAAAGCTTTCTTAACCAATACTGGTTTGACCGTATCCTCAAACGTTGGTTTTACAATGAAGACGTCTTTAGCCTTTGTTAGTATTACTTTATGTATAATTGGCACATCAGGTTCATTTAAAACCGTTTTAATTTTAGAATCGATAGTGACAACGGCTGTAGTAGTTGATTTAATAGTATCAAAAGGTTTTGCTTTGGCAAAAAACTTATCTTGTTTGTCTCCATACGTCGCCTTAAGAGTACCTTTTCGCCTTGGCAACGGCTTCTTTCTAATTTCTTCCTTCTTACTAATCGATTTAGTTGATGTCAGCTTTTGAACAATCAGTTCGCCATCGACGTTTGGTATTAGAGGAAGAATGCTGTTATGGACTTTTTCATGATGGGAATTATTAACATAAGTCACTGTTGGAATTATGATTGGACTATCTATCAGCTTACTTGGTTCATCAGTTTTATTTGTGTTTGGTGTAAACGATGTCGTTGTAACTTCTTCTAGCATAACTTGTTTAGCAACCGTTGAGGGTGTCTCAGTACTAGTAGCCCCTGCTTCAGTGGTTGTTCGTTGTGCAGTGGTAGTAACAGTTTCTGTAGTAGTTGTTGTTTCCGTTTTTTTCTCATTAATATCAGTTGTGGTAGTATCATAGTCCTTGCTTTCATTATCTCTCCTAAATTCATAGTCCCGGCTGCAAATTCGACCGCACTCACAAATATTATCTATGTTGGCATTTGTTTTGAGACTCGCTAATTGTGTTTTGTCGAACCACGTGATGAAGTCGTCATCAGTGATTCCTCGCAACAAGGGACTACCAGGTCTAGCGTGGAAGAAAGTTTCGACGGCTAAGTCAGGACGCGTAGAGGGGTAGATTTTGGCAAAGGCTGGGCGTAAACTGGTGATGACAAACTTCGATCTAGTTTCATATGTGACGCAGACTGGGCAGGTTGAACTTATCTGAAATGTTGACAACATTTAAATTAACCATAGAATAGTGAGAAACCTGTACCTAATGATAATGTGTTTTGTTTATTGCTGTATAAAATCTAATAAAGAGAAAAGAAAGGAATAAAAGCAGCACCATCAAAGTTAGGTAACGTCTCGCGTTACGTTTCATGATTAAAAAAACATTAGAAACTTACATTAGCAAACACGAACCACACTGACTCTCCCCTCGAACCATAGTGCAGATCCGCAAATGTAGCTCCGTCGAGAACCACTGGATTGACTGAATGCATTTCGTAGCCCGAGAATAGAGATGCTTCTAGACGAAGAATCCCGGAGCGTTCCTTGCTCTTCCACCTATACAAAGAAATAAATATAAGTTTGATATAATTCTTGTATATCCAAAGAGATCATCGGTAAAGAGATTAAATTACACGCTTCTTTAAATAAAGACGTGTATGTAATTAGTAATTAAATAACTTATTTTTCTAAACAGGGTGAAACATTGATGAAGGACATCTAACGAGTTGAAATTCTGTTGGGCCATTTTCTGACATTGTATATTGAAGGATAGGATTTATAAACCCGTTTATCCAGTAAAATTTGTATGCTGGAAAAAGACAAAGATATATGTATTATGGCTTCTAATAGCTGACTGGATCTTCACGAGCTGACATGTCTCTGATTAGGTAGATACTAACCTGAAGCAAGTCTTAACAATCAAAGTTGGCAGGTTTCCTTGCAAGTCTTCGATACTGCTTCTCTCTGGTCGGATTTCCTCGATGATGGCAGATTGGATGTTCAACAAAGCGTTTTCAGGTTTCGGGGTGTACGTAGAGTATGTTATAGTTCCCTGAAATGAAAAATACTCATCAGTGAAACATCATAATAGTAACCAAGATGAGAAATTTTCATCATAAATGTTACTTTTTTTATGTAAAACTGCAGATATTATTGTTTTTTTTTGTAAGGAAAGATGACAAACACAGGCTGACTGATGAAAAGTACGCTTGAGGCCTTTCGATATTTACTTGTAATCTTAGGATTGAAAATGCATTGAGAACCCTGATAAGTCTAACCACCATACTCATTTTTAAACAAGTTCAGAAAAGGAGGAGGCTGTCATGTTTTTTTTTGTGTTTTGCTACCCGTTTGATACGGTGTACTCCGGAGAATGAATGAATAATTTAGATAACTCCTCAAATATTCAAGGAATAAATATACGTGGACGACATAACAGTAGGTATTATTATGATAATCACTAAAAGATGTGAAAAAAAGTTTTAAAGAACTAAAAACCATCATCAAAAATCAAGAAATAACTTCTTTTCGAATGATAGGTAATATGCCAGTCCAACTGAAGCCGGCGTCCTATATTTTCAACCAAAATCCGAATTCAGTTTGACTGACTTTTCATTATAAATGAAGTTATTTCTTGATTTTTAAAGGCGGTTTTTAGTTTTTAAAACATTTATTTTATTGAGACAGTCAACTCGTTCTCCCTCCTAGTTTTTTCATACAATTGTTTGAAAAATTGACACTAAGGGTGTACTGCCTTTTCGCAGAACTTTTTTTAGCCGAATTTCATTTGCCAACCAACGTTTCGCCGACAATTCACTTTGACAACTAACGATTCCCAAAATTTTATATGATAACTTTTTAATTCGCAGAATTATTATAAAGCGTATTATTATAACGCCTTTACACTTTTGGCAGACTCATCGTTTGTCAAATCTTTCACTTGGCTTAACAACTCTTGGACGAATAACGTTTAGTTGATGCAACATTTCCCTTTTCATACATTTGGCAAGATAGAAATAAGTAAGAAAAAAAATAACAAATTCTTTGGTTGGAAATTATTATATGTGTGCATGAGCGAGCGAGCAAGACCTTCCTGGGCAAAACCGACTCGGCAAGGTTAGGTTAGAAGAAGCGCAGCGAGTTCCCGCCTTAGCCTTCGAGGTTATTTTTTTTTACATCCCTTGAAAAAACTATGCTAATATTCTCCGTTTTTGGGGCTTAAAACAAGGCAGGGAGTACGTACTCAATAAAAAATTTGGTAAACAATAAACAACCAAATGAATATTATGCCAACTAAAACATTACACAACATGAAAGTAGGCAATTTGAAAAATAACGTTATAAAATACAGACCACATGTTGAGTTGGTAACTGTTAAGTTGGCAAATAAAACAAATACATTTGATAAGTTGGGAAATGAACGTTCGGCGAAATAAATTTACGCGAAACGTGAGTTGGGAAGTGATAATCGGCCATACAATTTTCTGCGATAAATAAGAGAACCACACTAAGGAACGACTTAATCGTCATTAACTGACTCTGAATGCAGTCGTATGACATCCGACCAGCCTAACTCCACACATGATCACACCAGTACATACACTGCTGATTGGAGTAGACAATGGCAAGATGGAGGTAGCGTTCTAGGGGAACTATATTATACAGACCCTGCTTTGATATTCTGATGGGGTTTCTTGAAGCGCTTTTTCTCCACAATGATGGTCTTGTGCGACGCGCTAGTACCTAGATTAACTCCCATTTACGTACGTGAAAAAAAAACCCTGTTTTGACCATTTTACTAAATAAATAAATTTGAATTTAGATTTTCGATCCATACCACCGTAACGTTTCACCCACTACCGTCAGGGGGCTTTGTACAAACCATAAAAAACAAACAATTAAACGCAGTCAGTTCTCTCCATCATAGGCTACCTGAACAGTGGCACATCCTGCGCCAGTGGCGTACACAAACACCTTCGTGGGCAACCCTGGGAGCTGCAGAGGTCGAGGAGTGGTGCGCGCGCGGAGCTCCAGCGTGTCAGTCAGCTCCATTCCAGCCGTAGCCAGCGACACTGTAAGCGCACGGTGCCTGAAATAGAAAACAATAGTAACACATCAATTCACGTTGCTCTAGTTAATAAAAGGTGAAAGGATAAGCGCGTTGGGCGAGTTACTGAACGCCTTCCTCATCCTTTATTTGCTAGTAATACTTAAGTGGCTAAGGCAAATCGAGCCACATACTAGAGACTAGGTTTGTTCATTTGACGCACGATAGTTGCTGCAAATGGACGTATAGTTATAGCACTCTATCAACTAAATACGTTCTGTCTGTTTAAATCTGGCGCTGCATTATCCGTCTGGATGCAATGTATACATATAAACTACGCTTTATGGTCAAGCTCTCAATCAATTAATTAACAAAATTAGCTTTTCAAATGAGCAAACCTTGAGATCTTTTGCCTCTGTCGTAAAAGCATCGGTTACGTTAACACTCATCAACTTGATGAAACCCTACAAGTTGACACTACAGGCCATCGACGCTCTTTCTCATATGCTTACTAATATGCATACCTGGGATATCTCGGGGAAAGTTCTAGGGATTTGATACCGATTAAAAAGATGTCAATGTAATTAAATTAATGTGCATATTGAACATTGTCGACTACTATAAAGAGGTTCGATGTCATATCTGACATCTAGCGACAATTGAGGAGACTGCAGATCCTCCTGCGGACGCTAGATGACAGCATTGCAATAATAAAAAGAGTTAAAGCTGATTTATCGAAATTGTATGTGATAAAAATGGGAAAAGTATTTACAATAAGTTAAGGATGGTTCTAGAAAAAAAATTGGTTATGACACCATGAAAAAAGTAAACAGTCTCATAAAATGTGACGAAATTTCAATAACCAACATGAATGAGAAATTGGTTTTGAGTCATTATAAATATTTTAAGAATGCCCCGTTGACCACTGTGGACGTTGAGAGAACGTTTAGCAGTTTAAAAAATATTGATTGTATATTATTTTAAATTAAACATACAAATACTCGTTTTAAATTGTTTATTTAAAAATTAGGAGAAAATAAGTAATATTTATTAATGTTGAATAACATTTAGATTATGGCAGTAACATCGCTATATTTTTTTGTCGATAATATATTTTGCTACATCACTTTCGTATAGATGCCCCGAGATATCCCAGGTATGCTTATATTCTAAAAATACAATCAAAAATTTAAATGTCACATTCAGAATACAAATTAAAGTAATAAAAATAACAAATCAACAATATATTTATCTAGTCGTCACTATAATCTTTGACAGAATATAGTGATTTCGTCAATAACAGATTTATAAGTCGGCGACCAAACTTTGCGTCCGAAGATTAGTTTTTTACCTCTGCGGGTAGACGCTTATAGAAAGCAGGTGCAAGGTTAGCAGACTGCGCTGCACCCTTATTAGCCTGTTTAGTGAGCCTTGGTGCCGCTGCAGAGGAGAGGCGCGGTAGTAGAAGAAACTTCCCTACAGGCCACACGTTCGTCCTTAAATTGTAACTAACGTGCCCTCACGGCCCTAATCAGTTACCTGTCATGTGCGAGCGAAGCGTACTGCGCTGCAGCCTTAGTAGCCTGGTAAGCGAGGCTCGGATGCCGCTGCAGAGTGGAAGCGCGGTAGTATAAGAAGCGCGCAGCCGCCTCGCCTTCAGCTAGAGCGCCGCGGGCGCATGCTGCGAGTAGCACTCGCACTCCTGCTACGTATTGTTCCATTGTTACTGCCTCTGTAAGTTGAGAACGACTTAACGATTACTGGAGAGGGTTGATTTTGAAAATCTGAGTTGGTGTTAGAATAGTCTTTACTGCTGTTGTTGTGGTTCTGTAATTTGTTAGCTAGTCAAAAATTTGTTACGACGCGACATATTTTTAGTTCGACTTTATGTTATTGAAATATTTACAAAGAAGTACAAAAAAAATTGTGGTCTACGTGAATAGTAAGTAATATCACTTAATCCAGTTTTTGACAGCTAATTGTTTACCGTGAATACATTAAATTAATACACACAATAGTTATTTTACATTTAATCTCTAGACATTTTTGATGTGTGTAAATTGGTAACATCAAAGACAAGGGCACAACGTTATTCTACTCAAACTTTGTCAAAAGTGAGAAAAAGACCGCGAAAACGTATTCAAAAATATCTGCTGCGTCAAATACCGTATGAAGTTGTCTTTATGTTCCTGGAAGTTTCTTCTAGAAGCCAATCAGCGGCGTCCTTCCGTGGCGCTGGCCACCCGAACTCTCCCTCTTCAGTAGTGGACGCGTTCCTCAGTATCACCAGAGCTTCAGGGACCATTGGACTTCTGCCAGGGGAAAAAGGAAAATATGTGTAATTCTAGTTTACTTCTTTAGGTACCAAATTATGCTAACAAAACCACTGAAATACAAAAAAAAACAAACCATCAAATTGACGCAACCTTCATAGTTTAAAAACATGGTAGAACAACTAGCAATGAAAAGACGCCTAAGAGGCTTTTAAATTAGCAAAGAGGTTAATTATTACCTTGCAAGAACGAGTGCCAGTACGGAAGCGGCAAGAGCAGCCGGGGATGTAAGATTGTGTAGATTTTTCTCCAAATACGTCTGCGATCGTTTCGCAATATCTGCATCAATCTAAAAAAAAAGTTATCATCATTAGCTTATCATACTTGCCAACAGCTGGCCATAGACCTCTCATTTTGTAATCTACAAAAACTATATAGGGCAACCAGTAAACAATTCATTTTGCAATAAGTACATCTATTTACTTTAATGACGTTTTACCGTCTAAAACATTTACCTGATTCTCAACACCAACTTCAAGCAGAGTTACCAACGTCTCAGCGGTAACCTCGACCCGTCTTTCCCATTCTATTTCCTCAGGAGTCATATTGCCATCTTTGTCATAATAATAATACTCATTGACATCAACATCCTTTGTAGTGCCATTATTTTTAATGATTTCTACGGGGTAGTAATCAACTTCCTCATCAGCTGGCATAGGAGTGAAAGAACCGTCTGGATTTTGTCTATTTTGGATCCATTTTTTAATCGATTGCAATAGATCTGGGTCAATTGGATAGTATGATTGTATTTTTGTTAAGATCTCGAGGATTTTGATCGTTGATAAATGACTGCTCATTGCTGGGTGGTCGCTAAACGAGTTGTCGCTTTTACGGAATGATAGCAGTACTTGAACCTGTAATAAAAAAGATATTGAATACTGAAAAAATTAATAAGCAGTAGGTTGCGTGGAAATAGACTCAAAATAAAAAAATATACGTCTGTTGTGACCACACAAAATAAAATTGCTCAAATCGACGTTTTATTCGTAAAATAAAAACGATTCTCATGAAATCCAACGAACCATCCAAACTAAAACAGTAATGGTCGATAGAAATTAATTTAGGTAAATCGCGTGGAAGGTATTAATTAGGGCTTGGAATTTTTGGGGGAGCTTTTGACATGTTGTAGGGAGAGCACACCACGGCACTATTTTTACAGTGCTTTATCATAAAACTTACCTGCTCAGGCAACTTCTTTAGTATTCTCTCTCTCTCTGCGTCTTCTACCAAGTGTGGAATATGTTCTAATGCCAACAACGGAGCTAAACCAGCCGCGGCCGCTGAGAGTTGAGAGTCCCGCCACACCTCTGACCACTGGGCGCTTGGATCTGACTGAGGAGTGTACAGAGGCAGGTGGAGGCCTCCAGAGACCAAGAGAGTCCCGCTCGCAGAGCCAGGAACCACACCGTGGGGGAGACCCAGCTCCAGTACTTGAGAGAAGCCGGCTTCTTCGTTGAAGTTCCATATCCTGAAAAAAATATTTGGCTGAATAAGTGAACCATTTAAAAATAAGCTAAGTTGTGCGCCTAATATAAATTTTTGTTAGGTAAACACACTTGACAGAAACAAATAATGCACCAATATTGCATTTCAAACTAGAAATATTTCAATAGTCACATTTTAAAAGGTTTTTTATTTATTTGAAAATAGATTTGCTCTTGTCCTTGGAGGACGAAGATTTTGTCAACGATAACGTTTTATAGGTTACCCAGTAGATGCCAATTCACCGTAGCTTTCAAGCCGTAGCTATATAAAGTATCGGAAAATAAGGTAAACATTGCAGTTTTATGGCCTCTTCGTACTTGCTTATTTTTTAAATCGCAAGAATAAGATAGAAGTAGCAAAACTAGGCTTACCAAATGCCGATCAAACAAATAAAGATATATCAATATTTTACCGACCCCGTGTGGTTGCCGGGTTAGAATAGTGCCACTCCATGTCTTCCCGTGGATGTCGTAAGAGGCGACTAAGGGGATAAGGGCTTATAGTACTGTTAGGCGATGGGCTTGCAACCTGTCACTAATACACTAGTAAACTTTTCAGCCTATTTGTGCAAAATGTGGTTACAGAATTATAAACAATTATTTTTACAGTTGTTGGTATTTCTGTAGCTGTGCTTACCCCACTCTGGGAATAAAGTCGTGATGTTATGTATGTGTATGTATTTTACCTTGTTGCATTGTAATAAGGTCCACAACTGGATACATCTCTTTGTAGTCGACTTTACTGACGTATATTAAGGTTGGCTAAAATACTACTCAATTTTAGTCACGAAGTAAGACATAATTTTCAAAAAAAAAATCGTGCTGTAAAATGGCGAGCATGTACTACCACATAACTTTTTTGCTATCGAGCTGAAGACAGTTTCGTTTTTAGGAAAGCCGATTGGTATATTAAAGAGCTTATAACACCTAATCATATACGAGAGGGACGCCGCAATACGTTGGAATGAGAAAAGATATCTCTATACGTATCTAGAATATTGTGGTGCTCGTCAGGCTCAACCTTACTTACCTGAAATCAGCCTTGTCTCCCCAAAGCGCGCTGAACCCGACGAACTTGATCCTCATGTCAGTCGCAAGAGGCCACACCAGGAGACGTCTCTCGGAGGGAGCCGCCCCTCTCCCCACTGAGAGCCTGGCGCCTTCCCACCAGACCCACCATGCGCACCACGAATCAGACCCAGAGCAATCTTCGTCACTTTCCGTTTGTTCTGCACTGGCTAGGTGGACATCGTAGCCTGGAATTTAAAAATGGAACCATAAGTATAGGTCTTAAGGTCAAAATCATAGAAGTAAACAAGCCAGTTGGCCTCTTTAATTTAATTTTATGCCCGATAGGAAAATCCTTGTTGTTTCCTGATCTGTGGAACCGTGTTGTAGTCCTACACATTTTACTCTGGTTATCATCACCAGATTCCAAACACGACGCAGTAAGACAACCCAAAATGTTCCTAAGGGTTTTTGAAGCAACTTAAAGTCTGCTTTTCTTTCGAAGTGGATTTACTTGTACAGATATAATGTGATTTTAGTGTTCTGCAGTCAACACGGAACCCTTATAGCTTCGTCATGTCCGTCGTCTATCCGCGGCTTTACATAGAGACTATGTCTACAACAAAGCTGTAATTTAGCATAGTTATAACTTGTAAATAATTATCCAAAAAAGTTGTAAAGTAAAATCTAGAAAAAAAAATCGCGTTTCTTCCATACATGTAAAGCAAAGGTAATTTTTTTGAAGTTTTGGGTATATTGAACTCGAAAAATGCAATTTTCACTGGAGTTGCGTATCACTCCGTATTACGGCCAATACTACAAGTACTACCAATTTGAAAATATCTTAAGTTTGTACCACAAACGGCTTCGGAACGGTCGGAACCCTTCACTGAGCATGGTCTGACATGCAATTGCCTGGTTTTTCGAATTCACTTCTACCCTGCAATATCAATAGTGAGCCGCGAACGCTCTATGCCCTGTGAAACTATTTTATACCTAGGAAATCTTGCAGTAACCTTCCAATTCCAAGACTTAGTCAATAGTCTTACCATGTTTTCCTCTAGCAATCCACACCCGGCTCTTCTCAAATACAACTCGGTACATGTCGTCTGAAGGCTCCCGGACATCTGACAATGCCACATGAGCTGCTCCTTGCGCCCTCAGTTCCAGGACCAAACCAGCTCGGTTCCGAGGGGCTGCAACCCACTGCCACTCCCAAGACCCTCGCGAGGACACGGCCAGATGTTCTGAAAGAAGAGAGCAGTTCAGTTGGTAAAGATGTTTTTGGTAGGGTAGAATTTGTTGCGGCACGTTATAAGTCTTAACAAGCTGGTTTTCTTGCTATCAGTATTAATTTCTTTAAGATAATATTTATGGGAAATTGGCAAGTACTTCACCAACAAAAGCATAGTTCTTGTGTAAATTAAATTAATACTTAATTCATCTTTATTCCTTCTGACTAAAAAAATGGGTATCTGGGTAAACCAACTTTTAGACATACAATTTTGTTCGGTGGGTGACGCAAGGGACAAGCGATCATGTTTTGTTAGAAAACGTATTTTTTGCATTTTTTTTTCATTATATCGTAGGATTCCTTTTATAAACTGTACATACATACATACATAAAGTCACGCCTTTATTCCCAGAGTGGGGGTAGGCAGAGCTACAGAATTACCAACAACTCTAAAAAACTTGTTGATAATTCTCTAACCACATTTTGCACAATCAGGCTAAGATGTTTACCAGTGTATTAGTGACAGGTTGCAAGCCCATCGCCTAACAGTACTACAAGCCCTTATTCCCTTAGTCGCCTCTTACGACATCCACGGGAAGACATGGAGTGGCACTATTCTAACCCGGCAACCACACGGATACACAAACTGTAAACTGTACTGTACTGTGTGTAAACTGTATTGAATCGTAATAGCATTTGAAAAAAATGCAAGGTCATTTAAAGTGTAAATTGATGTGGAAGTTGATTGGTACCATAGCGCAAGAGATAAAAGTTTTGTGGGTGAAAAAGTTGCTTCACCCATTTGTTCGATAAACTAAAATAAAATTTTGAAGAGAAGATTAGGTTAGTGGAAGATTATCAATGATCACTCACCATTCGCACAGAAGTAGGCGCTCTGGGTGTCACTCCGATGCAACCCCTCAGGCAGGACCAGGACACTCGCTGATCTGATGACGGAACCCACCAGGGTCTCGTTGTTGAAAGATGTGTACGAAACGGAGCAGTTGTCAGCGCTGTAGCCAGTCACTTCCACTGAAATAAAGATGATTGATTTTGTTTATCGTATCGAAATTATAAAGGGTTTGCCTAAAGTTATTCGTAAAGAAGGTATTCAAAATATTAAATAAATAAATAGATATCAGGGGACAATCTCACATAAATTGACCTAGTCCCAAACTTTAAAAAGGCTTGTGGTATGGGTACTCGACAACGTTAAACATACTTAAATACATAGAAAATATCCAAGACTCAGGAACAAATATTCGCGGTCATCACAAATATCTGCCCTCACCGGGATTTGAACCTAGGACCGCTGGCTTCGGAGGCTGGGTCACTCCCAACTAGGCTACCGTGTCGTCAAAAATAGTAGAACAAAAATGGTAGGTATATGGTATGACGGTGGTGTGGTTACAAAATTATTAACAAGTCTTTTAAGAGTTATTGGTATTTCTGTAGCTCTGCGTACCCCACTCTGGGAATACAGGCGTGATGTATGTACCTATGTATGCAGAAAAAATATTTTAAGCTTTTATATATAGAGGATGAAGTCTCAAATAGTTTTTTAGTATTAATAGTGCATTACAGATTTAGTGGTCGTTTGTCTCTATTCCCCCGAAAAACGTCGCAGATCGCTTCAGCCGTTCTGGCGTGATCGAGTAACACAACTCTAAACTTACGCATTTATATTAGTATTAGTGTAAGTAAGATACGATAAGATTAGTAAGAAGTAAGATAAGATTAAGAAGATACATAAACCAATAAATAAACATAATATGAAAATGATCTGAAATTTATTCACTCAAAAAAAAACTTGTATCTTTCTTAAACTTCTAAAAACCCCTTCGTTGCCGTAAAATCACTTGTAGTAAATTGTACAAATCAGTTCTACTTTTGTAATACAACAATAAACAAATGTAACAAAGCGTCTGATTTTACTATTAAACTTTTTTTTTTTTTTATCTTAAGGAGGAGGCACACGAGCACTCAGGCCACCTGATGGTAAGTGGAATCTGAGACCCATTAGACATTTGAATTATCAAGACTATAATCCTAAGACCTCAAATGCCCTGCCAACCCTGAGGACTAAGATGGAATGCCTCTATGCTAGTAATTTTACCGGTTGTCTTATCCCCACACCGGAACACAACAATGCGAACACTGTTGCTTGGCGGGTAGTTAATGGATAAGATGGTGGTAGCAATCCGAACGGACCCTGCACAGGGTCCTACCACCACTAAACTCTACTTTCGGTGACTTGTTTTCATTGCAACCAATTTCCCTATAGTAGTGTCTGAAATTGCAATAACGTGATCGCATCTTTGTGCTACTTCGTGCAAATCAACACATACCCAGCTTAAAAGCTATCCAAAATTCATGTCGTAAATCGTTCTCATAATCCGGAGCTAGCATAAAACTATTTTATTTGTTCCCGTGCTCTACTATTCTCAGCGGAGCATTTTTATCTCTATATTTTATGGTAGCGCCTGTTCCTGCTGAACGCAAGTTACGAGCGCCTAGCGGAGTTTTCAACTTTAATACTCTCGGTGTGAATAGTCTTATAAATAATGATACGTTATGGCAGCACTTCTATCTTACTATTTTATTTGGTTGTTGGTTGAGGAACGCAGAGTTTTCTTTAGTTAAGCGTAGCTATACAAACAACCAACGTGAAATAGTCCATTGTGCGACGAAAGGTATCTTTACAATTTTACGGTAAATTTTCAATACAACGGAAAAGTAAAAAAAAAAGCGTGAGTTAGCATGCCGAATTTTTCGGACCTTACCCTGTAGCAAGAACGGAAAAAAATACATAGTAATTTATTAATATGCAACCGACGTCCATCTTTTTGTTCGGCAGTGATACATTTATTTTGGGATTTTTTTCATGAATAATTGAAATTAAGTGAGTTTTACATCAATTGGCTTATTTTCGACTGTTCGACATAATCATATTTTGGTAATTACAGTATTTTTATTTTGTACCCTAGCGACCCACCAGCTTTGCCTCGCTGCAAATTTCTAACTTCCCTTGGATTTTTCATTTTATTTCTTACATAAGAACCTTCTCCTGACAATTTTTTTTTTCAGTTTTTCGATGCGGTGGATCACGCGTGATGACGTTACCTAGGGAAGTAGGGATTCATTTTTATATATTTAGTTAGATAAATTTATTCGTAGTTTTAAATGTACTAATCGGAAAGTTACCAATTACTTGCAGTTGTTGCAGTGCTGTAGTCTAATTCCGCTTTATTTACTCGTAAGTCATTTCTCTATCGAATTTTAATCCTTGCTATTTTTGATTGGCTGCCCGTAAGGGTAAAACAAGAAGATAGAATGATAAATTGCAATACTGTACTTTAAGAGGATTATGAAGCAAAAAAAAATCATACTAAATGCGATAGCGTTTTTCTCTCCTTAAACGTTGTCCGATTTTTACGATTTTTGAATATGTTGTAGATATTTTTCTGTGCATTTTTCTTTCCAGAAATATTTATTGGAAAGAAAACATGAATAAAAAATCAAAGTTTCTACAACATATTCAAAAATTGTGGAAATCGGATTAGATTTAGGCGGTAAGAAACGTTATCGCCCGAAGCTAAATTTGTTTGGATTATTTTTGACAGCTAAGCGATTTAAGCATCGCTTCACAATCCTCTTAACGAAATGATAATTAACACTATTTCCGCTATTTCTCTACATTCGCCCCAGACCCAGGGGTCACAAATGGGCTCTCCAGGATACTGCGGGCGTATTGCTAAGGTAATAGAATCCAGCAGGTTTATCGGCGACGCACACCCGGACGATATAGTAGAGAACAATTCAAGGTAGATTTTATGTTATTGCCTTCCTCGTGTATTGATGCAATTCTCTCAAAATGAGAGACGTTGACGGGAATTTATTGAGGAGCAAGGATTTTGCAGTGTTGCTTTGAGATAGTGTTGTAGAAAGGCGCTAGCTTGGTGATTTGGAGCGCAATCACTTGGTACCAAGTTAAAACCCTAAGTAGATATTTTAACAAAATTAAGTCTTCTCCGTAGAAAAATGCTATTCGTCAATGATGTTAATAAAAATTGAAGTTCCGATGAATGGTACGTTGGAGAGACAAACTATTTTTGATTTGCAAAAATAGATCTAATGAAAATAGACTCTGTATATCGTATGATTTGTTTTAGTATAAAAGTCTTAATGCGCAAATAAGTGGTCTTTATATTTTGACATAGCTGCCTACGAAATTCAAATGTCGCTAAAGTTGACGCTTCAATTAGACTGATGCATCTTATCGATCTGTATTTATTAATGTGCCAACTGCCAACGGAAGTGTGGCATCATATATTTGGCTGACCTTCTTAACTTCCTGTACAGACTTTCTGTTTTCTTAATGTAAAATATACTGTTACACGCAAGTGCGAGTGAGACAGCGACAACTAGCAACTCGAAGTACTATTAAACGAGCAATAATTATAACAGCCAATATTTGTAATCACGTAACGGGTCAAATTTGATCTGTCAAGACGTCATCTTCAGAAAAAATCGGGTTCCACCGAAAAATCGACATAGTACATAGAGACTATAATATTAAATTGTAATTTAATAGTGTCGTCTACATATAGAACTAGGTTGCCAATGTACTTTGACCGATGCGACTTCAATCAGAATGCTCATTCCAAAACAAATTAAATTACGCTAAATCATATTGCTCCATCAAATCTGAACCCGACGTCAGCAAGTTATCACAATATTGCAAATTCTATATGCATAATTCACGAATTTGCATCTGATGATCTAACACAGAATTCAATCTAAATGCTAATTGATTTTACGCTAACAATTGACCAACGTGGGTTAATTAACAAACCCTTAGAGATGTGAGATGGAAGATATATTTTGAAGTAAAATATGTGGTGGGTTGAACGTCCAACTCCTCCGGGATGCTCGTTGGGTTTTCCGCATATATTAAGAAATATAAAGGTTTATTTTGAAAGAAGGTTAGAAATGTTCAACGTGTACATGTTATGTCGACATTTTGAATAAAATATTCTGTTTTGTTTTTAGTTAAACTGGACCGAGAGACTGATGAAAGAATCTGGAATTTGCATTTGGTATTAACCTAGGAATTTAAAATTATCGAACTTGGCTAAAAGCAATGTCACGTCTTTAGAATAGAATCTATGAAAACCGTAACTTGAACAATTTATACGGCTAATAAACTGGAAGAAGTGAAAAATCATGTCAGATTTGAAACATTGAAGAAAAATAAATTTATTAACTCTATATTTTTAAAGATGTACCCACAGGAAAACTTACACATGTATCGCAAATTATAAAGGATCAAAATTATCCCTACATTATTTGATATTCTGTAATGTATTCCGCAGAATATTGGGTATATTTTCTATTTATTTAAAATAAGTAAGTAGTGGTTTATCATAATGTAAGTTTTTATTAGAATTCAAGATTTCACTTTCAATAGACGACTTTTGAGTGTAGATTATAGTTTTTCAAATTGGCAATTGATTGTTTTTAATATCTATGATAATTTCTCAGGTTAAATGTTATTTACAATTGTCATCAACCTAAATTGGTTTACCTATACACGCAGATTTTGATCCCGAATATGTTGATCAATTTCAAACAGTAGTTACAGCATGAACACTCCAATCACACGTCACGTTTTCAAATCACCTTTAGCATTCGACATTCTAGGCCTATATTCTACTAAGTAGGTAAAATATTATTGCTTACGAGTTTACTCTTCTCACTTGACATTGGCGAAATCACTGCGAAATATCGCGGTGGGCTGCCATTAATAAAAAACCGGCCAAGTGCATGTCGGACCACGCACAGTGAAGGGTTCCGTAGCTGGGATGAACGTTCATGGTTGAAATTCATTTTTTTTTTTTTTTTTATTAAAATCTCAAAAACTACACAGCGTATCGTGTTCAAAACAATTTTGGTTGGAAGTATTTCGTATGTTCTACTACTGTAATTTTTATTAGAATGTTCTATTTAACAGTTCAAAAGCTACCCACCTGGACAGAATTTTTACGACTTTAGAAACGTATATCTCGCCAACTGTTCGAGTACGTAAAAAAAGTCACTTAAAAACCTCTGTATCATTTTGGAAGCCCTATCTAAAAATACCCCACACGCTGATGTAACTCAAAAAAAAATTTTTTGTCCCCTAGTTACATGTATGGAGAGCCACCCCAAATTTTTTTATTTTTTTATTTTACTACATCATTGTATAGCGGTTCATAGAATACATCTATCCTCCAAATTTCAATTATATAGTGCCAATAAGCTCTGAGTAAAATGGCTGTGACATACAGACGGACAGACGGACTTGACGAAATTATAAGGGTTCCGTTTTTGCCATTCGGCTCCGGAACCCTAAAAAGAAGAAGATTCTCAAAATGATATAGACACGACGTATTCTCTTGACAATAGAGTCGAGTGCAGATCATTTTGAGCTCTTTGGTTGCGTAGCTACTTTTGCTGCTGACTGGACTTACTAAATGCATATCCGTATTGAGAAGGCGCTATTTCTAATCGTGAACCAAGTTTCTTAAGGATACTAACATTACTTACGTGATAGGAGGAAGAATTTAGTTTTCGAGGCGTAGATTCGAGTTATTGCTACGAAATAACAGCATTCACAGAGCAACATCCTAGTGAGATCAGATGTACTCGAACAGATAGTGTTGACACGGCACAAGAACGCTACAAGATGAAATTTTCCACTAACAATATTTTATCACAGAAATATTTTGTAGTATTTGAAAATGTTGACGCGTTTTATTGGATAAAATCATATGGACTTTTCAACAAAATTTAACGCAAAGATTTGAACGCTGTTGCGTGCAGTTACCAGATTTCTATACTGATTATCAATTGCGCTTTATTTCTAGAGGTTCTATGAATGTTTTTTCATATCAAGACAAGAAAAAAATCATCGTCACGTCACGCTAGCCTAGTTGGTAGTGACTCTGCTTTCGAAGCTAGGGGACCTGGGTTCAAATCCCGGTAAGGGCAGATATTTATGTGATGAGCACGAGTATTAAATGTGTTCCTGAGTCTTGGATGTTTTCTATGTATTTAAGTGTATATTTCTCTATATAAGCAAGTTTATCATTGTCTAGTACCCATAGTATAAGCCTAGAGCTTAGTTTGGGGCTAAGTCAATTTGTGTGACATTTTCCTGTGATATTTATTTTATTTATTTATCGTCAAAATATATCATTGACTATCTGTGACAGGGTTCTATTCGCAGTTCTACAATTAAAGATGTTGCATCTTTATTTATTACAGAAACATATGGATACAACACTGCAATAAAGTTTAGTGGTGGTAGGACCTTGTGCAGGGTCCGTCCGGATCGCTAACCCCATCTTATCCATTAACCTACCGCCAAGCAACAGTGTCCGCATTGTTGTGCTTCGGTGTGGGGATAAGACAACCGGTGAAATTACTAGCACAGAGGCATTCCATCTTAGTCTTCAGGGTTAGCAACGCATTTGAGGCCTTAGGATTGTAGCCTTAAGATTATAGTCTTTTAAACTTTGCCTCATATCTGCGAGCAAGCAATGTGCAGGGAGTATTTCAAAAAACCTATCATAACATAGCGTGTCTAAAAAAAACTGTGATTGCAAAATATATATTTAACAGACCATTAGTATGTTTTAACAGACCACAACTGGTATTGTAGATATTTTAACGGAACCAATAAAAGAATCCAAATGCAAACTCAGAAATTTTAACAATCCCGCGAACACTCAAGTTGATTCGGAAATTGCCAACAATTCTGCTGTCTCTTTCCCCCGGGGCGGTCACACTTGTTACTCCGGCTCCAACTTCGCAAGATTTTAATTCCTCGAGACCCAGTTTAGTAATTTCAGTCGGCAAGTTCATTAAAATATTTTGCTTGGCAGATTACCTTCTCGGTGAAGGTCTGTGATAATTTCCGAACAACTTTGTATCGTTGAAGCTATTGTTTGCTGTGAGTGGGTCAGCTGTCTTAAAATGGAGTTGTGGTAGTTAAAAAAATAATTGAAATAAAATTATTGTGAGACTTATAAATAGTTTAAGGTTGGAAAAAATTCCGAATTGAGAAAGTTGCGTCAGAGAACAAAATGTTTTGGTTCAAGGATACTCGTCGTACTCATTTATTTGAATATTACATATCAAAATGGAATTTAAATGAAATTGAAAATGAAAAAAATAATAACTAACTTTCTATTTAAAGTCATAATGGTGCCGTCTTAGATAATTTTAGTAGGTATAAACACTTCAATCGCCGGTATCTCAAGAACCAATGATGTCTTCTTAGTCGTGATAGTTTTCCTTTAAAATTCGTTATATGCTCTTTCATTTAAGTTATTTTTCAGATTTTTAGTATTTGTAGTTTTTGCTGTAGGGGGGGGGACACTTGAGTGTAACAAAACTTAGCGCTTTAAAGCTTAATATTTCTTAAACGGATAATATTATCAAATAATTGTTCTAGCAAACCCATAATATTTTTGAAAAACCTATCCAACAATAGCCCACACTATGGAGTAGACGAGAAAAAAAAGATACATCCCCAAGTTACGTGATTTCAAGATATATATATTCATGACAAATTACAGATTTCTAGTACTAAGAGCCTCTGAGCTAAGCTGCGGACGGACGGACATGACGAAACTATAAGGGTTCCTAGTTTGACTACGGAACCCTAAAAATACACAAAATTGTCATTGTAGCAAGTTAACATTATAGGTAATTAAACCCTATTGGACTTACCCCCGACGCGAACAATGTTATATGCAAAGCCCGGTTGGGACGGGGGAAATTATGTACTGACGTCTCAATAGTGCGCGGACGCATTTCGTCGTCTTACTTACTCAAACTCGTATCTGCATATTTTGTTTGCCGTTGGTAAACTTATTGCCTCTAAGTATTTCTGAACTAAAATGAAATTACCAATCGCAAAAAAAATATGCAGATATGAGTTTGAGTAAGTAAGACGACGATTTATAAATCGATGTCGATAAAGAGTAACATGTACTGCACCACCGTTATGTCATTCCGATATATTATAATTATACACAAAAAAAACTATTGTCGGAGTATTTTTTCTTTTAATTTTCCGTTTTAAACTTATTTGCTTTGGTGATATGATAATATCCATTTAAGCCAACTACGATCATACGTTCTAAATCAATCGTCATTTTTATTTTTTTTATTTTTTTATGTTAAGGACACACGAGCACTCAGGCCACCTGATGGTAAGTGGAATCTGAGACCCATAGACATTTGAATTCTCAAGACTATAATCGTAAGACCTCAAATGCGTTGCCAACCCTGAGGACTAAGATGGAATGCCTCTATGCTAGTAATTTCACCGGTTGTCTTATCCCCACACCGGAACACAACAATGCGAACACTTGCTTGGCGGGTGGTTAATGGATAAGATGGTGGTAGCGATCCGGACGGCCTCAGCACAATTTCAAAGATTGATATAATAAGTTGAGTCATTGTCAGATAAAGGTTGTTTATAATTGCGATAAGCATAAATTAATGAGGTTTGCAAGTAATGCGAAAAGTACCTATATCGAATCGATGTTGTTTTTTTATAATTACGATCATTCAAGAATCGCTTCATATGGATATCGATAGAATAGTCGATATTTAACTAAGCACTAGCAGAAGTGCATTCTTGCTCCCGTCAAACGGCCGTTTGGTTATATGTTAAAGTTGTGTGTTCGTGTGTCTGTGTGGTATCGTAGCTACTAAATGGATATACCAAATGAAAAAACGGTTGAGCTATTTAACACATTCAGTGCCAACGACCCGATATCGTGTTCACTGTCAGTAGCTTTTCGCTACATAGCGGAAAATGCTGCTATTATATAGCCTCCTCGATCCTGTTTTTTTTTTGTCGTCATAAAAGACGATAATCCTTTATTAAGTACTTTTCCTTTGAGTCCTGAACCTTCCGCCGCTTGATAAAATAATTGTTACCGTTTTTCGTTATATCAAAGTTGACCTTAGCACTACTTAGTTGATCAAAGTTGTACTTTATAAAGTACTATCGGTTTTTCCGGATGAGTTTAATTGCGTAGTGTCAGGCCTTAAAGTGAACGTCCATTTCGTTCTTTGTAAAGGATGCGGGAATCCAGGCTACAGCACTCGTAGCACTCGTCAGCACTCGTAGCATTCGTCAGCACTCGTAGCACTCGTCAGCACTCGTAGCATTGGCAGACGGTGAACATTTTCAACGCTATGTCAAATACAAAAGATGACACTCACACGCCAATAACAGCTTAAAACTAGAGCTAATGTCAACCTTGCCTCATAGATACTCGGGTCTATTTTGCGCTGTCAGCCGTGACGAAAATATCCGTCGTTAGTGTTGAACCTGTGTTCTCTGCCTTTTCGCCGACAAATCTTTGACAAATGCATCGTTTCGCTACCTATTCATTTGCCAACCCGCTTTTTTTTCTGTAACTACAACTATTTCCGATTTTTTATAAAACTAACCTAACCTATAGGGTATACACGATAGTTATGAAATAAATCCAGAATTATTTACAGTTTCGGAAAAAAACGCGGGTTGTCAAATGATATATCGGTGAAATGAATCATTGGTTATGAAATGATAGAATCCCGGCGATATCCGTCAATGGCGTTGAAAATGTTAACAGATATCAGCTTGGTAAGTAGAGTATATTTCGGCGGTTTTTAGTTATTCTTATGGTTGAACCCTTCTTACCTGTAATGTTCTTTCGGCCAGGAGTGTTCACGGCAACCCGAACCACCAGCTGCGTGCCCCCGCGCGGGCCGAGTCGCAGTCGCTCGGTGACGTACAAGGCTCCCGTGCTTGCGAAAGCTGCGCCGGCGCTGAGCGCCAGTAGGGCTGTCACCTGAGGAAAATAGTTTCGAAAATCACGGGACAATGCCACACAAATTGACCTAGTCCCAAACTAAGCTCTAGGCTTGTACTATGGGTACTAGACAACGATAAACATACTTAAAAAGAGAAATAAATACTTAAATACATAGAAAGCATTTAAGACTCGGGAACAAATACTCGTGCTCATCACACAAAATATATCTGCCCTTACCGAGATTTGAACCTGGGACCTCCGGTTTCGGAAGCAGTCACTCCCAACTAGGTCAACGTGACATCAAATATATTTTGTTACTCGAAAGGAATTATTTTAAATATAATAACATCACGCCTTCTTTCCCAGAGTGGGGTAGGCAGAGCTACAGAAATACCAACAACTCTAAACAGACTTTTACTACAGAAGTTTACTAGTGTATTAGTGACAGGTTGCAAGCCCATTGCCTAACAGTACAGCAAGCCTTTATTCCCTTAGTCGCCTCTTACGATATCCACGCAAAGACGTAATGACACTATTCTACCCGGCAACCACGGGACTATTTAAACAATATTTTTTTAAATTCCATAAAAAATGTAAACCCATACACGATAGAAGTTAAAATAAAGTAAACAATGTTTAAAATGACTATGCGTAACATTATATTACATACAAAAATCCTACAATCGAACGTAACCCCGAAAATAGTTTTGAATGACCATACATTCGATAAATAACGGTGCGGGTTGGGTGTGGTGGGCTGTTATCCGCAACTCGCCGACTTCAATAAAACTGGGCGGTTATAAAAACAAATGTATATTGCTAAGGACAAAAATTAAAAAGCTTAAACTTTTTTCGTCAAGAAAACTAGTCCTACATATAGATACCTTAATTATCGTGACGTAATGGAAAAGTTAATGTTTCTAAATTTTTGTCCTTGACGAAGAACACTTTTTTTGAAAACTGCCCAATTAACATTTTTAGTCACTAATTTTTTTTGTGTGTCTATCATTTCTTCGAAACAACCTTCATCGAATGTATCATTTCATCGAACGCTATTTTCTGCTGTATAGAATATAATAGAATAGAATAGAATCCTTTATTCGGCTAGTTAATTATAAAACAAAAACAAAAAAACACATAGGTACAATTGAAGAAATAAAAACAATAGTAACATTATAAGTAATTAAAACATAGTTAATAAGCATAATGTTTTCAGGATATCTAAAACATCTAACCTAACCTAACCTACGTAATTAATGTTTAAGATACCCTGAAAACATTATGGTTTCAGCAGAAAATAGCGTTCGATGAAATGATACATTCGAAGAAGTAAAATTCGATGAAGTGATGAGTTACCATTTTTTTAATTGAGCATAATCAACCTACACAACCAACACTGACCAATTTATATAGATATAAAAAAAATATATAACTTTTATTGTCACACGTTATGTTTTTCTTAAGTGGTGGTAGGACCCTGTGCAGGGTCCGTCCGGATCTCTACCCCATCTTATCCATTAACCACCCGCCAAGCAAGAGTGTTCTGGTGTGGGGATAAGACAACCGGTAAAATTGCTCGCATAGAGGCATTCCATCTTAGTCCTAAGGGTTGGCAACGCATTTGAGTTCTTAAAATCATAGTCTTGAGAATTCAATTGTCTATGGGTCTCAGATTCCACTTGCCATCAGGTGGCCTGAGCGCTCGTGTGCCTTCTACTTAACATAAAAAAGGACAAAATTACATGGTTCGTAACTTTTAGATCACGATATCCCAGATAGACTATTATATTCCATGTAAAGCCTGACAAGTTTCTATTTGGCCCTATTTCAATACAAGTTTGTATTGAAATAGGGCCAAATAGAAACTTGTCAGGCTATATACCCTTTAAAAGAAATCACTAACAGGCACATTAATAACAGAATTACTAATAGCCTTACAAAACTACAGGAAACTATTTACTTATCGACCACCCGACATTATTTATTGTTTGGTGCTCAATCACAGTATCTTTTGTTGCCAGATCAAACATTAATTCTCGTACACACGCGCGCCGATGAGGGAGTCATCCCTCACACATTATGTCAATAATAACTCGCAGTGACCAACCTTTTGCGTACTCTCGGGATTTAAAGGGAAAATAGGAGAGTTTATTCAAAGAAAAGGTGACATAGGGGTAATTTGTTTGGAGTTAGAGATTATGCGGTTGTTTCCATTTTTTTGTCATAGTTTCTTTGTTTACATAATTATAGGTACTAATATATTTTTCATTGCTGTAACTAAGGCTAGGTTAGGTTAGGTTAGGTTCAAAAATGATTTCCAACTCAACTTCAAAAATGATTTCCGTAGTCCAATTTAATTCTTTCGAAAGCAGGGATAACCTACTAAATACCTTTCGGAGGTGAGATCTGTTGTGTTGATTCTGCTGATATTTGGGCCAAAAAGGAAGATGGGGGAGGAGGGAGACTTCGGACTTCGTGATTGGGTGTTTGGCCATTTATTGTAGTTCGAGTTACAGAGTTCGAAGTTATTGTTATAATTTGTGATGGTAATAAAGTACTTCAATATATTATGAGGTTGTTAGAAATGTTTAAGGACTGATGCTTATCATATGTTTTATTTTTGTTTTACAAAGTTTGTAAGATTACAACTTGACACTTGTTCCCCTTTTTGTCGTGAAAAGGTGATCCAAGTTTTTATGATAGAATTTTCAAAAAAAAAACCTTTGCAATAAACCAATAAAGGGCTGAGGTATTTTTTGTCGTAAGCCATAAAATTCAGACTTTTTTGATGTTTTATCTAGAGGAAGCAAAAGAGGGCTTTATTTATGTGAAGATTTAAACTAATCTTTTGCAAGTAGACTTAGAGTTTGCTTTAAAAGTCACCAGTTCGTTTCGTTTATACATCTATATTTATAAACAACGTGTTACAAAATAATCCGTAAAAAATAAATTACAAAAGTAGTGACAACCCTTATTAAATAACGTCAGTTCAGTATCTTAGGTATACAGTATACTAGGGTTGACACTATTTTCGTAATTTCTTTTTTACGGATTATTGTTTAACACGTTCTATACTAATAATATTGTAAATTATAAATGTGAAAGTGAGTCTGTCTGTTTGTTACGCTTTCATGGATAAAGTGCTGAACCCATTTAGATAAAATTCGGTACGGAGATAGTTTAAGTTCTGGGGAAGGATATGGGGTACTTTTTATACCGAAAAACTTCATTGCGATAAAAGACTTCTACGCAGAAAACACACAACCACACTACTACTGTTTTACTCGCGGAAAACAGTTAATAACATACATATATAACATCACGCCTTAATTCCCAGAGTGGGGTATGTAGAGCTACAGAAATACCAACAACTTTTAACAGACTTATTGATAATTCTGTAACCACATTTTGCACAAGTAGGCTAAGATATTTACCAGTGTATTAGTGACAGGTTGCAAGCCCATCGCCTAACAGTACTACAAGCCCCGATTCCCTTAGTTGCCTTTTACGACATCCACGAGAAGACATGGAGCGACACTATTCTAACCCGGCAACCACACAGGAAAAAAAACAGTTAATTAATTAATAAAAATCCTTACTGTCTCTATGATTACAAGTGTTACCGTTTAAAAATTACTACACAATTTCCAAAATAAAAATAGATAAATTAGACTGTATCAACAAAGCGAAAAAGTCCATTAATCACGCAGAACAACAAATCAAACAAGCAGAGCCAACTTAAACCCCACATAATCCAATCCACACAAACGCAACGTGACAAGTTACGTGTTCCCACCATACACGTTAGCGTTACGGAAAGTTTAATTTTAAGTGCTGAACACACACGCGGCGTTGGCGGAGGGATTTAGCCGCGCGGCCCACGCGCGATCGTGATTTGTTTGAGCGTCGCTCATCGAATCTAGATTAGGGATTGCCGGGATACCGGGAATCCCGGTAAACGGGAACGATTAGGCAATCCATCCCGGTTTAAGTTCGCTGCGCTGACGGCTTATAAATGGGAGTTGCGAGTTGGTATTAGGTTTGGTTTTGATGCGGCGGTTTGTGGGTGGTGTTCAATTTGGTTTGGTCTGTGCTGTTATGTTGTAAAAACATACATAGGGTGTCAAAATCATTACCCTTCCTTTGCTTCCCCGTAGTCAGGTAAAAATAGACAGATCCGGGCAAGAGCATGTCGGACCATGCTCAGTGTAGGCTTCCGAAGCCGTTAAGTATACTACAAACATAAAAATTATCAAGTAATGAGATTTTTGACATGACATAAGTCTAAGAAAAATTAGCACTTTAAAGCTTAATATTTCTTAATGGATTCTTTAATAAAGAAGTGTTTTTCCCCACGTTGCGTGTAGGGGAGGTGTATTAAAAAAAAATATATATATATTCTACCATGTTGTTGGCGTGACTAATATGTATATTCTTGCCAAATAAAGCTTAATAGTACTATGAGTCTCTGAGCTAGAGGCGGACGGATGGACGGACATAACGAAACTATAAGGGTTCCTAGATTGACTACGGTACCCCACGGTTATTTCACGTTAATAAGTAATAAATAGAAATAGGAATAGAAAATATTTATACAACGCACACATTACAAAAGTCAATAAACGAGAATAGAAAATTATTACGTTGAACAAAACACACGACGGCGTCGTTTTACACAAGTTAAAACTAATTATGGCTTAAGAGCAAAAAATACTACTTTAAAATGTGTTAAAATAACCTCAGTGTGATATTTTTAAGTTCATGCATCTATAAATTTATCAAACGTTAATGTTATATTTTGCTTAAATAAGTTTGATCAAAAATATGTCATTTTTGTTGCAAAAAATAATTGAGGATCTTTTTTTTCTGGAACATTTAGTATTTAATTGGCTAACCAATCCAATCTTTAGAGCTATCAGTATGATATAAATTAATTAGTGATCAAATTTTAATATCTTTGCTGACTTTAAATATCATTCCAATTGACTAAACTTCATAACAGTATACACTTTATTAAATTCTGCCAACCGTTAAAATTAAAATAGATTTTACACATACACACATACATAACATCACGCCTTCATTCCCAGAGTGGGGTAGACAGAGCTACAGAAACACCAACAACTCTAAAACAGCTTGTTAATAATTCTGTAACCACATTTTGCACAATCAGGCCAAGAAGTTTACTAGTGTATTAGTGACAGGTTGCAAGCCCATCGCCTAACAGTACTACAAGCCCTTATTCCCTTAGTCGCCTCTTACGACATCCACGGGAAGACATGGAGTGGCACTATTCTAACCCGGCAACCACACGGGCTAAACACATATAATTTACACATAATTTTCTAAAACACCCTTTAAATCTTTGCTTTCACAGGTGCAACGGAATTACTCATCCCTTATTGTTTATACAGGGTGTAAATAATATAATTAATTCGTGAGCTCTGTCCGATTACAAATAAGAGTGATAATATTTATAAGGGTTCCGTCCTAACCAAACATAATTTATGCTGCCTTGTTATTGGACCGCGAATCTCCTGCGACCATAGATTCAGCCTGTTTATCCACGTTTATCTCATAATACTAGGGTTTTAGGAAAATTGAGAATATTTTCACAAAGCGAAATTGTTTTTTGTTGAGAGCAGATGGTATCAATTTATTATTTACGAAGTTTTCTCCTCGCTTTTCTTGATGGGTGATTCTGCTACCCCGATATGAGTTTTCTTACATTTTTCGAGGCACTCGATTTGATAAGGTAAAATTTGTAGGTACTGTTATTTGCTTCGCTTTCTTAGAAAAAGATTACAGAGTTTTTTTCACGTCTAAGGTTGTGTGATGATATTTATAAATATGAAAGCTGATGCTGAGGCTTTGATGTTTCTGCTTGCCTTAATTAAATGTTTAATTAGATCGGACATTTTACTTTATTTTAACAGAGAGAAATCTGCACTGCGTCTTAATTTTTAAATATAAATGGATAAAAACTTTAACCGAGAAGCCAAAAAAGGCTAACAAAGGACAGCTGGCCTAATTACAGAAAAGGTTCACAAAAGTAACTTTTTCTTTTCTTAATAGCCAAATGCTTAGTCAGCTAATTAGTATATTTTAAGAAACAACAATCCATGGAGTCGCTATTTCCTAAATCTTTTATACATACAATTAGTATACTATTAGTATTATCATATTTAAAATGAACGACATTTTGAGATTAATTTATGTAGACCTACTAATATTTGTTTGTTTGTTTGTTTGTTACGCTTACACAGCATAACAAATATCCTCCATCCGAAAATTTATTCACATTGGTTAAGCGGTTTAATTAATGGATTTTTTCAAATACCAAAAACGTATAAATATCGGTAACACAAAAGGAACTTTCCGTACAAATATTTTGGGACACATTCAAATATTATTTAATTATCGCATAGTTTGATGTTCTCTACCTACCTGCCATTTTTAAATCTGGAGATGTCACTCAGAGTGGCAAAAAAAAAGAAATGCTCAATTAAGAGATGCATGTACAAACACTTTATTGTGCCAACCACAAAAAAATACAGAATACCATTTAAAAAAGTACAATATTCACAAAATAGGAATAGACAAAAGCGAACAGGGTCCGTCCAGCTATAATAGCGACAAAAATAAAAATGTTGACTCATTAGATTCGCGAGTCATGGTACTTATTGTACCAAAAATCCTAATCCTAATGATAACACCAGCGGAAAGATATCCAACGCTGGATAGTTTTATACTACTCACGTTTTCTCGCGACCTTCACTAGCTCACCATTCTATCTTATTGCATCATTATGTCATGGAGTGTAGGATCTGAGATTCATAGATATTTGCAGTCTCAAGACTACAATCCTGAGACTGAAAATGCGTTGCCTACATTAAAAACTAACATGGAATGCTATTGTAGTAATTTCACTGACTCTTGCTACGTTTTTGAAATCGCTGACAAAATTTTATTACATGCCTGCAATATTCCACAAAACTATACAAGGGCACAATTTTATTTAAACTGTACAGTTTTAGATATCTTATCCTATTACAGGTGAGCCTTTTCGTATACACTTCAACCCCTTTAGGATGTTTTGTGCAACCACCCTCTACCACACTAAGCTGTTCGAATGTGCAGGATTCCTTTACCGTAAAAGCATCGAGTATTGTACTTACGTTAGAAAAACACATTGGTACAGGGTGACCACAGATGCTCTCAGAACGGGATATAGAGAAGAACGTAAACTTTGAAAAACACTGGGTGAAAAAAAAGATGGTAGTGATCTTGGAAGTACTGCAAAAGGTAACCACGACTAAACGAGGATTTACAATGTTATGAAACAAAGCTATACTCACATCCATACAATTATTGATGTTATTCGTGATCTTCACATCAATCTCCACCGTCTCCCCGACCTTCAGGGCTGGTGGCAGCGCGAAGTCCAGCTGGATTGGCCTGAACACGTTGATGGTGCGAGGAGCTGAGAACCGGAGACCACGATTGGACAGTGACAAAGCCCAGAGAGACCAGCGGCCGGCTTCCGAGGGTGCTGTGATCGTTACACCGTCTGTTGAGAGCTGGTTCCTGGAACAATGGTTGAGGTTGATGATTTGTTCAATGGAATAAGTTTAAAATCAGTTTGATTCGTATTAGAGCTTAGACATAGGTAATAGAGTGAGTAGGATACTAAAAATTAAGGCCGTTTTAAAGAGGCCTCTTACAAAACGCTGTGTTAGCGATGTCATAATATTTTCGTTTTTAGAGCTCCGAAGGAAGGAACCCTTATAGTTCCGTTCCGTCTGTCCGTCTGTCCGCAGTTTAACTCAAAGACAATTAGTAGCAAACAGCTGTAATTCGGCATAGTATATTACGCCGACAATATTGTAAAGATAAATCCTGAAAAAATATTTTTATTCGGAAATGAACAATGTCATAATTCAAATTCAATTTTTTTTTTATTTCAGACCAAAAGTCCATATAAATACGTAGTTACAATGTATTAAATCTATGTTAGATAGGTACATGAATTTACAATAGGATGATAAATTAAATTAAATTAAAATAAATGAATATTCGTTAAATTAAAAATAGTCCAAATTCCAACGAAATTTAAAAAACACTTGATCGGTTCTTGAGATACAGGCGAATTAAGTGTTCTACTAAAAATCATCTAAGACTGCACCAAAAAACTTTAAATAGAAAATTAGTTCATACTTGTTGCGTTTTGTGTTTGCGGTACTTAACGACTTCGGAACCCTACACTGAGCATGGTTCGACATGCTCTTGCCCGGTTTTTTATTTCAACTCTGTGAAGCTCTTGTTTTTAACCCTTGATAAAAAGAGGGGTGTTATAAGAATAACTTATGTATCTTTGTGTCCGTGTATTTGTGTCTGTCTGTACGCATTTCTTTTCTTTAGCTAGATTTCATGAAAATCACTGCCGTGTAAGCGATGTCATTACTTATTTTGGGTTATTATCTATTAAACAGTTGTTATATTCCAACGATTTTTAAAGTAAACGTTTTATTTCGCAAATATTCAATTACTTGCGATATCCTGAAAAAATACTGCAATACACACATCAGATGCACCTTGTTGAAAGATTAAATTCTAAAGTTTTAAAAGGTCAACTGGTGGAAAATATCATTAGGCGTTTAAATTAGCCTTTTTGTGTAGAATAGATTGAAATAGTGAAATAAAAACAAGAAAAACCAATAAAAACGACGTTGTCACTTTGCCTTTATTAGGTCTCTTGACTTTTTACATTATAAGTGAAGTTTAGTTATCCAACCCTTGCACTGCTAAATAACGCTTCGAGCGCTACGCCGTAGACCGTAGCAATGTTTTACCGATGTGTAGCAAGAATCTGTTACCAACAGTGCACCCGTTATATGTATTTTTATTCACGTCAATAAGAAATTTAAGTCGTCAAAAATCAACATTATGTATAAATATTATAGTCAAAGTCAACTTAAATCTAAAATCCTCCTAATGTGAAAGTGTGGATGGATGTTTTATACTCAAACACGTCAGAACGACTGAAGGGATCTGTATTCAATTTGACACACAGATAGATTTCGTTATAGTCTAGAATAGGACAAAGGCTAATTTTTATCCCAAAATGACTTCTACGCGGTAACAAGTAACGTAATAATGAGGTACCATTCGGAATTGGACCAGGGCCTCTATTCTACTGCGTTATAACGATATCGTGTTTGACGTGTTTTAGAATCGTTTATGTCACAGTCGCCATTAATGTAAATGACATAAGAGTTATCAAAACGTTGACAAGACGGAAATACGTCAAGCGCGATATCGTTATAACGCAGTAGAATACAGGCCCAGGAAACGTCAAAACGAGTCATGTTTTTCATCTGTCAAAATGCACATAACTTCTGAATTCTTTAAATATATTCCGTTAATTTATGTTATGTTAAACACATTCAGGGCCTCTATTCTGCTGCGTTATAACGATATCGCGTTTGACGTGTTTAAGAATTGTTTATGTCACAGTCGCCATTATTGTAAATGACATAAGAGTTATGAAAACGTTGACAATACGGAAATAAGTCAAGATGATACCGTTGTTACCATGTAGAATCCCAGCCCTGGGCCTCTATTCTACTGGTTTAAAACTATATCGCGTTTGCCGTGTTTTACGGTCGTTTATGTCACAGTCGCCATTATTATAAATGACATAAGAGTTATCAAAATGTTGACAATACGGAAACACGTGCCAACGACCCTAGTGTCGCGTCCGCTTCGTAGCAGATTCTCGCTGCATTTGCTGCTACAGGCTACAGCGTAGCACTCGTAGCATTGCTGTCACAAATTGTGTTAATAATAGAGACTAATCAAATTCCTTCCGCGACACACTTAATTAAAGCTTAGTGTAATTTAAGAAACAAGGAGTGTAAAATTAACATTGAGTCCCATACTGTCCATAATAGACACGCTATTAATTCTAAAAACGCCTATTTCCGTTTAATAGCAACGCACTAACAAAGCCACTGTTTAACTCATGCGCTATCGACAGCTTCAATTATTTTGAAAATTTCCAATTTCCATAAATTTTGATCCTGCAAAAGCTTATTACACGTTACACACTTGGCTGTTTTAATGCGTCCTAAATAATTAACCGGTTATTGAATAAACGTACTATGTTAAAGCATTAGATTGTTAAAAATGACTTTAAGCAGTTAGGTATAGGGTTCCAATTTAGATATATTAGTAGTTTACATAACTAACTTACATAACTGTAATTTTATCATTGTTACTGTGCACACAGATTGATTTCATTGTTAATTCATGGATCCATTGCAGTGTATTGTGAACTATCACATATTATTAATAGTACCTTCGACCAAGTAATAAAAAAACATAGTGGACTAAGGCATGTAAAAATGGCCCACTGAATATATCTTCATTATGAATATAACCTTCTTATCTTACAGATGGGCCCTTTTGGATACACTTCGACCCCTTTAGGATCTTGTGTGCAATTACCCTCTTACACACTCAGCTGTTCGAATGTGCAGGTTTCCTCACGATGTTTTTCCTTCACCGCAAGAGCATCGGGTAATGTACATAAGATACCTTAAGATCACGAGTCGACCCCCTAAGCCGACTAAATTTAAAAAAATATTTACTTCAAATCCAAAACGGAACCTGAAGATTGCCCTGCTTTGTCAACTTTTTTTTTATGACACTATTATATTTCAACTGCGGTACTGTGATTTGTGTTTACGAGTAAACATTATACAGTATTACTAGCGACCCGCCAGCGGCTTCACCCGCTGCATTTTTTTTTGTTTCTTTCATGTCACTTAGGGGTATGAAAAATAGATAGTAGCCGATTCTCAGACCTATTGAATAATGCATATAAAATTTCATAAAAATCGTTCAAGCCGTTTCGGAGGAGTGTGGTACCGTAACTAACACTGTGACACGAGAGTTTTATATATTAGAAGATTACTTGCTGAATGCATTTAGAACTTGTATGTATTTATTAAATATGTCCCTCCGATACTCGCTTATACAATATTTATTAATTTAATTATTAACCGTTTATAACAATTATTAACCAAAACTCAATTGTTCTAACGCACTCGCAGATTCCTAGGTTCTTACAAAATAACAGCGTTATGATTGCTGCGCAGTCGCAGCACAAGCTGAGTCAAACCCTTTTCATCCACAAACATTGCTGGCTCCTTTTACCTATAAATTCACTATAAATTGGTGAAAAAACTATTTTCGTAGTGCTGTGTGCTGAATTAATATTTTTTCTTTGTTTCTTTCTTCTTCCATTAGGCCAATAGGGAAAAGTTTTTTATGGTAAGGAAAAGGCACACGAGCTCTCAGGCCACCTGATGGTAAGTAGAATCTGAGACCCATAGACATTAGAACTCTCAAGACTATAATCTTAAGATTGCAATCCTAAGACTTCAAATGCGTTGCCAACCCTGAGGACTAACAGATGGAATGCCTCTGTGCTAGTAATTTCACCGGTTGTCTTATCCCCACACCGGAACACAAAAAAATTTGCGGGCTATTTATTATACGGAGCGAAAATAATTAATGGTATCATCCTACACGGAAACCCATAACAGTGTTACGAATTATTGCATTCTTAATTTTGTTTAGTTGGTATCTTTTTAAGACCCTTACCCATGGAATTAAAGTATTCACACTTAATATGTTTTCGCAAACTCACCCTACACTCATTTCCTACTGAGCACAAAGTAAACTGTGATAAATCCAATAACGAAAGTCCTGCATTTAAACCTTAACAAAGCCTGTTTAAAACTCAAAATGTGACACCTTTGCCTTCGTGCTTACGTCATTTTGAGTTCATGCCAAGTTTTAATTTAATTCAAACTTCACGTAAATTGTTTGCTTTTTGGGAATAGTATCTCACACAAGTGAGGAATGGAATATGGCTCTTGTCAGTTTAAATTAAGGTTTAACTTTGAGGGTCATGTGTCAGTTCGATACGAGGTTAAGATACGTGTTACAACGTAGGTTGTGAGGTAATTCCGAGTACAGAGATCATACACTCAACATAAACAAGAATTTTCAACACATAATTGAGATTTCAGATGGATTCCCGCTGTAATCGAGTTTTGGATTATTCGAGAAGTGTTGAAAAAACTCGTTTACAGGTAAAATTAAATTTGTTTTTCTCATGTAAAGATAACGATGCTTTGATATATTTACGTGTTGGAGTAAGATGATTTTCAGGAAAAAAAGAAAACATAATAAACCTTTAAGAAAAGGTTACTTATAATCCATGCATTATTATCCTCTTCAGGCCACCAAGCTATAAAAAGGAAGATTTTTGCGACTTGGAATTTAAATCTACGTGCAAGTAAATAAAGTTGAATATCCCTTGCTCTCAAATACAATGTTTCATTTTGAAACAAATGAAAATGAACTTTCTAGTCCTACAGCATATCGGGTCTCACGAGGTTATTACTAACGGAGTATCTGCTGGTAAAATATTTCATTGGTCTGTAATTAAGATCTACGTACTGTTGGTACGATAACATCTAGCGATGTGAGTAGTTAGTTTTTAGGTTCCCAAATAAGCCATATCTAATAATATCTAGAATGTGGAATTCAATCGTTCACACTGTAGTTTTTCAAAGAGGCATTTTTAGCATTTTAAAACTATTTAATCGTTAAACGAAATTTTTTTTTTTTACTTTTTAGAATAAAATAAAAACAAAATTCAAAGAGAGTTCTTTTAATGGAAATCTATTAGATACAATTAACAATGCAGCTTCATAAAATCACATAATGAAAGTAAAAACCTTTTATTACCCTCATTTAAACACTGACACATACAATGTTATGACATTATTCACACTGCCTACGATATTTTTTCGCTGCCCCATTTTTCGACAAAAGACCCTAATCGACTCGAGGCATAAAGCATAAAGCTAAAATATGACGGGGATGCTTTGTCTCTGTCGCACAAAATGGACGCCAACGGGGTAGTTTGTCATGCCGTCCGGTTATAAATTACTATGCTGATGTGAGAACATGAATTACATCAACGTATTGGGAAACGTGACAAATGTTTTTTACAGCAATCTGAATGGATAGGTTTGGTGTAATTCTGTTCTTGGGAACACAAGCTAGTATTGTGAACGAAAAAACTGCATTTACAGATTAAAAAATATTTTTGATAATAACAGTAATCCAGCCCAGTTGTTTTCAAACACACTTCTTATTAGTGTAAGCAGTATTTAACTTTTTTTTTTCAATTCTTAAAATGCATTTTTCCTTTTTCAAAATGGAGACTTTAGTTATGCAAGTAGTTTCAGAAGTTATTTAAATTGATCACCCTATATAGTGAGTTGAATAGAAAATTTGTAGTTCCTAGTAATTACTAAGTACATTCGAGTACAGTATTTCGCACCTTCGGTAAAAAAAGGGCACAATTTCCCCTTTAGTAATATTGTACATTGTGCCTTTGTTCTACAGGACAAGGGCACAATTTCCCCTGTAGTCACATTGAACATCGTGCCCTTGTTCTACCGAAGGTGCGAATTTTGTGCAATAAGAGAGCAAAGTCGGAATCCCGACTCCCTAGCAAGCGAAGTATTCTAGGTTAGAATCCTAAGCGCAGCGAGGGATTCAAAGACACGAGATAACTTAATAGAGATAACGAAATAACTTTGGTTTCGTGTTGCACATACAACTTTTCACCTTACCAGCGAGAACTTACTCGTAATATCTACCTACCTATATACCTATCGTACCTTAAGGTAAAAAAGACAACATTGTTAAAACTAAATTGTTAAAGGTGAAAAAACGGAGGTGCAATTTGATAGCTGGACGTTCTTGTCTTATTTATCGATACTCTTATTTTTTGTTTACAATTACTTTTATACACATTTTTTTAGCCAATTCGATTGACATTCTCCCCTAGCGTCCTAAGTCCGAGGTCGGCCCAATAGGGGCGCCCTTAGGCATGCTAGTGTAAAAACCCTTTACAGCGTGAACTCCCATCAGGAGTCCGCCCTCTCTCCGGCGAAGTAGTCAAAGCCATCAGAGGCTAACTACTTAGGTCCCTCACAAAAAAAAAAAAAATTTTTTAGATAAAAATGTAACCTATTTATTTTATATTCCATGATAATCAATGTCATCAGAAGCAGAGTCAGCTATCAGTAGAATAAAAACAGTGAACTTTTTTAGGGTTCCGTAGTCAAACTAGGAACTCTTATAGTTTCGCAATGTCCGTCCGTCCGTCCGTCCGCAGCCTAGCGCACAGACTCTTAGTACTAGAAAGCTGTAATTTGGCATGAATATGCATATTAGTCACGCCAACAAAGTGGTACAATAAAATTTAAGAAAAAAAAATGTTTTATGCTATTTCCCCTACATGTAACTTGGGGATGTTTTTTTTCTCGTCTACCCTATAGTGTGGGGTGTCGTTAAATAGGGCTTTTAAAAATACTGGGTTTATCAAAACAGTTTTTCGATTAAGTTTATGAAATATTAAGCTTTAAAGCGCTAATTTTTATTAGACTCAAGTGTCCCCCCCCCCCAAAAGTACAAGTACAAAAAAAAACTTAAATGGAAGAGCATACAACGAATTTTAAAGGAAAACTATCACGACTAAGTAGACATCATTGGTTCTTGAAATACAGGCGATTAAAATGTTTATACCTACTTAAGTCATCTAAGATGGCACCAATTGACTTTGAATAGAAAATTAGTTATTACTTGTTGATTTTGTTTCTAGTACATACTTATCGGCTTCGGAACATGAAATAAACAAAATAAATGCGTAAATGTTTTGTCAACAATCATTATGGTAGAGAAAAAGTATCGTCATATTAAAAAAATATTTTTACCCATGCCTAAGAAGGTCCGGCTACTAAATTGCACCTCCGATAACAGGGTCTTAATTATCACCCAGCCGCCAGCGTGGTAGAACACCACGAACACATTTACGAGTATTTATTGTGAAAAAAACAAAAGTTACTTTGTCTCACGCTTTCAGCAAAATCAGGTTTTGCTTACTTCACTGTCTTTGAACGCAAAAACAGGCTTTTTGAGGTGTTTGGGTAAAAAAATATTTTCACACTTGCACCTTAATCCAATGACACAAAGATATTTTCACACTTGCACCTTAATCCAATGACACAAAGTGCAAAGTGTAAACTATCTTTGTACCCAACCGTACTTAACTATAGTGTACATGTACTATTAACACATTTTTACTACACAAGTCGCGGGCTAAAGCTGCTAAACTTATAAATTGTGTTTTTCTGGTTGTATCGCGTGTCTGAAACAAGTCCTGAAATCGGATTGAACCTCGGTAATGGTTTACAGGCGATAAAAGTCGGGAAATTGTTTTATTTTAGCAACTATTCTTGTATGTAAGTTAACGTTTAGTTTAGGCGGTAGGTACTGCACAGCAACGTGGGAAGTTTTTCCCACAGTTTTTCATTGGTTTTTTTAGTAGCGGTGAGTCATTTTTACGTCATAAATGTCAAGTGAGATATTAATGTAGATACACCTTAAAAAGATATGTTAAAAGAAAGTAAATCTTTTTCATCATAATTACTATATTTTATCATTATAAATAACTATAAGTTTTCTATATTTTCAATTTTCAACGCATTTCTTCTTGAGTTTAATATGAAATTTGATATCATGTAACATCACTTGATTAACTTCCATAGTAGCATATGGATATACATATTATTTAAAGAGGTTTGCTAAATAAAACTTGTTTAAAAAATTCTTTTTTTTTTATGGCGACGTAAAGATCGTAGGAAAAAGGCAGGGATGAAAATAATATAATTAGTTATTAAATTACACCACATCTACCATGACAAGGTATGTCCATGTTATACAAACTCTGAAAACTGCTCACCCTTGCCGAGCTCTCTTTATGACAGAGAAGGCAAACGATTCACCACCACCACCTGATGGTGAGTGGGCTTCTTACCTAAAGATATCTGAAATCTCAAGACAACCTTTCGATGACAAAAAACTGCAAATAAGTCTTAGATGGAATGCCTCTATGCTGGTGTTTTCACTGGTTGTTTTACCCTCGCATCATAACAACAATGCAAGCTGCTGTTCGGCGGCAGACAGAAGCATTAGATGATGGTAGCGATCCGGACACATTCTTACTTTTTATTCTAAAGGTGGAACCTTACGTGATCGTGAGCCTAATGAGTTCGAGTCACCATGAACCAATGAGTTTTCCAACTTATAAACATTACCCGAAGCCCTGACGGTGAAGGAACATCGTGTGGAAATCTGCACATTCGAGCTGAGTGTGTGAGAGGGGAATTGCATAAAAGATCCTAAAGGGGTCGAAGTGTATCCGAAAGAGCCTATCTGTAAGATAAGATCAGATAAAATAAAGGTGGAACTCAGAAACAAGCGACACTGACGATAGTGACGCCGCGTTAGTGTCGCCGCGACAGAGAAATAGTGATACTGCGACAGTGCAATCGAGACGTCGCGTGTCGCAGCGACAGAGCGATAGTATAACGACGATAGGGTGTACGAACGCAGTTACGCCGCGGCAGTAGCGCTACTAACGCTGCGTTGTTGACGCTTTCCTTGAAAGTCTACCAAAATTGAAATAATTCAATTGTTTCTTGTAGTTATTTACTTTGAGTTCTAAACGAATTAGTTTACACCGCCTGCCATGAATTTGTGTCCTCAGCTATTTCAACAAAAGATAGCGAGTAGCGGCATGACCACGACTTTGAGTAACGGCGGTAAACGACAATAAAATAATGCATAGAGACGAATGAGGCACGCCACGACACAAGTCATTGCAGCGACCAAAATTTAGTTTTTCTATGAATTCGTTTTCCTTGCTGGTTGCTTATTTATTGTTTAGGTACGGTCAAGAACTTTTAATTGTTATGCCACTATGGAACCCTGTCATAATGACAACGTTAATTTTTTTTTTTTAGCTTTCTTTAATGTGGTTTGACGCTATTATTATGACAGGGTTCCATAGTGGCATAACAATTTAAGTCCTTAACTGTGCAATCGCCACAACGGCAACTCCAGTTACCAGACCTTAGATACAAGAAAGAAAGAAAGATATCATTTACACTATAGTTTATACCTTGGCCACTACAATGATGGGCCCTCCTTTCGTCTGAGGGGCGCGGGAGAGGAACACTCTCAATAAATCAGGGCAGAGGCCTTATATTGACTTTGATATGTTATCGTATTGTTATGATAACTTTTATTTGAGTTCCCTTCATCTGGCATAACTTTTTTTGGCATACAGTATTTTTTTTTCTGAAACCATAATATTTTTCAGGATTATTAAAAATATCATTGCATAGAACTCGTTAGGTTAGGTTAGGTTTATGTTATAACAATCCTGACAAGTATACGGTTTCAGAAAAAAAGACTGTATGCCAAATGATGATTATGCCAAATGGTGATTATGCCAAAAATGTTTTACCAGATGAATGTGAAACCTCTTATTTACTTAACAGTTATAATGGCCGCCTAGTTAAAAACACAAGATGGTGTTACTCAGTACAAAATACGTCGAGCTATAAACAATGTCGAAAGCGCCATAACCTTTATTATTTACCCACAGTTATAAATATTCCGAGATGCCAAAAAACTTTTACAAAGAACCAAATCTTAAAGATGACTTATACGCGTAGTCGCGACGGAAAAGTGAAAAATGTTGCCAGAGACTGACTTATAATGCAAACCCGTAAATCCCCGTCCATGTGGTATCACTAGCAGTGTGTCATTGCGTTTACGAGGACATAATTTACAACGCTCGAAATGAATCAGCTGCTTTTGAATTTATGAGGTAATTTTTCGAGAAAATCACAAATTAAATATAATTGTGTATACCCTAAGATAATTAGGGTTTATCCGGCTTAAGACTTGAAATAGCAAAATCTCATTTTAAAACGGAAAGTTACAGGATTAATTTCAAAGCTAATTACATAATCCAAGGAGATTTAAAAGAGTTTAAGCTTTATATTTCAAATCAGTATTTTAAGGGCAAATATTCTTGTTGGTGTTCTTAGAATAGAAATTAAACAAAGACTTTTCAAAACTTTCCTTGATTTCTCTAGGCTCGCATCACCAGAACCTGACCTGATGATAATTAACAGACCACCTGGGAAAAAAAAAGTCTATCCTTCTTTGAGTAATCGAGGAACATACTCGTCCATACAAAAAGATTCCGTCTAACTTTGAACCTCCTCTTTTATTTGTAGTTGTTTTGACGACACGTTGGCCTAGTTGTGAGTGATCCTACCTCCGAAGCCAGCGGTCCTGGGTTCCAAAAAAAATTTAGTGGTGGTAGGACCCTGTGCAGGGTCCGTCCGGATCGCTGCCACCATCTTATCCATGAAACACCCGCCAAGCAACAGTGTTCTCATTCTTGTGTTCCGGTGTGGGGATAAGACAACCGGTGAAATTACTAGCATAGAGGCATTCCATCGTAGTCCTCAGGGTTGGCAACGCATTTGAGGACTTAGGATTATAGTCTTGAGAATTTAAATGTCTATGGGTCTCAGATTCCACTCACCATCAGGTGGCCTGAGTACTCGTGTGCCTTCTCCTAATCATAAAAAAAAAAAAAAAAAACCGGTAAGGGCAGATATTTGTGTGATGAGCACGAGTATTTGTCCCTGAGTCTTGGATGTTTTCTATGCATTTTATTATCGTTGTCTAGTACCCATTGTACAAGCCTAGAGCTTAGTTTGGGACTAGGTCAATTTGTGTGACATTACAATACAATACAATACAAATACTCTTTATTGAACACCCAAAATTAAAAAAATTAAAACAGAACATGGAACAGTACATTTAAATCATAGGTATACAACAGGCGGTCTTACCGCTAAATAGCGATCTCTTCCAGACAACCTTGTAAGAGAAATAACTGAGGACACAAATTCATGGCAGGCGGTGTAAACTAATTCGTTTAGAACTCAAAATAAATAACTACAAGAAACAATTAAATTATTTCAACTTTGAAATTAGAACTATTTATAAATAGACTAAATATAAAGTAAATAATTGAATAAATACATACTAAATACATATAATTATACATCTATATAATATTTACATACATACAGACATTGTCCCGTGATATTTATTTATTTTATATTTATAAGGTACACAAGCTACACAATAAAATAACTTTACCAAATTGTAGTCAGCAGATTTTCAGCACATAAAACAAAAGCATTTGCAGCAGTGAAATTGTCAGAAACATTTTAAGCTTTCCGTACAGAAATGTGTCAAAACACAATTAACGCTCTGGCGTTTTGAAACAATCGCAGTTACAAAATTCTGGTGATAACAAAGGTTAATAGAATAAAAAAGTAGAAAAGTTGTCTTCCCTCATCTTGGTTTTATATTCTGAGATTCTTTGTAGAACTGAGATATTTGGTGGCTTGCTTACTAACAGTAGCCAAATAAGTAAATAATATGAGTACCTGGCTATACTCTAGGATCGTATCAAACTATAATTTGAAGGGAAAAGCTACTAAAATAATAATGGTATCAGGGTATGCGTAAGTATTTCTTCCTATCGTAATATTACGTACGTGGGTGTAGGTTACTGATTGAAATGCATGAACACACCAATAATTAAGAGCTAGACTTTATTATCACACTCACTTAACCGTTACAAACTATTATCGCACAATAAACTTCGAATACTTAGATGATCGCTCGGGTCGGTCTTATTCGCACTGTTCGCTCTCCAAGTAAGGAATGAATCCGCCGCTCGCCGCCTCACCTTTTATATAAAAGGTGAGGCGACCCTGATACCATTATTATTTTAGTAGCTTTTCCCTTCAAATTATAGTTTGATACGATCCTAGAGTATAGCCAGGTACTTATATTCGAGAAGGCATTCTGGAAGGTATATACCCTATCGCCGAATGTTCCAGAATGCCTTCTCGAATGACCAACAGACTCTTGACCCCCGGGAACGTTCTCGATAGTTTGATAATGGTAGGTTCTACTCATTGCGGCCTTGTATTACAAAAGCGACGGCCTTGGCCTTGAACTCGATTGAACCCGTCATAAAGACTTGACTGGGCGCCTCGATTCTTATCTACTCAGGACTCAGGAACAAATCGAGGGTTATGAGGTTAAATTTGATAAATCGAAATAATTGTTTATTCAAAGGACCATGGGCAGAAATGTCCCCCCCCACCAACAGAAATGAAACATGTCTCATTTAATAGATCTCAGCAACATTGTGTATTTTTACTATGGAGACGATCACCAGATGTATGGGGTTTTCTTGGAAAACCATAATCGTATCGTATGGAATTTGTTTGAAAATGAACACATATATGGATGATTTGCCTTATTTGGCCCTTGTTTTCATTAAAAAAATCCCATTGATTTTGCTACTAAAATAAGTATTTTGTCTTTTTTTGGGTCCTTATGTGGCGTCGTCCACACATACTTATAATACATTACATACTTACGTACCTATAATATGTTTACAACATAATATATTTATCTATACAAATATTTATAATACAACTCACGATTACCGCCGGGTCGATAATCGATAGTATTATCGAGCGCAGCACATCACCTCGGCCGTGCAGTACATAACCGCTATGCGCCTGCCTATGTGCGCGCGCCTATGTGAAGCGCCGCGGGCGCACCGCGTAGAGGTCAAACCAGTCGAATCTCCACTCCCGCGCTGAACGCACGCGCGACGCTCCCGCCATTGTATATAACGGGAGACGCTTAGGTTACCTAGTACTCTCAATTGTTAATCGCTTCTTATTTACCCTACTCTTCTTGTGCTTTCCCTACGGACCTCTCTGGTGTGTGTGTTACTTGTGCTTTGCCTCCTTCTACGCCTTCTGACTGTTTACGTGCATGGATGTCGTGCCTATGTACTGACAATAAAACGGATAAACTGTAAGTGGGACTATTTGTTTATTACCTACCAAGAATACTCTGCATGATATCTAAACTGGTGACCCCTATTTCGAACATGAGTCAAGAATTTGAAGATGCGCAAGCACCGCCAGCCAGCGCTAGTGATGTGAACATGTCGATAAATCAAGTCGATGTTTTTAAGGTCGGTGTAAAAGTACCACCTTTTTGGCCAGAAGAGCCTGAGATCTGGTTCGCCCAAGTTGAAGGACAGTTCGCCATTTCTGGCATTACTAGTGATGTTACTAAATTTAATTACATCATTGGCCATCTCGACAACCAGCACTCCAGGGAGATAAAGGATATAATTATTAATCCACCTGCAACTGACAAGTACGTAAAGCTGAAAGCCGAGCTGATTAAAAGACTGAGTGCATCTAAGGAGAAGAAGATCAAGCAACTATTAATGCACGAAGAGCTTGGCGATCGCAAACCATCGCAGTTTCTTCGCCATCTTCAAAGTCTCGCGGGCGCTAACATACCAAACGACTTCCTCAAGACTATTTGGATCAGCCGCCTTCCTCATGGTATCCAGACGGTGCTCGCCGGTCAGCCAACAACAGCCGAGCTAGAAGACTTAGCAGATTTGGCAGACAGGGTGAACGACATATCATCATCAACACCGAAGGTCGCCGCCGTGGGCAATGATATTGCAGGCTCGCTGCTTAGTGACCTTACCAGGGAGGTCGCCGAGCTACGGAAGCAGTTCCAGAAGTTGGCATCGGGAAGCGGGAGAAACAGCAGGCCACGCTCTGCTGCAAACAGAGGCAGTCGTAGCAGTTCCAGGCAGCGATCACAGTCCAGCTATAGGAAGTTCCCGCTTTGTTGGTATCATGGCAAGTTTGGAGAACAGGCTACCAAGTGCATCCGCCCATGCGACTACAAGTCGGAAAACTAAAAGGGCGGTGAATATGGCGGCGGACGATTGCCCTTCTACTTCAACTGGTCGCCTATTCGTTACTGACCGTTCCTCAAAGACACAGTTCCTGGTCGATACAGGAAGCGACCTGTGTGTCTTCCCACGGTCAGTGCTTCGTGATCGTCGTGCTCAGACAGACTATAATCTGTGTGCTGCAAACGGTACCACCATTGCCACTTACGGTTATGTAAATTTAGATTTAGATCTTGGATTACGTAGAACTTTTGTTTGGCGTTTCGTTGTAGCTGACGTTACTAAACCAATAATTGGCGTAGATTTTTTAAATTTTTACAACCTTATTGTTGATTGTCGCCATAAACGCTTGATAGATAATTTAACTTCCGTAACAGCTAGTGCATTATCAGCTAATTGTAAAGATGTGTCGTCAGTGAAGGTTATGACTGGCGAGACCCTCTATCATAAAATTTTAAATGAGTTTCCCGAGATCACTCGACCAGCCGGTAGACACCACACAACACCACACAACACTGTCCATCATATTCGCACCACACCAGGCCCCCCAGTTGCTTCTGCACCCCGTCGTTTAGCCCCTGACAAGCTTAAAATCGCCCAAAAAGAATTCCAGTCTATGCTATCCAATGGCACAGCTAGACCGTCAGATAGCCCGTGGTCTTCTCCCTTACATCTAGCACCGAAGAAAAACAACGGATGGCGTCCCTGCGGTGATTACCGCAAGCTGAACGCCCGTATGGTGCCTGACCGGTATCCGATTAAGCATATCCACGATTTTACTCATAATGTTGCCGGTTGCAACATCTTTAGCACATTAGATTTGGAAAAAGCTTACAATCAGATACCGGTCAACCCTGAAGATATCCCAAAGACCGCCATCACGACGCCCTTCGGTCTATATGAGTTTCCCTACATGACGTTTGGTCTGCGTAATGCAGGCCAAACGTTCCAACGTTTTGTGGATGAAATGACCAGGGGGCTCGATTTTGTCTACTCATATTTGGACGATTTTCTCATTTATTCTCGCAGCCAAACTGAACACGAGCAGCATCTACGCGAGGTCTTCAGGAGACTAAAAGAGTATGGCATGTTGGTGAATACTTCAAAGTGTGTTTTTGGTGAGAAGGAAGTTACATTTTTGGGGTATTCCATTTCAGGAAGCGGGTGCAAACCTTTAAGCTCAAAGGTGGAAGCAGTGAGGGATTTTCCTCCTCCAACGAACGTGCGTCAGCTGAGAGGTTTCCTTGGCATGCTCAACTTCTACAGGAGATTTCTTCCGCAAGCAGCCCAGACCCAAGCACCTCTTCATGCCTTGTTAACAGGTTCAGTCAAAGGATCACACCCGATCACCCTTGTGGGAGACAGTCTAGCAGCTTTTGAAGCCTGCAAAGCCAGCTTATCTAGTGCTGCCCTTTTAGCCCACCCCGACTGTTCCGCGAAGCTAGCTGTAGTAGCAGATGCGTCTGATAAAGCCACCGGAGCAGTCCTCCAGCAGTTCAAGGACGGCGCTTGGGAGCCGTTGGCATTCTTTTCCAGAAGGCTTTCCCCCTCTCAAACAAAGTACTCACCCTATGACAGGGAAACATATAGACATGCATCCCGTTACTGTTGGTGGGGGGGGACAGTGCCCATACAAATTTGCCCATTGTCCTTTAAACTATCATGTCTTGATGATTACGAGTATGTTATTTTAGATAGTACTAGTTAATTTGCAATATTGGGTTTGACCACGCAACCCTCGAAATAAGTGAGTACTCATCACACAAATGTTTGAATCGAACCCAGGTCCACTACCTTCGTAGGTAAGGTCACTACCAACTAGTTTAAACACGCATAGTATATTGGCACCGTCTTGTCTTTGTCTCCTTCTCGTTTTTGCATTTTCCTTTCCCCTTAATATAACACAACACAACACAACAACACAACTCAACAACTCACGTGTAGTTAAAGCACTTCCACATCCAGAGACGATCATGCGCGGCGGGGGGCACGAGGGGCGCGGGGGGCGGAGGCGCGGGCGCAGTCCTCTGCCGGTACAGCACGCCGCCGCCGCAAGCGCCGCCACCGACGAACAGCGACACTCCAGCTGATACGAACTCAGGGCCTGGCTGCTCCTCATGTTCTGGCGTGCTGTGGGACAAATAAATCATTAGGTTATCTATGGGACTTGATCTTTGATCTGCCAAGGATCACTGCAACGCGTTTGATTTGTATTTTTTATAGGTTTGCCAACAGTAACATACTATACTTACAAAGTAAAACTTACATTTTTACATTGGTTGAGTATCCACCCAATTACAGGCAAACTCGACATGCACAACAATTAAACGCTTATTATCTAGTCTAAAGTGACACATTTTAATAAGTATTATCTAGTTGATACAAAGTAGGACACTAACTTAAAAGAAAATCAAAGTCTGTAGCTAAACAAATGCATGCATGCTGAATGTATTTTTAATTCGCATGTGCATAGAAGATTTGCATTCATAAAACATTGCAGAAATCATAGATTGTTCAGACACGATAAAGGTTTATAATATATTCTACAGTCGGTAGTTTTCAAAATTCAAAATATTTTTTTTCCGAAAATTGGTCTCATCAATTTACTAGCGCTTCGGACAAGATCATTGCTGATTTGTTTTGTATTTAATGTCCATAAAAAAGGTAAATTAGAAAAATAACATCCTGACATTATCCACATTCCTTACAAATGGCCAATTCCTAGCATGTCGGGTAAATTTCTGTAGTCTGGTAACCCTGGCCTCACCTAACAAAGTAACAATTTTAAACAATACAGTCTTAAATAAAATAGTCTCGGAAACGATAAAGTTTGGCGACAGCAGCGCTGCTAACGGAAACTATGCATACGTGCCCCACATACAGACAGATGGGATGAGAGCCAATATTTCCACCGAATTTCCTTCGACAAGCCTACTGAAGATGAATCGAGTGACATGTTCCAAACGCGACTTGCTTTGAGACAGTGTGTGGAGTAATGTATGGAATCATATTGCAGGCGTTTTCACTGCGATTGTTTTTTTTTATAGCAAGGAGAATGCACACGAGCACTCAGGCCACCTGATGGTAAATGCAATATGAGGCCCAAAGACATTTGAACTCTCAAGAGTTCTCAAGACTGCAATCCGAGGCCCTCAAATGCGTTGCCAACCCTGAGGAGAAGATGGAATGCTCATAATTATGCTAGTAATTTCACCGGTTGTCTTATCCCCACACAGGAACACAACAATGCGAATATTAATGGATAAGATGTTGAGTAATTCCTTCAAACTAAAATCAAGCAGAGGGTGTTCGTTTGCTTGTAGTACGAGTTTTTTGACCTACCGTCACTAGGTCTTATTTTGCTTAAATCCATTTTGGTATGATGATTCCGAATAAAGGAAAATAAGACCAAGTGCGGGTAGGCCAAAAAACTCGTACGTCAAGCAGACGAACATCCTTCACTTCGGTCTCCTCATGACCACTGCTGTCAGTCGACACGTCGAGGTACTTAAATGTGTATTTAAGCGACTAAGTCCCGATCTATAGTTTGAAGTATGTGTGAAAATCGTGCTAGTTTAAACAAAGCAATTCCCTCACATAAAAAAAACGCCGCTCTCCCGCCCACATCAACTCCTCGTATGTTTCATCGCAAGATGAATCGCTTGACAGATACGTGGCTCAGCTCGTTGGAAACGGAATGAGATGATATATCTCGCTTTGAGTGCTCAGTATTGTCGCAGCATTTGATTGAAACGCTTCCGACCGTAATGCGGAACTAATGAGCGGTTGAACTTGATCACAGTTATAGCGGGGTTATAAATAGGTGGGTGTTTGGAAGAGCCAGGTAATGAAGCGATAAGTAGGGGTATGAGGGACAGGGCTTCTATTCAACTGCGTTATAACGATATCGTGTTTGACGTGTTTTAGAATCGTTTATGTCACAGTCGCCATTATTGTAAATGACATAAGAGTTATGAAAACGTTGACAATACGGAAACAGGGCCTCTATTCAACTGCGTTATAACGATATCGTGTTTGACGTGTTTTAGAATCGTTTATGTCACAGTCGCCATTATTGTAAGTAAATGACATAAGAGTTATGAAAACGTTGACAATACGGAAACAGGGCCTCTATTCAACTGCGTTATAACGATATCGTGTTTGACGTGTTTTAGAATCGTTTATGTCACAGTCGCCATTATTGTAAGTAAATGACATAAGAGTTATGAAAACGTTGACAATACGGAAACAGGGCCTCTATTCAACTGCGTTATAACGATATCGTGTTTGACGTGTTTTAGAATCGTTTATGTCACAGTCGCCATTATTGTAAATGACATAAGAGCTATGAAAACGTTGACAATACGGAAACACGTCAAATACGATATCGTTATAACCGTGTAGAATCCCAGCCCTGTGGCAGCGTAAAATGGGTAAAGCTCATGTTATTGGGAAGCAGCAGCAGGTAGCATGTTCCTACTATTAAATTCTAAAAGGTTCGCAAACTAGTTAGAGTCAGCAAGTTAGTTATTTAGTTTATGTATAAATAATTGAAATACTTTAATTGTTTCTTGTAGTTTTTTTTTTATGTTAAGGAGAAGGCACGCGAGCACTCAGTCCACCTGATGGTAAGTGGAATCTGAGACCCATAGACGTTTGAATTCTCAAGACTACAATCCTAAGACCTCAAATGCGTTGCCAACCCTGAGGACTAAGATGGAATGCCTTCATGCTAGTAATTTCACCGGTTGTCTTATCCCCACGCCGGAACACAACAATGCGAACACCGCTGCTTGGCGGGTGGTTAATAGATAAGATGGTGGTAGCGATCCGGACGGACCCTGCACAGGGTCCTACCACCACTAAACCACTAGTTGTTTAGTTTGAGTTCTAAACGAATTAGTTTACACCGCCTGCCATTACTTTGTGTCCTCTGTTATTTCTCTATCCAAGGTTGTCTGGAAGAGATCGCTATTTAGCGGTAAGACCGCCTGCTGTATACCTATGATTTAAATGTACTGTTCCGTGTTCTGTTTTTTTTTTGGTGTTCATTAAAGAGTATTTGTTGTATTGTATTGTACTTTATTGCTCACATAACATTCATGTTAATAGGTAACCATGTCGTATGTATTTTTAAAATCTTCGTTAGAACTACTTTTTTTTTTATTGAAAATTCACCACCGCCCATGAACACCAGCAACACCAGCAGGGTCGGCGGCATGAGGTTCGAAAGTTTCTTCCGGACTTTATTAATAACTGGATTCAAATCTTATTTTTTGTATTAAATTTACTGACACGAAAAAACATACATAGCTCATCATACAAACATACTGGGACTCCATTATGCTGCTCTATTGTTTTCAAGTCGGCCATTACAGTCAAATAAATAAGAGCTATCGTAATGATGACAAGACGATAACATTTCAAAAGCAATAAGGATGTACCGAGTCAAATACGCCCCAAATTAAAAAAAAATGAAAGTACTACCTTCCTTCAACAAGTTTAGTTCGTTATATGTTTTTACCCAATTATGTTGTTATTATACCACGTACAAGAAACAATCCTGTAATCTAACAGTAGTACAGTCAAGGTCATAAATATGTATACACTTTAGTACCTTGTCTATTTAACGTCATGTTTAAACTGTCATATGAAATTGTCACAGCGATTAAAGTGACAAGGTACTAAAGTGTATACATATTTATTACCTTGACTGTACAATCACATTAGAATATTACGTAGTTTGTTCAAGATAAAATTGTTGAGTCTAATGTGTACCTCAATTATTATAGTTAGACGTTGTACGTTTACCGAAGCTTCTAACCAAGAAGAAGTATTTTCTTATTGTATCTTCCGTCTTATATTCGCTTAGCTAGTCATTGACAACACATTCAACAAATTCTGTAAAAATAAAACAGAACTTTATTCAAAAGTTCCCTGTATACCTAAACAACAACGGAAAACGACTTTCCAAAGCCGATTTTTCCCGTTTATTTTCTTTCATGGTGGATAAAAAGCGACGCAAACAAGGTCATTTTTCGTCTCGAGAGCTTCACATAAAGAAACTATCATATCATCGACGCCGGGCTCGTGATTAATGACTCGTAATGACAGCGAACAATGGAGAATACAGAAAAATACCCTGCGTCTACGCTTATTAATGTATGCGTAGGTTGCCCTACAAAAAATCTCATAGTAGTCTGTATTTTTTACAAGCCTTTATTTAACACGCACTGTGGCGCTAGACAAGTTGCAATCGACCATCGTTACCGATTATGTTTCGATTGAGAACTGAATGGAATTGACGTAAGCCACCGGGATCGTACCACGTGACTATCTCGGTGGCTTACGTCAATTCCATACATTTGCCTATAGAAACAATCGATACCGATTATCGAATGCAACTCGTCTAGCCCCACTGTTTGAGATTCTACACGGTAAAAGGGTGATTCTTTGGCATTTTAAAAGCCGTCAGTGTTGTCTTTGCGTATTATTCCAGATATAATTAAAGTCTTTCATTAATTTACGAGAAATAAAAGCTATCCCTGGTAATGTTTACCTAGGTTTTATTTTTGTCAATATATTGAACACAGCAATGACAGGCGGTTGAAACGCCAAACAATCGCCTAACGATTTTGCTTCTGAAGTGTTTCCGTAATGGCGGCGGAATTAAAAAGATAATAATTATAGAACACGTCAAACAATATCGTTTTAACCAAGTAGAAGAGAGTCCTGTTCGTATGTTGATCTTATTTTGAACCAGTTCCCATTAATTGCAATTAGAACCATATAATTATGTAAACCACATGACAACGTGTTTTCGTATTGTGAAAGTTTTGATAGCCCTGACAGGTTCGATGACAGTAATGGTGATCGATTTTTAGTGGTGGTAGGACCCTGTGCAGGGTCCGTCCGGATCGCTACCACCATCTTATCCATTAACCACCCGCCAAGCAACAGTGTTCGCATTGTTGTGTTCCAGTGTGGGGATAAGACAACCGGTGAAATTACTAGCATAGAGGCATTCCATCTTAGTCCTCAGGGTTGACAACGCATTTGAGGTCTTAGGATTATAGTCTGGAGAATTCAAATGTCTATGGGTCTCAGATTCCACTTACCATCAGGTTGCCTGAGTGCTCGGGTGCCTTCTCCTTAACATAAAAAAAGAAGATTTAAGAACAATACTAAAACACGTCAAATATCGTATTAACCTATTAGAATAGAGGCCCTGATCCTATGAAATTAACCTACCTAAAATTCGCTTATGCATCCTGAACAAATGCAATTAGTAGTGCAGTCTGCCTAGGTAAGTACATTTTTCAAGGGATAGCGGTGACTCTTAGGTATTACATACTAAACTATTCGGGGTATTCACGAAAAAATAAAGTAATTCCAGCTTAGTCTTTAGGGTTGGCAACTAGAGTAGAGTCTAGAGAATTCCACCTACTGTGCGCTCGTTTGCCTTCTCTATGCCATTAAAATAACAAAAGTTACTTACTTCTGATGGGGGTCAAATCGAGCGTCTGGCGGTGCTCGGGCGCCAATGAGGCACATGGTGGAGTCAGCAGGGGCCAGGACTCGAAGCTGGAGGGCAGCCCGTGGGTACCACCAACGCCTTTCTTCTATCGCCACTGCGACCTGAGAAAACATTTCTATGAAAGCTGCAAAATAATTGTCGTGTAATTTTTTCATAAGATATGAAGCTTTAAAAGTCATAGTTCAGACCCCCTGCAAAAACGCTCTATACAAAATCGACGACAAGAATGACGTCACAGCTGTTGTTCCATGTTTAAAATGTACGGACATTTAATTTTTTTTTTCTTTTGTATCCGTAGAAAACGCTATTCGTTAATCAGGATCTATCTATATTTTGAAGAAGTAAAAGTCTAATGAAAGAAAACTTAAAAAACCATACTGTTTATTTATACTGTCGTCTATATAATATATATTATCTTTGAAAAAAAAAACTCCCCTCTCATAAGGTAATTTGATGAAAATATTAAAGCCTATGACACTCGCTACCAACCAAGACAATTCTAACGAAACCTGGTATGTTCAAAATGTTCAAATTCATCGAGCCGTTTAAGTTACAGCGGGTGCCAAAGAAATAGACATACATAGATACATTTGAAAAACATAACACCCTTTCTGACGCAGTGGGGTAAAAAGAACTCTCTGTTCTTCTTCGGGGTTCAATATATTTCCGCACCGAATGTTACCAAAATTACTTTCGCGATTCAAACATGAAAGACACAGACAAAGGGTGATTCCCATTTGATTCACAGAACTCCTTTTTTGTTAGGGTTCCGTAGTCAAACTAGGAACCCTAAACTAACCGTCCATCCGCAGCCTAGCTCAGAGACTCTTAGAACTAGAAAACTGTGATTTAGCATGAATATTCATATTATTAGTGACGCAAAAAAGTGGTAATATAAAATGTTGTTACTGTACCTCTCCTGCACTTGGTGGGGATGTATTGTTTTTTATCGTTTAACCCATAGTGAGGGGTGGTATCGTTAGATAGGTTTTTCAAAAATATTACAAGCTTGCAATATTAAGCTTTAAAGTGCTAATTTTTGTTAATTGGTGTTTGCCCCCTCCCCCTACAGCCAAAACTACAAATACTAAAAATCTGTTTTATTTTTTAAATTTAAGCGCATTTTACGAATTTAAAAGGAAAACTATCACGACTAAGTAAGTACACATCATTGGTTCTTGAGATACAGGCGATTAAATTGTTTAAACCTACTAAAATCATATAAGACGCCGCCAAATGACTTTAGGTAAATAGAAAATTAGTTATTACTTGTTGATTTTTATGTTTGTAGTACTTAACGGATTTGGAACTCTACACTAGCCCGGTTTTTTGTCTTAATTCAATAGAATAGATGTTACTACCATCAAGATGTCTAAAAACACGTAGTAAATTTAAAGTTTTGCAATATATTACTAATAGTATAAGATCTGATTAAGAAACGACCTTCATCCAGGAAAAAAGGAACCCGACGGTTGTATACTTATCCTAATAGGCTCCGTACTTTTGGTTGGTATTATATTCGTTAAACTGACGAGTGCAATGTTTATTATAAAGTCGTTTTTATTTTTTATTAATCATAGCCTGGCCAGGATTTTTTAGTCAATATCGCGATACGATTCTTAACATACTAGCTTTGCTATAAAATAATTTTCATCCATTAAACAGATTGGTGATGGTTGTTTCTAATAGGGAACAAGCATATTTTTCTTCATAGGCTCTCTGGAAAGTGCTATGAAAGACAGGAATAACTGTATACGCGACATAGTTGTCGTGTATTTTTTTCATAAGATATGAAAGAAAGAAAGAAAGAAATATAGACATTTATTCACTACACAGAAGACACAAAACAGACATAAATAAAAGAAAACAATGACTGTACGAAGTGTGTGTCCTCGCGGAAGTGAATCGGAAACTGGCTCAGCATTAGGCTGCGTTTCCACCAGAGATGTGCGAGGCAGCTAAGCGGCGCGAGGCTGTGTAACTGAGGCTCCCCGCTCGCCCGGAATCCTCGCACCGCTCAGCTACCTCGCACATCTTAGCCAGACGCCGCCTCGCAACACATTCCTCGCACACATCTTTCCCTTCGTTTGTATGTACGAAAACCTCGCTCCTCTGAGCTGTTTCCACCAGAGCTAAGCTAAGCGAGGATAGGTAAATGAAGCGTTTCTATTGGTTAATGACAAACACATCCCTCGCAACGCATCTTCGCACATCTCTGGTGGAAACGCAGCCTTATGCTGAGGTATCAGACACCTGCAGCGCTGATGTTCAGCCAGTACCGTCGGTGACTCACGGAACGCTGTACAAACATTCTGTAATACATATAATGCTACTGCTATATACGCCTGAACATACTAATATACTCGTACGTATAAACTGCTTATATAATTTAGTGACAGAGGTGAAATATTTTAAAACGGATACATAAATACTGATATGAAGTTTTAAAAACTCATTCTTCAGGACAAAATCACACAAATTCGACGACAGGAATGACGTCAGAGCTAAAGAGACTTGCATTTATTTCATAAAACTATGTTTAAGCCAGTATCGTTGAATTAAAATAGTACGTTAGTAGAATGAGGATGCTGAAAAAAACAATCTAATCATTAAAAGATGTTTTAAAATTTTAACAAGTTTTGATTGTATATGTATAAAATCTAAATAATCAGGTCAAAACATAGTGTATTGCGTTTTATATGCTTTTTTACATTTTCTCCTAAATCATATCAATGACACTCAATTCTGATTTTCTTGCTTGTTCTCTATTCGTTTTCTCTAATATAATGAAACTTATAGTGAAACAAAAACGAACTAATAACATCTCTACTTATTGCTATTCAAACAGCAAAATACAAAAATATATCTTTTTTACAAACAAAATACCCCTCGTCAACAAATCCCCCAATCGACCGAACCAATATCCACAAATAAAAATTCCCATACATACAAAAGCAATCGAACAGATTTGGGCAGCCGGAATTACTGGCCATCTTAATTGTACCATTTAGCTGACGATTAATCACCGTTCATTAGTAGCCTGGGCTATTAGGGCTACAGTTATAAAGGTAGCTTTAATAATATATACTGTAGACAAATTTAAGGGTTATACTTGGGCGTATAAAGGGTGTTCTAGACGTGAATATTGCGGCATAAGAAAACAGTTGCCTAACCAGTCTAGAATATCGTTTAAACTTTTCAATCTGTTAGTTAACTGAGTTGGTAAGGTTTTAATGATACTGGTAAAGAAAGCTACCTTTGCCTCCGTTGGCTAAGAATATTTATTTAATTTTACAACACTATTATATTATTTACTTGCCTTTTTATCTTATATTAAAATTTTAATTAATAAAAATCCTCCGATACTCGTTTATGCAATGTTTGTTATTTATTTTTTATTACAGATTTCTATGTTCTGACAGAATAACAGTGTTGTGATTGCTCCGCAGTCGCAGCACAAGCTGAGTCAGACCATTTTCATCCACACACATTGCTGGCTCCTTTTACCTGCAAATTCACTATGAATTGGTGAAAGAACAATTTTTGTAATAGCTTTTTTATGTTTTTTTGCTATTTGTGTGCTGAATTAATATTTTTTCTTTCTTTCTTTCTTCTCTCATTAGGCCAATAGGGAAAAGTTTTTTTATGGTAAGGAAAAGGCACACGAGCACTCAGGCCACCTGATGGTAAGTAGAATCCGAGACCCATAGACATTAGAATTCTCAAGACTATAATCTTAAGACTGCAATCCTAAGATCTCAAATGCGTTGCCAACCCTGAGGACTAAGATGGAATGCCTCTGTGCTAGTAATTTTACCGGTTGTCTTATCCCCACACCGGAACACAAAAAAATATGCGGGCTATTTATTATCCGGAGCGAAAATAATTAAATCACTATGAATTGGTGAAATAACTTTACTATATTTATTTTTTTAGCGTTTTTGATCTTTTTTGCTGTGTGAATAAAACAAATCTTTCTTTCTATAATTTGTAATTCTAAAACGTAATATCCAATTATTTAATAACGCTCCCTTAATATTGAAGTTCTGTTATGGGACACTCCGTATGTGTTGTGGCATTGACTGCTTATAATTTCGATTTTAGGTTGATTTCGACTGACTATAAAACTAGTGGGAATATGCCCAATTAAATCCTACGAGTATTATCGTCGGTAATAGTGCAATACCGCGTAACTAACAAATTTCAATTTGCAAAATTTACCGTATTAAATTTGCTCATGTGTTGTTCGGTTTGCAATATCACCGACTTTGTTGTTTAGGCCTTTTATGTACAGTCAAGGACTTTAATTGTTATGCCACTATGGAACCCTGTCATAATGACAGCGTCAAATCACATGAAAGAAAGGTAACATTAATGATTAACGCTGTCATTATGACAGGGTTCCATAGTGGCATAACAATTAAAGTCCTTGACCGTACTAGCGAGCTGCATCCTAGACTTCACATTGACCATTAGGTGAAATAGTGGTAAATTTCTGGTCAGACTAAAATAACAAAACCTTCCTGTTGTCGATTGTTTTTGAACACTAACTCAAATTTGTCTTAGGACAAAAAACATGTTGCGTTTGGCTATGGATTGCCGGTGAATATTAATTCAACAGCTATGTAGTGAGTGTTTGTTTCATCCCTTCATTAATATTTTAAAACGTGAAATCGCTTTATACGAGTATCATTAGTTTTCCAAATGACAAAAGAAGACTGTAGTCACGTGCTACACTAAATTAGATAGGTATAAAAACGTAGTAAAAATTACACATTATCACCATAAATATATTAGTCCAATATAATTTAAATACTGCGGGTATAACGTTCATTGCAATAAAACAACTTTAGTAATAACAATAGAGAGCAAATTTCACTGTCAGCTTTCAGCAATTTGCTGGCCTTACAGTAGCCAAACGATTATAAAATTTGTCACAGGAAATTGCGTCATCAAGGAAGCCAATTTGGCCTAATTAAAATCGAGGTAGTTACACCTTTTCATCTCCGACATTTTATTAATATTTCCTAGTTATTGGTGGCCCCGGTCTCTAATAAGGCACTTGAGTACCTCGAGAGGCTTCCCAGCCAATTCCATCCAGGGAGGGTTTATTTTTAATTTAATTTCAAGACTTCCCGTTCAGTTAAAGGGAAATGGGCTTCGCAATTTGTTTAATAGTGAAACAGTAATTTGATATTTTTGGGGATGTCATATTTTCGTATAAACTTTTTGCTCTGAATTTTGAGCAGATGAGTTTAGAATCTACGGCCTTTATGGTATTTATTTATTAAAGGAAAACATACAGCACAGAATAATACATGTTTAGATAATACATAATAGAATATACATAGCTCAAAGAAGTTTCCACTACTCTGGTTAAATTACATTTATTGCTAAAAGGATTTAGGAAAAAGGTAGGTATTAGGTAGGAAACACTTCCACTGAGCCATAATGGTCCATAAAGAATTTACCTCTATAACGCAATGTGCAACTTGCATTTTTGTATTGAATTTATAATATTATGTTTATACTATTACTGTATACTATACTATAAAAACTGTTTGTGTGATGTTTTGCCTGTGTGGTTGCCAGGTTGGAATAGTGCCACTCCATGACGTCTTCCCGTGGGTGTCGTAAGAGGCGACTAAGGGAATAAAGGCTTGTAGTACTGTTAAGCGATGGAATTGCAACCTGTCACTAATATACTAGTAAACATCTTAGGCTACTTGTGCAAAATGTGGTTACAGAATTATCAACGAAACTTTTTAGAGTTGTTGGTATTTCTGTAGCTCTGCCCACTCTAGGAATGAAGGCGTTATATTATATATATATATATATATATATATATATCCATACTATTACTATGTTGTTAGCCACATACACATACATACATAACATCACGCCTTCATTCCCAGAGTGGGGTAGGCAGAGCTACAGAAATACCAACAACTCTAAAAAGACTTGTTGATAATTCTGTAACCACATTTTGCACAATCAGGCCAAGAAGTTTACTAGTGTATTATTATTTGTTAGCCACATTCTTTAGTATTACGGCTGCGCGTCTGGCCGTCGGTCTACCGCGTTAATCTGTCACAGCTAGACTATAGAACGGTTATAGCAAGACGCTTAACATATTTTATAATAAAGTTAAATGTTAAAGGCCCTAAAGCGCATGTCCACGCACTTAGCTGATTTTTATAAACTTATAGAAAATCTATTAGACACCAAGAGTTAACTCTTAAATAAATAAACTTCAGTATAACTGTATTATATAATGGCGTACGATTTATAGCACATTTATTATGCACCACACTGCACCAAAATACGTTATCGCGCCAACGATCAAAATCTGTTTTCAGCCCGATAAAACCCTGTCACACGCACGATACCCCTGGATATAAAGGATCAATGTCAACGTCAACCACATGGATTCAATAATTTAGTCCGCCATCGAAACCCTCTGATTTTGTCCTTTGCGTTACTATATCTACGAGTAAATCTACATAATCTGGGGGCATAAACATATTTATATATCGCTTACGCAAACGATTATCGAAAACTCTCAAACAGGAACAGTAACAAAAGCGATTATACTTCGTATCTCTTCGAAGACGATTACAATTTACTTGCAGCAGTACGTAGTATGATGCCGTCCTTGTCACACCTTCAGAGACCATAGCAGAAAAAGGCAGGTCCTGATTATCTATCTCGTTCACACACCGTTGTGCCCGGGCGCCGACCTGGAGCCAGTCGCCATTACGTTTTTTTGTGTCGTCCGAGTCACACGTAGCTAAGTTAAAATATCAAATAATAATTCGTCACGGCGTAGAATTATAGTTTTTCGTGAAATGAGTGAAAGGAAAAGATCGCGAGATGACGGTGATTACGAAGAAATTCTGCGGAAGATCAGAAGATTAGAGAAGGAGCTTCTGAAAAAGAACCGACGACGTTTATCATCGAGCTCCGAGTGTGCGGATGATGATTATTTCCAATATGGTAAGTCAGCATAGCCTTTAAGGTTGCTATCACGCCGCAATAAACATAGCTCCGCGTAAAGCGCGTCGAGATACCCTTTCTCCACGTATATCGTGTTGAGAACCTACCTTCATTGCTGTATTTTATTAAGAAGGTTAAATCTGTTTGCTCCACGTAAATCGTGTATGAGCGTTCCTGTGTCGATTTTTCTATATGGAAGAATTTATTTATACTTAAGTATGCAATTTACACAACGTGTATTTACCAAAAAATATTTTTTTATATTTTATTTTACACTTTTAAATGGTATGCTAGCTTATCATGGCATTAAATTATCTCAACTATAGTAATGTTTATCACTACTATCGCGTCGTTTAATGAACATTATACCAAAAGTACAGCAAACCGCTCGCCGCAAGCGATTGGGTGATTCTACGGCATTTACCCAAAAATGCACAAACCGCATACGGCGGACGCATCAATGTAATTGCCCCTTTAAGAGTTTATTATACAATACACAATTCCACATTACAGACGAAGTTCCTATCGATGAGGTCGACAATGCGTTCTTAGACGATGTTTCGGGGCCAGCGGCCAGTGAGCTGCCGGCCGACGCGCTATCCGACCCCGCCGTGCGGCCCGACCCCGCCGCGCCGCCGCTCGCGGACGCGCAGTCGCCGGAGCTTGCGGAGACGGATGACGCATGCGAGGATCTAGATAAGGTAATCCTAGACATCTTAGGAGATGATCCCTCTTCGGAGAAGTCTTTTGGAGAAGACCTGCATAAAGATATTGCCCCCAGATGGAAACATATTTTGCTCAACGGTCTTGACAAAGAAAAAAGGACTGCCTTACTGAAGCTTTATTTGCCGCCAGAAAACTGTCTGTTCATGAAAGCGCCTAAACTCAACCCGGAAATCAAAGCGGCGCTGACTGAAATAAATAATAAAAAAGATATTTACAGTCAATCAAAACAAAATCAAATCTCTAGCTGCTTGGCAGCCGTAGGCAAAGCGCTTAATGTTGCTTTAGATAGAAACACTAATGTTCCTCAGGAAATAATTAAATCCCTTAGTGATGCTGGCCGTCTTTTGTGCGATTATCATCACAAGGAGTCGGTATCTAGACGATATGCGGCAATGAATACGTTGACAAAACAAACTAAAGACACAATCAAAAATACAAACATTGATGAATTTTTGTTCGGGTCAGACTTAGCTGAACAATTGAAATCTTCAAAGGCGATATCAAAATCCGGTTCAGAAATGAGACCACCCGTCGCTGGCCCATCCGGTCTTAGAAATAAACCCGCAGGCACAATGACGTCACAGCCACCGGCTACTCGTCGCGCCACGACTTTAAACGCGAGGGGGGCTCCGCGTGCGCCGGCCGCCGAGCCGCGAGCGAACCCCGCCCCGCGCCGGCCGCCGCCCGCGCCACGCAACGCGTCCAGCGCCAGGCCACCGCTGAGGTACCGCTCGAGGAGGTCTTGACTTCGGATCCAGAGGTAAACATTCTTGTCGCCGGTCGACTGCAATATTTTTATAATCAATGGCAGCGTCTAACTAATGATCGTACAGTTCTTTCGTGGGTTAAAGGTTATAAAATTCCCTTTACAAAAGAACCATGTCAACATCGATTGCCCACGGAACCTCACCGCTCCGATGCTGAGAGCGCCATAATAAAATCATCTATATCTGACCTATTAGATTCCGGGTTTATTTCTCGTTGTAATCCATGTGAAGGCCAATATGTTTCACCTATTTTTACGATTCCAAAACAAGATGGAAAAAATAGATTTATTTTAAACTTAAAAACATTAAATAAGTATATTCATAAAGAACATTTTAAAATGGAAGATTACCGTACGGCTTTGAAACTTTTAGACAGCAATTATTATATGACTAACCTCGATTTAAAAGATGCTTATTTTTAGTATCTGTCATTCCAGAGGACCGGAAAAGGTTACGATTCCAATGGATGTCACAGTTCTACGAGTTCAATGTGCTCCCTTTTGGATTATGTACAGCGCCGTTTATGTTTACTAAACTATTAAAACCCGTATTACATCACTTAAGGCTATCCGGTTATATCTCAGTTAATTATCTTGATGATTTTTTTTGTATCGGTTCTACATACCAGGAATGTTTAAATAATGTCACAGAAACCAAAAACCTGCTTGAATCCTTAGGATTCTTAATTAACTGGAACAAAAGTAAACTGGTACCAAGTACATGCTGCAAATTTCTTGGATTTCTGTTTGATTCATCTAATATGACCCTTTCTTTACCACAAGAAAAGAAAACTCGCTTAAAAGAATTTGCACAGTATTTATTAAATAAAAAACAATGCACCATTAGAAAACTTGCTGAATTTTTAGGACTGCTTAGCTCAGCGTGCCCAGCTGTAAATTACGGTTGGGTTTACACTAAGCTCTTAGAGAGGGAAAAGTTTTTAGCTTTAAATTACACTGATAATTATAATAAGAAGATGCAATTAGGTCCTCATTTAACTAACGATTTTAAATGGTGGATAGATCATATTGATGGAGCTTTCTCGCCCATTAAAAGGGACAGTTACGCATTAGAGATTTTCAGTGACGCGTCCCGGACGGGCTGGGGCATAGCTTGTAATGACAGCACTGCAAGTGGTCATTGGAATGCTACACTATTATCAAAACACATAAACTATCTGGAGCTAAATTCTGCCTTTTACGGTTTAAGAATATTTGCATCCCACTTGGTTGACTGCAATATACTATTACGGATCGACAACACCACTGCCATTTCTTACATCAATAGAATGGGAGGTGTACAATTTACGCACTTAAATGAATTGTCACGTGACATATGGCAGTGGTGTGAGTCCCGTAATATCAACGTCTTTGCGTCATATATTAATTCAGCGGATAACGTCGTGGCTGATCGCGCCTCTCGCCAACTAGCAGTGGATACAGAGTGGGCCTTAGCTGATTATGCGTATAATAAAATAATCAATTTATTCGGCAGACCAAATTTTGATCTCTTCGCGAGCATACAGAATCACAAATGTGAGAGGTATGCGTCCTGGAAGCTTGATCCTCAATCGGAAATCATTGATGCCTTTACGCTCAGTTGGAAAGATCTGTCATTCTATGCGTTCCCGCCTTTTTGTTTAATCGCCAAAGTTATTCATAAAATAATTGCCGACAAAGTTTAGGGTATTTTGGTTGTTCCATATTGGCCGTCTCAGCCTTGGTTTCCTATGTATCGTAAATTATTATCTTCGCAAGAAATATACTTCCATCCTCACCCAAAATTATTACATTCTCCTTTCAGAGAAGTCCACCCACTCCACGCGGAGCTTACCCTGGTGGCAGCGAAATTATCCGGCAATCGCTCATTCAGCGCGGCGCCCCAAACTGTTCGTTAAATTTACTCATGGCTTCATTTTCTGAAAAAACTATTAAACAATATAATTCCGCTTTAAAGTCATGGTGGATGTTTTGTAATAGTTCTGGGGTAAACTACCTTGAAGCTAATGTATCACAGTTACTATCATATTTGACCAACCGGTTTGAGTCTGGTGCCAGCTACAGTACACTGAACACGTCCAGATCCGCCTTGGCACTTGTGCTAGGCACCAGCGTCACGTCACACGACTGTGTTACTCGACTACTAAAAGGCGCATTCAGATTAAAACCTTCTGCGCCCAAATATGAGAGTATCTGGGACCCCAAAATAGTTATTAATTATTTAAGTTCTTATTATCCTCATGAAGAAATTACTCTTAAAGACTTAGCGTTTAAGACGGTCACCCTTTTAGCCATTGCAACCGCACAAAGAATTCAAACAATCAGCTTGATTAAAATAAGCAATATAATTTACAATGATGATGCTATAATAATAAAAATTGTTGATATAATTAAAACTTCCAGGCCTGGGGCTTATCAACCGCTTCTTAAACTGCCTTACATTACTGAAGATCCAAGAATATGTCCTGCCACAGCTTTAAGGTCTTATTTAGATAAAACGTCGTCTCTTCGCAATAATTATGACAGACTTTTTATCAGTTTAAGAAAACCTCATAAAGAGGTAGGTTGTCAAACCTTAGGTCACTGGGTAAAATCTACTTTACAAAAGAGTGGAGTTGATATTAGTATGTTCGGCGCACACAGTACGCGCCACGCGTCCACGTCGGCTGCGCGCCGCCGGGGCGTCAGCCTACAGGCGGTTCGAAGAGCCGCAGGCTGGACTCAGTCTTCTAATGTATTTCAAAAATATTATAACAGAGAAACAACATCTAGTAACATTGGGAATGATTTTGTCGATTCGTTGTTCTCTTAGTTCTTACAGACCAAATTACATGTTATTAGTATATCTAATTAAGTTACGTTATAAGTACATCCTTTTTAAGTAATGTCGTATTGAATTTACAATTAAAAAATATTGATTTTCAATTTCTACATTATTATGAATTTTTTGTCACTTTAAACATCTGCAAGTAAATTGTAATCGTCTTCGAAGAGATACGAAGTATAATTTAGAATTAAACGAACTTACCTTGTGAAGTTCGACTTCTAATTATACGAGTATCACGAAGAAGACGATTACATAACTCCCACCCTTACCCCAAATTACCCAAATTAGGACAAAAAATTAAAAAATGAACATGTGAGCGAACTTTAAACGTAATGGCGACTGGCTCCAGGTCGGCGCCCGGGCACAACGGTGTGTGAACGAGATAGATAATCAGGACCTGCCTTTTTCTGCTATGGTCTCTGAAGGTGTGACAAGGACGGCATCATACTACGTACTGCTGCAAGTAAATTGTAATCGTCTTCTTCGTGATACTCGTATAATTAGAAGTCGAACTTCACAAGGTAAGTTCGTTTAATTCTAAATTATACATTTTCGATAAAAACTAACGTTAGCGGAATCGACTTGTCCCGGCGTAATGAACTGAAAATGTCGCATTTTTATGTTTGTTTTAAGAATTCCAAAATTAGTGACTTGTTATTTTTGCTCGATAGTGTATTTTTAATGTCGTGGAAATTTGTTACAATTTTGTTAAAAGGGCCAAAAATTTTGCTTAACAATAAGTACAAGTATTTACCATTGTAATAAAGTAATTTACGAAACGCTTGTGTGCGAAATGTTGGTGGTTTTCGAATTTCGTACTACGAGTATGTCTATTGATTATTGGTAGTCTACCATACAAACTTCAATGCTGTTTGATTTACTGTCACTTCATTTCTAATTCAAAAAAGTTATCATTGGAGCTATGGCACTCGTATTGCCCTTAACATGCAAGATGCTTTGCGAAAACGTATCCTTACCGAGAACATAATAGGATTGACGTAAGCTGCCAAACGGTCGCGTCAAGTACTTATGTCAATTCTATACAATTTGTCAGTTTTCGAAAAACGTTTACGTTAGCGGTGAGCCGACGTCCACACTACTCGAATATTCGAAGCCGAATGCTCATTACACGCGAATGCTCTCAGTGGGGACGGTCCTATATGCGTCTTGTTTACCGCAGGACTCATTATCAATCAATATTGTAAACACGTTCAACATTGTGATTGTCCGATGCCTATTTTTTTTTTGTAAAAAAAGGCGTCCTAGCTAAAAAAAGTTTTTCTCTAGAAATTACATCGCGATGAGCCAATGCATGAAACATTTTATCGCAGTACCGCCGACGCATACGCTAGAAAATAACATTACAAATTACCACATACAAATTCAATTTCGATACGCAACGTAATAGAATTACGAGTATAAAACTGAATAATCTATTCCATGCTCTGTGCAGTGCGAGTTAGCTAAAAAATTCATTCTTTTTTCAATTTACTTTTTAACGGAGTTGACTCGTTAGTCGTTTCTCTGGCCATTAATTATTAGTGTTATTAACAAGTCTAACAAAAAGCAAGTTTTTAAAACCCGACTGCATGTTTTTATAATGCCGTCTATACAGTGTGGAAAAATAAGACCGGCCATAGACCCCGCCGCCGGCCGGTATCAGGAGTGACGCGTGGTCATCATGTACTGCAGGAAAAGTTGCTGGGTTTTCTGTTTGATTATAGGAATACGGTGCATTGTGCTACTGGTCAAACGCCGGCTCAATTGATGATGGGCAGGAACTTACGTTCAAGGTTAGATTTAGTTTTGCCACAAAACAATAATCATTGTAACGATACAAACATATGTGATGCGGTGTTAAAGCCAAGTCGATGTTTTAAATTAGGTGAAACTGTATGGGCCAAATGGTTTACTGCCAGGAAAGGTGTTTGGAAACTTGGGACTATTGTTAATGTTAAGGGTCAAAGAATTTATGAAATTTTGTTTACCAATATAAACGATAAGTGTAAAAGACATGTTGACCAGATACGAAAATATACTACTCCCAGTACTAATCTAGTCGAAGGTAGCGATTCTAGGCGGTATGACCCGTATCCTGAGTCATTCATTCCCGTGTCACAGCACTCTCAAGAACATGAGGGTGCGCGCTCGCCTCACTCGCCGGGGGCGCCCGCGCGCTCCCCGCTCGCGTCACCCGCGCTGCCGCCCTCGCCAGCTACCGTTTCAGAGTTAGCGCCCGCAGAAGGTGAGGGCGGTAGTCGTTTTTATGATGACAATCATAAGTCAGGGACGGAAAATGAGGAATGGGCGGAAGCTTGTGAAGTAATGGAGCCCGGGGATACTGTTCAGACCGCAGATGACAAATCCGAGCCTGTTGTTACCTCGGAAGGTGTAGGCGCTAGTGGAAGCTCAGATAATGAGCCGTTAGGGCGTTCAAAGAGACCCCGAAAAAAAGTTAATTATAAGTTATAATAGTATTTTAAAAACAGGTAATTTTAGAATTAGAAGATATGTGGGGGACAGATAAAGGTTACCGTCTTTCCTGTGGACACACCGAAAGTTAACGTTTTAAAGCTCTTAACTATTGACCACAGGAGAGACAACTTTTATTTTTAAGAGTGTGTATGACCCATGTACTGTTCTTTAATACCTAAGTAATATTTGTCATTTGTTCTTTGTATTGTTTCCAGATTTTCAAAGTAAGGGTGGAGGGATGATGTATATGTACGTACATACCAGTTCCATCGCGGGTATGTCAGTATTAAACTAGCTACCGAGCAGTATGGTCTTTCATTTGCCACCTTGTGACACTCCAAAACTACCTTTAACCCTTAAGTTGGCTCGTTTTACTTTATGGAGAAATTCCTTTATTTTTCAAAACTGCATTAAACGATTTTCTAAAACTCGCTTGCCTTGCCCGGGAGTCGTACCAACTAAAATTAAATTAGAATATCGATTAGAATAAGAAAATAGCAAGACAAGTGTTTATTATTTTTATTATTTTTTTACACTTGCAACGTCAAGACGAATCTAACGTCACCTCGCTTGTTGAAATCGGCCCATCCATCCAGCCTCTACGAGGGAACATAGAGTCGGACATACAGGTCAAACACATAACCCTCCTTTTGCTCTTTGCCGCAGTCGGGTTAAAAGCTTATTTCATTATTTAAAACAGCCAGAGACGTGTTTATACGATACGATTACATCGTGGCATACGATTTATTGAATGGACTTGAATTTCTAAATTGGATCTCAATTATCATTAAATATAATTATTGTTGAAATGCAAGCCTATTCGGTGAAACCTACCGTTAGGATAAAATGTATTTTTAGTCGAATGAATTAATTCCCAAATTATCTTTTAGGCTTTTTTTAATCCTTTTACTTTGTTTGCAGGTTACGAAACCGACTTATTTAGTCAGTTCATTTAGATATCTTTGAGGTTTGACTTGCACTACATAAAAAATAGCCTTGAGAAATGATTTCCCATAAACAAATGAAATAAATTGAAGACACGCTAGCTTAGTTGGTAGTGACCCTGCCTTCGAAGCTAGGGGTCCTGGGTTCAAATCCTGGTAAGGGCAAATATTTGTGTGACGAGCACGAGTATTTGTTCCTGAGTCTTGGATGTTTTCTATGTATTTAAGTATATATTTCTCTATGTCAGTAAATTTATCGCCCCCATAGTACCTACAAGCCTAGAGCTTAGTTTGGGACTAGTTAAATTTGTGTGACATTGTCCTGTGATTTATTATTATTATTATTAAATATTTCACCCTTATTTATTACGTAAATATCCCCTATAATTCTAAAAAGGTGTAATTTTTAGGGTTCCGTAGTCAAACTAGGAACCCTTATAGTTTCGCCATGTCCGTCCGTAACGTGGGGATGTTTTTTTTTTCTCTACCCTTTAGTGTGGGGTTTTGTTGGATAGGTCTTTCAAAATTATTATGGGTTTGTGCAAAACAGTATTTTGATAAAGTAATCCGTTTTTGAAATATTAAGCTTTAAAGCGCAAATTTTTGTTAGGTACACTCAAGTGTCCCCCCCTACAGCCAAAACTACAAATACTAAAAATCTGAAAAAAAACTTAAATGAAAGAACATATAACGAATTTAAAAGGAAAACTATTACGATGAAGTAGACATATTGGTTAAAGTGTTTATACCTACTAAAATAATCTAATTGACTTTAAATAGGAAAGTAGTTATTACTTGTTGATTTTTATGCTTAACGGCTTCGGAACCCTAAACTGAGCATGGTCCGACATGCTCTTGCCCGGTTTTTTAAATCTGCGTATATAATCAAGCAATATGGGTTAACAGCCTAATCTTTAACACTAAACAAATAACTCACCTCCTTATGAAGCAACCGTACGTGAAAACTGGCGACATCACTGACCGGCTCGCCCTCGCCAGTCACGTAGTAGACGAGCAGCGAGCTCAATGGGGCCATATCTGCAGTCACCGGGAACCTGGGGGACAAAAAAAAGTCATGTTTCGTTTTTCTAATAGGCTCGGAACCCTTGACACCATCACATAACTTCTTCATCGATATAGAAGTTATGTCATGGTAATTGTCAAGGGCTTCGAGCCTTTGATCATAATAATAATATGTCTTTTGTTGTCCTTACATTTATTGGGTATATTACTAGAGTAGGTACTTAATTGTCAAATTATAATTTTTGTATCTTTGAAACCAAACATTTCTCAGAGTTTAGAGCGGATGAAATAACGGTTTCGTACAAAAAAAAAGCGGCCAAGTGCGAGTCGGACTCGCCCATGAAGGGTTCCGTAGCAGCAAGTAACATAATATAAAAGTTCGTTGTAGCTTTGATCAATGTTTTTATGACGTATTAAAAAAAAACTACTTACTAGATCTCGTTCAAACCAATTTTCGGTGGAAGTTTGCATGGTAATGTACATCATATATTATTTTTACATTTATCATTCCCTTATTTTAGAAGTTACGGGGGGGGGGACACACATTTTTCCACTTTGGAAGCGTCTCTCGCGCAAACTATTCAGTTTAGAAAAAAATTATAATAGAAACCTCAATATCATTTTTGAATACCTATCCATAGATACCCCACACGTATGAGTTTGATGAAAAACAAATTTTTGAGTTTCAGTTCTAAGTATGGGGAACCCCAAAAATTTATTGTTTTTTTTCTATTTTTGTATGAAAATCTTAATGCGGTTCACCGAATACATCTACTTACCAAGTTTCCACAGTATAGCTCTTATAGTTACGGAATAAAGTGGCTGTGACATACGGACGGACAGACGGACAGACATGACGAATCTATAAGGGTTCCGTTTTTTGCCATTTGGCTACGGAACCCTAAAAACCTTGCGATAGTTACTTTTCGCTTATGACTCGAAACACATTATGACGGAAAATAATGATGGGAGACAATATAAAACAGACCCTATATTTAAAGATGTTAAAACCCTTAGGAGAGGGATTGAGAAAAATAAACACACTTGAGAACCTCCACCTATTTTGAAGTCGGTTAAAAAGGATCATTACGCATAAGGTAAGCTCAGAAATCATGTTTTATACATACCGCCTAACAGCAGTGTTCACATGGTTGTGTTCCGATTAACACACATGGCATTACTATAAAGCTTTTTGTTTTGACGATAAAACCTTAAGGAGAATTAAAGTGGACTTCGGAACACTATTTTTTTTTCTCAACACTGCTCGGAAACATGAAAATTTTTTCGTCTGAGAAGAAATCACTTTTATGACAGGTCGTAATCATACAAAATAAAAATGTTCTTAGTCTATTCCATACTAATTACAATATAGATACGCATTATTATACACCGCGTAAAGGAGAATAAACAAGGAAAAACATTAAATTCTTATACGGTAGACAATAGAGTCTTATCGTCCCAAGAGGAAAGCGCTAAGTTTGTTTTTGGGACGGGTACACTACAGGACTTCAACTACGTTTCGGTCCTCTAGGTATATGACTTGTCCATAAATCGTGTACTTCCTACCCTCGGCAACAATGTACGTTTACTGCACAGGCAATATGCAGAAATGTTCGATATAACATGCTTAGTCAAGTTCAAAAGTAGCGGAAGGAAGACTCTCGAACTCGGCGTCCAGAGCCAAATGGTATTTTGCACAACATTATGCTACCTGCGAGCTGTGTTGGCTCTCCCACATATTGACTAGTAATATTTTCCTGTGGAAAAATATCTGGAAAGGTAAGTACTTTACATAGCGTGCGGCACTTTATTTTGAATGGGGGATAGTAAACAAGTGTTTAAAACGCTTTGGATTATTGTTTGGTAATCTTCGAGGACCTTTGGACTTACTCTACTCACTTACATACATAACATAACATCACGCCTTCATTCCCAGACCGGGGTAGGCAGAGCTACAGAAATACCAACAACTCAAAAAAGACTTGTTGATTCTGTAACCATATTTTACACAAGTAGGCTAAGATGTTTACAAGTGTATCAGTGACAGTTTGCAAGCCCATCGCCTAACAGGGCCTCTATTCAACTGCGTTATAACGATATCGTTTTTGACCTGTTTCCGTATTGTCAACGTTTTGATAACTCTTATGTCATTTACAATAATGGCGACTGTGACATAAACGATTCTTAAACGTGTCAAACACGATATCGTTTTAACGCACCTGAATAGGGGCCCAGTACTGCAAGCGCTTATTCCCTTAGTCGCCTCTTACGACATCCACGGGAAGACTCTACTCACTTGTCATCGGCAAAATCACTGCGGAATATCGCGGTGGACCACCATTAATAAAAAAGAAGAAATACGCCTTGTTAAAATCCTTTTGGTGGGTAGCCAAGACTTTTTGGAATGACGACATCTCGGTTTGACGACGTTTTGAATCGATAACGTTCAGACAATCAACAGCTGATAAAAAAACAGCTATTACTTTTATAAATGAATAAAACGAAACGTTCTCATACAAAAACGAGATCTAAACATAAAGTATGATAACAATATTAAAGAGGTCGCTCGTTAAAATGTATGTTTCGATCATTATGAACATGTCGTTTTTTCGATTTGAACACCAATTTTTCCATAAATTGTTTGCATGAAATTCAATAAAACCGCTTAACCATATTTTTTGTTTTTATTGAATAAAAAATAAACAACCCTATAATCGGTGCAGTGCAAAGCAGTCTCTAAATCCTCAATCTCCAAGTTACGTGATGCCGACTAATCATTACCAACGGTCTAAGAAAGTATACATTACCACATAAAAAACTGGTTTAAGAAGTAGGTACAACGACTATAGAGTTGTTAGACACCAAATAAACAATTTCAACATACGCATTTATTTAAAGACTATTTTATCCATCTACATTTTCCAATTTATTTCATATAACAATTTAAAAATATTTGTCTTACCGCAAAGAAAATACGCAAAACCCTCTCCATATTTTTGCTCAGTGAGGCAAATTTCGCCAATATTGTAAAGCAAGCATTCCCGAAAGGCTATAATAATAATTGATCGCATTTGGACAAAATTAATGCTGACGTATCGAGTGCCGAAACAAATGACGTTGTGCACATATTTTTTTAATTACTCCCCGTCCAATTCCCTGTTCATGATATAAATCAATTTATTTTCAATTTGGAATGTATTGAAGCGGCTGCTGCAAAATGACCCTTGTTTTAACAATTCGATGATATAAGTTAGCAAAACGATCGGCAATAATGAATTCGTTATTAGGTAAATTAGGTTTCGCTTTTGTGTTTTAATGATAGGCTTAAAAGCGGTTATATGGAACGAATGAGCTTCCAATAATCAAATTTGGCTAATGTTTGTACACGATTTTCGATGTTCATGTTTTGCAGGATTATGAAATAAAATTCATATCATGAATTACTTCGTGTGCCCGTAAACAGCAATAATAAGTTTAAAATAAAAAACCAGTGCATGTCAGACTATTCTCAGCGTATGGATCCGAAGCCGTACATTACTACAAACATAAAAATCTACAAGTAATAACTAACTTTCTATTTAAAGTCATATGGTGCCGTCTTAGAAGATTTTAGTAGGTATAAACATTTTGATTGCCTGTATTTCAAGAACCAATGATGTCTACTTAGACGTGATAGTTTTCCTTTTAAATTCGCTACTTGCGCTTTGACAACGGAACCCTAAAAATAATGACGAACATAATCGGAATTCGTAACTAGAAAATTGAGTTGGCAAAAATATTCAAATTGAGTCCAATATGTCACAATCTGTTTGCATAAAAGTCCAACTTATCGAAAGTTTTGAAGTGAGCAAACAGTATGGAAATATTGGAGAAAATAAAACTTTTGCACACTTTCGAGAATTTAAATCGTTTTTCGTGAATATTGTTTAAGGAGTGTAAAAACATGGTCAGATAACACAACATTAAGAAAATGTTTTTTTTCTTTAAACTTATCAAACGTTCTTGGACGTTGGAAACTATCTGCGATTTGTTTGTAACTCTCTCCTTACTATTCTATAACGATAGAGATCTGATGCTCTGAGCGTCATGCGAAATATGCAAGAAGAAATGATAGCTCCTGAAATTGCATTTTTATCGCATGAGCGAGAAATACTACTTTAAATAACAAATTTTACTGCAGCTTCTGAAAATATGACTTTACTTGGACAAAATGACTGATACCGCTCCTTTAATCTTTAAAGATGGGCGAAAGTTGTGACGTTGCAAGAGCAATTTGAAGTTGCTATTTATGTTTGAGTTTGTCTGTCGTGTAGGCCTTCACGTTTCACAAGTTAATTAAGGAGACAGGTGAAGTCTCCGTTAGTTATTTTTCATTTAGAATTTTATATCATTTCCCGATCAAAATCTAGTTTTAGCTTCTTAAATTCTGACTATAGTTAAAGCCAGCCTTCTATAAACAAACTTCTCGCACGTAAGCGACATTCAATGATCCATCGCTCTAACTTCAGGTCATTTGCGGCCTGATGCCGTTCGAAGTCCGTTAAACTTAAATTACTTTTAAACTTCAAGCCTCAAGATGAATGCCAGAGTATGGACGGGGCTCAAGCTTGGAATAGTTGAAGGCAGTTTGGTTTTAAGTACGCGTAAAAGGGTTTGAACTTTGCGTGGGATGGTTTTGCTACTTTGTTCCAACCGCTCTTCTTGCGCTTAGTTTACTTGCGTTGACGCTAGCAATGTAAATTTAATTCCTAGCGTAACCGCAGAGAGTTTATAGATGAAGTCTTCGTCGTGCATAGCTTAACTTGAACCCTTGATGTAGAAGCAAAGTTTTTTATTTAATTACTAGCGGCCTGCCAGCGCATTCGGCCCCGTTGCAAATTTCTGATATTGCCGTTGGGTTTCTCGATTTTTTCTTACAGAAAAACCCTTGTCCTGGCAATAAGGAATACGACAAAAAAATAATCATACAACTTGGTGTAGTTGTTCGGAAGTTAGAAAATTCAGTCATCTAAAGTATTCTAAGGCCAAGGCAGTAGTGCAGTCGTAGGCACGCGATCAGTTTGTTAGCCAAAGCTTTGTGTGCCAGGGTAGCCTAGCGCACCAGTAAATCGAGAAAAAAATACAGTTTTGCCTCTCATTTTTGTTAGATAACGTCACAGATCTATCAATTCAAACGTGCTATTTTTACCTCCACGCATATTATAAACGATTCCATCCTGATCAGCATTATAATCCCACCGCTCAGCTGTGATGTATCGAGCCTATGGGTATACGGTTTAGCACTTCTTATGAATTATGTTTGTATTAGGAGGGCTCGGAGCCTTCGGGATTTGGACGGTTGCTTGCTTCGGAAATTTGCAATAGGGGATAGGAAATATTCGTAATATCACTGTTGGGTTTTATCCCAAGAAGTTCTTTATCGAAATTCGGCGAAGCTTTCACAATTTTCAAATATAAATATGAATTTAGAATGAAATTACATTTATAACGGAACATTTATTAGGCATTTTAGTTTAAGGCTTTGTTGTAAGATTATCTCTCTGTCCGTCTATAAAGACCGTCCGTGTGTAAAGATAGATTATAGAATCAAGCCTTACTTAAATTGGATTGACAAGGTGTCTTTAAAACGCAATAATTGCCAAGGTGAAAAAATTCAAGCAAGAAAAGAAATAAAGCGTTATGTTTCCCGTAATAATTCCTTTCCGGCCTCATTTATTCCTTCCTTATCATAAAAGCGTACCGTATCCAAACATCAAGACTGACACATACTGAGCCTTTTCTACACAAATATTTACACGGAAATAAAGGTCGCAAACGAGTTTCCGGTCCAACGATGGGAAGCTTTCAATCGCTTTCAAATAGCGAAGTGATGGAAAATGTTTTTTCCGGACTAAATTCCTTTTTACGCTTTAGAAAATACTGGTATAGTTTGCGGTTTGTGAAACTAAGGTGTCAAGTCCAAAATGTTAGAAAATATTTCAAATGGAAAAAAACTGAGGCTACGTTCTCTTCCGATTCTACACAGTTTAGGTTTTTTTCTTATTACTGACAATTATTATTAGGATTTTCACAAGGAACACTATTAGGTCCTGTGATGTTAGTACCTATGTAACAAAATAAAGCTAAATGTGAAGTATTTTATCGATACTATTGCTATGTGACCCTTATAAAATGTCAAAAAACAGAATAATGCTGGAGTTGTTGAGTATTATGGTAAATAAGGATATTTTTTGTTTTTTTTTATGTTGTTTAAACATACAAAGCGTTAAAATCTATGTAAATGAAAGAAAATAAAGCTTTTACTAAATAATGTAACAAAAATCTCACATTGCAACACCGTTGTTTTTTTAACCTTTTAGAAACTCAAATACCTCTACGAACGTTTAAAACTCCTCTCGAATAGTTTATCTCCCAGCGAAATAGCAAAGCATTTTATCTCTAGAAATAATAAAAGAAAAACAAAAAGCACTCAACTAATTCTCAAACGGAGCTCGTAAAGAGTCCAGATTAATTTTAAAACAACGTTTGCACATTTGCAAAAACAGAAAAAAAAATGTTAGCACTCTAGCTCGCATACTGTGCCGTTTATAACTTTGCTAAAGACCCTTTTACACGGTTTGAGTTATAAAGCAATTGCGATGCTTTTAGCTCGAATGGGTAAATTGACATTTGAACCCTGTTGACCTAAAACCTTTTTATAAAGGTTAGGTATTGATGCTTAATGCTAGAGTAAAACTATTTTTTTATTGTTTGGTAACAAATCTAGAGTTATATATGAAATATTTTTTTTTATACGATAACTAATATTCGTTTTTTGGGTGTCGATGCAAATCTATCTAAAGAACATCATTTCAAAATCTGAAGCAAATCAATTGAATATATCCAGAAAAATCATACATTACAAAACAATTTGAAAAAAATCATAAGTCAAAAACTATTATAAGTACGATGTTCATACTCGGCTAAAATATTCTTCATTACGAGAGGTACCCATAAAAAAATCCCAGTGCCCATTTGATGTAAGGGTCGACTTACTATGGAAACCCGGCTATAGCCCTTACGTTGAGAAAAGCTTACAACATTTTATTACGATCATTGGAATTCTAGGAGTTTGAATTACGACCAATTGTAGCCATTGGTATGCATTATGCACGTGCTTACTGCACTCCGTTTTTTACAGGAAAGTTGAACAAAAAGCAGATACAACCTTTTTGAGGTCAGGTAATTTGTTATAATCTTCTGATTCAGTACAAACACCATGTCGAGATACGTCATTTTTGCGGTCTATAATTTCTGTAGACAATGGACGTAACTCAAATAACTCCCTTTCTGGCAACAGGAAATTAATGGTTTGTAGATAATTCAATACAGATTTGTATTTTATAGTTATGGTTCAAAAATTACGTTCATACGACATACTTACCGTTACAAAATCATGATTTAATTTCTTTTTTTTCCCGGTTTTTTGGCTCTGGTGTAAAATTGGGTTTTAAGAGATACGCCCGTATCGTTTTTTGCCGTCGATATTCAAGTATTAACTAGGCGATGGGCTTGCAACCAGTCACTAAAACTTTGGTAAATATGTTAGCCTGTTTGTGCAAAATGTGGTTTATCAAGAATTATCAAGAAGTCTTTTTAGAGTTGTTGGTATAACTGTAGCTCTGCCTACCCCACTCTGGAAATGAAGGCGTGATGTTATGTATGTATTTGTATACTCAAAAATCGTTAAAAGGGAGAAAAAAGTTATCGCATTTTGTATGGTTTTTTTTTTCTTCAATCCTCTTAAATGTACCCTATTAATTTAAATAAATGTTATATTTCATGGTCTTCCTTTTACTTAAGATGCTATGTTATTTAGAAGAAATAAATGCTGATGATGCCTTTCGATCGGTACATATTTTTTTGTTACATGACAATGTAACTGGTTTGATTTCTGGTTCAGACAGGCGATTATTAAACATTCATGAATGCAGTTCATATTGTTATTAAAATAAAAATGAGGTCTTCTTTCAGTAAAATCCTCTATCTACAGTATTAAAGGTACTTTCCCTCCATGTGACAAAGTCCAGGACACTCTGTATGTATATGCAGCTAGCCAAACAAACGCGTGGCAACATGACAGATGGTCTTGGAAGTACACGCAGTAAAAATAAAATATTAAAAAGAAAAACGCAACTGCCTATGTTTTTAACAGTGATGTCAATTATTACAACCAATAACTTACTGATGTTTTACTTTATTGTTTAGGTTCAATCTGAGGGGTAATCTGTTGAGAATTTGTACCGTGAGGTCTTTCTGCTTCTTTTCTATTAGTAGGATTAGGTCTAGTATTAACGTTACATTAATTTATTGTATTTTGCAACAAATCCTTACCCATTAATAAATCTAAAAGCGTGTTTGTTTATTTGTTTTATCTTCATAGTCCAATGCCTCAACCGATCAACGTGAAATTAGGTGCAGATATAGGTATACTGAAAACCTGGGGACGGATATACTATACGGGTTCTGTTTATCCTAGAAAATAGGAGAGTTCTCGAAGACAGTTACAATGAAATCCGCTTTTGTGACACCCTTACATTGTAGATCAAAAATTAAAAAAATAAAGTACCTACCAATTCTGATGAACCCAAAATCAAACCGCTAATTTAATAAGTCGTCAAAGTTCTAAGCCCCAGCTATCTACATTAAATTCTAGGAGATAGTAATTATCGACCAATTTCAACATGCTGGCAATTTTTAGTCACTAACAAAGAAGGCTTTAACAATGCTTCAGCATTTTTATAGGCTGCCAGTACACAAAGATACCCCTAATAAGGTTCTGCTTATGACGCACCTACAGAAAAGAGCGTAAATTCTGCACCTAACAATCCTAACGCCACTTCTCCCAAATCAAGACACATCATAAACAACATTACTCGTTAAGGTATAGAACTACTATTGGCTTGTCTTCAATTCGGAGTTACTGTGTAATGCTTCTGAGGTGAATTGGTACACCGTTAGCGAACCCGCGGGGGCCATTCATCAAACCGCGTCTTGTTTGCGTTACGAGGATACTGTTTTTTGTTCGCTTGTTATTTTTATTTACCTTTTTTCGGCTGTCATCGATTATTCGGATAGGCACCGATGTTCTTTTGTTTTGGACCCCGCTGCATTCTTATTCTCTTTTATTACTGCGACAAATTTGGAAGCTTGTCAAATGTGTTCTTGTTTGTTTTCAATTCGCTGAGTTTTCCAGCTGTTTGAATGTTGTCTAGGCTCGTTACTGCACATTTTGATAAATATTTGATTTGTATGTTATTATTGGTATAACAGGCGAATACTGATTTCAATTTGTGTAGCAAATATTAACTTTCACGCATTACTATACCTACTACAATAAAATCCTGTCAGAAAAAAAAAACAGTAAGTTGCAAAAATCTGAATTTATTTTCTGCAATAACCTTTTTATGATGACTCACCAATTGATAAATCAATTAAATAGACATTTATTTTATCTATACAGGTATATCTATCGTTGTCCCGTAGTACAAGCCTTGAGCTTAATTTGGGACGGCAAAATAAACTCATGAGAGATTGTCCCCCAGTCCCCTGAAGTTTTGAAAAGGACAATCATTTGAAAACACCAATTAAAGGGTTAAATCCGATGAGCTACGACAACTCAAAAAATTCACAGAAACAAGGATCTCCATAGTCATTATAAATTAAATGAACATCTGATTCGCGTGGGTATGAAACATCACTCATCTTGAAGATTCTGCAAAGACCTGGACTTCTAGACCCAAACATAATAAGGGAGTACCTACAACAAAATTTACAAAGTAGCAAACAAAAGGCTATAATTACATTGTTGACGACACGTTGGCCTAGGCCTAGTTGGGAGTGAACCAGCTGCCTCCGAAGACTGCGGTCCTGGTTACAAATCCCTGGTCCTGGATGTTTTCTATGTACTTAAGTATGTATTACTCTATAAGTATGGTTATCGTTGTCTAGTAGCCATAGTACAAGCCTAGAGCTAAGTTTGGGGCTACATCAATATGTGTGATATAGTCCCCTGATATTTATTTATTATTGTCTAAAGGGCCTCCTAGTATTGACTTTGACGTGTTAAAACCTCTTACAATTCCAGTGTGAAGAAAAGGATATCTGGGAGATTAGCGCAAATCAAGAAGTTTATTATATAAAGGCGACTCGGCCGGCATAGCTTACGTAGGTATAAAGTTTACTCGAAAAATATGTCGCGAAATTGAGGTAATCATAACAAACACGTTATTATGTCAAAAACATAATTATGTTTATGTGAGGTGGTAGGACCCTGTGCAGGGTCCGTCCGGATCGCTACCACCATCTTATCCATTAACCACCCACCAAGCAGCAGTGTTCGCATTGTTGTGTTTCAGTGTGGGGATAAGACAACCGGTGAAATTACTAGCATAGAGGCATTCCATCTTAGTCCTCAGGGTTGGCAACGCATTTGAGGTCTTAGGATTATAGTCTTGAGAATTCAAATGTCTATGGGTCTCAGATTCCACTTACTATCAGGTGGCCTGAGTGCTCGTGTGCCTTCTCCTTAACATAAAAAAAAAACACTAATACTCAAGAGACTGCTTTCAAACAGTAAAATCCAGTTGATTTTGATATCATTATGTTATCGTCTCGTCAACGTTACAAATAGCTCTTATTTACTTGACAGTAATGGCGGCCGAGTTAACAACAATACGATAACATGTCAAAAGCAATATGGTTTTACCAAGTAGAATCGCCCCAGTAAACACTCAAATTCGACGGTCCCTACTAACAAAGTCGGATCTACATTTTTGCCATTTTCGTTTTATTACAGTAAAGTAATTTTAAAAGTGTCTTTTTTCATATCACATTTAAATTTTTATGTTTTTCTATTTACTTTCTATGATATTCAATGTAAAAATGTCGGATATTAGTAAAGCTTCCATTTTATATAGTCGATTGTGACGTTGCGACATTGTTCGCGGGGAACGGAGGGGGAGCGACGCCGCGGAACTGCCAGTTACCACTATGTTACACGGAGGAGACGACGATTTGCACGCAACATCAAAAAAAATGTTTAACTGCGGTTTATACTCTACAATGGCAAGCAATAGGTCAAAAAGGATCTTGCGAACGGCTTAAGTTGCAAACCTGAATTCTATGCCGTGGAAAAAGGAAAATCTTAACATTTAAATTCCAATCGCAACGATCGTTCAAGGAGTTACTTGGTAAAATAATTGTTCTACGTACCGACCGAGTTCGTATTTTTTTAATAATTACTGATTGACTTATAACAAAGTTTATAATTTTGTTTAAAAAGGGGCTTTCTTTACTTTGGTTTCATTATTGGGTATCTCCAAATAACACTGACAGATGTGGAAGTTACGACATTTTTGATTATACATTTATTGGTGTTTTATGTCAGATGTGGCACATCCGACATTTTTGCTTGGAAACTATATTGTTCCTAATGTTGGTAGTGGTAGTTATGACTATATTAATTGCACGATAATACGTTTAATACGTCGTAAGTAGTACATCCAACTTTTTTAATTGGACGCTTCGTTGCTGCTTCAATGTCGTAAGAGTAACATACCACAGTTTTGATTGTATGTTGGATTTTTTTTTGGTTGTAAGTGACACAACCAACAGTTTTATTAGTAGGTACGTTGTTTTATAAATGTAGTAAGTGCATTAACCGATGCAGTTTGATTGTTAAGAAGAAAAGTAAATGATTCTTGTATGTATATCACAATAAAATGTTTGTTTGTTTGACAAGTGTAGGCTAAACATCAATTTTAAATTAAATTTACAGAAAATTAACTAACTATTTAGGATTATTTTTTGATTCGATTCAGAACATGCTTTAATAATAATTTTAAAAATATTATTTGTTACTTGTTTAAATTTAAAGTAACCGTGAAAAAGCTATTCTGAAACACAAGGAGGAAGAGTTAATTCAATTACAAGATTTATTGGGCGATGAAGCTGAATTGGATAATTTTATAACACGGACTTTTTTTCAAAATGCGACACACCAGGAAATCTTCCACGTCCAGAGCCAGAAGACTAACTATGATTTCCGGGTTAATTTCATCAAGTGATGGTAACCAGACCGCAGTGGTGTGATAAAATTTGGAATTGTTGATAGAAAAATCACCCCAAATGTCTTCAAATAATAATATAAGCACCATTATTTAATCACATCTTAATAAAAGTTCTTAACAGTCGTTTGTCGGATGGCAACAAGGTGCGCGCCTTCAATGGGTGGGTGATGCCACTGCTCACTTACTCCTTTGGCACACTAAGGTGGACTCAGACTCAGCTGAAAGCCCTGGATAGAAGGGTCCGTCTACTGTTTAAATCACAACGCATGTTGCACCGACGTTCAGTTCGTCTTTTATGCGATTATACAACCCGCGGAAGTGTGGAGGTTGAGGCATTTTGAATGCTAAGAATCTCTATTAACTGTGAGCTGTGGAATCTCAGGGATTATTTCTCTGGCAATGAGTATGGGATGCATCGTCATGTGGTTTCAGTAGACAGAAGCCTTTCGCCTCTCTCGTTGGCAAACGAGAACTGGTGCAAATCAACGGTGCTTAGCACTGAAAACCGCAAGAACGTTTAGAAGAGGAAGGATTTGCATAAGCGCTTCTACAGGGCCTGACGTAGACTTTTTAGCGTCCGCGAACTGGCTACGATTTGGTGACCCCTTTGGAGAAACCGAAGATTTTGTCTGTGCAATTGCTGACGAGGTCATAATGACGAACAACTACCGGAAATATATTCTGAAGGTCAGTACCGTCGAAATTTGTCGAGCGTGCCGTCGTCCTGGTGAGTCCCTCAAACATTATCATCTCCGGTTGTTCTCATTTTACCAACGGCGAATACTTGCACAGATCTAACCTCGTAGCGAGGATAACTTGCTCTTCAATATGGTCATGTTGAGTCCGAAGTACCGTAATATAAGTACACACCAGCGCCAGTTCTGGAATATGGTCTTGCTATGTTCTATTGGGATCGATCTGTCATCACGGACAGGACTATTGTCGCCAATTTTATTTTTGTTTATGTTATTCCTTGTCTTAAGTTTAGCCTTGGCTGACGCTGTAAGTCCGCAAGAATTTGTTTACATAAATAAACCAAAAACGTATTGACAGAGCAATGTCAACATCGGGCAGTGCTCGTCGAGGTCTCGATCTGGCTGACAAGGACAAGCTCAGCATGAACCTTGATTTGACTCACGAGGTGACTGCTATTTGGGATGTTGACTCGACGATTATTGTCCCGATAGTTGTTTCGGCGAAAGGTCTTATAGCGAAGAGACCAACACCTTAAGAGACTCTCACTAAATGGTTGGATCAAGGGCCACAGAAAGCAGTACTCCTCGACACGGCACGTTTAGTGAAGAGGTTCCTCTCTCTGCAGCCCTAACCACCGGTAGCTTGAGCCCAGCCCTGCTGCCGGCGGTTTCGTTGGTAAGGTTTTTTTTTCATTACTATTGTTTTTTTACTTTTATATCTTATTATTAATTGTAAAAACGTAAACGTAACGTAACGTAACTGATTTAAAATAGATATCCAGAATTATAATAATAAGTCAGAAATCGTTTAGTGTAATAAATTAATAAAACAATGATCATTTCATCTAAAAGTTAAATTTAAATTTTAATAGGTATTTATTATAGTACAGTCAAGGGTAAAAATAAATATACCCGCACAAAGTCCCAGAAGTATGCACAAGTTAACTTTATTGCTGAAATAATAAGGTCTGTGTACATATTTTTGAGACAAATATCGGTGCCCTTGACTGTACTGTCAGATCTGTCATGGTAGTTGTTTTAAATTTGATTTTACAAAGTAGAATTTAAGTGATCACACATAGTTACTACAAAAAATATTCACTATGCCCGTGTAAAAATGTCGCTTGTGACACAACCGACAAGTTATACGGTCACTATGTCCATTTCAAAATGTCATTTGTGACACAACCGACAATTTATACAGTTTGAAACCCCAACAAAACTGTCGTATGTGTCACTTCTGTCAAATTTTACTCATGATGTTCCGGTTAAAAATGTAACATATCACGTTTCAACAGCTTCCAAAAAGAAAAACATGTATATTTTTATGCATAATTCACAGTAACCTATCAATATATATTGTCGCCAAATTTCATGTCAATATTACATAAAATGTCCATAATATAGACAAAAACGTCTTAGATTGATCGTACTGAAAAGTAACAGTTTAGCAGATCCGACTTTGTTGGTAGGGACCGTCGCAATGGCAATTCTTCTAGATTGTTCCACGATTAAACGTTACACATTTTGAAGCTTGTTCCTCAAGTCCTTGAACTGCGCACTCCCGCGAAAGAATAAATAGGTCAACATTTAAATACTCCGCCCAAGCGATCCTCGAAATACATATAAATCACGCAGACTAAGCTCCGCACAGTCTCCCAGGAACTTTTTACAGTCTGATTTCCAACTTGGAAACACGACTTCTCTGTGTCCAAAATTCTAGCAAAATTCCTAACTTTTACCGACACGGAAAGTTACCGTGTACGCTTCTGGAAACGCCATGTTTTCGTTCGAGTTTCTTCTGCGGACATTTAAACGACTTTAAAAGGAAATTAGAAAAAAACACAACAGGCGTAATCCTGGAAAAGATTTTTGCGTCGGAGTGACGAACATTTAGGAGAGTTAATGACCCTTGAATGGAGATTTGGCTTCTTTTATGAACACGCCGCTTTAAACTAAGGAAATATGTCAAGGAAAAAAATAAAAACGCGATAATATACCAAAGAAGTTTCCTGTTTGATATAAAAAATACAGCTTCGCATTATAGGGCGATTTTAGGGACTGTTTATGTTTTTGTTTCTTCAAGTTCTTTAAGTTAAGTTCGTTTTATTTTAAGAAAAAGAAAATAAAACGCCAGCGTTGCGTTAAAGATTTTTTACAAGCATTTCAATATTTTTTTAAATATGCATAAAAATTTACAACTGTGCACTTTATTTAAGCATTTTTTTATATCTTCATCCTTGTGTGACCCACTATCCCATAAACAGGGAGATTTGTGAAGAGGCATTTGAATCTACTGACAAGGAAATAAGTTCCATTACCTTTGCTCTTATATGCCGTTTTTATTTTTGGAACAAATTAAAACGTACTTTACGCTCGTTTAAATAAAGTTTATACTGAATTGCCCCGATTATGTACCTCCTGTGGAATACGGTCTCACGAGTAACTATTTAAAAAATGAAGTGACATTTCAAGATAACTGTCAATAATTGCGGGGTAAACGTTGACAGATAAACATCATCATGACAAATAGATACAAAGGATAAGTTCATTGGCTAATAGTTCGGGGCCATATTTAGTTAGTTTATTTTTATCAAATCACAATTTAATCCATGAAATATTCCATAGACGTTGTCGTATCAAAAATAATAATATCAAATACCACGTTATTTGTTTACACAGTCCTAAGATATATTTCGTTTCTTATTACCTACACATTACATTCAAAACTTGCAAAACAACCATAAATATACCAAAATTAAATAAACATACGCCCTACCAAAATCTTCCAAACTGCATCTTATTCAAAATACATAAATAAGTGAATTTGAAAAGTTTCCTCCCTTCATCCTCCGGGAACTGAAGTTCGTGAACCCCAAATTGGCTCTGGAGCGCTCTAGATCCCTCGAAATCCCCGTGGGTAAAACATATTTCAGGCAACATGCTGTCAAATTACACACTCAATCTGTCATACTTGGGCGTGCCAATTTTAGTCAGGGACTATTGAACTGTTATAATTTTACAAACCGAAAGCCGTTGGTTTGTTATAGACTTTAGCATTTAGGGTTAGTTCAGACTAGCTTAGTATTAAGGAGCCGAGCGTCCCAACTGAGTGCATTCGCGTCTAATTAGTTACAGTTGTTGTTGCAAAATTTACCTTACTGTCCTACTAGCTAAGGTGTATTTTACACCTTATTTAATTTGTTCGTTACGCGGTATTACAGTAGGTACTGCGTTACGATACTTTCTAAAAGATCAAAATAACGTAATATCCTTAAGACTCGATGGAAGCGCGTGGAGCTAAACCAATGTGCTTCTGTTTAGTCCACTAGAGAAAATACTCTATACTCAAACATCGTCACATCCATGCCAAAGTCGCGAATCTGCACTTTGACTTCTAAAGACAATGACGTAAACGCCACTTGGTAAACTAGCGAATCTGCTATTCTTATTTTGAATCGAAGTGCAGATTCGCGACTTTGGCATGGATGTGACGACATGCTCGGAAAGGGTAGCTTTTCTTTTGAAAAACGATGACGAAAAGAGCCCCATTTTTTCCTAGGAGTAAAATAAGTGTATGAATAGTTACATTATTGCACAGGCCGGGAAATAGGCCGTTGCGGGACGAGTACAAGTTAGCGTAGTCGAGGCTGCGCGGCGGCGGGTGGCGGGTCATTGTGAAAATTATCTCAATACTTGTAGTTTTCAAAAGGAAATTCTCTCTTAATTCGTCGATATTCTTTACAAATACTCCTTTTTATGCATTTGTATCATTTCCTGGCATTGTTTGAGAAAAGTATTATATATGCCTCGGCGGAAATGGGATTGCCTGACTCGCATTTTAGCAAGCCTCGCCAACCTCGTCAGGCAATCCCCTACTTTCCGGGCCTAGGCAATAATGTACTATTTACCGAACAAATTGTCCTCGCGCTTGATATCCATGGAGTGTCTATAAATAAATCGACAATGGCGAATTAGCTTATAAGGAGTGAAATCCAATAATGACAAATCGAATTAGAATCTTTATCGTTGGACATCTTTTACGTGTTTAATAATAAGTTATGTTATGATGCGTGTTATCGTAAATTCAACTAATTTTAAGAGGCGTCGGGCTAAGTACTAAACTTAGTAAATTTGCAAATCTGACTTTGTAATGCTCCCGCCGGTAAATTTCAGATACCTGCATACCCTATCTGCAAACGATGTACATATTAACGTACGTAAGGATATGCATGACATCAAAGACGTGTTCAAAAGTGATAAAACTTAATTAAGCATTAAAAGTGGGATCCTAATAATATAGGTATGTAGGTGTTTAGAATAATTTATTGTTAACAGTGTGGTCTCCCTACTTGACAGAAAGCGATGTAAAGATGAACAGAAACAAGGTCTACCAGTAACCTTCGGGGAGGGAAGATGGCCGATAGAAAGATGTCCGGCTTTTGATTTTGATTTATTCTGTTTACTGTTTTACTCTACTCACTTGACATTGGCGAAATCACTGCGGAATATCGCGGTGGACCGCCATTAATAAAAAATAAGAAGAAGAAAAACAGAAACCATTAAACAAGTAATTAACAATGACTGACTTGGATTGTCATTTTAACTGAAGTGTCATTAAAGTAAAATGGTCTGACTAGGATCCATAGAGGGTATGATTCTAAAAATAGGGTAACCATGGTTTACTAAATTAGTGATTTAACAAGGGGGAAAATAAAAAAAAGTTTTTTTTTGTTTCTAGTATAATACTGGCTTTTTTCTGTAACCTATTCAGGGTTGTTATAAAACAAACCTATCCTAAGCTATTCGGTTCTATACAATACCTGTTAAAAAATCCTGAAAAGTTTACGGTTTCAGAAATAAAACCATTATATATTATGAACATTATGTATTACGAACCATTATGTATTTTGAACTTTATATGTTATGATTCGATCCCTGCTTGAATATGGCCATCAAATACCGAGTCTGAAAAACTGGTTTCTGATCACGTCTTCGATGTCTTGTAAAGGCAATAATCCTGGGCCTCTATTCAGGTGCGTTAAAACGATATCGTGTTTGACACGTTTAAGAATCGTTTATGTCACAGTCGCCATTATTGTAAATGACATAAGAGTTATCAAAACGTTGACAATACGGAAACAGGTCAAAAACGATATCGTTATAACGCACTTGAATAGAGGCCCAGAAAACGGAACCTCTATACCTTATACTACATACTTTTACCATGGGTACTAGACAACGATAAACTTACTTATATAGAGAAATATAAACTTATATAAATAAAAAATATCCAAGACTCAAGAACAAACACTCGCACTCATCACAAAAATATTTGACCTAACCAGGTTATGAACCCCGGACCGCTAGCTTCGTATGCCGGGTTACTACCTGCTAGGCTAGCATGTCGTCAATAACGGGTCTAGTATGTTTTTTTTAAAGGTCTTGTCAAATCTAAGTTAACTATTTGTAGTTTACAGTCATTAATATACGGTAATTCTTAAAGTAAATTACTTTGAGGTTAATTTAAACCCTTCATTATCTTCTCTTTATGCAGCTGTGCTTGCCGCTAATGGTGTTGCCAACTAATTATTATCAACTAGTGCAATTTAAAACTTCTTAACGACTTCTTGGTTTCCTATATTGTGGATAAGGAATTTATTTTTATTTTATAAGTTAATGGTTTGTCTGGTCTCGACATTTTCTTGGGTAAGTTTTGCAATTATTTAGATTTATCGTCCATAAAGCTTTGCTTAAATTTAAAGAATTGATGAATAATGTTATTTTCTCTCGTCATTTTAACTTGATTATTTAGGACATTTAGGCTCGATAACATATTTTTTTAGTTTAATAAAAAATAGTGTAACTTAACCAAGAAATAAAAACAGAAACAAACATTGTTTAAATCTTCGCCTGACCACTAATTTACCATAATACTTCTAGCCTCGTCAAAATATCTACGACCATCAGTTAACCAGAGTAAGTCAATGGTCTATAGACTGAACAGGTCACCGATGTTAGTAATCTCTCTAGTCAACCACACACTAGCAAGCGTCCAACGCAACCAACACGTCTTTGTTAACAGCGTGGCCGTGTGCTATATAGAATCGCTGCCAGACGGACGGCGTCACCACCCATTGTCACAGCCCCTAGCAACCTACAGGAACTGAGGCAGCTTTATACGACACTGAATTCGACTCACCTTCCTGCTGCCTAATTGAGAAGGCACTCGCTAAAATGTGTTTTATACGCGCCGACGGGACTTCTTAAACATGCCGGATAAAACTTCGCCTTTGAGATCGCCGCAGCGCAGTGTTGTGAGAATCACCCCCAAGGACTAGGGCGTTGCGTATCAAACGCTAAAATAAAGTTATTAAATAAGTTAAAAACACGCCTGCCATGCCTTAAAGTGTATTTAAAAAAAGCAATAACAAGCATTTGCATTTGCATACCTTTACTTGGCAGAATTTCATTTGCCCGAATTTCATATGCCATAATGTTGTTTCTTATAATTTCGTATGCCATACTAATTGTTTACCATATTAATCAAATGTCAGTATCTTACAAACAATCCATAATTAACACATACCATAATATAATTTGCTATCCATGTATAATATAACGCTCAGTGGGTATAATGTAGTACTGGTATAATCTATAATACGTACTACTATTGAATAAATAAATATCAGGGGACAATCTCACACAAATTGAGCCCTAGGCTTGTACTATGGGTACTAGACAACGATAAACACTTAAATAGAGAAATACATACTTAAATACATAGAAAACATCAAAGACTCAGGAACAAATATTCGCGCTCATCACACAAATATCCGGGATTTGAACCCAGAACCGCAGAACTTCGGAGGAAGGGTCTCACGTATTATGCCGTTAAAGCAGGTCTCCGTTAGGTACGGCGACGAGCAAAGCGAGGAGGAGTGTTAGGAAGAACTGCGGCCCTACAGCGCGCGAGACGAGCGAGCAAAGCGAACATGCCGCGGCAGCGGCTGGCAAAGCGCTAGAATCGTTTTTTTTAATACTATACTACTATTATAGTACCCTACATTGCATAGGTGCTTCCACGGATGATCCATTGATTATTCGCTTAGCGAAGCTCCGTCGACTTCTATTATGGTCGTTCAGGTTCCTATCAGACCTAATTAGAAAAATAAGCAAATATAGCCGGGATGGATTCGATAAGAAACACAATTTAGTATAGCGTATATTATAATATTCTATTAAAATATTATTGCACAACAATAATATGAACAACAATATGTATGGTATTTATATCATTATAGCATCAAATTTCCGGGAAAACAACAGGGCTGGGATTCTACACAGTAATAACGATATCGTCTTTGACCAGGGCCTCTATTCAAGTGCGTTATAACGATATCGTATTTGACGTGTTTCCGTATTGTCAACGTTTTGATAACTCTTATGTCATTTACAATAATGGCGACTGTGACATAAACGATTCTTAAACGTGTCAAACACGATATCGTTTTAACGCACCTGAATAGAAGCCCTGTTCCAGTATTGTCAACGTTTTGATAACCCTTATGTCATTTACAATAATGGCGACTGTGACATTAACGATGCTAAAACACGTCAAACGCGATATCGTTTTAACGTAGTAGAATAGAGGCCTAGTATGTCAAATAACTTTTCTAGTAAACGAAACATTCGGGCAAATGACGATTCTAGCATATGACTGTCGAGCCAACAATAGACAACCATTTGCAATCAACGTGACAATACGCCAAACAAAAAAAGGGAATCATGAGATAGGTGGGTCATACACAGATTTAGGTTACCGTCTTTCCTGTGGACACACCGAAAGTTAACGTTTTTAAGGCTTAATTTTCTGGCTAAGCCCATACCCGCAAAAACGCCGTCAGGACTGCTTTAGACCTATCATATAAAAACATAACTTATGTGCACACAAGCTCTTAACTATTGACCACAGGAGAGACAACTTTTGTTTTTAAGAGTGTGTATGACCCAGGTAATGGCGGAATGACCGGGAGACTGATCGACCGCCCGCCTGTTCCGGCCGGGCGTCCCACCCATCAACATCATCATCACCAACCAAATTTGTATCGCTGTCGAATGACTTTCAAGATAATGTTCTACAAAACAGTCCCCTGAATGCAATATAAATCTGGTTATCTCTCGACTCCCTTTTTTGGTTTGGTTAATTAAATCACATTGATCGCAATGCTTGGTATCGCTTTTTTAAATTGACTTTAACGCATGGCAGGAGTGTTTTCTTATTTTTTCGTTTTTTTTTATTTTTTTGTTATTATTATTAATAGAATCAGAATCAGAATCAGAATCAGAATCAGAATCAGAATCAGAATAATCTTTATTCAAGTAGGTTTACAAATAATAAACTCTTTTGAAACGTCATAGTAGCGACTTAGCCTAAATTGACTGCAGGTTCAAATCGCGACCGATCAGAGAAGAACCTGTAAGAAACTCTGTCGGATGTCTCTTTTTTTTTTTTTTTTTCGACGTTCGCAACCTTTTGTCGTAAGGACTAAACATTTTATTACAAGCAATTCAGTCCCAAGCATTGTTATCATTAATATAGTCTTTAATACTATAATATGCTTTAGAAATTAGTTTACGCTTAACGTAACTCTTAAATTTATTTACTGATAGTTTAGTAACATTACTTGGGAGCTTATTATAGAACCTAATACAATTACCCATAAAAGAGTTTTTTATTTTATGGAGCCGCGTGAAGGGCACTGCGAGCTTATATTTATTTCTGGTATTAACATTATGTATGTCACAGTTCTTTCTAAATTTAGCGATGTTTTTATGAACATAAATAATGTTTTCATAAATGTATTGACTGTGCATGGTCAATATATTAATTTCTTTAAACTTATCTCTAAGCGAGTCTCTCTGGCCCATCTTGTAGACAGCACGAATAGCCCTCTTCTGCAGAACAAAGATGCTATTTACATCAGCAGCACTACCCCACAGTAAAATACCATATGACATAATACTATGGAAGTAACTAAAATAAACTAATCGAGCGGTATCTAAGTCTATTAATTGCCGAATCTTATTAACTGCAAAAACTGCTGAACTGAGTCTACCCGCCAATCCAGCAAGATGAGGACCCCATTGGAGCTTGGAGTCTAACGTTATACCAAGAAACACTGTATCATTAACTAGGTCTAGTTTGTCATTTTTAATAGTTACAGTAGTTTGACTATTTTTCACATTAGTAGTCATGAACTTTATACATTTCGTCTTTTTTTCATTCAGTAATAAATTATTAACACTAAACCAATCGACTACTTTTGATATAGCATTGTTTACATCGACATTAAACTGCTGTTGTCGTTTAACTTTAAACACAAGTGACGTATCATCAGCAAACAATACTATATCATGGTTGTCCTTTATAAGGTAAGGTAAGTCATTTATGTAGATGAGGAATAAAAATGGACCCAATATTGAGCCCTGTGGTACGCCCATTGAGACCAATGACCCAGGTGATCGTACTCCATTCACGTCTACCCTTTGTATTCTCCCGTATAAGTACGTTTTTATTAAGTTTAGCGCAGTACCTCTAACTCCATAGTGGTGTAGTTTCCTGATCAATGTGTCATGGTTAACGCAATCGAAGGCCTTGGATAAATCACAAAAAATACCTAAAGCATCCTGTGACCCTTCCCAGGCATTAAAAATGTTTTTAATCAACTCAACACCAGCTTCGGTTGTCGAGCGACCCCGAGTAAAACCAAATTGTTTATTGTGTAATAAATTATTATACCGAAAATGTTCCGCTAACTGTGACAAAATCAATTTCTCAAATATTTTACTGAAAGTGGGTAGTATGGATATTGGTCTAAAATTTGTGGGGTCAAAAGTACTACCCGTTTTGAATAATGGAATTATCTTACTATGTTTCATAAGATCAGGAAACTCACCACAATCAACACAGTGATTAAATACGACCATTAAGTCAGATGCTATGACTTCAATTAAGGATTTGAGTACATGGACCGACACTCCCCAAAGGTCACTGGTTTTCTTTATATTGATTGAGTTGAATGCCTTAATTACATCCAAGGCAGTAACGCGCTTGAATTCAAAGTATATACTGCATTCAGGCACGTTATCTTCTAAAAGTACAATGGCAGACGCAGGCGAAGAGTTCAAGCACTTAGTCGTGGACACTGGTATATCGGTAAAAAACTTTTCAAATTCAATTGCGATATCTGGATTGGAATCTATTATTTTACCATCTACTTTTAAACGATAGTCGTTAATGTTCTTTTTTCGGCGACCTGTTTCTTCATTAATTATTTTCCAGGTCGTTTTAATAACATCAGAACTATTCAAGATTTTGTTACTTAAAAAATTTCGCTTAGTTATACGGCAGTCTATCTTGAATTGCTTAGAATACTGTTTGACATGTTCCTTAAACTCCTCACTCGCGTTATATAATAGTGCCACTCTATGTCTTCCCGTGGATGTCGTGAATAGAGGCTTGTAGTACTGTGAGGCGATGTGCTTGCAATCTGTCACTGGTAAACATCTTAGCCTATTTATGTAAAATGTGGTTGTAGAATTATCAAGTTGTTGGTATTTCTGTAGCTCTGCCTACCCCACTCTGGGTATGAGAGTGTGACGTTGTTTAAGTATGTTCCCGATCCGCTTGCTAACTATGTTTCGTCAAATAGAATCCTGTACAAACTCGCTCACGAGCGCTTCGGGTGCAAAAGGCGCACTCCATTCGTGGCGGCGGAACGGTCGCTTGCTATGTTTCGTCACGAACAACTTCATTTTAAATTGACTGCGCAGCGCACGGCGCTAAGCATATGTGTAAGGCCTGAGTGGACGCTCGAAGCGGGGCGTTCGGCGGGGCGTGCAGCGTGGCGGGCGAGCGGGAGATAGAGAGTCCAGCGGATGTCTTCAGTGAACGCTCACCGCTCGTGTGAATCGAACGGAACACCAAAGAAAGCGGCTAGCCGTATAGTATTAGTAATTAGTTTAAGCATTACAATTTACATTAAAGAAATTAAAATAAATACTTAATAATTTACCTTCCATTTTTTTATTTTTTATTTTAAGAAGAAGGCACACGAGCACTCAGGCCACCTGATGGTTAGTGGAAACTGAGACCCATAGACATTTGAATTCTCAAGACTATAATCCTAAGACCTCAAATGCGTTGCCAACCCTGAGGACTAAGATGGAATGCCTCTATGCTAGTAATTTCACCGGTTGTCTTATCCCCACACCGAAATACAACAATGCGAACACTGTTGCTCGCAGCGACATCCAGTTTTGTTGCTAATTCTCTCCATATTTTATTTTTATACAGTATTTTTATATAAAGAGTGAGAAATAGCCATAGTGCTGGTTTATTTTCTATTTCAATCATATTTTTTTCGCACGGCATAATAATAATAATAATATCATGGGACAATCTCACACAAATTGACCTAGTCCCAAACTAAGCTCTAGGCTTGTACTATGGGTACTAGACAGCGATAAACATACTTAGATATAGAAATAAATACTTAAATACATAGAAAACATCCAAGACTCAGGAACAAATATTCGTGCTCATCACACAAATATCTGCCCTTACCGGGATTTGAACCCGGGACCGCTGGCTTCGGAGGCAGGGTCACTCCCAACGAGGCCAGCGTGTCGTCAAACGTCAACGTCAGCATGACTGCACGCTTGTATCGCCGCTGCAAATGACAAACAGGTTTGAACCTGCTCGCGACGCCCCGCTCGAGCTCCATGTCACGCAACTCGCCCGCTCTGCATTCGCTTTGTGCAGCGGCGACTCAGGACACCAGTATGAATTTCATTTGTTTAACATGCCCGCCACACGCCCCGCCAGCTGCACGCCCAACTCAAGCGTCCACTTAGGCCTTACACTAAGGTAAGTCCCTTATCTTATCGTACATATGGGCCCTTTCGGATACACTTCGACCCCTTTAGGATCTTTTGTGCAATTACCCTCTTACACACTCAGCTGTTCGAATGTGCAGGTTTGCTGACGATGTTTTTCCTTCACCGTGAGAGCATCGGGTAATGTACTTAAGTTAGAAAAACTCATTGGTACATGGTGACCGCGGGGGTTAGAACTCGTACCTTACGATCTAGGGGATCCTATCATTTCATAAACAACGTTTCACAAATGATTCATTTCACAAACATATCGTTTGACAACACGCATTTAATTCTGAAACTGTAAATAACTCTGGATTTATTTCAAGACCATCCCGTAGAACCCTATAGGTTAGGTTAGTGTTATAAAAATCCTGAATTATTTATAGTTACAGAAAAAAAGAGGGTTGGCAAATGAATAGGTTGCGAAACGACGCATTTGTCAAAGATTTGACGGCGAAAACGCAGAGAACCCGATCAAGAGCCGACCCCCTAACGGCCGAACGGATAGATAAGGCTTACTTTAGGTTGAAATTTGACATTTGCCCATACAAAATGTGTCAAATTTTAATCCAAAGTAAGGCTATCTGTTCGCGGTTTAAATATAAGGTTCGGCTGTAAGCCACTAGGCTACCGACGCTCTCAGGTAAGTCCCTAAATAATTGACCACATTTTGGTTAGCTGAACATTGTACTCACGTATAGTTAAACCGGCACAAGTCTGTGTTGTTAGCGTGATCACGCGCGGGGACCGCGGCCCAGTGCACGGCGCGACCACCAGTGGTTACGGCCGCTAGCAGTCTTTGTCGGCAACCGCAGGACGACCAAATACTGGCACTAGCCACGCCACCCGCCTGTGGGTGAAAGGTAAAAAATGATCAATATCTCAAAAACGGCTTAACCGATTTTGATAAAGCATGTCTAAGAACCACCGCTAGAAAAACTGCTTTCATTTAAAAAAAAAACCGCGTTCAAATCGGTTCATCCATTTAAGAGCTATGGTGCCACAGACAGACACACACACATCAAACTTATAACATAATTTTATTGATAACTTTTGTTATAAGTCGTTTTTTTTTTCAAATGATGATAATAACAATAGTATCAGACATTAAAATTGTTAATAATATTAAAGTAAAATCCACTTTAGAAGTTTTGATTAACGAATTTCATGAAACTTGTTTAGCTAGTTTAAGAGAACTATGGAGCCAACAATTTCTAAACAAAATGCGATGTTTTTCTTCCCTTAAACTTTATCTATACGAAAAACTAGATCTATACGGTGTCACTAGTACACTGGTAAACAAGCCGACTTAGCCTGTTTGTGCAAAATGTGGTTTGGGAATAACCAAGAAGTCCTTTTGGAGTTGTTGGTATTTCTGTAGCTCTGCCTACCCCACTGTTAATAAGGCGTGATGTTATGTATGTATGTAGCTCTATAAGTTTTCCATTCCAAGAAAATATTTATTAGAAAGAAGAAACAATAAAAACAAAAGTGGAAACGTACAGATCTAGTTTTTCGTAATATCTACATCATATTCAAAAATCGTGAAAATCGGATTTGTTTAGGGGGTGAGAAACGTTATCGCCCGGAGCTAAAGTATAGTAGGAATTTTATAAAATGTCGGAATCCCTAGTACATTCTCTCAAGTGAATTCCGACCTAATTGCCATCTCATGTCGGTCCGAATTCACTTGAGAGAATGTACTAGGGATACTGACATTTTATGAAATTCCTACTATATAGATTATTTTTAACAGCTACGCGATTTAAGCATCACTTCACAATCCTCTTAATATTATTGTTACTTGAACAAGTTAAAAGATTTACTAAAAATATTTTTTTATGGTAAGTGGAACATGAGATCCATAGATGTTTGAATTCTCAAGACTATAATCTCAAGACTGCAATCCTAAGACCTCAAATGCGTTGCCAACCCTGAGGGCCAATATGGAATGCTTCTATGATAGTAATTTCAACGATTGTCTTCTCCCCATACCGGAACAAAACAATGCGACCACTGCTGCTTGGTGGAAGGTTAATATTACGAGGGATGTATGCCAATACTTTATTTGTGTCTTGAAATATCTTTAACAAGCTGTTGCCCGAGACTCCGTCCGCGTAGAAATATAAAACATGCACTAGATCTGGAATAATGTAGCATTCAAATGGTGACAGAACTTTTGAAATAGGCCCAGTAGTTTTTGAGTTTATTCGTTACATACACACAAATATACACAAAATCTTTCCTCTTTACAATATTACAAATATATCTTTATTTTTTTTTAAAAACTTCATTTTTGTTTGGTGTTAGCTCGTCCCTAGTTAGGATGTAACATAATTTTCCGAATAGTCATACTTTTTGAGGAAGTGACTTTAAAATAACTCGCACATTGACCAATGTTATTTTTTGGTAATGAGGAATTGACCCAAATGACAATGATGTACGCTCGAATACCCATTAAACATGACGATAAATTACCTGTAAGGGTGTAGGTAGATTTTCTACCAGCAGGTAGCATTTGGAGGTAGAGTTCCATCGCCGGATCCGCTCGCGTGCCAACACGTAGTGCGTTTCGATCTCCTTGCCTTCCACTGCTACTAATTCAGCCTGAAACAAAACTATTCACTTAGTACATCTGTTTAGCGTTTTTCCCGTATAGGCTATTACGACTTCAAAACGGTCTTTATAATGCGGTAAGAGGGTCATACACACTCTTAAAAACAAAAGTTGTCTTTCCTGTGGTCAATAGTTAAAAGCTTGTGTGCATACAAACTATATTTTTATATGACAGGTCTAAAGTAGTCCTGACGGCGTTTTTTCGGTGTGTCCACAGGAAAGACGGTAACATAAATCTGTGTACGACCCAAGAATGAATTGCCATTAGTTAGTTGTGGTTGCCGGGTTAGAATAGTTCCACTCCATGTCTTCCCGTGGATGTCGTAAGAGGCGACTAATGGAATAAAGGCTTGTAGTTCTGTTGGGCGATATGCTTGCAACCTGTCGCTAATACACTGGTAAACATCTTAGCCTACTTGTGCAAAATGTGGTTACATAATTATCATCCAATCTTTTTAGAGTCGTTGGTGTTTCTGTAGCTCTGCCTACCCTTTTCTGGGAATGAAGGCGTGATGTTATGTATGTATGTATGTAAGAATGTATTGGCAATTTCCCAACGGTAGTAACATCTTTGATATATCAGGAATGCAATTACGCATATTTTGTATCAGAAACATTTAAAGAAGATCGTAACTCGTAGATCTGAAAAACATTATTTCTCTCAAGAACCACTTAAATAAAACGTCCAATACGCGATATACATCCCACGCCCCCCGTATTCTATCACCGAACCCCTTGGAGATCCCATAACTTTATGGGAAGCAAACAATTCCAAACGACAAAAAGTGTTTTTTGTAAAGGGGCGTAAGTTGTTGCAAAATTTATGTACGAGAGGAAAATATTAAACTACCGTCTTAATGGCAGATACGACTTTATTCGAGGGGCGGTAAAAGTATTGCGTAGCTTTCAGCGCCCCTATTTTACTATTTGAATAGTTTTTTGACACAGAAATGCGTCAAGCGTACTGAAAAGTTAGCCTGCTTCTGACTGATACGAGGCTTTATTACATTTTATTTTTATGTTTATTGAATCTCGGGGTTTCTACCGATGCAGTAGGTACCTTAGAAATTGTATTGCCATAGGTATTGGATTACTTTCCGCTGAGAGGGGGATTTAAATTTTCCCTTTCATATTTCAAATTGAAATGAAGGTCTGTGCTGGAATGCAATATGGTATATGTATATATTATTTACAGCTACAGCTACAATAGTATAATTAAATATTATTATTTTATTTATTTGCTCTTGTGTTTATTAGAAGTTCCGACACGATTTACTGCATTTATTTTTAATTTATGTTTTACGCTTGATATATTTTAAATTTTTATTCATTGTTTTATATAATGCTAGGTTAAGTTCTATCATTGTCACAAGCAATTGTTGACATTCTTGTGGCGTTTCTGCTCAGCAGTGGTCTCCTAGAATTTTGGCGTGTAAAAGTGCGCGTGAGGCCTACTTACTGAATAAACAACTTTTATATTTTTTTATATTGATTTGATTAGTATGCTTATCTTTTAGTCGGCTCGGCTACTCGGGAACCCTTGCGTAGTAATCTGAAGAAACACTCGAATCTCAAGGGGTTACACTATGTCAATTTAACTGTGACCCTGAGTTTCAGCATTTTGATGGCCACCCATAAAGGCGGCTCTGCAGGGCCCCTGTTCTACCGGGTTGAAACGATATGGCATTTGACGTGTTTCCGTATTATCAACGTTTTGATAACTCTTATTTACTTGACAGTAACGGCAATACCGGTTTTGCCGTGTTAAATAGAAACCCAGGTCAATGGAATGAAGCAATCTCAAAGTTTCAAATGCTTTGTCCACCCTGAGGACAAAGGAGATGCCACTATGCTAGTCACTTAACCGGATAACTTCATACGTCCAATGATTGTTGATCTAGACGAGGTGCTACAGCTATACATACAAATAATTATGTTCGTTTGTTCAACAAGGTATTTTTTTAATGTTAAGGAGAAGGCACACGAGTGCCCAGGCCACCTGATGGCTAGTAGTGATATAGTGTTTAAAACAGTTATAATAAATTATAGGCATATAGGATACCTAGTACATAAACTATTAATAATATTGGAATACATACAGACCTTAAATGTTACGAGCCCAATATTATAACAAGATATTAGTTAAAGATTCCCAAAGCGATTTACTTTTATCGTTGCGACATATTCGCTCCAATCGTTTCCGCTAGACTGGATATAATTATTTGAATAGAAAAAGGCTTTCCTTTGTGGGAGAGTGATTTGGTGTCGAATAGCGCAAGTAGCGATTCTTTTATTACTAAACTCTAGTAGCGATTACTACCCTAAAACCCTGCCTAAAACAAACAAACTAAAAACTCAAATGTAACATAATGTATTACAGAAGACTTATTTCCTTTTTGCCTGTATATAATAAAAATATAGTTGAGTATGTTTAAACGAATTATAGGCGAAGTACTAAAAATAATATCAAATTTTGTCATAAAATTCATTTTACATTTCAAGTAACATCAAATCATACAAATTCAAGTAACATCGAGCATTTAAAATGTGTACCATTAGGAATGAAATGATTCCTTAAAATCCGCCTAAAATGTGACAATAACATGCACACATACACATGTAGGTATACACACAATTTTATGGGACGAGTTTCAATTGAACCACATATTTTTATAACATTATAGATGCCATTGAAATTTCGTGTTGGTTTCATTACGGCTTAATTTCGTTTAACCCTTTTACCAATACTCCTAGATCTCAAAAGAACTAAGTATCAAAATACCTAAATACTAGAATACCTATTTTTTTTTCTCATAACACTGGATTCTCAATATGGCTGAATTTTAAAATGTCTTAGGCTCATAACGACCAAACTTCACAACACCTTTATCTCAAAACATCATAATTTCAAAACAACCAAATACCTAAAATTAAAAAGTTGACTTAACCTTCATGCATATATACTATCTATCTTAAGTACGGGCCACTTGAAATTGAAGAACCAGTATAAAGATTATAAAATTATGTCATACAAGCGGAACTCCCTTTCTAGTAAAAGGAGTTAGAAAGAGACTTCCGCTTGTAATTTGTAACTTGTATCGTGAAACGGGCCTCATGACGTTCAATTGTCCCCGATGAACTTGTGAAAACGAATTTAGGCATTTTGAGACTATGACATTTTGCCATTCCGGTGTTTTCGGCTTCAGTTATTTTGAAAGTTTGACGTATCTATGATTCGGTATTCGAAAGAAATGTACATTTCAATATTAAGGTATTTCGGGAATCAAAGTTTTTAGGTCAAAGTCATTATGACTTTCCATCATTTTAAGAGCGAGCCATTTTGATATTAAGGTTTTACAGGGACAATGGCAATTCAAAATTTCGTCAAATTAGAGAATAAGGTATTATGCAATTTAGATTTATTGAAACCTAAACGAAATTTCTTCAGTCTCGCCAAAAAAGTTGCAGAATTTAAGAATACAAACAAAACATTTATTTCAAAATTTGGTTAAAATAACCAATGTTTTTATGAGAACAACTTGGACCACATGTGATCACCGAACGTCCCGTGCCAAATTTACTGAAAACCTACTTCAAAAGAAATCTGTTTGGCGAGCCGAGCGCCGGAAAACGCTGCCTGTTCGTCCGTACTCGTAGTGAAAATAGAACTAGGCTACGTGACAAACACTTAAATATTCAAAAATCATTAAATTTTCATAGAGAATAGATAGTTATTATGCTTGTTCATTTGTTTGTTTGTATGTTCGGGGTTATATACGGGGAACTACTGAACTGATTTTGAAAAATATTTCACTAATTGAAAACTTTTTTTATGTCATAGAGAAGGTAAATGAGGACTACAATCTTAAGACTGCAATCCTAAGGCTGCTAATGTATTGCCAACTAAGAAGTAAAAATGGTTGCTAGTATTATTATGTATATAGGCGACGTTAACTCATGGAAAGCTTAGGTAGACGAATGTTTAAAAAGAAGATGGAATCCTGTACAAAATCATAAAAAAACAGTATAAACGAGTTCGCAAACTGTCATCAGATTTGATGAGATTGATCGAAATTCGCAAATTCCCTTTAAGTATTCATGCTCCCGGTGAAGAACGAATTTTTGCGCACCCTGTATTTATTACAGCTGGTATTAGATACGATGTTATATTAAAATATTCTGAACAGACAGAAAAAATAGGTATTTTTTAGCATCGAAATCAGATATTATTTACACCACAAAGATTTTAATTTAGGGCTCTATGCTATTCGGTATAACCATATTGCTTTTAACATGTACCTAATCGTTTCGTCAACGTGACGATAAATCTTATTTAATGGACAGTTATGGCGGCCGAGTTAAACAAAATACTATAACATGTCAAAGGCAATATCGTTATATCGAGTAAAATAGAGGCCCTGCTTTAGGTAATGCTTAAACGATATAACAACGAGACATTTTTTACGTACTTTTATGAAAATAATTTAATTTTATTATTCTTATAATTCGTAAAGATAAACAGACATTAGTTATCCTCAGTAAGCATTATCACACGTTGGCCTAGTTGGAAGTGACCCTGCCATCGAAGCTAGGGGAGGGGTCCCGGATTCAAATCCCGGTAAGGGCAGATATTTTTGTGATGAGCACGAGTATTTGCTCCTGAGTCTTGGATGTCTTGTATGTATTTAAGTATATATTTCTCTATAATACAATCGGAGATTTTTGTAACTGGGAATTTTAATCTACTAGCAAGGAAATAAAGTTCAGTTACCTTTGATCTTAAATGCTATTTTCAAAGGGTGATGGGCAACTTTGTTGGACCCCCCCCCCCCTCCAACAGTAACGGGCTGCAGGTCTATATGTTCATTAGGACCCAATAAAAGACAAAATACTTATCTTCGTAGCAAAATCAATGGGAATTTTTTAATGAAAACAAAGGGCCAGGCAAGGCAAATCATCTACATGCGTGTTCATTTTCAAACGAATTCCATAGTTCCATACGATAAGATTATGATTTTTCAACAAAACCCCATACATATGGTGATCGTCGCCATAGAAAAAATACATCATATTGCCAAGATCTATAAACTGGCACATGTTTCATCACTGTTGGTGGGTGGGGACATTTTTACCCATCGTCCTTTGACACAAATACAAATGAACTTTATGAATATTTAAATAAAGTTTAAACTAAATTCTTGAGGTTGTTTATTTATTACAATTATAGTCACCGCGATAAGCAAGGCTAGATTCAATCTTGAAATCGTTGCTACCTGACTTTTTATGCTGCTGTTTAGGCTTCCGTAACTAACGTTACCCTATAACTAAGCTTCCGCTGTTCCTCTGTCTATCTGTCAGCGGGCTGTACCTTATGAATAGTGATCGGAATAGGTAGTGCAATTTCGGGTAAATGACCTTAAACATTATACTTAATGTGGATAAGACCCGGGGCTTTTTATTTTTATTACCTTAATTGAACACTAACTATATTTTTTTGCCATATTTCATCAATGAGACATTATATATTATAAAATTCATCGTTAAAACTATAAATTACTAACACTTCTCAACCAAAAAAAACTTTAAAACTCAAACTGCAAATGAAATCCCGGGGTACAAGCTATATCCATACTTAGCTTACGCACCAAAGTCTCGTAAAATTGCACTACCTTTTCCGATCACTGCTTATGAGCCATAATAGGTAGATACTTGATTGTTTTACATATTGTGTGTTTGGTACTATAGTAACAACAAAGATATAAAAAAAAAAGTTCAGCATACAAGAAATGTGTAGGTACGTGGCGCTTGGCACGGAGCGACGAACTCACGCTTCGCCGGTTTTTTTTATCATCTTTTATGACTTATAAAAAAAAATGCATGCAGAACGTGTTTCGTTTTATGTTTAATTTTAACGACATACATATTTGCATGCGACACACAAATCATTTGGAAATTGTAAATGGATTCTGAATTTGAAGACAACATTCACTTCAGATAGCAGTCGTAGTTCAACCAAAAGGTTAACAAAGATAGATTACTGCTATGATAAAACAGCGTATATTATAATAATATGGTAATTCCTATCTAGATACATTGTTTCGTCATAAGAGAGAGCCCGCTTAATTAATTTGCGAATGGAGAAACACCCTGTTTTTTATATGCAAAGCCGAAGAAATTTGAGATTTTGCTGTTGCAAGCCACTTTAAAAATGGCTGAGACAGTTTTTAATTCAATAATAATAATAATAATAAGCTTAACATAGTGTCCCACTGTTGGGCAACGCCCTCCTCCCTTGATTACCACACTGTGTACATTTTCAGCCAATCCTTCTAAAAAGCGTCCAAGTCATCCATCTTTGTTTTTAATTAACCGAGTAAAATTTAATTCGGATGCAATAAGAAGAGATAGTTTTACTTGCTTTTGTCAGAATTTAGAAATGCAAGTAAATGCTTAATTGTATCCATTGTATTTCACACCAGTAACAATTTAGAAAAGCGTTTATGTAAATTATGCATGTGCGTATCAAATGTGCACAGGCTAAGTTAGTTATTTGTGACAAATTGGACACAACTAAAAATATTTCATAGGTTATCAACTGCACTTGTGTTTATTTACTCCGTGAAAACAAACTATGAAGGTGTATTTTTTACTATCGACGCTGGTCTCACTTTGTTTTCAAGTTAATTGCGATCAATTAGTAACTTACGATTTAACAATGTCGAAAGAACTTTTCCAGCAATTCAAGAAAGATTTCGGTAAAAGGTATTGTTTGGCCGAGGACAGAACTTTTCGGTTTAAGTTATTTACCTATTCGCTTAAGGAGATTAATAGAGTAAAAATCGACCCTCACTCTATTTATGAGGCAAGGGTGACTCAGTTGTAATTTTTAAAATGATATACTTCCTAATTAGTAAGTTAAGAAAAAACTAAGTGACGCACTAGAAATATAACAAACAAATTACGACTGTATCGTATGCAATAAAGACAAGAAAAAATTAGTTAAACGGTTTTTAGAGGGTACGTATCATAATTTATAAAGTTCAAAATACATAATAGTCATAATCAATAATGGTTTTATTTCTGAAACCGTCAACTTTTCAGGATTGTTGTAAAAAAACCTAACCAAACCAAACAAATAACAAATCTTGAAAAGATTACGATCACAGAAAAAAAACGATTATATATTATAAACATAATGTATTATGACCCATTATGTATTTTAAACTTTATAAATTATGATCCAATAATTAAAAATTGTGCCTCAAGTCGATCATATCCCATAGTCTGGGCTCACATGGAGTACACACATAGATCAGGTGTGTGACCGTCTGTCATCCGCTAACTTCGCACTAGGCAGACTTCGCCCCAGTCTCGATCTTAATAACATCATTAAGGCTTATTATGGCTATTTTCATTCCATACTAGCTTACGGGATTGACTTATGGGGAGACGCTGCGGACCGGCGGAGGCCATTCATACTCCAAAAACGAGCGACCCGCTGCATATCTGTCCCATTGGACCACCCAGCTCAGGGTTTGTTTAAGCAAACCGGAATTCTTACTTTACCTTGTTTATACATCTTTGAGGTGGCAAAATACGTAAGGCGTAATTTAAAACAGTTCCCGACTCGTAGTAACACGCGTGGTTTGAATACAAGAAGGCTCAGTGAACTTTATCCGCCAAGGACGCGACTTGCCAAATCTAGAAAGTGTATGCACACGGTAGGACCTTAAGTATATAACAGGATCCCGCTAGAGATAAAACAAGCTACTAGTGACGCATCTTTTAATAAAAAACTTAAAACAAAATTGGCATCTAACGCCTACTACTCAGTCGATGCATTTTTCGAGAACTAGCACTATAGTAAGTAGTACTAATTAGTTTTTATCATTTACATGTTAGAAACTGTAACTACGCATAGCATTTAAGTGATAGCTATAAGTGAAAGTGAAACATAATTTGACATGTAAAATTGTATATTTTATTAACAAATTATTGAATTGAATTGAATTGAATTGGTAACGGTACCAGTAATCGACAAAGGACCAATGTTTGACACTGACTCTTATTCAAAGAAAATAAGTTATTCATTCCTAATACGAGAAGTATTTCATACAGAAATATGTTATTTCTTATTAGTACTTTTTAATTCCTTAATCTAAGGAATTTCTTAATATGAGTAACATATTGGGGTTTTTTTGTTATATTTTTTATTGTGATGCCGAGCTAGTAGCAAATATTTAGGCATCGAAACAATACTATTAGTCGAATTAATAATTAATAATTAATTCTTTTGCAGAAAATTTGGTGGTCACGATAATTGGTAACCAAGAATTATAAATGCTTTAACATAACTTATTATATTTGTTTTATTGACGTACGTAAAGGTGCAATAAGTTGGATAATTCAAATTGCATATTGCACAAGATTGGTGTGGAACCGTGCAATTTTACTTGCCTTATAAAGGAGCATCCCCATTCTTTCGGCGTCGAATATTCAAGTGGTGTGAACTTAGTAACGCTCGGGTAAATGTCCACATAAGTCGAATATTACACGCGAATGCTCTCAGTGGAGACGCTCTTTTAGGAGAACAATTATGCTCCATCATCGCTGTACATTCATTGTGTAATAGAAAACCAATATGGAGCAACTTAGGCGATTCTTTTACAATTGTTATGCCTTGCAATTACTCGCTATGAACAAAGTTGATGTTGTGGCGCAACTAGCAGCTTACCACTCATAAATGTAATCCCTTAAGACCCCTATACCTAACAATACATATATCCCTATACCTATTTTAGGAACAATATAATCGCAACCTTGCTGCCTTAATTATAGGGTACCTTTTATAGTTTTTCTCTACTTTGATAAAACCCCGTATCTCAGATTTCGTGATGTACGATTTTAAACTTATTTATTTTCATGTTTAAGCTTAAAATTGTACATCAAGAAATATGAGATTTTTTCAAAGTAGGTAGAGAAGGTTTTTTCAAAGTAGGTAGTGACAATTTGGCATTATTTCAAGAGAAAATATAGGGACTCAGAAGGTTAAAATGAGAAAAAAGTATGAATTTGATCTGGGCAAATATCCTACGGGAACCTTTGCAGCCTCGACGCGAAAAAACTTGATTTCAAGCCAAATAAAACTGCAGTACCTGGGCGACCGAGCTCTGTGTATGTACACGATATTTTTTTAAACCAAAATTTAATAATGGTCGTCTATTTATAAATATGTCAAATACCTTGGTACCCGAATTTTGTCGAAGATGACTTGACAGATCGATTTTTTAACCCGAAAAACCCCTTTATGCAGTTTCATTAAAATAGTTTGAGCCGTTTTCGATACCGAGATTACAAATATATTAATTATATTATACTTACAATGATTGCTCGTTTATTAGTAAGTAGAGCAAGCAGATATTTTGGACGAGTAAAAATTACAGTTTCCGCACGTGTATCAAACGATGTTTTTCAATAAAATTGCCGAAAATGTCAATAAAACAAAAATAAAAAAGTAATTAAAACAGACAACCTCATTTAATTCTTAGTCCAATCAATATTCACAGTGCAATTTGAACAATTAAGGGTAAAAAATTGACAAGTAAGAAACACTAGACCAAGTCAAGTCACTGATATCGGCCCGAATAGATGCAACATCAGCCTGTATGCACTAATTTATACATACATACATATATAACATCACACCTTCATTCCAAGAATGGGGAAGCAAGACCTACAGAAATACCAACAACTCTAAAAGGAGTTCTTGATAACTCTGTAGCCGCATTTCGCACAATCAGGGCTGGGATTCTACACGGTAATAACGATATCGTCTTTGACGTGTTCAGTTTCCGTATTGTCAATGTTTTGATAACTCTTATGTCATTTATCATAATGGCAACTGTGACATAAACGATTCTAAAACACGTCTAACGCGATATCGTAATATAATAGAGGCAAAGCCAAAGATGTTTACCAGTGTATTAGTGACAGGTTGCAAGCCTAACAGTACTAAATATAACTGGATCCTTGTGTTTATTAAAAGAAAATTGCTTTATTATGAAAACACTGTGCTTTAAAAACATACATACATACATACATAACATCACTCCTTCATTCCCAGAGTGGGGTATGCAGAGCTACAGAAATACCAACAGCTCTAAAAAGACCTGATAAAATTCTGTAACCACATTTTGCACAATCTGGTCGAGAATTTTACTAGTGTATTAGTGACAGGATGCAAGCTCATCGCCTAACAGTACTTCATGCAAGCCCTTATTCCCTTAGTTACCTCTTACGACATCCACGGGAAGACATGGAGTGGCATTGTTCTAACCCGGCCACCACACGGCAAACTAATTTTTGTTAAAAAAATACAATGATGCGATTATTCAAATAATGAGAGAAATTAGAAGCGCTCGTATAATATCTCAATACAAGATATATTTTTTATTTTATTCATCATTCATTACTTCTTGAGAACTTAGGCGTGATAAATTTATGACATATTAGAAAATTCTACAACGATAAGAATAATCAGAAAACTGATAATGTACATGTTGCATTAGCACTACAAATATGCGTACGCTCAGATATTTATTAGTTACAATTCGGACACGGCTATTTGTATTTACACAACATTAGCTATTCTATTTCCCTTATATTCCAGCGACTTTTTCTATTTACTTCGTTAAATTTTAGCATGAAGCTGCTACTCATTTTACTATCGACCCTATTCTCACTTTTCTTAAAAGTGAGCAGCGAAAGGCCAATAATATTCGATTTAAAAAGATCAAAGGAACTATTTCAGCAATTCAAGAAAGATTTCGCTAAAAAATATTGTTCTGCAGAAGATAGAAATAAACGATTTCAATTATTTACCGATTCGCTAAGACACATCAACAAGGTTAATAGCGATCCTCGTACGCCTTTTGTAGCAAAAATAACTCAATTTGCCGACTTGACTATTGAGGAAGTAGAAAGATGCTGCTTGGGTCCCCGGTAAGTGTTAACTATGTTATGTAACGCAATTGGGTTATTTTACTAAGACACATTTTTTATGTGTGTCTGGTATATCCGCATTTGATCTAAAATAATGTGTGTGTTAGTCTCTCGCGGTCAAATAATACGGTTCGGAGTGAGTTTGTCATAATAAAGAGGCTATTTGGAAGCCTCGGTTTCTCGCCAGGGGATGCTTTTAGTGAAATCTGATGATGGATACCCCGAGCATCGATACAGGACTTCCAGAGTGGAATTGTGCATGTTCAAAAAAACATCTAAAATGGCAATAAAATGAAAGGAAATCCAAATGCTGACCCAAACTCTCGCTGTGGTGTTTAACTTACTGGACTGTGCGATCAGTTTGGAATCTTAAGAACTTTTGACCTCCTCTAGTGATAATCGGAGTATCCACCATTAACCCTGAAAACGCACTTGTATTTGAGAACCAAGTGTCTTTTTTTAATTTAAATAGACATAATATAATTCATAGCTAGGAAAGGTTTGCATTGGAAATTAAATTCTCATTTTTAATATTTTATTTTTCATATTATTTGTTTCTCGCCGTTTAAACCTTAAAATAAGCCGAATCGATCCAGCCATTCTCGAGTTTGACTACACAAACGAACAGCAATTAATTCATATATCCATATACAGATTTAGCTTTTAAAAAAAGTTCCTAGTTTTAATCTTCTGCTATTTTTTGTTTGCAGATCTACGGCAGTGGACGATCAAAACGATCTATGGGATTGATAAATACAATTATGATACAATCTTTAACTGTACATTTACAATCGAACATAAACCTTATCACAACGTAATAAAGTCTATGGGTGGTCAGTTAACAGTGAATTAGTTTGTACAAGTACCAGGGGCTCTGTTCTTCTCAGTAGAACATTGCGTTTGACATGTTATTGTATAGTCAACATTACAGTAGCTCTCATTTACTTGACAGTAATGGCGGCCAAGTTAAAAACAACGCTCGTTCCCATAAAACTATAATTGCAAAATATCTGATTGCCGATTTACCCGTTTTCTGAAATATGAAATACCCAAAATACCAGACTTTCTTTTTACCGTGTTACTTTTTATATCGGATTGCCAAATCAACGTGTTTTCAAAACATCATGTTCTCTTTAATACCGAATTCCCATAATACCAGATTTTGATAACACTAGGCCGGCAAAACACAATGTACTTGAAACACCCAGTTTCTTAAGCTACCAGATACTCAAAATATCAGATTGCCAGTTTACGTAATTCCCAACACACCAGATGCTGATCATACTTGATTTCCGAATGCCTAAATTCCTAAAACCCCGGATTTTTACTTTGGTACATTACATAAGTACGGATAGACAACAAAACCAACCGTAAATTTCAAATTTTTATTGTCAACTATTTATAACTAGGTACTGAACTTTATCATTAGCAAATGGCAAATACATAATAATAAATAAATAAATAAATAAATAAATAAATAAATAAATGAATAAAATAATAAGTAATGAAAAAAAAAACATTTGGTGAATTCAAAATATTTTTTAACCGGCTTCAAAAAAAGGAGGTGGTTCGCAATTCCCCGAAATATTTTTTTTACGTATGTTACCTAATAAAGGTGCACCCTATCATACGTCAGAACGAGGGTTATGTTTTTCGAGCGTATGTATATCTATTTCTGGGCACGCTCTGCAGCCTAAACGGCTTGACGGATTTTAACGTAAGAGGTTTCATTCGATTCGTCTTAGTTGCCGAAGTGACATAGGGTACATAATATTTCAAAAGGCGTCCGCGAAAAAATAATGGAGGAGCATTTTTTTTTACTATTATGACAATATGCGTATCAAATGAAAGCTATTAAATAGCCCATTCCAAATATATATGCATTATAACACTTAGATGCTATCATTTTGACAGGAAAGACAAAAAAATACGTAGGTAAATGTTAAGTAAGAAACTTCTTTTGCTAGAAAGAGAGTTTCGCTTGTAATTTGTCACTTATAACTTCGCGACATTAAAAATTCGAGCTCCAGAGCTCATATATCGCTTAGTAATAATTAATTAAACCACTATTTTATTAATAAAAACTAAAAAGAGTTAAATAAATTGAATTATTAAAAATAAACAAAAAGCCCGACTGCAATAAAAATACCTTTCCAATATTGAAGTTAAATTTAAATTGTTATAAATACCTATCAATAAGTACATTGCTCTTTTAATTTTGTTTGCTTACAAGCTTGTTTTTCGCTTTTCAGTTGTTTTTTTTTATTGCAGTCAGTTTTATGTTTTTTTTTTATAATGTTAAATCTAGAACTAAAATATCTCTGAATAAAATTCATTAGACATGTATTTCAGCATTGTTTACAACTCATCCCCAAAGAAGAGAAAAGGAGTGAAAAAGTTGGTATTTAACGCGAACGAAGTCCTGAAGCACCTGACCGTACTTGTTTGATATTTGATATTCTGGGAATCTGGTGTTCTTAAATCTGGTATATCGAAAATATGGTTTATCTGAAATCTGCTCTTTGAAAAATCTAGTATTACATGATCATGCTAAGGCGAGATCAAGTTCTTTCGAGAAAATTGTGTTTTCCTAATCAGGTTTGTAAAGTATTTCAGTGTTTTGAGATTCTTGTGATTTCGAAATTTGATATTTTCGGTATAAGGTTTTATAGGTAACATGGTGTATTGAGGACATCGTATTTTATAAAACTGATATAAAAAGGAACATAATATATAAAAAAACTGGTATGGTGGGAATCTAATATTTTGGTAAGCATGTATATCGGCAATTAGATATTTTGCAATTATGGTTTTAAGGGAACGAGCGAAAAACAACACGATAACATGTCAAATGCGGCAATTACAACTAATCGTGACTATATTTTTCTTGTGCGTATTATTTTCTCTGTTATTTGTTGTTGTTTAAATAAATGAATCAGGGACAATCTCACACAAATTGTAACACCTTGCAAACCTAGTCCCAAAGTAAGCTCTAGGCTTGTACTATGGGTACTAGAAAACGATAAACATACTTATACACCGAAGGCCCGAGGACTCCGAAAAAAATTAACAACGCATTCGTTAGGTCATTAGGAGCAAAAAATGTTAAATTAACCCCAGTCAAATTCGGCTCAGTCTAGAAGATATTATTATTTTCATTTTAAATTTAATTAACTCGTGACAAAAACAGGGGTGTTATAATAATGATCGGCGACCGGTAGAATTTTTTCGACGAAAATATAACATGGGGTAACTCATCACTTCATTGAATGTATCATTTCATCGACTGAAACCATAATGTTTTCAGGGTATCTTAAACATTCATTACGTTGGTTAGGTTAGGTTAGATGTTTAAGATACCTGAAAACATTATGGCTTCAGCAGAAAATAGCGTTCAGTGAAATTATACATTCGATGGAAGATGTTTCGATGAAATGATAGGCACTCATAACATGGATAAGATTCTATTTAAATTTCGTGCACAATTTGTTAAAAGCATAACATGGATAAGATTGGATTTTAGATAAAAATCCAAAAAATATATAAATTTTTTGCTGAATTTGAATTAGCTTCATATAACACTTTTTACTCTAATGACCTCAGGAATGCGTGGTTATAATCTTTCGGGTTCCTCAGGCCCACGGAGAAAAATACATAGAAATCATCCAAGACTCAGGAAAAAATATTAGCGCTCATCACATAAATATCTGCCCTTACCGGGATTTGAACACAGGACCGCTTGCGTCAGAGGCAGGGTCACTCCCAACTAAGCCAACGATTCGTCAGAGTCGTGTGTATTGGTCACGATAAATATTTTTCTATCTTTTTTTTCTCAAAAGCAATATTGATATAACTTTTAGAATTGAGCCCCAGTTTTCTGCATTGGTGGTAATGAGTTATTTATTTAGGGCTCTATACATTATACACATTTACTAACACATTTGTTCTTCTTTGCTGACTACTACCTAAATTCTGAATCTCTTGTTCGTAAATGACGGAAGTTGGTAATAAAAAAAGAAATACGTATTAGAAATTAACACTCAAAACTAACCAAAACAATGGTAAATTTACACGTACATACACAACATCACGCCTTCATTCCCAGAGTGGGGTAGGCAGAGCTACAGAAATACCAACAACTCTAAAAAGACTTGTTGATAATTATGTAATCACATTTTGCACAATCAGGCCAAGAAGTTTGCTAGTGTATTAGTGACAGGTTGCAAGCCCATCGCCTAACAGTACTACAAGGCTTTGTTCCTTTACGGCCGAACCCTATATTCAAACCGGGAACAGCTGATAGCCTTACTTCGGATTAAAATTTGACACATTTTGTATGGGCAAATGTCAAATTTCAACCCGGAGTAAACCTTATCTATCCGCTGTTTGAATATAGGGTTCGGCCGTTAGTCGCCTCTTACGACATCTACGGGAAGACATAGACATAGAAGACATAGAAGACTATTCTAATATAACCCGGCAACCACATGGGGTAAATTTAATTAAGTAATTAAAGCATTAATAAACTGAATTAAAAGCACGGTGCATTCAATAAACCCATTATAGGCTAGCATTATAGGTTAGAATTTGTACTTTATCGTCTTATACATTAAAGTCAAAACATTTTTTTATAATCAAACAATTCAGCCTACGAACAAGTTTATTTATGCTGTTATTATTTTTTTTTAAACTTACTGAATTTAATTGATTATATTAATTAAATTTTTTTATGTTTGATGTTATCATTCGATTCCTTTTAACATTGAGAATCCATTTATACAGACAAACGACCTTTCCACAGATGTGAGAGGTAAGTGTAGGTGTAAATCGATATTTCATTGTCATCATTTAAGCTTCTAACAAATTGTGCACAAAATCTAAATATAATCTTATCCATGTTACGGGTGCCTATCATTTCATCGAAACACCTTTCATCGAAAGTATCATTTCATTGAACGCTATTTTCTGCTGATACCATAATGTTTTCAGGTTATCTTAAACATGTAACCTAACCTAACCTGCGTAATGAATGTTTAAGATACCCTGAAAACATTATGGTTTCCGCAGAAATAAATAAAATTCGATGAAATGATACATTCGATGAAGTGACGAGTTACCCCATGTTATATTTTCGTCGAAAATTTTTTACCCCTGTTTTTGTCAGGAGTTAATTAAATTTACACAAAATTGCATGTTGGTTGCATATTCGGTTTACTATTAAAACTGTGTAATTGTGATTGCCGCATACAACAAGTATAATTATCATATGCGTACGTGTATATACAATTTTCATCGACACGGCAAAATTTCACACGATCGGTAAATTACTTGCCATATACAAATAGGACACAGACTGCGACGTAACTAGAAAAACCCTTTGTTTAAAACGTAAAAAGAACCATGAATGCGCTATTCATTTGTTTATCGACGCTTTTATGGACGTTTTTCTTAAAAGTCGAGTGCGAAGATTTAGTACAATACGATATATCAAAGGGAAAAGAGTTATTTCAGCAATTCAAAAGAGATTTCGGTAAAAGATATTGTTCAGCGGCAGATAGAAATCATCGGTACAAGTTATTTCTTACTTCCCTTAAAGAGATCAACAGAATTAATGGTGACCCTTACGGGAATTACGAAGCGAAAATAACGCAATTCGCTGATTTGACCATCGAGGACGTGAAAAGATGCTGCATGGGTCCCGTGTAAGTGCTCATTACGGTAGTATTCTGCCGTAATACCAAAAAAGGTAGCTGTTATGTAGTAGATGAAGCATTCTATAATCTATTTGTCACTACATTAATACAACGTGCAAGCATGACTCGATGTATGAATGTGGAAGAAGCGAAAGAGATTTGTCATGATCGTAGCAGGTGGAAAGAAGTGGTCTCTGCCTACCGCTCTGGAAAACTGGCGTGATTTAATGTGTGTATTCAATTTTAAATTCTAATACTATTACTGTAATGCACTTAGCCACCTTCTTTGGTATCATGACAGTATTCGAGTATTAGCAAAGGTGGATGCTGGAGTCGGTACACGGGATCAGAAGCTTTCAAAATTGTGACAATCGATATGTGTTGATAGCGTGAGTCAAAAAGTTATACCGTTAAGGGTATTAAATAAAACAGAAATAAAAATATGTGATAAATTTTTAAGGTTTAAAGATATTTATTATCAAAAAAGTCATAAGTCATAAACGTAAACTTTCGCTCCGATTATTTAATTTTTGTTAACTTAATGTATTTTTTTTTGTTTTAGGTTTTATTTATGTTATTAGCTATTATAAATATTTTTAATCGTCTGATTCAAGAAACCTAATACGCAATCGGTAAATTAGCAATAAAATAGGTTATTAGTAACTGAAAAGTAGTCAATAACTTGAAAAAACAACAGTATGACTACGTGACAGGTGGAGCTTTAATATTGTGGTAACCACATTAAGCTGTTGGGGGGTAAAAATAGGGTCACGAAGCCAATTTTATCTACTCCGGAAACTGCGCCACACTGCAACAGTCTCATTATTCTCGAAAGCTTTTTTGCCAATATAATATAAAGCGCCTGGAAGACCGAACGTTGCTCGAGTCGACAACGAACTTTGTCGAATATGACAGATCGATTTTTTGCCCCCGTAATTTGTTTCTTTCCAAGAAATATTTCATACAACAAACTCAAAAATCGAATTCTGACTAGGTTTAAGGGATGATAAACATTGTCGCATTAAGTTAGTAACTTTTGACTCCACGTTCTCAAGACGGGCATACAATACAATACAATACAAATACTCTTTATTGAACACCAAAAAAATAAAATAAAAACAGAACAGTACATTTAAATCATAGGTATCAGGCGGTCTTACCGCTAAATAGCGACAAACATACTCAACCAACAATCATCATCGGCATCTTAAACAATATCAGTTTTTTAGTACTGGTTAATGTCGTTAAATTTTTAATTTATGGGTACGAACTAATTTGTTAATACTGTTACTATTTCAGCTTTCCTGTTCAAGAAGAAGAAATAGCAGAACTATCTCACTGATTTTCTTCAATTACAGTTGAAGTTGATGAGATGTACGACTAATAAAATAAAATAAAATAAAATAAAATAAAATTAATAATAACTTTTACAAAAATAACTTATTATTCTTATGGTAATTCACAAGAAGGCGGCTAATTGCAATGTAGTAGTCGAAGCATTATATACTCTATTGGTATCCATATTAGATTTAAAATGCTTATTGTAAACGCTTTCTTTAGTAACACGGCAGTATTAACACCCTGCACATGCCAAGTAAGTATGCAAGTTAGCAATGTCACAAGGTCTCGAGATTTATTCTTACGAAATACTTTTAACTGGTCGGAATTTGGTGTGCCTAAATTGAATGTAGATATTTATACTTTTCATATCAATTCTCAGAAATTGAAAACGTAGCTTATAAGTAAGGAATACTGAATCATTAACTTTGGAAAGTTATTTTAAGATTGCATATGAAACGTACTTACTACTCGTTAGCTTAAGTGGGTTTTCAATCTAAAATTATCTACATGTTTGCCTAGATAACGCAACGTCGCGTCGATTGATGTGTGTTATATATACCCTTAGTTTTATGATTAAATACAAAGATTTTATCATATTTATAATATAACCTCAATAAGCTTTTTTAGAATTGTTGGTAATTCTTTAGCTATGCCTACCTTATTCTGGGAATGAAGGCGTGATGTTATGTATAAATAAACTATATAAATATTTTTTTATGTTAAGAGCACTCAGGCCACCTGATGGTAAGTGGAATCTGAGACCCATAGACATTACCAAAACTTCGTTTTACCAAAGAGTTCTATGTATCACTATGCAGTTTGCCACCTTCTTTACCTTCTTTTTTTTCTTCTTCTTTAGTATACTAATAGAACGGCTGTCCTGGGCTGGGATTCTACACGGTAATAACGATATTGTATTTGACGTGTTTCCGTATTGTCAACATTTTCATAACTCTTATGTCATTTACAATAATGGCGACTGTGACAAAAATGATTCTAAAACACGTTAAACACGATATCGTTCTAACGCAGTTGAATAGAGGCCCAGTGCTAAGAAATTGCGCACTGTATGGACCGACCCTTGTTGCGGGCAATGGCCGATCTTGCGTTGGTAAAAATCGCTTTTTTTTGGTAACGTATTACCATTGAAATTTATTTAAATTTTAATTATCCATTAAATGAAATCATTAAAATTATTTCATCAAAGTGCGTGCGTATTTACGCACGCACTTAGTAATAATTTTATGTTTGTTTTAAGCACGTAACTGATTTATTTAATTCGTTCTTACGAAATTGCATTTTGTCGTAAATAAATAATTCGCAAGTTACGCCGTAATTGGAACTGAAATTGAAATAATTTATTTCAGACCACAATTTTATTCGTGAAACAAAATACTTAGGAACTAAGGTTAGTATAATACAAATGCTTAAAACAAAAAAAAATTGTCAGCCAACACAATTACAACATCGCGGCAGCCCCATTAACATCCTGAACGCGTTGTTGTATTGCACTCTTAATATACTCGTATTCAAGTTCTAGGAAGCGATCCTGGTCATCCTGGTGCGGTGCTGTTACCCCAGCGTCTGAGCACAAGAGGGTTATCCTGTCCTTCGTTATCTAGGTGCAGTGCTGTTACCCCAGCGTCTGAGCACAGAAGGGCTATCCTGTCCTTCGTTACCTAGGTGCGGTGCTGTTACCCCAGCGTCTGAGCGCAGGAGGGCTATCCCGTCCTTCGTTACCTAGGTGCGGTGCTGTTACCCCAGCGTCTGAGCACAAGAGGGCTATCCCGTCCTTTGTTACCTAGGTGCGGTGCTGTTACCCTAGCGTCTGAGCACAGGAGGGCTATCCCGTCTTTCGTTACCTAGGGGCGGTGCTGTTACCCCAGCCTCTGATTACTAGGGAGCGATCCTGCTGACTAGGTGCGGAGCTGGTATCCCAGCGTCTGAGCACCAAAAAGCCTCCCAATAAACCTAGACTTGATGACTAACAATTAGAATATAACCGGCACTTATCTATTACAATAAACAGGCATAAAACCTCAGTATCAAATCAAAATCAGAAACCCTAATACCTGATCCCCCTGAGTTAACTAGAAATATCTCCAGTTTATTAGTAGGCTTGCCCAAGACGACGTAAAGGTCAACGAGGAGCCAAAGCGACCCGTTATATTTGGATCGCTCCCTAGTGATCAAGCGTAAACTTCACTCACAGGCTGCTCGTATAGAAATTCTGGCACTATCTTTTTGATATCGAGGTTTTAACAGGCGAGCATATTAAGCGTAATGAGTGTAATTAAAATACTTTGAACTTTAAACCTTATCGGTACATCAATAAGACCATGTGGTCATTTCACCAATCGCATCACTTTGGAAACAAATGGTTAAGATAAGCAGATCGGTCACTCTTACCGGTTGGAGTTGGAATTGGAGCGAGTAGGCTTTGTCACCGCGCCAGCTGTCTCTTCAGCCGTCATGCGCGTAGCGACAGTGGTGAAGCAATTTTTTACTGTACTGCCGGTCTAATATTTTTACGCAAACATTGTTGTAGGTTAAAACAATCGGGCTAGTAAAATATAGGCTTTTAGACGGGTCAGTCACAAACATTGAAACCCTATCATAAACTGTCATGATTCAATCTATTCTATTATATCATGTTAAGATGGAGTAAAATACTCAAACTGTCAAAGGTTAGTTCATTTTTCCAAAATTTCAAGACATTATATTTCTAAAAAAATATATATTCATATTCATATTCATATTCTTTATTGGTAATAAATACATTGCATGTCAATTTATAATTAATAGTGTAGAGACCTGCAGAACCTATTATAGTATGTAACATCCATTTACGAACCTATTTTTTTTAAATTCGAATTAAAGATAGCTAACCGTTAGTTACACTGTGGATCTCTATAAAGCTTAAATAGTCACGTATTGCAGCATCCGCAGCGGATGGCATAAAACGCAGATTCCCCTCGTAAAACTACAATAACTGTGTTTTATTGCGACCTCCCATATAAAAGTTTTCAACTTAAGTTCTGACGTGAACAAGTTGGGAAGCGAGCCAGAAAAAAATCAATTGTGCTATAGATGGAATAAAATCAGCGCTAACATACGAGTTTTCTTCTGCAAGAGAGAAGGGTCATCCAACTTTTATATCAAGTTCATTGTCCGGGTTTCTATTCTTCTGGAAAAACCATAGTTTTACTTGACTTGTCATTCTATTGTTTTGAACTCGGCCGCTATTACAGTTACTTAAGTAAATAGAAGCCTCGTTTTAGTTTTTTACAAGACTTCCTACAAGAACAGTAATTGATTTCAACGCAGTGCAATGTCAATAAATTTAACGGCATCACCTAATGTCAATAGGTGATTAATGTATTTTCCCGCACATCTCTACAAATGCAACGTAACGGTTTAATGCCCCAAGTAAATAATTTTAAATCACGCCCGGATTAAATGGCATGTTCGCCGGAAGCTTACCGTTGCAATTTCCCCTGGTCTATAAATCTCCATCCCGTAGTCTAGACCATGCTTCACCTACAATAGCGCAGCAAAGCGCTAACAACAAGCTATTTTCCGCTGTAATTAATTGCTTTAACATGTTGTTAAGTAAGTCAAGCGCAGGTGTCTTTGTGCGCTCACCGCAAGCGCAGACTTCATTAAATATAACAAGTTGCCCCAAGTTTGCGGCCTTTGACACAAAAGCTGGGGTTTCTTAATATATAGCTCTTTGGTAAGGCGTTTTTTGCACTTTTTGTAATCAATTTTTAAACCGGCTCTGCCTGTTATCTACCTTCTCATATTTCTCTCTTAAAAGTAAAGAAGAAAACAAAAGCAGAGTGAAGAAATAAATTAAAGAAGGAAACAACCAAAAAAGGTACTCATCACAGTATTCAATTAGATGCAAAATATAAAGCTTTATTTTTTAACGGTGTCATTTTTTTTCCTGAACAATTGACTAGTAACAGAAAGGTGGAAAACTAAAGAGGTGACAAACAGTTTAATAACTCGTTATGGTCCAAATGTTTATACTTGTCTCTCATTCACTCTCATATGCTTTTATGTGAGTCTAACTGAAACTAAAAGACTTTTATAGACCTCAAGCACTGTTACACAGTTTGTGCAAAAGAAAATGTTTATTTTGTAGCTCTTCCAGGTAAGAAAATACAAACGATGGGACACACCCACACTCTTAAGTTACATTTCGCACTCACGAATTATATTTCATATAACGGAATCAGTAAAATTGTAAGATTGATGACATAGGAAAAAAGTAAAAGTGTACAGGGCCCAGGGGTGATTGATACAGCCTCCCCCAAGTGAAACCCCCACGCTCAATATTCATTTTAGTTGGCAAATTCGAAATGTTTGATGGGACGAAGTTTTTGTGTAAACCAGTATTTTCTGGAATTTCCGAACTGGGGGAGGTAATCTACAAGTTGATGATTAAAATATTTTTGGGGATGATAAATGAATAGGTGTTTTTGAGAGTATACATTGTACCTTAAAAGAATATTAGAAGCTTAATCGCTAGTACAGTCAAGGACTTTAATTGTTACGCCACTATGAAACCCTGCCATAATGACAGTGTCAAACCATATAAAAGAAAGCTAAAATTAATGATTAACGCTGGCATTATGAAAGGGTTCCACAGGGGCACAACAATTAAAGTCCTTGACCGTACAAGTAATGATTTAGTACATCTTCTTGAGAGCGATGGAGCAGAAATTGAGACATTGGAAAGGATTTTTTCATACCTTTTAATGACGCGGAAAAGAAGAAGATGGATAAATATAATTTAAAACCCATAGAAATTTTCAAATCTGAAGACTGCGACCCCAAGACTGAAAATGCGTTGCCAATCCTTAGGATTAGGATAGAATGCCTCTATGGTAGTAATCAATAAATACCATCATTTCTTGTTTTCATATCGAAACTCTATTAATGTGAACACTGCTGGCTGAAATGAGGTTAAAAGAAATTTTGTTGCTGATACGACAGGTGGTATTCTCGTTGATTACGTACCAATGTAAATTGTATTTTTTTTAATAATTCTCTTTACATTTGGTACGGATCGTCCCTCAATAAATAGATTTCTGTTCTCAAAGCGGTATTTAAAGCATATAAATATTGCCCGTGTGGCTGCCGGGTTAGAATAGTGCCACTCCATGTCTTCCCGTGGATGTCGTTAGAGGCGACTAAGGGAATAAGGGCTTGTAGTACTGTTAGGCGATGGGCTTGCAACCTGTCACTAATACACTAGTAAACTTTTTGGCCTGATTGTGCAAAATGTGGTTACAGAATTATAAACAAGGCTTTTTAGATTTGTTGGTATTTCTGTAAGTAGCTCTGCCTACCCCACTCTGGGAATGAAGGCGTGATGTTATGTATGTATGTAAATATTACCAAAACCTGTTTTATAGCGTATTACCTGACTTGATCAAAGTTAATACAAGTTTTGAGAAAGTTTCGGATTGCCCAACTTCATATATCTTGCAGGTATATTTAGTTCAGCCGAGCGCCTTATTTACTAAGCCTAAGAAATAAGGTTGTTTTTCATGGAGTAAATACCTTCATTAGAAATACGACACACCCTGCATTTTATTACCCAATCATCCTATTGATATTACTTTGAAACTAGCCAATCTTATAGGTAGATATTTAAAGGACCCTTCTTAAGAAATCTTAGTTAGCACTTTATGCTATGTAGTTCAGAATAATTAAACAAAGCAATATTTCAAACAAATAGCTATTACGTTTTAATGTACCTACTCGTATGGTCTTTTTTTACTTTACAAATGTGTTTTTTTGCTGATTTTCATAGTTTTATTGTTTTTTGTCATGTTCCTTCTCCTAACATGATATTGGCGCCCAACGTGGGGCCAAAATAAAAGTTAACGTAGCGTGTTAATGGAAATATTTCTTCTAGACGATATTTTTCATAGTCAACAATTATAATACAAAAATTATATTTAAAATGTAAGATATTAAAAACTCGAAAATCAAGCAAATTCTAAGGAACCATTTTTCTCTGGCTCTATTATGAGAAAATTAAGGTTATAAAACAATTGTCACTTTACAATTACAACCAAAGCAATAGCTTTTAAAATTAACTTCGGGTTCGTGCTTATCTCTCGGTCGCTACTCTCAACAATAAAAGTAAGATAATAATAATCCTGAAATATTTCATACCAGTTTAAATTATAACCTCAAACCCAACAATAAGTAAACCTGTACTGTGATGACAGGTGTCAGGAAAGACTTTGTATCTTCTTTTTATTAATAGTCACACCAATTTCACCCAAATCACCTTTTATATCTTTATAATGGTAAAAGATAATAGTTATTATTGCAGCAAGAGAGCAAAGTTGGTTTTTGATGCGAGTGTTGATTTTGAATCCCGATTCCCGTGCAAGCGAAGGATTCTAGATTAGAGTCCTAAGTGCAGAGAGGGATTCAAAGACACGAGATGCAAATAACTTTGGTCTCGTGTTGCTAATACAATTTTCACCTCAGCAGCGAGATATATAACCTTAAGGTAAAAAAAACAACATGGTAAAAATAAAACGACATCCCTCAGCCGCCCGCGCGCCGCCTTTATATTGTGAACAAAAAATTAAAAGTTACTTTGTCTCACGCTCGCAGCAAAATTGATTTTGGCTCACTGTTTTCAAACAGCAAAACCACCCTGTTTGAGGTTCTGAGGTGAAAAAGACGTTTAATCAGTAAGTTTTACATGTCAAAAACCTAGCAGCGCTTCCCAAGAGGAGACCACTGCTGAGAAAAAACACTGCAAGAATTTCAATAGTCATTCATTTATTAAATATTACTTATAACATTGGGATCCTATCACTTCATAACCAACGTTTCACGAATGATTCATTTCACAAACATATCCATAAATATATACATATTTATATATATGTATATATTTGACGTCATGTTGGCCTAGTTGGGAGTGACCCTGCCTCTGAAGCCAGCGGTCCTGGGTTCAAATCCCGGTAAGGGCAGATATTTGTGTGATGAGCGCGAATATTTGTTCCTGAGTCTTGGATGTTTTCTATGTATTTAATTATGTATTTGTCTATACACGTATGTCTATCGTTGTCTAGTACCCATAGTACAAGCCTAGAGCTTAGTTTGGGACTTAGGTCAATTTGTGTGAGATTGTCCCCTGATATTTATTTTAATTTAATTTAATATCATTTGACAGCCCGCGTTTTTTTTCCGAAACTGTAAATAATTCTGGATTTATTTCAGGACCATTGTGTAGAACCCTATAGGTTAGGTTAGTTTAGATTTATAAACATCCTGAAATATTTGTAGTAACAGAAAAAAGAGCGGGTTGGCAAATGAATAGGTTGCGAAACGATGCATTTGTTAAAGATTTGTCAAGAAAAGGCAGAGAACCCCTAGCATTATATGTAACAATCAATATAAAATAAAAATATCATGCATAGTTGAGTGTCAAAACTCAGAATGAACACAAGTGCAAATACAAACGAAAATAGTTAGGTATTTAAACTTTAAAAAATCGTAATCATGCTAGAAAACCAGATTAACCTTTTGAACGCCTTACGTCAAATACAAGTGCGACACTCACACGCCAAATATGTATCAAAGCTTATGCAAATTTTAACTTAATCGATACGAAATAACGTCTCTTTTAAACTGTACCTATGACCTATATAATGGTCGGTGGCGTTGTAGGCACGGCAGTTCATGACCACTTTAGTGGTCGTTGGCGTTCAAAGGGTTAAATAACGTTTCAATCCATTCTCCTACAGAATTTGTATCTCTTAGACAAGTTACAGTCCATCAGGCGGCCTGAGTGCTCGTGTGCCTTCTCCTTGCCATACAAAAAGTTACAATGTTTACATGATTTTATGCCTAAGTTAAATTATGAAGTTATTTAAGTATATTATTTATTGTCTGTCCTCGAACCTATAGTAAGTAAGCTGTAGATTTCAACGACTTTTTCAAGTAATTTTCAAGTACTGAAAACAGCTTTAGATTATTAAGCCCAAACTTGTTCAAGTGGTGTTACTTATGGACCTTCGCTTTAATATCATCGGGTTGGTTCAGAAGATCTCCGCGGGAAAGCCGGGCCAAGTCAGCCCCTAGACTAATTTCATTAATTTCATTGATTGGATTTGCTTCGTCCGCCGGTGCCGCTGGCGTAGCGTTAAACTTTGCGCTTGCTGTAAGTGGCTGATCAATAAAAAAACAAGTGAAGCTAGTGTTCTTTATAAAGGGTTTAGAAGACGGGTTGGAAATTATGTAAATAGAACTAGAGAACTTTGGTCTATCATTACATATGTCATCAAAAACACTCAAACTCTAAGTTACAACATTCATTTAAAAAACTAACTAGGTACGATAGAACAAAAAAAAACACATTTTCTTTCTTGTGGCCACTACTTACTAAAGGGACGTCCTTTTTACACGAATGCCCAAAGGAGTGAAATGTTTTATAAACTATCTAAATATTAGATAAGAGTAAGTGCCTATTTGTCTTCATTAATCGAATACTTCAGTTTTTAGAACGAACCATGTACTTAATAGAAAATACTAAGGAAGCATTATTCAATAATTATTAAATACCCCTAAATAAAATTACGCGAGTAAAACCAAAGGGACCATTTGTGATTAATACGACTTAAAGCAAATTAACAAAAAAAAACACACGGAAAATCTTTTTTTAAATGGCATGGCGAAGGCGAATGAGCACACAGGCCACCTGATGGTAAGTGGGATCTGTTACCCATAGTTTGCATTCTCAAGACTTAAGACTGCAATCCTAAAGGTCGTATTAATAAACTGATCTCGACTGTAATGCCCGTCTCAAGATGTGTCAAACATGTCAGTTTTCTATGACTTTGACGTTATCTTGTGACGAGTATCTTGCACCAGATGAGTTTATTAATACGACCTTTACACTGGAAATGCATTTTCAACTTGAAATCCTCCGTACTAGTAATTTTACTAAGTTCTCTTATCCCCACACCAGAACACTACAATGCGAACACTGTTGCTTGGCGGTAGCAACCCGGACGAACCTCGCACATGGTCCTACCACCACTAAACTAATTACTTATCAGTGCTCAAATTGTAATTATCTAAATTTCCATCTGTCGAAAAATTCACAATATTACCAAAATAAGCCAAAACCTGCACCGCTTCTGCTCTCCCAATTTACAGCGAAACCTAGTTTCAGCTTTAATTCGATTAATCTTCATATATTCCGAGGGTTTAGCCTTCCTCCGACGGATTACATCTTCTGCTGGCGAATTAGTCCCCGCTTAGTTCTAAATCAACGAGTTTTAGTTTAGTTAATGCAATGCTAGTTTGATGCGGCAATCTAGTTAGATGCTTTAGCTTAGTGACTTTTGACTACTTCGGATGCTAAGCTACCAGCGGCGGTGTGGGTGTAACGGTACGAGCGACGTCTTGAATGTAATCAAGTATCTGCCGTTATGTGTGCTCCGGTACATTTGAACACTGTGGATGACCTGAACAATTTGATCACTTGGCTGCGTCGATGATAATGACAATGAGCATTCTGGATGTTTCCAAATATTTGGTGAAGCTGACTGCACAATGTTTATACCTTTCGATGATTAGGTTGAAGTAGATTCACGTATTCTCATAAAAAATACATATATACATAACGTTACGCCTTTTTTCCCAGAGTGGGGTAGGCAGAGCTACAGAAATATCAACAACTCTAAAGAGACTTGTTGATAATTCTGTAACCACATTTTGCAAGAGTAGGCTAAGATAATTATTTACTAGTGTATTAGTGACAGGTTGCAAGCCCATCGCCTAACAATACTATAAGCCTTCATTCCCTTAGTCGCCTCTTACGAGATCCACGGGAAGACATGGAGTGGCAGTACTGTAACCCGGCAACCACACGGAGATATAATAATAAAAACTATAAGTTGAGGAGATCGCTGTTTAGCGGCAAGATCCGCTGTTGTATACCTACTCGTATTATTTAAATGTGCTAAATACTAGTTCGTGTTCTGTTATTCCGGTGTCCAATAAAGAATATTTGTATTGTATTGTTTCATTTAATTATTTTTGAAAAATATACTCCCTTATGATTATTTGCACAATATTAAATTGATTGTCTAAGAAGCAACAAAGACTAACTACTCTCATAGGTACTTAAATAATTAAAAGTATAGAAGACAGATTCCAGAGCCAATTCATTTGAAAATCCGAGAGCCAAGCACCAAACGTGTTAATACTAAATCCAAGATTCGGAGTGAAATTTCAACTCCAATTAATGATCTTAAGGGTTGACCGCGGACTGCGGATCTGTCGAATTGATTCTGTAGCAAATTCTGGGAACGCTTACTCCTTATTGGGTATCTGACGGATAGGATTTGCAAACATGGTATGATTAAATAATCAGGTAGATTGATTGGTTCTATTTAATATTAAACTTATTCATTTCAGACCGAACCAGCACCAAGTGCAGAATATTGAAACTACTATATAAAGACTCGTATTTTTTTATATTAAAAGTTTAAATTAATAAGGTTTTACTCATTTTTGAGTCTCGGAAACAGGATTCATTTTGAAAAGCCTTTAACCCGCACGATCGTACCCTATTTGTTCACTAATTAGGTACTAACCGGCGAGTTCTAGTTGTCTCGTCAGAGTATCATTTACATAGTGCATGTGTTTCTAATTTGGTCGCAGGTTTCATGGACGGAGCAGCTCGGCTAAAGCGCATATTTACACCTTATTTCAATGGAATAAGGTCAAAATGTGGATTGACAGGGGGTCTTTGTAGTCAACTGTTCCTAACTCTACTTTACGGGACTATGTATGCACGGGACAGAATTAGTTTGCAGGTTGATTTATCTCCAGGGCCGCAGGGGTAGGCAAATACCACTTCTTTCCACCTGCTAAGATCCTGAAAAATCTCTTTCGCTTCTTCCACATTCATACATAGAGTCATGCATGCACGTCGGTTTCGGGGACTTGAGATTCTGCCCTTTCCTCGACGTTCCAAAGCAAGTAGCGTAAGCATGCACGTTTAGGAACGAATTACAGAAAATAAGGAGTCCTTTACCCAGCAGTCACTTGGATAATATGCTTAAAAAGTGTAACAAAATGAAGTAAAACGCTGAATTTTTTACCATATTTGGCAATCTTTATGGCACTAACTAACACTAATCTACATAAGGCAAACTTAATGACATAAGACATCCTTTACCAGTTGACCTTTGAGCAAAGCAAAGATTATAGTGGCATGGCAGTGCATATACGGTCTAACTATACATATATACTAATACTATGTTAATTATATTACTTTTTTTAATATAATCACTACATAGTATAAAACAAAGTCGCTTTTTCTGTCCCTATATCCCTATGTATGCTTAAATCTTTAAAACTAAGTAACGGATTTGATGCGGTTTTTTAATAGATAGAGTGATTGAAGAGGAAGGTTTATATGTATAATACTTTATCCGGAGCGAAGCGAGGGCGGGTCGCTAGTTATAGATAAAGAAGATATGATTTTGTAAGCAAATGATATTTTTACTAGCATAAGAACATTTGCATGCTCAATTTTAGGATAAAATAAAGAATACATACACATACATAACGTCACGCCTTTATTCCCAGAGTGGGGTAGGCAGAGCAACAGAATAACAACAACTCTAAACTTGTTGATAATTCTGTAACCACATTTTGCATAGTCAGGCTAAGATGTTTACCAGTGTATTAGTCACAGGTTGCAAGCCCATCGCCTAACAGTACTACAAGCCTTAAAATAAAGAATATAATTTAATAATAACGCTGGGTTAATCCAATTATTAAAATGCTAATTATAGTCTAAACGAACGACAGCTGCAAGGGCCAAGAAGGTCAACGAACGAATGCGAACATAAAATGTAGAAACGTTGGATTAAGGGAATGTTGGGTGTGGCACGACAAGCGTGAAAGTCATATAAACGCAGTTGAAATGCGCTCTTTGCGTAGTATGTGTGATGTGAAACTGATTGAAAGAATAAGGAATGTAAAGATCAGGGAGAAAGGTGGACTGAGAGAATAGAAAAAAGAAGATGGATGAAAAAAGATTGATGAAAGAGATATACAATGCGAAAGTGAGTGGGAAGGGTCCGAAGGGGCCGACCTAGGAGTACTTTTAAATAGGAGAAATACTGGAAAAGGGGCGAATCTTAAGCCCGAACCCAACATGCATGCATGACACGATGTATAAATGTGGAAGTGAAAGAGATTTGTCAGGATCGTAGCAAGCGGAATGAAGTGGCCTCTGCTTACCCCGTGGGAAACAAATGTGATTTAATTGTATTGGAAATATATTTGTCATTGGTATTCGACTAGCCCGGTTAATTATATAAGACCGATATAATCGTACTGCCCTCATCAACCAAAAAGCGGTATCTCAAATTCAATAGCAAAAGCAGATTCAATCCTTTCCCGCTAGTAATAAGGTTCCATTTGAGACAGCAGTTTTGCCTGAGATAACGCCGCTAGTCTTAGCAGGGCTAAGGCTAAGTGTAAGTACTAAGTGACCCATTTTTATTGGTCTTTACTATATTATACTAATAGTAAAAACGGGTCACTTAGTACAGATTTTCCATAGAAATCGACCCATTTTCAATGCTCCTGAGTGTATTATATCAACATTATTAACGTAACATCAAACAGTAATATTAAACAAACATTACTCAAGGTATTTCGTTTTAGGACAATGTTGACTTGTCGATAATGGAGTATAATATAGAGTTCGAGCGAAGATAGAGTGAGAAAATGATATGTTATCTATATTTGTACATTTCAAAACTAACTTTATCCCTACAACTAACTCAACAATCATGTTTGTTGTTCCAAGCATGCTAAATAATTTCTATGATAAAGATTAACTGGAAAAGATCCCTTAAAGGGATAGGTTTGCCTTTGTACAAAGCATTTGTGTTTGAGTCTATTTTGTTGTTCGTTAGTTTCTAAATATGTTTACTGAGACAATAACATATACTTATATAAGAAAATGTCTCAGTGAATGAAAGTGACAAGGTACTAAAGTGTAAACATATTTATGGCGTCGACTGTTCAATAAAGAATTTTACATACAAACATTTGACTACGGTCACGAGTCGACAGTCTAAGTAAACAGGCCAAAGACCTTCGTTTACTTAATAGAGATAAATGTACCTATCTATTGAAAAAACTCATTGTTATACAGGGTGGAAGGGGATGAATGCCCTTCCCAAAATTCAATATCATATATGTGACGTATATTCGATTTGAATGGTAGGAAACAAATATTAAAAAAAAGCTATTATTTTATAATCTATGTCAACTCTAACATAGTGTAATAGTTATTTAGGTAACTGGTACATACTGAATCTTTTTAAGGTACGAAAGCCGAGGTTAGAGCGCGAGCGACACTGAAGCGAGCGCTCTAATAACAGGCATAAGTATCTTTAGAGCTTACTTGTGTAACGTTGCCGTTGCATACAAAAGTTTTTGTACAAGCTTAAAATGTTAACGACATAAAAATGTTTTTTTTTTCTACGAAACGCCATTGTAAATGTCCATACTGAGCGTAACCATGGTAACCAAGTAACAAATCGATGATTGCTGATATCCACATTAAGCGTAAACATGGGTCGTTAAATATTAATCATCTTTTCATTTAATGTAAATGAAATTTTAAATACATTACTAGTCTCTTTTATAATCTATGTAATTTAATATACAAATTAGGATGTGTAGTGTTATTAAACGGAATAACCGTAACCATAGCAATAACAATGCTATTATGATTATAAAATAACAGTTATTACTATGGCAATGCTCATTATAGAACAATTTTCACATTTTAAATACTTTACTGGGGGTATACTGATACCGTTAACGATATCAATACTAGCAGTTAGTAAGCGAGTAGAGAGACCTTGTCTTTAAGGTCAAGGTTCAGCCATGGACCTTTTTGTTAGGGTTGGAACGATAAGTTTTTAACATTAAACTTTAACAAAAGGTTAATCGAAAACGGTTATAGATAGTAACATAATTAATTTCTTGGAGAATAATAAAGTACAAAATTTCCCATTTTCAAGTCGGACCGTCGTCTCTTTTCACCTTGTACGCTTAAGTTACATTAATAACGCTATTATGGGGCTCATCGTAGAAAACGCGCGTCGACATAATCCTGTCCCAGGTATCCCTTCATTTTTCATAGTTTCATTTGCACTAATTTCATTTGCCATAATTGTTACTGGCTATAACCTTTATTTATTTTTTTCATTTTTTTTTATGGTAAGGAGAAGCACTCAGGCCACCTGATGGGAAGTGGAATCTGAGACCCATAGACATTTGAATTCTCAAGACTATAATCTTAAGACTGCAATCCTAAGACCTCAAATGTGTTGCCAACCCTGAGGACTAAGATGGAATGCCTCTATGCTAGTAATTTCATCGGTTGTCTTAACCCCACACCGGAACACAACAATGCGAACACTGTTGCTTGGCGGGTGGTTAATGGATAAGATGGTGGTAGCGATCCGGACGGACCCTGCACAAGGTCATACCACCACTAAAACTTTATTTTCCCTAATATCACCTACCTTGATTTCATTTGCCATAAAGATATTTTCTCTGAATAAACCTTTAAGGTAATTTTACATGCCATCGTATATAGCCTAATAGGTTAGGTTAGGTTTGTTTTGTTACAATTATGAATAGTTCACGGTTTCAGGAAATATACCTTTATGGCAAATGAATATTATGACACATTATGATTATGGCAACACTGGCTGTCAAAGGATAAGCAGCTGATTTCACTAGGTCCCTATAAAATATTTATATTTTAATGATATTTATTGTTAATGTGAGCTTCTCTGTTGTTAAGCAGACAGTTTATAAGTTAAGTTTTAGCTTAGTGATTTATTTCAAGTGCTATAGTGACGTCTAATAGTGTTCCGAAACATTTCAATTCGGTAACCGTTATTGGTTATAAATTTGAACTCGATGTCTACATTTCATATTTGTCGGCTTGCCCAAGCACTATTTACTATAAATACTGCTGTGTGGTAGCCGTTGGTTGACATTATATAATTGAGCTGAAATGTGGACATTGATCTACGTTACTATATTCACGTAAGTAACTTGCATTCCTTTGGCATACAATTTCTTGTTTTTACCACTTTAATTATACTAAAACTTTGTAAAAATGATAACTCGAAGGGCAGCTGCTGTAGCTGCGCGTCAGCAACAAACTGACAAGCTTCAAATAACGCTCTTAGAACTAAAAAAATCCAAGGAATTGTGTGCTCAATTACTCAGTGAGAGAGAGGACAATGAGAAAGAAGTAATCCAGATTCTAAACAGTAGGGATAGGTTAAAAAAGGAACTCTCTCTACTTGAAAATAAGTATAATGATGTGAACTTGGAACGGGTCGAGCTTCAACATACAGTAGATAAGTTCACTGAGTGTACCACTCTGTACGAGCAGGCCCTGAAGGACGTTGACTCCCTGGAGAGAGCGCTGCATATTGCCCATGAACAGATCTACGAGCTTCAGGAGGCCAGGCAAGACACTGCAGAGGTACACACACAGTCATTATTTCATGAATTGGTAGAGAATGACCCGCAGTTTGTTACTGCTTCAATTGACCTTCCTGTTGTTACTATAGACTTAACTAATGAGACGTCCACTACAACAAGGTTAAGTAATTGTAGCAGGAATAAACTAAAAAAATATATTAAAATAAACAGATATATAAGGAAAACCCGTAGGTTGTTAAAGCAAAATAAACTGTATTATAGAAAATCTATACTAAGTAAAATAAATGTAAAGTTAGTTGATAAATTATATATATATACCACTATGTTAGAAAATAATAAGTTTAAGTATGACAATGACACACAAATGTTACAATTAAAAATTCAGGATTTAGAGGAGTCGTTACAAAAATTGCACAATATGCAGGAAAATTCAAATAAAATTATAGATGAGTATTCTTTAGGAATGGATGATCTAATAGGGCAGCTCAACTATAATTTAGAGTTAGTTCAGTCACTGGAGGACGACCACACATGTGTCTGTCAACACAAGAGTGACTGTCCGGCCCCCGGTGGACTGAAGCAGAGTTTGTGTGTCAGTGTCCCTACACAAAAGGAATATGATGAGAAGTGTTCCTTTCATAAAAACTTAAATAATAATGGTAATACCAATTTGACATCCAAACCTGACATAATAATGTACTGCGATGAGATTGGTAGCAATATGGGCTCATTATTGAACTCATACACTAAGGGACATAGTGTGATCAGCAACTGTTTACCTCTAAGCAGCTTGGAAAATATCCAAAATAAAATTTTAGAGGACAGCTATATTGATATAGACACGACTTTGCTTATTCTTGTAGGAAATAGAGGGAATGTAAACAAAAATAAACTAATTAATTTTTTTGAAACTTTGAATAGCCTTAGTGTGAAAAAAATCATATTGTTTACATTCCCTTATTGTAATCAGTTGTCACAGTTGGAAAATGACATAAGACATAATTTAAATGTGACACTTTATAACATGTGTACATATAATAAAAAAAATGACATTATTGACTCTAACAATTATGTTAGCAATTATTATATTTTAACAAAAGGTAAATTTTACCTGCCTAATTATTTTAAGAAACAGATAGCTATGTCGCTATCCTATTTTTTTGACATTTCAGCCAAGAATTTAGCTCCTGCTGCTATTCAGCAACCTGACAGGTTTTTGGAACATGTTCCAATTACTATCAATCATTTAAATTAAATGACAAGACAACAGAGGAGCTCAACCCTGGCAACCAAAATTGTAATAAATATAAGGACAAATTTAGCAGCAACGTATCTAATTATATCACTCTGGTTCACCAGAATATTCAATGTATAAGGAGTAAAGACCTGCAAGTCGAGTTATTTCTTAATAGTAATAGCATTGATATTTTATGTATAACGGAACACTGGCTAACTAGTAACGAAGCTATGTTTAATTTTATCAACCACCAGGTCGGCAGTTTATTTACTAGAAATAGCTCGATACATGGCGGGTCGTTAATCATATTAAACAATAAATTAAAATTTAAAGACCGTAAGGACATTGTGTCCTTATCTGTTGAACGAATATTAGAACTCGCTGCAATAGAGTTACAGCAATTCATAGTTGTATGTGTATATAGGCCACCATTAGGCAATTTCGAAATTTTTGAGAAGATTATGGAAACTGTTCTAATAAAATTATCTTATTCGAGAAAAAAAACAATTATATGTGGAGATTTTAATGTAAATATTTTAGAAAACAGTACACTAACCAAAAGATTAATAAATCTTTTCAAATCTTTCGGCCTGACACATACTTTTATGGAGCCAACTAGAGTTACTGACACTAGTGCCACGTGTATTGATAATATTTTTACCGATATAATTCCTATTGGTAAGAGTGTGATCAGCAACCTGGAATCGGATCATTTGGGTCAATTAATTAAATTCAAATCCGTATCGAATAATATTCCAAAAAAAGAAATTACTTTTGTGCCAATAACTGCAGACCGTGTGGAAAGAATGAGACATAACCTAGTGCATAATTTGCCCTTTCTAACAACTGATAAGGGACCCAATGACATGTACAACTCATTCTTTCACACATTCATAAAACAATTTAACGCAGTATTTACATCCAAATCGGTTGTGGTTGGTGGTGCAAAGGTTTTCAGTGACTGGGCTACTGCGGACTTACATAAGCGTAGAAGAATACTGTATCAACTATATGAGGAACGGAGGTATAACGCGAGTGAGGAGTTTAAGGAACATGTCAAACAGTATTCTAAGCAATTCAAGATAGACTGCCGTATAACTAAGCGAAATTTTTTAAGTAACAAAATCTTGAATAGTTCTGATGTTATTAAAACGACCTGGAAAATAATTAATGAAGAAACAGGTCGCCGAAAAAAGAACATTAACGACTATCGTTTAAAAGTAGATGGTAAAATAATAGATTCCAATCCAGATATCGCAATTGAATTTGAAAAGTTTTTTACCGATATACCAGTGTCCACGACTAAGTGCTTGAACTCTTCGCCTGCGTCTGCCATTGTACTTTTAGAAGATAACGTGCCTGAATGCAGTATATACTTTGAATTCAAGCGCGTTACTGCCTTGGATGTAATTAAGGCATTCAACTCAATCAATATAAAGAAAACCAGTGACCTTTGGGGAGTGTCGGTCCATGTACTCAAATCCTTAATTGAAGTCATAGCATCTGACTTAATGGTCGTATTTAATCACTGTGTTGATTGTGGTGAGTTTCCTGATCTTATGAAACATAGTAAGATAATTCCATTATTCAAAACGGGTAGTACTTTTGACCCCACAAATTTTAGACCAATATCCATACTACCCACTTTCAGTAAAATATTTGAGAAGTTGATTTTGTCACAGTTAGCGGAACATTTTCGGTATAATAATTTATTACACAATAAACAATTTGGTTTTACTCGGGGTCGCTCGACAACCGAAGCTGGTGTTGAGTTGATTAAAAACATTTTTAATGCCTGGGAAGGGTCACAGGATGCTTTAGGTATTTTTTGTGATTTGTCCAAGGCCTTCGATTGCGTTAACCATGACACATTGATCAGGAAACTACATCACTATGGAGTTAGAGGTACTGCGCTAAACTTAATAAAAACGTACTTATACGGGAGAATACAAAGGGTAGACGTGAATGGAGTACGATCACCTGGGTCATTGGTCTCAATGGGCGTACCACAGGGCTCAATATTGGGTCCATTTTTATTCCTCATCTACATAAATGACTTACCTTACCTTATAAAGGATAACCATGATATAGTATTGTTTGCTGATGATACGTCACTTGTGTTCAAAGTTAAACGACAACAGCAGTTTAATGTCGATGTAAACAATGCTATATCAAAAGTAGTCGATTGGTTTAGTGTTAATAATTTATTACTGAATGAGAAAAAGACGAAATGTATAAAGTTCATGACTACTAATGTGAAAAATAGTCAAACTACTGTAACTATTAAAAATGACAAACTAGACCTAGTTAATGATACAGTGTTTCTTGGTATAACGTTAGACTCCAAGCTCCAATGGGGTCCTCATCTTGCTGGATTGGCGGGTAGACTCAGTTCTGCAGTTTTTGCAGTTAATAAGATTCGGCAATTAATAGACTTAGATACCGCTCGATTAGTTTATTTTAGTTACTTCCATAGTATTATGTCATATGGTATTTTACTGTGGGGTAGTGCTGCTGATGTAAATAGCATCTTTGTTCTGCAGAAGAGGGCTATTCGTGCTGTCTACAAGATGGGCCAGAGAGACTCGCTTAGAGATAAGTTTAAAGAAATTAACATATTGACCATGCACAGTCAATACATTTATGAAAACATTATGTATGTTCATAAAAACATCGCTAAATTTAGAAAGAACTGTGACATACATAATGTTAATACCAGAAATAAATATAAGCTCGCAGTGCCCTTCACGCGGCTCCATAAAATAAAAAACTCTTTTATGGGTAATTGTATTAGGTTCTATAATAAGCTCCCAAGTAATGTTACTAAACTATCAGTAAATAAATTTAAGAGTTACGTTAAGCGTAAACTAATTTCTAAAGCATATTATAGTATTAAAGACTATATTAATGATAACAATGCTTGGGACTGAATTGCTTGTAATAAAATGTTTAGTCCTTACGACAAAAGGTTGCGAACGTCGAAAAAAAAAAAAAAAGACATCCGACAGAGTTTCTTACAGGTTCTTCTCTGATCGGTCGCGATTTGAACCTGCAGTCAATTTAGGCTAAGTCGCTACTATGACGTTTCAAAAGAGTTTATTATTTGTAAACCTACTTGAATAAAGATTATTCTGATTCTGATTCTGATTCTTATGGCATATAAAATTATATATGAAATTCGGGCAAGTGAAATTATTGCACATATAATTAGGTCAAACGATAGAGACTCCCTGTCCCATCATGCGGTTTCTACAGTTTAACTAACAACTAAGCTAACCTCAAACATTCTTTCCTGTTTAGCGGACGCATCAAAAACAACCCTTAACCGAAGAATATGTCAACAGCACCCGGCTAATACGGATCAGCCGTCCAAATAGGCCGTTCGCGCCTCAAACCTAATTCAGTTTAATCGGCTCATTAATTGGCCCTCTAGAAACTTGTGAAACTTCTATACCCTCGGGATACTCGGTACGTAGAATACAAATGGGCGGATTTCGAGCTCGCTTTGGCCCAGACCCTGTGTTAATCCGCACAAAGATTCGGGCGGCCAATGATAAGATTCGCCTTTATTAAGTGAACGAGAAAGGCACTGTGGAATTTTACTAAACAAACCATTTAGTCGCTTTTAGTTAGGGAAAGACTCTTGATTGTGTACTCTTGCTGTCTATTCTGTTGTTATACAGAAGGTGGCTGGCCTGCGCTCGTAACGACGTAATAGGAAATGGCTGGGTTGTTCTAGTGTTGCCACACAAAGAAACGACGGTCTTTTTATCGTTTGATTATTATTATTTATTTATTTTACTGTCGCTGATGATTGTGTCGCTACCCCTTTATATTTAAGTTAGTTTGTAAGTCAGGGTCCCTCTGAAAACCAGCGCCGCGGCTTGCTGCGGCACTGCTGAGTAGGGGCCCTTTTCAACGCCATGTTTAATGTGTCATTAAGTCATTATTCTAGTTGTTATTTGTTTTAATTGTATTTTTTGTAAGCGTTGTTTTTTGTTTCTATTTTATTCTATTCTATTCTAATTGCACAGTAATAGTATAAGGATTAACTGTAGGCAGTTATCAATACAGTGCATTATGCTTCGAGTACTAAATTGCAGTGAGCTGTCTTTCTTCGGTATTGCGGCAGTATTTAGCTTTGTTTTGACTTCACAGTATATACAAATTATACACGGTTTATGTATCCTAATCTTATTTATTTAAGTTATTATGTCACTAATACACTGGTTTTATTTTAGCCTGATTGTGCAAAATGTGGATATAAAATGATCAGGAAGTCTTTTTAGAGTTGTTGGTATATCTGTAGCTCTGCCTAAATCTGGGAATGAAGGCGTGATGTTATGTATGTATGTAGGTTAGTTTGGTCTGTTTGTTAAGCTCTCACAGGAACCCATCATTCTATCAAATTTCACTTCAACGATTGTATCATTTCAGCGAACGCTATTTTCTGCTGAAGCCATGATGCTTCAGGATGTCATAAACATTGATTATTTATGTAACTACCAAAGAAATTAACTCGTGCGGCGAGATAATATGGCTTTCGATGTAATGATACGTTCGTTGAAAAGTGTTTTGATGAAATAATAGGAACCCGCTTTTACGCATCGACCGCTAAACCAATTTTCCCTTCCCCTCCCCCCGTGTGGATGCCGGGTTAGAATAGTGCCACTCCATGTCTTCCCGTGGATGTTGTAAGAGGCGACTAAGGGAATAAAGGCTCGTAGTACTGTTAGGCAGGCAAGAAGTTTACTAGTTTATTAGTGACAGGTTGCTAGGCGATGGGCTAGCAACCTGTCACTAATAAACTAGTAAACTTCTTGGCCTGATTGTGCAAAATGTGGATATCGAATTATATACAAGTCTTTTTAGATTGGTTGGTGTTTCTGTAGCTCTGCCTACCCCACTCTGGGAATTAAGGCGTGATGTCATGTATGTATGTATGTATAATATAGAAATAGAATGGAGAGATAAGTGATAAACGACTTGTATACGGACGAAGTCGTTGGCAACAACTAGTTCATAATCAAATTATTCAATCAAGCCATTGCGCTTTCTCAAAATTGCCATCGATCCCCGTTATTAAATTGAACGGTTTTCCTTTCCATCGTATCCCAGAATTCCAGTAATAGAATAATAAACCTCGTCCACGTTTATTATGCGCTAGCCTAACACAGTGAAGCAATTACACAGAGTCGAAAGTGGTTATGACACCGTCATGCAAACACATCATGGCTGAACGGGATTGGCAATCTGGCTAAAGTGCTTTTAGGCTCTGGTTAACTATCTTATGAATTATGCGAGCACAACCTGGCACACTCACTTGTAGATTGATAAGCGTTTGACTACGTGGTACCGTAATTTCCGGCAATCTTGTAGCATTAACATAATACAACCAAGTTATAATTGAAATTGAGGAGAGTTGCTACAGTAATTGTGCTGTTATGTATGTTAATATTTATGAGGAAAATCGATTGATGTTTCATACTAAAACTATTAAGTACTGGCCATACTCTGCCCTGCTAACGGAAAAGGCAGTATCTCAAATTCTATGGTCAAAGCAGATTCAATCCTATCTCGTTGGTAATAAGGTTGCATTTGCTACAGGAGTTTTGTCTGAGATACTGCCTTTTGTGTTAGCAGGGCAGACCTACGGTATCAAATTTATCGGGTCAGCCCATCTTGAAAGGTTCTTAAAAGTGCTTGAAAAAAACAAAAATACTTTTTGAAAAAATGTAGCAATATGAGTAATACCTAAGCAATATGTCTTAAAACACCTTACTGGTTTGTTCACTTCAGGGATTGTGAAACCGGTTTTACTTAATACCTGTATTTACTTTGTCAAATTGTTACCGCAAAAATTAATACCTATATTCGAATTAGAGGTATTGTTGTCATTCCGCTTTTGTTTTTATTGCTATGTATACACTATTTACAGGAAATTAAATGGGCGTTTTCCAAAAAAAGTGTAAATCATTAAGGACCAAATTAAGAAAATTGAAAAGTTTACCATTTCGTTACGAAAATTAGCCATACATTTCGATACGTTAATTTTCGTGACGAAATGGACAAAGTTATTTTTTTTAAATTTTGTCCTTAACGATGTACACTTTTTTTGGAAAACGCCCAATTACTGCTTTCAATACTCGTACCGCCATTCATTGTACCTGATAAGTGAGATGTCAATTAGACTTTATTTTTTAGTAATAGCACCGAAATCATTTACATATACAAATAAACGAGTATATATATAGACGCTGTGAGGTATTCTGCCCTCCTAAGCAAAAATGCAGTATCTAAAATTTATTTACCAATGCAAATTCAATCCTATACTGTTAGTAATAAGGTTGCATTTCCTACAGAAGTTTGGTCTGAGATACTGCGATTTGTGTTAGCAGGGCAGTATTACTGGTAATGGTTTTTAGGGAAGTATCAAAAAGAGGTATTTTTGTCGATTGGCTAAACCGATACTATACTTGAATACGGGTATTCATTATACCGCTAATCAGAGCTTTAGCGGTATAAATAGTGAAAGACAATTATAACCGGTTATGCCTCATTTAAAACCGGTAGGCAGAATACCGGTAACGATCCCTGGTTCACTTACTCTCATATGCTCTTAGGGTGAGTATCCACAGAGCCAGGGCTGGGAACGGGTTTAAAACATACCGGTTAATACCGGTTTATTTTGGTTTTTCTCCTCACTTGGAACGCGAATGTTTTGAGAACTATATTTTAAGCTTATTTAACCGGTTTAATCCACGAGTGGCGAGTCGAGAATCCAAAAGTTTTGTAGCACTAAGCGGCGGCGCTTGTTTATCGTGCGTGACGTGCGTCTGGACTAACCGGTTTTTATTAGCTCGTAACCGGTTAATTTGATAAGAACTTTTTTTAAAGGTTCCTCCGGTTAGAATAGGGTCTCTAGGATCTCTAGCCTCATTTAGCGCAGTTCTCCTATTGGTGGATTTTTTCCTCACTCTTATGCGACTTTAAAAGTATTTTTAAGACCATTTTCATTGTATTCAGATAATGCCGAATACGATACTAAATAGGCTTTACTTCTGCCGCAACACTGTGTCACATACTTAAAGGGTAATGGGTCTGCTCTTCTTAAATTAGTCGGGTTATTGTTGACCGAACATGTGGCAGGTTTTAGGCTGAATTCAATTACAATTCTGTAAAGGGATCAGCTAGAATAATTCGATAAACGACGTTAACTTTACTCTCGAGTTAAATGCGCGGAAACGTGTCACTAATTGTAATTGGATTTTGAGTTATGCGATTTGGCGGGGTGGGTACGGATGTTGGAGACAGTCCGTTCCTGATAAGTGTTAACATTAGTCATACTTAACTTTGAACTATGAAACAATATAGTTTCCAGGATAAATGATAAATGGTTACGGTCCAAAGAGTTGGGCATGCTCCTCACGCAATTAAATTTCTATGAATCTTTTCCGTGTGGCATGAAAATTATAGCCATGCTTTTAGTCACAAAACTAAACTTTTTTCGCCTTCGTTAACTTCGCTTAACTATGGTCTAACTTTTTGGTCCTCACCCAAATTCTAATCGCTTGCATTAGTTATCTATACTAACTTTTACTTATATATTTATATCTTTATACACTAGTAAACATCTTAGCCTGATTGTGCAAAATGTGGTTACAGAATAATCAACAAGTTTTTTACAGTTGTTGGTTATTCTGTAGCTCTGCCTACCCCACTCTGGGAATGAAGGCGTGACTTTATGTATGTATTTATATCTTTATGTACATTTATAATATTAACCTTCTTTGCACGGTATAAAAAGCCTCTTTCCGCGTCTGTCTGTCTATTATATTCGTTAAATCCTGCTAAACCACGCACCGGATTTCGGTGCGGTATTCACCATAAGTTAGATATTTTTTCTGAAGTGTTTTTATGTATAATAAATTCTGGTTTATGTATAGGTGTAATGAAAACTTACATAAATGGAAGCGAAGTAAGAGCGGGTTCACTAATAATTATTATAAACAGTTGAAATGGTGTGTTTTTATGTAGGTATGTATGTATGTGAACTCTTTATTGCACAAAAATATAAATATTACAATTATAATACTAAATTAATGTACAAAGGCGAACTTATCCCTAAATGGGATCTCTTCCAGCTAACCCTGAAGCAAATGAGTTATTGCTTACTTTGGCAAAAATCAAAACTATACCTTATGATTATGTGGGCGAACTATGTAATAGGGCAATAATTTTAATATCTCATAACCAATATAAGAGAGAGTGCAAAATTGGGTAAGTTTGTGTGTGTATGAGGCGGTTAATCTCCGAAACCACTGCTTTTAGAGAATAATCTTAAACCATAAAAGGTATTACTTCAAATGGACATAGGCATATATCCTGTTAAGTTGGGAAGGGCCGCTAGTAATCAATGAATTTAGAGAAAGTTAAAACTTTATTGAACATAAATAAATAAAAAACCACCACTTCGGTAACAGCGTCACGAGATAACCATTGGCATTGTTTCGTGCCACTAAGTTGAGTGGCAATATCATATCATAGCCTGTTTGTGCAACATGTGGCTACAGAACTATCAAGAAGTCTTTTTAGAGTTTTTGGTATTTCTGTGGGTCTGCCTACCCCACTTTGTAAATAGAGGTGTGATGTTTTGTATGTACGAATGTAAGCTGAGTGGCGATCTTTTTTAGTATATTGATATTTTTAACGTTTGTTTGGTCTATATACTAAATTAACGATACGCTAGACTAGTTGGTAGTGACCCTGCCTTCGAAGATAGGGGTCCTGGGTTTATATCTGGTAATAGCAGATATTAGAATGATGAGCACGAGTTTCCTGAGTCTTCGATGTTTTCTATGTATTTAAGTATACATTACTCTATATAAATAAGTTTATCGTAGTCTAGTACCCATAGTACAAGCCTAGACCTTAGTTTGGGACTAGGTCAATTTGTGTGAGATTGTCCTGTGATATTTATTTGTAACTTATTTCATTCGTTCATTCGTTCAACCGGAATTGCTGTTTATTAAAAACTAAATTTGACGTGTGTTATATTAGACGTCTTCATATCGATTTATATCTACACAGCCCTAAACAATACGATACCGTGTAATTTATTTGATATACAATGAAACAATTCTCTTTTATATATTCCTTTATCTTTGTCTTGTTTCGTTCGTTCCTATCAAATCCGTCTACTTAATAAACCAGAGTGTAAGATTAATGTTCCATCTTATCGGTTAAATTTTTCTCTGAGATTTTTCGTCTCGCACTTAATTCGGGCAGATAAATTATGCCAAGATAGAGACAAATAATCCACCACTCCATTAAATCTGTAAAAAGCGAATGCTTTTAAGAAATTAGCTAACTAATCTTTGTCCTAAGTTAGAAGGGGATTATGTCGAAGAAAAATGCCCCGGACCTTTTGAACTCCCTTACATTGTTTTAAAATTAAAAGAAAGCTAAGGAAGTTGTTATGTTTTTTTGCTTGAGGGCGCGAGGATTTTCTTAAAAGGTTTTTATGTCATAAAGGAGGTAAACAAACACATACGCCTCCTGATGATAAAAAATAAAAGAGATGAAATAAAAATAAGGATACATTTATTTCAATAAAACACATGGTTACAAACACAGGCAATCTTGAGATCCATGGAGTCGGTGGACAAATCAGAGTGGACCGAGACATATATTTTTTAAATCTATCATTAGTAAATTTTAAATCATTAAATTTAGAATACTGACAGCATTTATAGTAACACATGTATTACTTAGTGACACTATAATTTTGTTGTCTGAAATCGTGTAGGTCGATGCATGACCGGTTTACTTCGTACGCTGTATGACTATGAAAAGGTCTTTATTATCTTTTAATTAAGCCAGTATATAAAACAGTTGTTTGAGCTTGTTTTTCATTTCGCTTGTTCTTCCAAAAATGAACCTAAATAATAGGTACTTAGCATTCATAAATTAACCATGTCCATTCCATGCCCCTGACTCACTATTATGTTTATGCGTGTAAGTTTGTGTGTGTGTTCATTCTGTGTCATTGTCACTGTTCTGATAGACGCTCAGTCTCATTGTATTATGGTAAGTGACACATAGATAATATAGCAATCTCAAGAATACCATCACAATACCGCAAACTTAAAATGGCTATTTCCATTCCAATCCTAAGAACTCAGTCAATGAAATCACGCACGGAGTAATTTCCACACAGGAACACAACAATGCGATGCTTCGCGGTAGCCATCGGCAAATATGTGATTAATTATTGAACTTTGGCATGTGTAATAATTAGAATTTCTCTTGTTTATTTACGGCCGAACCCTATATTCAAACCGCGGACAGATAGCCTTACCTTGGATTAAAATTTGACACATTTTGTATGGGCAAATGTCAAATTTCAACCCGAAGTAAGCCTTATCTATCCGCGGTTTGAATATAGGGTTTGGCCGTTAGCATTCAGAAATAGAAACGTAACCTATCATTATCTACTGGTAACTTCTACAAATTGAGCCAAGTAATAATTTCTACTGCGCAATTACTAGCTCAAAGGGTACTCAAACAGTTTGAGAGCAAGTAGACTCCCCGGTAAACTATCTCCACCAAGGACTAGTGCTAGTTTGTAGCACTTGAAGCTTAATACTCTAGCTAGATAACTACATAAATTACTGTTGCTTTTTCTATGAAGTCAGGCCTCAGGAATTATTTATTACATGATTTTTCTCGTAGTGACGACACGTTGGCCTAGCTGGGAGTTAACCTGCCTCCGAAGCCAGCGGTCCTGGGTTCGAATACCGGTAAGGGTGGATATTTGTGTGATGAGCGCGATATTTGTTCCTGAGTCTTGGATGTTTTCTATGTATTTATCTATATAAGTATATTTATTGTTGTCTAGTACTTATAGTACAAGCCTAGAGCTTAGTTTGGGACTAGGTGAATTTGTGTGAGATCATCCCCTAATATTTATATTTATTTATTTATAATCAGAATATTACTTGCTCAATGAAATGTTACAGATTAAATGGAGCAGCATGACATTATAAAAAATAAAACTAAGTTTTGGCGTGTAGAATCTCGGCCAAGTATTCTCAATTTAAAAAGTTATGAGGTCAAGTTCCAAGTTATATCACTCATTGGGTTTCAATTTGAGATGAAAATAAACTACAAATTAAGCTGAGGCTCTTATAATGTTTGTTCAAAATAAAGCCATTTTAAACATATATTACTGAAGATACACAAAATATTTACAGAATGCTCAACCCTTATGCCTCCTACAAATGAGAACAAACAGTAATGGCTCATATAATGTGAACGCAGCGCTGGTTCGAGATTAGCATGCCATTCGTTTATTTTAACGCACTTTGTGCCCGCATTTATGGCGGCTTTGTCTAAATCTCTGGCAATATAAAAGCATGTCGTTCGTAAAATTACTTTGTTTTCCTTTTATTTGATTTAAGGCTTAAATGTGCTTTTACACTGCAAGGCAAAGCGAGAAGAAGCGGTGGGAGATTTTTCATTTGTATTAAAACAACCATTTCCACCGAAGATGTGCGAGGAGAGAACTAACGTCTTTCAATACATATTTCAACTCTTGTCTCGTGTCGCCTCGCCGGTGGAAAAGCACCTTAAATATTGTGTTTGCTTGTTTGATATTCTGCATGGCTAGCACATGACGGCGAGCGAGTTAAGTCGCGCACGAAATAAACTACCCGTCATTGTCTAATTAGAACGGCAAGAAAACACAACTCGCGCGCCGTTAAGTGCTAGCCGTGCTGGGGGTCTATGCAATACGGTAAAACGATATTGTCTTTGACCTGTTATCGTATTTGTTTTCACTCGGCCGCCATTCCTATCAAGTAATTAAGAGTTATCAAAACGGTCACAACACGGAAACGCATCAAAGGTAATTATAGTTTTACCCTGTAGAATACAGGCCCTGTATAGAACTAAACATTTTGTTAACTTTTTAAACCTACAATTATTAAAATTAAGCAAACTTTGAAAATAGCCTCTTTGGCATTATTCCGAGAAAACAAACCGCTCTGCAGCCTTTCGTGGCGTACATGAACCTCTTCAAAATATCTTTAAACAAGCTTATGAGCGCTCTAGTCCTAGAGAGACAGATATCTATTACAATGAGAAAATGAACACCGCTGTTCTAATAAGATTAATTACTGTTACTTTGTGTTGCCCATCAGACCGCTCAGATCCCACGGACCAAGAGTAATGACGTCGAATTGAACGAAATTGTGATATAAAATAATGTGTCAACTATTTTTATTTTTACTCTATGAAATACTCAGCGACTTTTGCCCATTCCGCGATAAGAAGGTCGTGGAAAAATGCGTGCGTTTAATTTTTTTTTTTTCTCTTTTTGTAATTTACGCATTGTGTTCAAATATTTATGTTCTTTAGTTATTTAGTTTCATAATAATATTTGACATTAGCTCCCGTTTGACGATATTTGACACTAAGTCCCGTGGCAGCGTGCTCGGACCACTGACAGTTCTAACGGAAGACCAGCGCTGACATTAATGCCAGCAGTACCCTGAGTTAGGACCATTTCGTGACTACCTTGTTTTTGTGCGTATTAATCTATCCTTTGTTATATCATAAATAAATGTATACATTTTAATATTTTGCAATGTTTAACAACAGAATATAGCAACATATAGAAATAATGTTTTGTCTTATCCCTGTGCAATTTTGATGTGTGTATAAAAATAAACTTAGCGAAACAATCAAAGGCTTATATTGCCCCCTGCCAAAAGAAACGACCGAGGTGGAGCATAAAGTTACATTTCCTTCCTAGTTCCTATTTGGCCGCCGTACGGGATATTGTTGTGGGAAGGTGTGTGCCAAGTTGAAAGCTAAACTTGGAATTCGGCCATAAAATAAAAATAACGAACAGGGCCTCTATACTACGGTTAAAATTGTCTTTGACGTGGTTTCGTATTGTTTATAACTCGGCGGCTGTATATAAATAAGCCAGCTGAGATTCTAGACGCTAAAAACCATAGTTCCTTTGACGTGTTTCCGTATTGTCAACGTTTTGATAACTTTTATTTATTTCACAGTACCTAATGGCGGCCAAGTTAAAAAAAATATTAAAACACGTCAAACGCAATATCGTTTTAACAAAGTAGAATAGAGGCCCAGGGGAGTTACCATAACATGTCTGAGTAATTCAATTCAGGACGAGTGTGAGGGACAGAGCTATAGCAGTTACACGGCTCTGTCTTTTTCTTTCACCTTAAACTGAACTACTTAGAAATGTCATGGTTTACATAAACGTACCAACAATTATAATAAATTGGAATTTTCCGTATCTGAAAATGTTTATTGCGTGTTTGTCATTCCATTCAAATTAGAATTGAATAAATGTTTTTCAACCGAATTACAAGACATTGTGGCAAATCATTGTGAACAAAACAAGTTGTTGGCGTGCGAAGGAGGCCATTTTGTGTTAATTTAATTTAACGTCGCGTCGACAAATGGCATAACAAGAACGGCTGTAAACTTTCCACTTAGTTATTGTTTTATTATTATTAATTAAATTGGTATTTCTAATAATTATAATTTTAGTAGTTAGTATTTGATTGTTTTAGAGAAATCCAAACCAAATCATTGTTGTGAGACATTATTCTTTATTTTAACACCTTAAACATCTCACATGGCTTTGAATCTAAGATACTACTTATTTGTGTACCGTAGCAACACCATTTTAAACAAAAATAAATAAATAAATACGAACGAAGACTGCATTTTTTTCTAATGTTAGAAGATTGGATTAAGTTACCCACAATTTTTTACACAATTTACTCTTTAGTCCACTTTTCACCTAGTTCTTAGCACCAGTTCTACACTTCACAAGTACTTATCATGGATTTTTTGCTCTCGCAGATTACATACTAACAAACCAGTGTACGTAAAAAAAATAACTCGATCCCTCTTCAAACTTGCGTATGAAAAATGATCACTAACGACTTAATTGTCATTAACTAACTCTCATGTGAACATTGTGTTTACAAAATTAAGAAGGAGTAACACACAAGAATAAAGTGCAATTTTATTATGACTAGCTTTTCAATTTGACAGCGTATTATTAACCGACGAGTACAAGTTGTCCCTTTAGAGCGTACGTCATTCTTGTGCGTGTATCTCGTACTGTATCGCAGATTTTGCTCGCCAAAGCAGCTCGGCTAAAATGATTTAGGTACTTTTTCGACATATACACTCGTAAATAATTCCTTGAAGAATTAAGTAAAGAGATACTAGAAAGTACCATCCTTGTAGTTGCAGCGTATTAGTTCGTCTTCAAACAAAAGTAATGGCTTGAATGTGTGCGTGCCTCGACAAAATGTGGCTTGAGGAACCGCAAGCAAACTTAGGATCTCTGCCATTTCGCGCAATAACGTTTCCCAAACTGATTCATTCAAACGTTGTTTTTCCGATACTGTAAATGTAAGTACGTGGTTCCGTTGGTGGTAACAGCTGAATCATAAGAGGTCTAGAAGATATTAATCTGGAGATACGTGAAAACAATTTAGCTTCTTCTCCCGTGTGGTTGCCAGGTTAGAATAGTGCCACTCCATGTCTTCCCGTGGATGTCGTAAGAAGCGACTAAGGGAATAAGGGCTTGTAGTGCTGTTAAGCGATGGGCTTGCAACCTGTCACTAATACACTGGTAAACATCTTAGGCTACTTCTGCAAAATGTGGTTACAGAATTATCAACAAGTCTTTTTAGATTTGTTGGTATTTCTGTTGCTCTGCCTACCCCACTCTGGGAATTAAGGCGTGATATTATGTATGTTTGTATGTATGTATGAATCAGTTTGGGAAACATACGTTGTTGTGCGAAAAGGCAGGACACCGCAAATTAACAAGACGCCCAAGCCGGTTTAATCGGGGCCGCACTGTCGCCGCATTTAGTTGCAGTCGGGATATTAAGTATGAAGCACATCGAAGCAACCTCACTTAAGCGGCAATAGCTAACAGAAATTCCTATTTCCTACCTGCAAGTTGACGAAAGGTGCGTCAGCCATGACAGTGGGGACGATGAAGCCGCCTTCCCCGGTCGACATGTCGATGTCTTGACTGTAGATGTCGGTCTTGTCGTCGTAAAGCTTCACCCGGACTCGAACCTTCTTTTCAGTGCTCATCGCTTCGACCTGGAAATAAAGGGGCCTTTAAAAAAAACATATATAATTAGAAACTTTTAATCGCGGCTTCATCCCGTATAACTATTCTTCTTTTTCACGGCCGTGTGGTTGCCGGGTTAGAATAGTGCCACTCCATGTCTACCCGTGGATGTCGTAAGAGGCAAATAAGGGAATAAAGGATTGTAGTACTGTTAGGCGATGGGCTTGAAACCTGTCACTAATACACTAGTAAACTTCTCGGCCTGATTGTGCAAAATGTGGTTACAGAATTATAAACAAGTCTATTTACAGTTGTTGGTATTTCTGTAGCTCTGCCTACCCTAGTCTGGGAATGAAGGCGTGATGTTATGTATGTATGTATGTCATTGCGTATGTCTTCTTTTTTTATTAATGGCGATACAATTTTGCCAAGTTTTTCGCTATATTCCCGCGCAATCTTTTGTGGTGGTGGGACCTTGTGCAGGGTCGGGATCGCTATCACCAATACCACCTTCTTATCCTTTAACCTACCGCCAAGAAGCGTTCGCATTGTTGCGTTCTGGTGTGGAGATAATGACAACCGGTGAAATTACTAGCATAGAAGCATTCCATCTTAGTCCTCAGGTTTTGCAGTCTTAAGATTGCAGTCCTAAGATTGTAGTCATGAGAATGCAAATGTCTATGGGTCACAGATCCCACTTACCATTAGGTGGCCTGTGTGCTCGTTTGCATCTCTATGCCATTAAAAAAAAAACAATTTCCACAGATAAATTTATCAATGTCTGTCTTTGGTGTAACTATCTCTGTACCAAGTTTTGCATCGATCGGTTGAAGTATTGATGTATAAAGACTGAACAAACAAACAAATACAATTTTGCATTTATAATAATGTGTAAGGATGGCTCTTGGTAAATGTGTACAAAACGAAATCTTACGAGTAGATTTAGGTTAGATTAACATGGTATACGTAACTATAAAAACTGGTCAATTGCGAACCGACTCGCGCACTAAGGGTTCACCACCGTATATTAGTCTGTAGTTATTATTATTAAGTATATTACACTAGTAAACTTCTTGACCTGATTGTGCAAAATGTGGTTACAGAATTATCAACAAGTCTGTTTAGAGTTGTTGGTATTTCTGTAGCTCTGCCTACCCCACTCTGGGAATGAAGGCGTGATGTTATGTATGTATGTATGTAGTTATTATTAATACTCCAATTTTAATTCTATTTTAAATCGAATTAGTGTAAGCCTATCTCACACTTATGATTTTTTTAGAATTTATTGTTTTTCTTCAGGTTTTTTCACACAATCCTACCAAATTACACACTTGTACGTCTTACCGTTTTATGAAACAACCAAAATTAAAAACGTTTCCTCTATACCTTCCTCTTTTATTATCTCTTCTTTTTTTGTTGTATATCCACAAAAACTTATTCTGAAACCCAACCCAACCCTCTATCCATTACCGTTCAAAAGGTAAACTCTTTAAAGTTAGGACGAACCGTCAGCAGAGACATATTATTATTAAAAGAGTCCCGTTGGGATCCTTTCAGAACTCTAAAAACAGCAAACGTTTTCGAAAATACTTTTGAGCATCAAACTGAATACAACGGTACATTCTCTCATATTGCTACTTTTTTTGGCATACAAATAAATCACAGGTCCCGTAGTAATATGTTTAAAAACTTATTTAATTGCATTCCTAAAACTTAAACCTGACAAAATATTAGAACAAGTTTTTAATTAGTCGCTGCCGAGTAAATCCCAAATTTCTCCAACGCGATGAAACTGTGTCATCCCAGATCTTAATTAAGTCGTTAGGTTAAGTCAACCCGACCTGGCTTACACCCAAAACCTGTGGCGACAGATTCCAATATAAAACCAGATAATTAAGTTATCGTGGAAAACAGACGGAAGCGGTCCCGGGTAATACGTACTTGTAAATTTTCTAAACGCTAAAGATTAAATTAATTGAATAATTAGAATAAAAAAATGAAGATGACGATGAGGATAAAATTGTTATTGAGTAAACGCCGCAAGGGTACTTTACCACGCCAAAAATCAATGGTTAACATTGACAATCTAAGATTTTATAACATTGATATTTGCTAGATTGTATGTATGTAAGACAAAAGGGACAAATTATAAATTATAAAGGCCAACTTAGGGATCCCTTTCCTTTTAATCTTTTGAGTGATCGAGAAATAATCAATGACAAAGAAATGCTAAATAAGTACGACACTATAAAAAAATTAAAGTACGTATATTAATTATACTCAAATTAAAATTGCTACATATCAGTAAATATATTGTTGTAATAAACCAATATGATAAATACATATACATAATAAGCAGGAAGAAGTTTTAAGAAAAACTGTCATGTCACACTTTATTCTGTCTAGTTTTGAAAGAATATAAAGACAAAGCCTGCATCATGTCAGTACTTACCGTAAGAGATACTACAATTGCACAGCGTTTACCGAATGAGATTTAGAAAAAAACATAGTATTAACTAATTGCTTAACAGCTAAATATTTTCATCTGGGCAATGAATAAATCGAACCTTATCGTTTTAGCCCTGAAATGTTTAAGATACAACATAATTTTTCCATCTTGAGCTATGCCGAAAAAACATTCTGTAACGGGTTTCGTTAAAAACACGTCAGTACAAATAACAATAACAGTCAAAAAAATATCAATCAACAAACTATATACCAGCATGAAGCAGTAACATTAATTCAAAAATAGAAGAACGATAAAGGAAGAGAAAATCACGTCGTCGATATAAAAGCTCTTCGTTAGACCTTTGTAATTTATTATACCGTGCCACTGCCAAGACGCGGGAAAGAATGATGTGGAACGAGGCACCAGAATATAGATTACACTTGCAGAAATTAAATTGTTTTAGTACGTGGTTCCGTTGGTGGTAACAGCTGAATCATAAGAGGTCTAGAAGATATTAATCTGGAGATACGTGAAAACAATTTAGCTTCTTAGTATTGTTGTCATATCCCTACGGAAAGGTCCATAGTCAAGGCAATTTAGTTTCTACTTTATTATAACGAAAGTAAAGTTAAAATTTGTTTCAAAATTTTAAATGGCATTTCAGCACATAGGTAATTGAACTTTATTTCGTTAGTGGTAGATTCAAATTCCCACTACCAAAAATCTCCGTTTGTGGGCTACATTAGTGGTATACGTACATTGACTAAGTGTTTAGTGGTAGTAGACACTTTGTGCAGGGTCCGTCTGGATCGCTACCATCATCTTATCCTTTAACCTAAGGGCAAGTAGCATTGTTTGCATTGTTGTGTACCAATGTTGTCTGATACAACAAGCATAGAGGCATTCCTCCATCTTGGTCCTCAGAGTTGGCTGTGTATTTTCATTCTTAAGATTGTAATCTTAAGTACCTTACCATCACCCCCTATTTCACCATCCCGACAATGACAGGTGACATTTTAGTGTACATGGCACAGCTTACATGAAACCCAGTGATGTATCAGCGTGTTAACTTTGCAATGTACACCGAATTGTCACCAGTTACGTGTCATTGTGTAATTGTGCTATTTTTTGTAATGTTTTTGTGATGTGGTGGAAAATAGTGTTTTGTATTGTATTGTATTGTATTCTCACGATGGTAAAATAGTGGGCAGGTGGCCTTTCCTATGCCACAAAAAGATTGGCAATAAGGGATTGTTAACGGCGTAATGACATAAAGCTTTTATTACTTAAAACATAAAAAGAGCTGAGAATGGTATTGCAACGCATCGGAACACAATTACCGCAAAGTATTTCATAACTTTTGAAGACACGCGGCCTAGTTGGTAGTGACCCTGCCTTCGAAGCTAGTGGTGCCGGTAAGGGCAGATATTTGTGTGATGAGCACGAGTACTTGTTCATGAGTCTTTGATGTTTTCTATATATTTAAGTATTCATTTCTCTGTATTGTTTAACGTTGTCTAGTACCCATAGCACAAGCCTAGAGCTTAGTTTGGGACTAGGTCAATTTGTGTGAGATTGTCCGCGATGTTTATTTATATTTTTTTACTATAATAGGAATATTAATGCAAGCGAATCAACGCTAGCCTCGTCGCGGGTATTTGTCCCAGCTCGGCAAAGAGCCTACCCTCAAAAGTGGCGTTGAGCGAATCCGGGACTAACGAGCTGGCATTTGTTATCGTTTGTTCTATAGGGGAGTGAGTCTAAGTGGCTGGAGGAAAGTGTTTGAGGTTGGGAGTAAGAATAATTACTTGAAATGTATTGTTTTGTACTCGGAAGACGAAATAATGTTATATTGTGATGAGTTTTAACTTTAAATTTAAGGTTTTTTAAACTTATTAAACAAGTAACAAAGGGTTCTAATACATACATACATAACATCACGCCTTAATTCCCAGAGTGGGCTACAGAAATACCAACAACTCTAAAAAGACTTGTTGATAATTTCGTAACCACATTTTGCAGAAGTAGGCTAATAGGGTTCTAATATATCCGGTAAAACCATATTGCTTTTGACATGTTATATTGGGACTCTATTCTAGTGCGTTATAACGATATTGCGTTTGACGTATTTAAGAATCGTTTATGACTCGCCCGCTATTATTGACATTGACATAAGAGTTATCAAAACGTTGACAATACGGAAACACTTCAATGGCGATATCATTTTTACCGTGTAGAATCTCGGCCTGTCAAGTAAATATAATTTGGTAAATATTCTTGACGTTAATATTGTTGTCATTTGTTTATTGGATTTTTGCAGTTACGAAAGTAGGATTGTGAAAAGTTGTTTGTTTGTTGTTTGTGTTATGATAATGAGTGTAGATAATGTAGTGTATGCAACTTTATATAACTAGGCCTTAAAACACTCATGTGATCCTATTATGAAACCACACTCGTATTTTAAGGCCTCTCATTATGCATCAGTTGCATAAACTTCTATTAACACTTCGTACTTTTGTAAACAGCTTAGATTTTAGAAACACACCGAAATTCAGTTACAAATCGTGATCGGTAGCTATCAGTGACAACCCTATTGCAACAGTTACAAATCGTGATCAGTATCAGCGTCAGCCCTATTGCTCTGCAGTGTTCCCCTAACGTTACACAGAAGGTAATCTGTGAAAAAAGAACCATTATTGGAACTGGGGCTAACGAGTTTTTGGGGCCATTTTACAACATGGACTCGATTTTCAGTGCGTGCTTAGGGAATGGAGCTACATTGCGAAAACAAAGCAATATACTGGTACCAAAAAGACTATTCCAAGCGGTTTTTTTTAAAACTGTTATTTTGTAGGATGATGACGTGCCCTTGTTACAGCATCAGTAACGCTTTTTCTGGAAAATATTAATTTAGAACAAATTACGCGAAAACTGACGGAAACAGCGTTATAAAATATCATAACTGTTGGCTGCATACACAATTAAAAGACCAAAATAAACTAAGTCATGTTTACTTTATGCGGGATCGGATCATAATACATAAAGTTTAAAATACATAATGAATCATAGTATATAATGGTTTTATTTCTGAAACCGTAAACATTTCAGGATTTTTAAAAGGGTATTACATAGAACCCATTAGGTTAGGTTAGGTTTGTTTTATAACAATCCTGAAAACCTTGCGGTTTCAGAAATAAAATCATTATACCGGGTGTATAATCCAAATGGGTCAGTATAGAGAAGTCGGAAACTATGAGAGATAGCGAGATCTGTTCTTAGGAACCATGACGTCGATTTTAGATTTAATAATAATTACATTCAAACTTTTTTATTAACTCTCATACATAACCGGGAATCGAACCTGGTCAAAATCAATGTGTATAAATTCTGCAAGTCGCAAGAAGCACAACAAAATTGAAATATTAAAAATATATATTAAATATATATATTTATTTTTATTTTTATTAATATTAAATCTAAAATCGACGTCATGGTTCCTAAGAACAGATCTTGCTATCTCTCATAGTTTCCGACTTCACCATACTGACCCATTTGGATTGTACACCCGGTATATTATGACCATTATGTATTATGTGTTTTGATCGTTATATATTATGATACGTACCCACTTTATGCAACATTATGCAAATAGCATAAAAAACAAAGGGATCACCATCTGACATAAGCGCTTATTTCGTCTGTGTAGATTAATTCAGCAGGCCTGAAAATAATCACACAAGGATATCTCATGTTATCTCTCAATGCTATTCTTCTCTGACCCTAGCTAGGGAGAGACGCGTTGAGGGATAAATTTTATTAACCTTGTGTTATTGTCGCTCGGCCTTCAGCAGTGTCACAGTACAAACAGTAATTCGTCTTCAAACAAAGATATATCGCGCGGCTTCCATGTGTGCGTGTCTCGACCGTACGCGCCGCGAGCCATCACAAGCTAACTCAACAGGACGCACCCAGCCGGTTTAGTTGGGACCACACCGACGATGCGTTTAATTGCGTTTTTATTTAATAATCGAGCGACTCGCATCGACGCATATCTGGCGACCGAGCGGCGATAGGTAACAGGAACCCGTAAAAAGCCGGAGACGAACTACTTTTCTATTTATACTATGACAATTTGCATTTGCAATTCAAATGGGAGATGTCAGGGGTCGGCACTCTGGTAGAATGCTTTCGTTTATCTTTTAATTAAACACATTTAGCTCCGTTTTTTTACAGTGATTTTGAAAAATGACAGTGATTTTGTGTTTATACTTCCAAGTTCAGAAGTAAACATTAAAACTTAACAAAATTAAGTTACTGTCGAAAATTTCATTTTTACTTCTCCGTCCTGTCCGTCCATCTGTTCTAGCGTTAAAGAGCTGTATATTTTGAACCGAGAGAGATCCTAATTAGATTTTAGATGCTATTACGAGTGCTATTATTTAGTATGAAGTTAGCTACCTTCTTTGGTATCACAGCAGAGCAGGGATCCTGGGATCCTGTTTCCTTCATCCAGCCCATTGCAATAAAAGTGGCTCGAAATTGACAAGATTTGAACGAAATGACCGTTATAAAAAAAGAAAGTTAAATAAAAACTTTGTAAAAATAAAAATATCATATGATTACCGGCTTTTAAGAATGAAGAAATACCTTAATTGATAAGGGAATTATTGCTATCTTCGCTCGTATTGCGTTTCCTATTTTGCCGACAATAGATGAAATATTAGCCGCTTATAAAAGCCTTGAATTTGATCCTTAGGTGGATACTCAATTGGGTCACTGTTCAGTGTGCAAGTAATAAACCAATTACGTGACCTTTAAAATTAAATCGAAATTGCTATTTGATGTGAAACAATATCGGAGACTGAAATCGGAACAGTGAAGAGCAAAATAGTGCAAAAATATCCCTATATTATTTTGATTTTCCCCTGTGTGGTGGCCAGGTTAGAACAGTGCCACTCCATGTCTTCCCGTGGATGTCGTAAGAGGCGACTAAGGGAATAAGGGCTTGTAATACTATTAGGCGATGGGCTTGCAACCTGTCACTAATACACTAGTAAACATCTTGGCCTGATTGTGCAAAATGTGGTTACAGAATTATTATCAAGTATTTTAGAGTCGTTGGAATTTCTGTGGCTCTGCCTACCCCACTCTGGGATTGAAGGCGTGATGTTATGTATGTATGTATTATTTTGGTAAATTGCTAGGTGATCAAACTTTCAAACTTTACTAGTAAAATCAGTGAATTAATTTATTTTGTATGAAAAATAAAAAATAAAAATTACCTCATTTTTTAAAGTCGTAGAACAAAAGGAGTTCCATTTGAGGAGTAGAATCGATCCCTACATTTAAAGCCCCATCTTCAAACACACCTTGTATAATTCCTTGGTAAAGTAGGCGCGTTTGACACCATCAGACCTTTTATTCAATTGAAAATAAAGTTATAATGAATAACTCACACGTCCAACAAACGGCAGACCAGGTTTGTACCGCCGCCGCATGCTGTCAGCAAACCTCAGCTCCACATAATGTTGCTCAGCAGCGGGCGCTGCCGGTGCCGCACTCCCAGCCCCTGAACCCACGGTGAGCTCGACGCGAGCGACGCTGCCGCCGCAGCGGGCCTCGATGCGCCAGGTGCCAGCGCGCGCGCCGGTGGCTAGCGCTGCGTTTAGTTTGCGAACACCTGCGGAAAAATTAAGAAGTTACAGCTCGACCTTTGTAAAATATAAGGTTTAATAGGTTAGGTTAGGTTTGTTAGGTTTATAGAATAGTTTCCTGATTGAGATTGTTTAAGTATCCATAGTTGCTATCTGCTGATGACATGTGTGGAAATCAAGTTATTAGGAAGAGAGTAGTGTAATGTATGTGCGCCTTTAGTTGTTTCGGCATAATCTGTGGTCTCTTGCAGTTAAGCAGCTACTATGGAACGGACGTATATTTTATTGACTAACTGAAAATATTACATTTAATATACTTTATTCTCATAAAATGTCGTCACTTTCTCAACCTCTTATCTGATCGAATAATTTGATTGAAAAGTAACCTTTATAATTGTAATTATATGAGCGCTTTTCCTACTATTCAATCAGATACGATACGAAGTTGAGATAAAGGGACTATTATGCCACCTGTTTTCAGCGAGTGACAGCACAGTAGTTTGATTACATCCCAGTGATTCATCTAAACAACTCTGGCGTTCTAATTCCAAAGGACACATGTCAGTTTCATAGGTTTTAATAAACGGAAGAAGTCAAACGGACCTTCTCAAATATCACGAAACATAAAAAAGTAATTGTTTTTAAAATAAAAAAATGGTTTGCGTCTTTTTGGCTCAACATTTTAAAGATTCTTAAATAAAAAAGAAACCTGTTAGCTAACATTCTTTAACGTTTTTATGGCATAGCGAAGGTAACAAGCTTCTATACTCCTGATACAACCGGGAGCATAGAAGTTACTGGGATCTGTGACCCATAGATATTTGCTTTCTCGGAACTACAATGCGAACACTGCTGCTTGGTGGTAGGTTAAAGGAGATGGTGGTAGCAATCCGGACTAACCTTGCAGAAGGTCCTACCGCCGTCCACTAAAAATCTCAAAATGAAGATTTTATCGTACAAAAAGTGTACCTAGTCTAGATAGGACACTCCAATGTCCAGAGTTACTTTACTGACTTTTTCGGTATTACGTCACCGGATACTCCCGAAATCAACGAATAAAGTTTGTTATTGCCTATTTTCTCTCTGCTTACAGTACTCTTTCACGAAAGTGAGACTATAAATACTGATCCAGTTTGGAAAGAGTATAAAGAAAAACGTGTAGTTCGAATTTCTAGTTATCGTGAATATCTTCGGCACAAATTGAATGCTTGTAATCTTCGATCAACAATTACTAATAGATTCAACGTTACAGCTCTAAAAACGGCCAGAGAAATAAGCGCACAAAATAAATTTGTGCTCATATTTCTGACAGTACGCGTCAACCACAGCCAACTTAATTAATTATTATTTGGATCTTTGTTACTTAGACTTAAGGTATATTTTAAGTTCATCAGAAGGTTAAACAGATACGAGTATTGCTTCTACTTATAGCTATAAGTAGAAGCAACACGGCCACTTTTTCGCTTTGATTTTGTATGTAACTTTGAATCTAGTAGTAATTGTTGATCGGAGGATAAGATGGTGGTCTCAATCCGGACGAACTTTGCAGAAGGTCCTACCACCGTCCACTAAAAATCTCTGATTAAAAATTTTATCGCACGGAAAGTGTAGTCTAGGTAGGACACTGGAATATCCAGAGTTAATTTACATACTTCCTCGCTATTTCATCACTGGATACTCACAAAATTAAAGTATAACGAAAATGAGAGTATAAAGACTGATCAAGTTTAGACAGTAAAAAGAAAAACGTAGGATTTACATTGCCATATGTAAGTTATCTGGGATCTCTGCCCTTTCGCCGACAAATCTTTAACTAATGCATCGTTTTGCAACCTATTCATTTGCCAACCCGCAATTTTATCTGCAACTATAAACATTTCAGGATTTTTATAAAACTAACCTAACCTAACCTATAGGGTTCTACACGATGGTCCTGAAATATTTTATATGTTTGTGAAATGAATCATTTGTGAAACGTTGGTGATGAAATGATAGGCTCCCCCATATGTAGTGTAGTTCGAATTTCTAAGTATTGTGGAAATCTTTAGCACAAATTGAATGCCTGTAATAATTACGAAATTACTTAATGTAGCAAGTTTCTTGGGACATTGTTTGAAGTTTTTACGCACCGCAAAGTCGCCGCTTTGTCCCGGGAGTTGTACATTGTTTGTTATTCTGCGCGCGAGTTGCTTTATTCTCAGGAATGAGCCAAATCCAAGCGAAAAGTAATTTTGTTACATTAAACACGCCAACAAAACTTTGAAGATTAATGATGCAGTACCAAGAAATACACTTGGCAATCTTTAAAGGTTTTCAAATTGCGTGATGATGCAAAACTTAATTCCTAGAACAAAGTAAAATTATGAGGCTCCCTAGATAAAACATGACAATTGATAATCGTCGATTAACTATAGAACGCTGTCGCAGAAAGCTTATGGTTCGTTTTGACCTAAATTCTGTCTCGCAGCATGACGCTGAAATTTGAGTTTTACGGTGCTTTAAGAATCAAACGTCCTAGCTAAATAAAAAAACGTGGTACAGCTTTATAAGTAGCTGCACTTTTGTACCTTGTCGCTTTAACGCCTTGGACAGATTAGTGCAACAATTTAAACATGACGTTAAAGCATGCCAGCAAGCGAGCAGCTTAAGCAGTTGTATACCTGATGCTGGTAACGTATGTAAACATTAATTTAGGTCTGAGAATAACCAAATTGCGTCATCAGGTGAAAACAGACCAGATTTGAACATTACCATTTTGATAATAATGTTCATAATAGATTTATACTTCGCGTATGATAATAATAAACGCCATAAACAGTCTGCCCAGACTACTTCAAACAAAGAAAAATACGACCACACAAAGCTAAATGTGAACTCCTGAACACTTCATGTGGGTGGACACGAGTGCAGTTAAAGTAGGTTTACATTGCTAATGTTTCACTACAATTAACCTGGCGAAGAAAATTGAAATATAACATTATTTTTAGATAATTATAGAAATGTTTATAGTGGTCACTATTACCTTTATAACCTTTAACCTACCCCAAGCATTAGTGTTCGCATTGTTGTGTTCCGGTGTGGGAATAAGATAACCGGTGAAATTACTAGCATAAAGATATTCTCTCTTAGTCCGCATGTTAAGCAACGCATTTGCAGTCTTAAGATTGAAGTATCGGTAATGCAAATATCTTTGGGCCTCAGATCCCACTTACTTACTCGTTTACCTTTCTTATGCCAAAATATACTTCGTTGGAGCTATATAAAAACTGTTACGTACCTGAATTATTACTCTTATTAAGTTTTAATTTGAGATCTCTTAGATCGGATCCTTAAAATATAAGTCGATTAATAACTTGGACCAAGATTAATACCTTGGGTGACTCCTCTAGTTATACTAATATGACATGTCTTTGCTTGATAAATCACTCGCAAAATAGCGTCACTGTACCCAAAATATCTTCTGTCGAAAACTGTCAAGTGTGATAGAATTTTACGAGCTAGAAAGATTAACGAGCCGTGAGAGCTGATGACAGAAAAACAGTTCGTGTGAATTTTAGACAGCGAGTATACGTTATGATTTTAGGAACACACTTTCGTAGCCGTGAACTGCGACCTAGTTTCCAAAAATAAGTGGAATATAATGGACGACAAGTAAAATATTAAAAAACAAGAAAATTACTAACATTTTTTAGTTTTTAAGCCATTGAGATTGATGTAAAGCGACAGGGTCCTGAATACAAGTCAAACGGCCTAAATATTTAACAAAACATAGGTCTTTTTGGGTTTTATGAACATTAACTTGTTCAACTCACTGTTCTATCAAAACTTTGTGGGTATAACCAATTATAGTAATTACGGAAAATTACATTGACAATACACTAACTTATTATGCATAGAAATAGATCAACCATTGTCATCGTCTCGGAAGATCTCGATAGCGGAGCACTTCGATAGAGGATGTTAATGAAATAAATTCTTAAATAATGTTGGTGGAATAGTTGTAGGAGAATTCGAAATCTGGTATTGGAATTTGAGTTATTTTGGTTTCAAATGAACCATTATTGAAGAGCAATTGAAGCGATGCTTAAATTGCGGAACTGTATTTTTTTTAAGTTTGCGATTTTTACTTTATTGTAGTTATTATAAAAAAACTAGGTTTGTGTTTTTTCTAAGAAATATTTTAGACCTAGTTTTTTATAATATCTACAACAAATTCAAAATCTTTAAACATCACGGGTTTAAACGTCATCTCATTTTGTGTGTAATAAAATTTTCAGCTTCACAATCCTCTTAAATCGTCTATTTATTATATTTCTACTTCAGACGTAATAAAATATAAGGCTACTTCCAAGTTTTCTGAAAAATCTTTTTCAAAAATTTGTGAGTCAACATTCTAGTATTTCTAGTACTCCAGTTCTTCAACAAGCACAAGTCTCTGTTCAGATTCAAGAGCCACTTAGGACTTGAAATCTCGACTTATGTCTATTGTAGACTCGTTAAATTTACCCGCATAAAAATAAATAACCCCTCTTATCTCCCGGGTCTGACCTTTCCTTGGATTTTCCTTTACTATTCAATTTCCTTTATATTCTCTGTTGTCATAACGCTACCAATAGAGTTATGGGTATTATTTATTGAGATTGCTATCAGAATCAATTGTATATATTCTTTTGACAAACGGAAACTGGATCCGGTCAAATGAGTATTGAAAAACATGTAAGAGGCTTTTATAATGGAGATATTGGTATACCTAGTGAAGGCTACATAAAATCCAATGTAAGAGGGGAAAAATCAGAAAATGTATTGTTATCATCAGCTGGCCCTGCTCCCAAATATATATTTTTTATCAGCGGTAATTTCAGCATTCACACATTTTATCCATATCTTCTCTTCTTTCTAATCATTATGGAGGTAACAAACAAGTACCTAACGCTAAAATACTATGAATTGTTTTCTATAATTCGAAAGTATAGACAAGTTTAAGACAGCAAGTTTTTTTATCAACTCTATTTGTCGTTGTATAGATGATTCCATTAATTTACTAAAAAATAATAAATTAAAGCTTTGTAACAATATCGAGAAGCAACTAAAAATGGCTGTTTTTGTTTACTTAAATGGTTTTCATATTAACATATTATTACTGCTCTCGCTGTCAATAATTTAAAATAAAAATTACGTTTTTATTATGATTTGTAATTAATAAATCGATGTTAATTTCTCAAAATGGTTTACAAATAGCCATGCGTTGTTAAAAATAAAGCGTACCCCAATTAGGTTCATTACAAAAACTAGCTAGGTACCACGCAAAAAAAAAAACTCAGACGTTTTTTACTTTTAACATTTCTTATCGCATCGTTATGAGCATAAGAAAAGGTTGAAAGAAATATTTATCTATGCCATATATTTTTCGCTTCAGGAAAATTAGGTATTCTCCCGAGACAGCCGGAAATATGCGGTGTTGTTGGAGAGGAAACTCGACAAGGCAACTTAATTACTCTGTTTTACTATAACACACAATATTGCTATTTGTGAGGAGTCAGGAATTGTGTTATGATTTCCTCGTAGTCGGTTACGTGATAAATATGAAACGTGGAGTCCTGAGAAATATTAATTGGGGAAATCTGCAGTGCAGATGGGAATTGTTCTGGTGAAAGGAAGTTTGAAGCATATGTAGTTGATATTCAATTAATCATCATAATAAATTAAGGAGAAGATTAAAGTGGTGTCGTATCAATATGTTAAAAGACTGGTGAAGAGGCAGAGACATCAACTCGTTCTTAAACTAGACGGACCAATTATTAATTGGTGACTTGAAGTTTCCCCTCAGTCTAGTAAAAGCGACAACAATATTTAAGGGCGTACATTCTCAGCCTACGAGTATATGCTTTACGCGTAGATTGAGCACACTTCCCTCACTCAACGGACACAGAGCCTTTTTTTAAAGTGTATATTAGTAAAACAAATTTGTCAAAAGATCGATTACTCCAATTTTCAGAAGAAGGTAACGCACACTTTAAATGCACTCTTTTCTATCATTGTGAAACAGGCCTTTTTCTGCAGAATTTGTTCCAGAATCACTTTGATCTTCCTAATCCGAGAGAAATATAAGCCTGCATTACCTTAGATCTCCATTTTTGCTATCAAAATACAATCATTCTGTTCCCTGTTAACTCATCGCTGTGAAACATCCACAACCAAATCCCAAGATCTATATTACACAGTGGCTGCACAAGCAAATTATGACACTCTTTATAGGTACTGCTTTGGTAAAACCTAGTCGGATCCAAAACTTTTAGCTTTATATTCTAGTAGTGTAACCACAAAGCCTGTACTAATTTATTCTACAAAACTCAATTTTCCCATACAAAAGTCTACCTTTAAGAATTCCTGTCTACCCACTTAAAGTTATGACGCCAAACACGTATCGCAAGAACTTCCGAAACCTGTCACCGCGTGAGATGGGCTCGAGTCACGGTTTGATTAATTACGTTGGACCCTCTCAAAAGTCAGAAACCATATATATAATGGTCCACAAAAACTTGGTCGGACCTCACGTCGGTTCAAGCACGTACGGTTCGCGTGTTGGTGACGCAGTCCATTTAAGAGAGGTGTCAACTCACTGAGGGTTGGTTTGATTGGTAAAGAAAACAAAGATTACTTTTAAAGTTTCGATATACTCGTAGACTGGGAATATGGATCTTTAGGTTATATTATTTGAATGTAGTATGAAAAAGATGAAGAAGAGGCTGAATTTGATGTAGTAGATCTTCCAGAAAAATAAGAAGCGAATTGTCTTAGAATAGAATAGAATAGAATAGAAAAACGTTTATTCGACAAACACATCAAAGCAAGGGTCTTCATAGTGTATCGACACAAAACCCTGTTTCAAATTGATTTCTAGCATAAATCCCTACCAATAAAAAACTAAACTCGAATGAGCTTTGCAATTTTATACCAGGTTACCTGTGATAGTGAGGTATTTTAAAACAAAGATTATCAGAAAACATTGATAATGAAGAATGGACAGCGACGTAATTACATTACATAACACAGCTACGAGCTTAATTAACAACATAAAATCATGTAATTACCAACATAAACAGAGCCTGAACAAATAAAACTGCTCATTAAAAAAATCAATACCGCGGTTCTGTCAAGCGGAGCTGCCATTGAGTTTTATTCACCGAACTCTAATCCACTGTTTCGCGAATAGCAAGTCAATCGGGTGTCAAACGCAAATCCAATCTATCAAAATTTGGCAGGGGTAAGCGCGGAGATGACAGGGAAAGGCTTTTATAGTGCGCGTGCCCGATCAGTTGAATAAGAAACGTCATCGAAATATAGTGTGAGATGTGCAGTGGACTGTATTGCGTTTCCTGGGCTGGTGTCCGTGGCAAATAAATAAAAATGCAGGAGGTCGTTTCGGTCGTGTATTTCACCGGGGTCGCCGATGCAGAAGAGAGAGACAAAAACACATCACAAAGAGTTACACATTAATGTTGGTGTTGCCAACATGCTGCCGGCCTAAAGAAATAACTAAATAAAATCAACATAATATCTAATTATATAGCCAGACTCTCGTAATCAAGTTTTGTACGAATTAAATTATACATAAAACAACACACTCATAAACTTACACATTAAAAGTATGTACTCTAGTTCTTGGCATCATAGTTAAGCTACACATCTCAATAAGAAGTCCTACGATCTAGAGTACTGATTGACTAAACACTTATTTTTTAAACTCTCACTAAGAGCGCCATCTAGCGGCAAATAGCGTAACTACACATTGGCAACACCAACATTAATGTGTAACTCTTTGTGATGTGTTTTTGTCTCTCTCTTCTGCATCGGCGACCCCGGTGAAATACACGACCGAAACGACCTCCTGCATTTTTATTTATTTGCCACGGACACCAGCCCAGGGAACGCAATACAGTCCACTGCACATCTCACATATAGAACAACAAAACATTTGAGCTGTTGCTTTCAGAAATGCATTTTACATAAGGCATTAATGTTGACAAGCCGAGCATATTCTGGATGCAAAATGGCACCTTTATGTTTTCTAATAAACTTAAGTATTGTTTTGAAATCGAAGTGCTTCTTTTGTTTTACAAATGAATACACAATTTACAGCAAAAAAATAACCTTTAATCCTTCGTGTAGTCGGGCATTTTCATTATAAAGTGTACCCTAGTTAAGAAAAGTTAAAAAATCTATAACTTTTGTCAGGTTTGTGACGAAATTTGCCATACACTTGTATGGCTAATTTCGTCTATGGCTTTCCATCTTAGTCCTCAGAGTTGGCAACGCATTTGAGGTCTTGGGATTATCTTGAGAATTCAAATGTCTATGGGTCTCAGATTCCACTTACCATCAGGTGGCCTGAGTGCTCGGGCGCCTTCTCCTTAACATAAAAAAAATATAAAAAAAATGGCTAATTTACTCACAAAACTGACAAAAGTTAACGTTTCTTAATTTTCCTTAACTAGGGTACACTTTGTAATGGAAATGCCCAGTCATCGAGTTAAGTTACTCACTTGGTCAATTGTTATTAAGTTAATTATTGTTTTTCTTTTTGTTGTACTTTTGCTAACTTGCCCTAACCTATCCCTACGGTTAGGACTTTTGGTGGCATACTGTGGTTCTAGAATACATGTATTCGCAACCACCATTACCCACATACCACTTTTATTTTGACCTTACCAACTCTAAAGAGACATGTTCATAACTATGTAACCACATTTTGCACAATCAGGCCAAGAAGTTTACTAGTGTATTAGTGACAGGTTGCAAGCCATCGCCTAACAGTACAAGCCCTTATTCAATTAGTCACACTTAACATATAAAAAAAAATCTGGGGTCAGTATCACACAAAATGACCTAGTCCCAAACTAAGCTTTAGGCTTGTACTAATAGGTAATGGACACCGATAAACATACTTATGTAGAGAAATACATACTTAAATACATTAGAAAACACCCTAGAATCAGGAATAAGTACTCGTCACAACTATTTAGGCTAACAAAATTGTGAAGCGACGCTTAAATCCCGTAGTTGTCAAAAAAAAGACCATACAAATTAAGCTCCGGGCGACAACGTTCTTCACCCCCTAAATCAAGTATAATTTCTACCATTCTTAAATATGTCGTGTTGTGTCTTTTTTTTTTTTTTTCAATTAATTTTTTTGTAAATGAAAACGTACAGACTTACATACATAACATCACTCCTTTATTCCCAGAGTGGTACGCAGAGCTACAGAAATACCAACACCTCTAAAAATACTTGTTGATAATTCTGTAACCACATTTTGCACAATCAGGCCAAGAAGTTTACTAGTGTATTAGTGACAGGTTGCAAGCCCATCGCCTAACAGTACTACACGCCCTTAGTCGCCTCTTACGACATCCACGTGAAGACATGAAGTGGCACTATTCTAACCCGGCAACCACACGGGGCAGACCTAGTTTTTCATAATATCTACGACATATTCAAAAATCGTTAAATCAGAGTAGGTTTAAGGGGAGAGGTACGTTATTGGATTTTATATTAAAAATAGCCTGACAATCTTCTTAGTGTCGTGTTTGTGTGTATACGGATACATGATATTGTACATAACGATAAATGAAACATAAACACTATACATTTTAGATAAGGATAAAAATAAGCCGGATGCGTCTCATCTCCTTAGTCCTAATTATTTACTAACAAATTTAATAACAACTAAACAAAGCTGCGTAGCAAAACATTTATAATATCTCCTAGAACCATAAACAACATTCGCTAGAAGACCCATTCACCAAAGTTAGTTTGAAACATGACATGAAACTATTTCCTTTGAATAGTTACTCGAAGCCAGCTCATTTGTGGAGAAAGTTAATAAAAGTTAATTAAGTTCTTAATCAGAATCTTTTGAAAGCGGTTTACCGGCCCTAGTTTTCAGTTAATAGAAAATCTTTATAGAGGGTGTTGATTTTTTAAAGTTCCAGTGAACAATTATTGAATCTGCAGAAGTTACTAAGTGCCTAAGGAATAAAATTATATTGTATAATCAAATGTTGAACTATAAACATATTAAGGGAAACCATTAAAGCGACAATACAAAAAAATTAAAGTGTGTGTGTTATTTCGCAATTACAATTGGTATAAAAACGCTAAACAATGCGGAATCCGGTTCGAAGAGCTTTCGTATTTAATATTATTAGTACTTACATTATGGTCACTCATTAAAATTATTATATTTAAGCACACCCGGAAGGTAATTTGTTAATATGGAGAGCGCTTACCCTTACCCTAAATTAACTCATTATAAAACTCATTACCTACCCTAAATCGTTATAAATAACGTAACAGACGCAAAAATCCTAAAGCCGTAGCATAAGGATCTGTCTTTACCCTACTGACTGGAATTAACCCGATCACAGCCGGACATGGTAGACTGATCCCACAAACTTTGCGTTCGGAAATCGAATCTGTCAAAGTCGAAGGACCTTAGAGCTGTCGCAAATGTAACAAGGAAACGCTTTTAGTGCGAGAGATCACCCTGTAGGTATTGTTTACGTTACGTTGGAGTGTTTTAAAGATTTGAAAATGGAACGAATTTAGAAGACGGGTTTTGAATTTGTTTAAAAGAATACCGTTGTTAGTTAAATTTTGAGATTTAAATAGCTGATGGTGTGCAAATAAAGTGTTCTACAGATTATGTTGGAACTGAATAAAGTAAGAATTAAGTTACAAAAGAGGTTCTTCTACTTAATTCACAAAGAAAATAATAATTGGTTGCTTCCAACGAAGTGTTTTTCTTGTATAAACGTCTTAATAACACTCGTCACTTAGTCGTACTTAGTATAAAACAAAGTCGCTTCCCGCTGTCCGTCTGTTCCTATGTATGCTAAGATCTAAGCATACATAGGAACAGACGGACAGCGGGAAATTACGCAACGGATTTTGATGCAGTTTTTTTTAATATATAAAGTGATTCAAGAGAAAGGTTTACATGTATACTTTAACCCGGAGCGTAGCGAGGGCGGGTCGCTTATAAGTAATATAATACGAGTACGATACTGAGGTCTTCCGGTAACCTTCAGGGAGGGAAGATGGCCGATTGAAAGATGTCCGGCTTTTGATTTTGATTTATTTTGTTTACTGTTTTACTCTACTCACTTGACATGCCGCGGTGGGCCGCCATTATTAAAAAAAATAAGATGAAGAGTATGATACTGAGCATAAATAATATTACTATGATATCTAGGGGGATCTTAAGAGGATTGTAAAGCGATGCCTAAAGCGTGTCGCTCCGGGCGATAACGTTTCTAAAATCGTAAAAATCGGACAACGTTAAGGGCACAAAAACGTTATCGCATTTTGTAAGGTCATTTTTTGCTTCACAGTCCTCTTAATTACTTCAGAATTGTAAAGCAATGTCTAAATCGTGTCGCTCCGGGCAATAACGTTTCTAAAATCGTAGAAATCGGATAACGTTTAAGGGCACAAAAGTGTTATAGCATTTTGTATGGTCATTTTTTGCTTCACAATCCTCTTAATTACTTCAGGATTGTAAAGCGATGCCTAAATCGTGTCGCTCCGGGCGATAACGTTTCTAAAATCGTAGAAATCGGACAACGTTAAGGGCACAAAAACGTACGTAACCATACACCATCAAATAGCACTATATAATGATAACGTTATAACCATAACGTTATTCTCGAGATATAACGTTAAAAAAAAACAACAACTGTCGTTAAAATCGGATCCATAGCGGTATTTATCAAATCATTATAACGATATAAACTTTAGTTTATATCAATATAAATAACGATATTATTTACAACGATAACGTGCCTTGTTTGCATGAATTTTGATGGTCAGTAATTTAAGAGGGCACTGAGCGTCCAGTGGCTCCCTCATTACTTATATTGTGTTATCTAATGAACTAAATTATTATATTAAAATCTAAGAGCGCTTTACTGTTCTACAAATGAAGCAATATATAGCACACATGACAAAAGGTGGCTATTTTTTTCCGTTAAGTTGCTCACTCACAGTTCAATTGTTGTTAAGTTATGTCATATTCTCTATAAATTGTGTATTCATTTGTATAAAAAACAACACTCTTTGATTTTTATATAATACTTTAGTTTATTAGAAAACACAACAATACTTAACTAATGAGGGCGCCACTGGACGCTCGGCGCCCTCTTAAACTTTGCCGTAATACTATCCCATAGCACTATTTTACCATCGAACCACTCTCCACCGGATACTTGCCTACAGGTGGATACTTATTAATTATGAAACAATAAGTGATACAATAAAGTCTCCTTCATGGCTGTTTTTTAAGTGCTGCGTGTGAGCAGAACGCTAAATACGTACGGTAAACAAAACGCATTAAAGTGGCGTTCATGATAATAAATTAAATATTGATAGATGTATAATGTTTAACGCAACGAATATTTATTTCATATACCTATTTTTAATCGAAGTATTGTAACTATTAATTTCATCGGTTAATTTATTGTTAGTATATGGATTGTTAATGTTAATATAATTTTGATTGGCAACACTGGGATTGTGTAGAGGATTTAAAAAAAAGAATAGCGGGGGACCGGTACTAGCTTTTGATGTTCCTTTGATATGAATTATTACATTAATCAAAAGTATCATGAAGAGTTATTATTCGGCATTCCAAGTACCCCGTTGAGCTGCTGCTTTCATGCGACAAATTCATTTTACCGATAATTAGGAAGAGTATTTACTGAAGCAGCGACTTGGCTGTATTTCAGTATTGCTGTCATGCAGCGGCGGGCGACAACAAACGCTTTCCATCAGTGGACTATCTGCCCGTATGCCTTAACCTCCTGAGACCCGGCCTGCCATATCAGGTAATAATCATGAATCATGACAATAGGGCATAAATATGCATTTTTTTTTTTACGATCTCTGGAAAATGCTATGAACGAGAAATATAACTGTATACGCGAAACAGTTGTGGTGTTATTTTTTCATAAAATATGAAGCATTAAAAAGTCATAGTTCAGGGCTGGGATTCTACACGCTAATAACGATATCGTCTTTGACGTGTTTCCGTATTGTCAACGTTTTGATAACTCTTATGTCATTTACAATAATGGCGACTGTGGCATAAACGATTCTAAAACTCTTCAAACACGATATCGTTATTACGCATTAGTATAGAGGCCCTGGGCTGGAATTCTACAAGGTAATAACGATATCGTCTTTGACCTGTTTCCGTATTGTCAACGTTTTGATAACTCTTATGTCATTTACAATAATGGCGACTGTGACATAAACGATTTCCCTCTTGATCGAGTTACCTTAAACGCAAGATGCCAATGAAGGCGTTATACCTAAACATGAGATTTGCCTAAAAAGCTGTTTGCCCTAAACGAGGGATGCCTATGAAGCAGCATGCTTGAAATGTAACATTGACTAAGAAGCAGATTGCCTAAATTTAATTTACCTGTAAAGCAGGTTGCCTGAAATACAAGATGACTTAAAACTCTGATTGCCCTAAACGAGAGATACCGAAGAAGCAGCATGACTGAAATGTGAATTGACTAAGAAGCAGATTGTCTGAAATAAAAGTTGACTGAGATCGGTATGTTTAATATGTGCATAGACTGGAAAATTGTTAGCGAAGAAGAGAATAACGGCGAAGAAGACAGGTATCATAGCCCCGATGTAGTGGACAATGATGGCACTAGTTTTTGGTTCAACCCTTTTGGGCATTGCAGGAAGACAAGGGTAGTTTTGGTGTTATTTGCTATGTAGGCATCTAACCACTTAGGCATTTTGAAGTGTAGGCGTTTAACCACTTAGACATTTTGCTTTGTACGCATTTTACCATTTAGGTCTCCTGCTTAGTAGGCATCGACTTAAGGCAATCTGCTTCTTAGGCAATTTTACATTTCAAGCATGCTGCTTCATAGGCATCCCTCGTTTAGGGCAAACAGCTTTTTAGGCAAATCTCATGTTTAGGTATAACGCCTTCATTGGCATCTTGCGTTTAAGGTAACTCGATCAAGAGGGCTATTGTTCCATTTTCAAAATACACGGACCTTAGAATATAAAATTAAAAGAAAAAAAAATAGATATTTAAATTTTTTTCAGAAATTACCATGTTAAAGCTAAATATCATTTAATTCAAATATTACGCAAATAAAATAAGAATGCGGGAAAAAATAATCTAAGCCTTAAATAAGTTTTAAGTTTTTGAACGGTTTTAATTCTATATAAAATATTAATAAACGGGTCCAAACATGCGTTTTATATGCTTTTTTATGTTTTCTCATATATCGTATTAATGAAACTCAATTCTGTTTTTCATGCATGTTTCCTCTTGAGTTTTTGTTGTGTCAAAATTGAAAATGGCATTTATTAGCAAATGCAAGACTTACTAATAGATTCAAATGCCCCATCAACAAACTTCCCAACTGGTCCAATTGTCAAATGCTCCACATACAACCCAATACCAACATACATAAACGAATTATCTAGCCTATGACTCACCTTCGTCCAAAGACAGCTGATCCCAAATGGCTACTTTAGTACCAGCCGGATCTCGAAGAGCTACATAAGCCAACTCTCCATGGACCAGCCTCAGGTCGTGGTCGAGGGCCAAGATCCAGAAGGTTACTGCAACAAGGAACCTTCATTAAAAAGGAGATTTTAAAATATGGCTGCAAAGACTGTATTGTTACGCCGGTGGCTTTGGGGGTATAATTTTCAATTGTGATTTTTGGTGCTATGCAAGCGTTTTGAGCAAGCTGTAATATCTAGTCAGTGGGGCCAGACGAGTTGCATTCGATAATCGTTATCGATTATGTTTCTATAGACAAATTTATGGAATTGACGTAAGCCACCGAGATAGTCACGTGGTACGATCTCGGTGGCTTACGTCAATTCCATTCAGTTTTCAATCGAAACATAATCGGCAACGATGGTCGAGTGCAACTTGTAGTTGAAAAACTTAAGTAAATGACCTGTGTTTGTGGTTGTGTACAAAATTAATATGGAACTTATGTCAAATTTCGAATATACTGGGTGATTTTGGAACCATGATCAGAAATGGCCAGAAGTGAATAAGATGGTCATACCGAACAACTTTTCCGATGAGACCAACCACGAAATCGCTAAAAAAACACCTGTTCCAAACATTAACGGTGAATTAATTGAGAGTTAATATATAGAACAGCTGGTTTTTTTTTGCGATTTCGTGATTCGTCCCATCGGAAAAGTGGTTCGGTATGACCATCTTATTCACTTCTAGCCATTCCTGATCATAGCTCCAAAATCACCTACTGGGTGGTGAATGTCAAACGGTCTAACCAGTGGCAATAGACAATTTGCATTCGAAAATCGTTAGCGATTATGTTTCGATTGAAAAATATATGGATTTGACGTCGTCAGTACAACGTGACTATCGCGGTGGCTTACGTCAATTCTATACATTTGTCTATCAAAACATAATAATTAATAAGTAACGATTGTCGAATGCAACTTGTTTATCCCTAAAGATGTGTTACAACTACATACAACAGGTCCTTTACTTAAATTTTTCACCTATATCAAATTACGACCAAATTTCCGTAGTCTTCAGGAGCCTGAAACATGTTTTCAGTCCGTTTCAGGCCATAATCTGAAAACCCATTTAACGGCATTCTTAAATCTAACTGCAGACATTGAATCAAAAAGAATATTCCTCGAGTTGATTATTAAATTTTCAAACATTTATAGAAACAGGGTGTATCCTAATTTGACTGGCGGGGCTTGCAGTCGTGAATTGAAAATACTGTAGGTATTAAGCAATCTGAAAATAATAATTTCGTTCCCAATCCTGAGGTCTAAATTGGGTAACTCATCACTTCATCGAATGTATCATTTCGTCGAATTTCACTTCATCGAACGCTATTTTCTGCTGAAACCATACTGTTTTCAGGATATCTTAAACATTAATTACGTAGGTTAGGTTATGTTAGATGTTTAATAGATAAAATAGCGTTCGATGAAATGAAATTCGATAAAATGATACATTCGATGAAAGATATTTTGATGAAATGATAGACACCTGTAAATTGATATACGCTATTAGTATAGTAAACAGGGGTATTTTATTATTATTCTGATAAAATTATCAGAAGACGCGCAGACGCAGCTACCAACGCTTGCACACGCTGAGCTTGCTTTTTTGTCACACGACTAAGTTAATTTCAGTATTATAATATACTATCATGTAATTGCTTCAATTATACATTGTCTCGGTTTATGGCAATAAAGGTTTTCGTACTATTATTTTTATTTATGACTTGTAAGTCAAAAAGTTTTTACCTTGGTGTTCAATCACCAAGATCACGTCAAGTATCTTGTTTGATACTAAAAACACAAACTGTTCATTATCCGAATCAAAAGTACGATCATAAAAGTCCTACAAAATACCTGCAGAATGTTCTCCAGCCAAGATTTCATCATTAATTTGAGCATCCCATAAACAACTAAGCTGCATCGAACATAAAAAACATCGTAAAATAAACATAAAGCGAGACAAAAATTAATGACTCGGAGGGCATAAAAACAGCTGTACGATGTTATAAAAGCCTTAATTAATTATTAAACGTTAACGGATGAATTATTTCTCTTTTTAAATTTACTTAGGTAATGTTTGTATTTGTTTTTTCATTATCTATGTCTCCTTTTATTCGCCACGAACATAATAATATTATTTTCACCTCGGCACCTCAAAAAGGGTGGTTTTGCTGTTTAAAGACAGGGAGCAAAATTGAATTTTGCTGCGAGCGTGAGACAAAGTAACATTTTAATTTTTGTTCACAATATAAAGGTGGTCGTGGTGCGGCGCGATGGGGATGTCGTTTTATTTTTACTTTAAGGTTATACTTTTTTGCTGCTGAGGTCAAAGTTTGTATGTGCAACACGAGACCAAAGTAATTTGCATCTCGTGTCTTTGAATCCCTCGCTGCACTCAGGATTCTAACCTAACCTAGAATTCAATTCTAGAATTCTTCGCTTGCTCGGGATTCGAAATCAACACTCGTAGCAAAAGCCAACTTTGCTCTTTTGTTGCTCAAATAACTATTATTATCGTCATAATTATTGGGATTTAACTTTTGCTGGAAGTCCGTTCCGAGCAGATTAGTTTTATCGGTATTTCCACATAAACTAATCCAATTCATTCAAGAAATAAAAAGCACACATATTGGGGCGTTATACTATGAAGACGGCATAAAATTAAACAACCAAACTTTCTTATTTGAAATATTATCATAACAAAACTAACGATATAAAAAAAGTGAAGAGCTTCTCTTTATTTTAACTTTATCTTAAACCATATCGTAATGACAGTGATAACGCTGAAGGTAAATCTTATTCTCTTGACAGCAGAGACCATATTGCAAAAAAACAAAGTTATTGATTACTATCTCAAATATTTTAGTGGTCGTATGACTCTGTGCAGGGTCCGGCCGGATCGCTACCACCTTAACTAACCGCCAAGCAACAGTGTTCGCATTGTTGTGTTCCGGTTTGGGGATAAGACAACCGGTGAAATTACTATCATAGAGGCATTGTATCTTAGTCCTCAGGGTTGGCAACGTATTTCGGGTCTTAGGATTGCAATCTTATGATTATAGTCTTGAGAATTTAAATGTTAATGGATCTCAGATGCCACTTACCATCAGGTGGCCTGAGTGATCGTGTGCCTCCTCCTTATCACAAAAAAATAACTCTGTTCCTCTTTCTTTAGCCGATGTTGCTTCATATCATTATTATCATTAATAACAATTGTTGATATTGTGATAGATGGACCTCTATAATATCTACATTATGTTCTCCCCTATTGTTATCGTATTGTAAACAATACGTTACCTAGCTCTTTTATCTTGGCAGTAAAGGCGGTCGAGTTGTCAACAGCTCCAATAATAGACCAAAATCTCTGATTTAGTGGCATGGCAGTAATTTAAATTATGACGATAAAGTGAGTCAATATTAAAAATGATACGTACTTTTATAATGGAATTTTAAGTAGTATTTGGCAGCTCTTGCCCAAACATATATTTGACTCTTTCAAATTTTAAAATTTGTGGTTTATATGGCGTCCGCAAGTTGGGAAAAGCAGAGGTTTGAGATGTATAGCACTAAACGTGTTAACTAATTGAAAACAAAATTTTAGGAACTTAGAAAAAACTTCCTTGTTTATCGTCAAATACATCTTCAACGACCACTTATGTGAAAGGAAGATACACTTTATGACACTGAAAGTGGAAATGACACAGTAGCCTCAATTCTCAATTTTGATTAAATATTGGCCTTAGAAGATTTCATCTAAAAGTAAATAAAACAGCGATGTAAAATAGCATTTTTTAAACGAATAATGTCGAAATGTAACAATAATCGATCAAGGGGGTTCATATAACTAACTTTCATCTTTTACTTAAGGTTCTCTGCATTTTCGCCCACAAATCTTTGATAAATGCATCGTTTCGCAACCTATTTCATTTGCCAAGCCCTTTTTTTTCTGTAACTACAATTACCTAACCTAACCTATAGGGTTCTACACGATGGGCCTGAAAATCCAGAATTATTTTCAGTTCCGGGAAAAAACGCGGGTTGTCAAATGATATGTTTGTGAAATGAATCATTTGTGAAACGTTGGTTATGAAATAATCCCATGCAAGGCCACTGCTCATGATCTTCAGCTTCTCTAATCTATAGCTCCATCTTGCCCCAGGGTAATAAACATGAAAATAAATCCCCAGAATTCAACGTAACAATACATCCATTAACAACATTTACCTTTAATAAAATCCCGCGGAATTCATTACAACAAAAGCAGTTCTTGTTACACTAGCGGATAATTAATTATACAAGTTAGGTGAAGTCGGACGATAAGCAGAAAGTTGCTAGGTCCAAGTTTCCGTAGGTAACGGTCGGAATTTGGAACCGGTAGCGTTTTTGCATGCAGCCAATGGTATAGGGAAGACAAATAGCGATCATTTAGCTCAATGTTAAGCTAAATTGATATGTCTCTAACGGTAAAATTGTTTAGCAACGAAGTTTAGACGAGTTTCGCTTATGAATTTTATTATATCATACAGTGTTGTGAAGGAACTCGCTCCGCGTCCGGGGGGGTGGTTCTCTTAACACAGCGCTGCGTCGATCTTGAAGGTGAAGTTTTATCTGGCATGTTTAAGAAGTCCCGTTGGAGCCTACAAAACACATTTTAGCGCGTGCCTTCTCAATTAAGCAGCTTTATACGACACTGAACACGACTCACCTGCCCGCTGTCTAAAATGTGTTTTGTACGCTTCGACGGGACTTCTTAAATTTGACGGATAAAACTTCACCTTTGAGATCGACGCAGCACTGTGTTGAGAGAAAATCCCCCTAATGTCTGATGCAACTCCATGGATTTCGGATCGATACAAAATAGAAATGATAGTGTTTGCATCTTGGCTAAATCTATAGAGGCCCTAGCCGAGATGCAAACGCTATAACGTTTTTCTTTTCTATCACTCAAAATGTTGGGATGAAATTCTCGTGCATGACGATAGACCACGTGGCCATCTGTCATACATAGCATTTGCATCTTGGCTATCGAATGGGTGACTAAATATATAAAAATAGTGTTAAATAAAATTACTCACTCACTTACAGCTTAGGATGGCTCTCATATAACTACAGTAGAGTTGACAATTCGTTTTGTTCGTTTAATTCATCACAGCTTATGAATCGACCTATATAGTGTACAATATAAATCCTGGGCCCGTATGGTCCCGTCGAGATTAGATAGGTACTTCTTTGATGAAGTTTTCTATGAAAAAATCTCGGTAATTTCCAAGAATATTGTTACATTTTGTATGAAAAAAGAACATGCTCATCCCTGTCAAATTAATTCGAGAACTATTATTGAGAATTAAAATTGTTGTGATTTTATTTATTCCGTATTTTGACTTAGTTTCATAGTGGCTCAAAAATAGACTGTCCTTTTAAAGGTAAGATGGAAACAAAAACGTTTAGTACTTTGATATATGACTCGCACTGATTAATGATCTTGACTGATTACCGTAACTAACAACTTCCAATGCGAGGTCGATATATCAAAACTCGTAGTCGTACCATTCGTTCATTTTATCAGGGCGTCGACAATAAAATGACTTTAGGACGTAGCCAAGATGCAAAAGCTTGTAACGATTCTGTTTTCTATCGAATCGAAATATATGGAGTTGATATAAGCAGTAGAGAGATCTGTCATTAGCTTACGTGAATATATTCTGTCGATTTTCAATAATCGTTAACTTAGCGATAAAATCTTGACTACCTACATTTTCTTGCGGAACTTTATTTAAGCAAACGTCTTTTACTAAGCGCTTGTAGACCCACTCCGTTTAGTGTTTTCAATCCACGTACGAGTAGTTGCGCCCCGCCAATGTCACTTCCAAGTAGGTATTTAAAATAGCTATAGAGATTGATATTGGAAGGAAGTAACTAGTTAATTGACATTATTGCCACACATAAACCTATTTCTGATTATTTTATCATCATATCAGCTTAAGGACGTCCTTGCACTGCTGGACATAACCCTTCTCCAAGGATCTCAATGATTAAAATGTAATCCCAATGTAGCAATTTAGGTATTTATTACTCACTCGTCTCTCCAGGTCTGTAGTGATGCCGTGCCGGCCGGACGATGATGTCTCTGACCGGGCCGAGAAGCCTGATGACGCTGTGACTCTTCGAGATGCATTCGTCGTTGCCTACGCACCCCACAGTGGTGTGGAGTGTGCAGTGGGTTGCTGGGGACGGTGGGATCTTCAGGGGAATGATGCCATAGCCTAGGACAAAGATAATTTATGATTAATGGAAAATCAGCTAAGGGATGGTTTCTGAAACAGGAAAACCATGAGGAGTTTTTTTAGGTCATGAAGAAAGAAAGCGAGTACACAGGGTACCTGCCCTCTATTTCGCCATACTGACAATGACAGGTGACAGGTGACGTTTCAGTGTAGCTGATTAAGCGTGGCTGTTACGAATCCTACTGATGTAAAAGCTTGTTAACTTTGCAATGTATTGCGATAACAGCTTTCTAGTAATTAGAGACGGAGAGACGGACGGACATGGCGAAACTATAAAGGTTCCTAGTTAGACTACGGAACCCCAAAAAGGATGTGTAAAGGCGAACTTATCCTTTTTGGTATCTCTTTAGAGATCGAGAAAAATTAAAGGTTGCATGGAGCAAGCAAGTCGACGACCGTAATCTAAATTGATGTAAGGGACAAAATGGCGAAAATGAGTTATGAATGCAGTTCTATTCAGTTTTTTTTTCTCTATCGATTGGTATAGGTGACGTCTCGATAGCCTTAAAAAACATGCCCCTTACAGCCTTAAAAAAAAGTTACTTTGACTCCGTATTTCAAAAAAATACGACGTATCTACAGCAATTAAAAAAAACTGCAATTTATTCTTGGTGTAACCTTCATCTCGCAATTTACCTAACGCTGTAAGGCGCCATTAAATAAGTAAAGGTACGATACATCATTTAACGTTCTCAAAATTATCCACAAAAATAAAATTGATTCTATCACAATTCGACGTAACTATCATTTTCTAAATTTACCTGCTGCGTCGTAAAAGACTATTCTGTAAGCAATCGTACGATACGCAGTTTTGCTTTCACAAATGTAAGGCAACAGTGACCCTTACGGTAATTTGTAAGTGTATCAAATATTTGCTAAGAGTATATACGACATTTTTTCACAACTACAATCATAAAACTACCGTCCCTTACATTAAAATGTTAGCGTTATCTCTTTCGTTAGATGACATACCCAGTGTTCGTTAATATAGCTAAATCACTCTCACGCACTTAAAGTTGCTTGAGGGTGAAAGAGATCTCACTATCACCTCGTTGTACGCGACAAAAAACATTTTAGAAAGAGCATGTCGCTGCTGGTTGTGGTTGACAGTGTGACCGGTTCATCTGATTGTTACGAAATCTACTGAATTTTCTTGACAATCTATTGATTTTTGAGCCTTGGACATCGATTGAAAATATGCCTATAAATGCATTAAAAATAATATTCCAAGGGTTAGTTATTTGTGCAAACAGAGTATAAAGTATTTACAATGTACACGACACGTGATAACTATATTTTTTTCAATTGAAATAAAATAAAATAATTTTAATGAGCGCACTATAATTCAATTGTTAGTTTTCCAATAAAGCTTTTACATACATACATACGTTTCAAGCTAAAGGATCATTTTCTGTCACTTCCGTAGTTTTTCTATTATCTCCCTTACTTTTTTTCTTTGTTATATCTCATGCTTCGTCTGTTGTCATTGTTTGGCTGTTTTTGGAGGATGTATGTATGTATATATTATAGAGATGTATAATTATATGTATTTAGTATGTATTTGTTGGGAGTGACCCTGCCTTCGAAGCTAGGGGTCCTGGGTTCAAATCCCGGTAAGGGCAGATATTTGTGTGATGAGCACGAGTATTTGTTCCTGAGTCTTGGATGTTTTCTATGTATTTAAGTATATATTTCTCTATATAAGTAAGTTTATCGTTGTCTAGTACCCATAGTACAAGCCTAGAGCTTAGTTTGGGACTAGGTCAATTTGTGTGAGATTGTCCTGTGATATTATTATTATTATTATTATTTATTCAATTATTTACTTTATGTATTTATATTTAGTATATTTATAAATAGTTCTAATTTCAAAATTGAAATAATTTAATTGTTTCTTGTAGTTATTTAGTTTGAGTTCTAAACGAATTAGTTTACACCCCTTGCCATTAATTTGTGTCCTCAGTTATTTCTCTTACAAGGTTGTCTGGAAGAGATCGCTATTTAGCGGTAAGACCGCCTGTTGTATACCTATGATTTAAATGTACTGTTCCATGTTCTGTTTTTATTTTTTTATTTTTGGTGTTCAATAAAGAGTATTTGTATTGTATTGTATTGTATACGTACAAGAAAAAATCCAGATTATTAATCGTTTATTCAAAGGTATTTTCGACTGATAAAAAACTATTCATTTTTCAAATTACACCTGGCTACACTGGATTGAGTGCTGCCGCTGCTTGCTCAGTTCTGTTTTGCACGAGCACTCGTCTTCACGCATGTTTCAAGTACTTAATAATAAGGAAGGCAACTGAGATAACGATGAATATAAACAGTATTGAATCACTCTTAGCTCGACGCAATAAATTACTGCGGGATCGAGATAAGTTATTGCAGTAAGTATTTTATTTAATAAAATATCAAATTGTCGGCTAAGTACATGCAATTACCGTGTTTGTGTCTACTTATGTAGGTATATTATTTTGCAAGTCTTTAGAAATGCTATGAGGACCAAAATACTTTATCACGTTTCTAAATATATTAAATACCAATTCCTTCTAGGTACTATCCCAAAGCGTGTTCATAACGAATATTTAACTTCGCCTCACTCTGAAATGATAACAGCTACTCTAGCTGAAACTGACGATGATAATGAGAGCAGTGATGAAAATTAAGATAGGATTTGGCCTATTGCTAATTGTACTACTATTAGTACCTAGGTTCTAATTGATACTGTCGAATTAAAATTGTTTATGTTTTTATTTTATATCTCTAATCGTTTTTACACCGAATCGTGTATTTTGTTTTATTTTATTACTTGTTACTAGTCTAGCTATCGACATATTAATGAGAGCTTATAATGGCGTATGTAGTGATGTATCGATGAAATATAATTATAAAACTAAGTATATGTTCTTCAGAACACTTTACTTTAATTACGAACCTCGTATATTGCTGGTAGTAACAGAAAAATTAAGATTCAAATAATGAAAGTCCTGTAAACACTCAAATACCACTAAATAATTGCGATTCTGAGCTCTGAATAAATATGTCTATACTTCCATGATTGATCTCTTAATTATCCTAATAAATAACACAATTACATTTTATGTTTTCGTTTATTATTTCACCTAAGATAATTTCCCATGTACCTTTTACACCCTGTCATTGATTACTTTCAATGGAGTTACGATCACTTTAATTTCATTTCTTTAAATTTATTTGTAGATGGGTGAATCAACTTTTAAGGTACTCCCCAATTTTCGACATGTCTCACTATGTCACCTTAATTTGGTAGAAAGCAATTTTTTTTTTGATGTGGTCAATATATTGAATAAATCAGACAATTAAACTTACTTTCTAGCGGACAATTTTAAAAATTCTTCTATGATTTACACAAATATATCGGGTAACGCAGGGGACGACGTTGTCCCCGGGTTTTGTATGAAAAACGTGCATTTTCCACTGCGTTACCATGTTTTTACAAAATTATAGAATTGGTTTATGATTATGAATAGTGAAATCCGAAAATCTGATTATCTAATTTTAACATGTGTAAATCATTATCAATCTCACATATTCTAGTAAGTTTTTATTAGCGTGTAGAAAAGGAGGACTTTAAAAGTTGATTCACCCAGATACATCAAATTTACTCTAAAGTCAACTGTTGGAGAAGGGTGGTATTGGACATTATGAATTTATTTTTTGACGTAAGGGACATGCTATCTCAGTAACTAACCGTTGTATGATAAATTGAGTTATTTGTAGTTAAAGAGTGGAAAAAAGTAAGTAATTGGCTATTTTTAGTTACATGATACGTAAACAAACAACAAAACTATGAATTTTAAAAGAAAAAAAATACTGTTTTTTGGCTCTCCTGAAAAGTAGCCATTTGTCCGTTACGTCAATTTAGATTACGGTCGTCAAAGTGTACTCACAATTTACCTATAAAAATAAAATATTACATTCAAATTTGTACTTAAATAGATACAGAGCTATATGTTTATACATTAATATACATACTTAAACTTATTTGAACTACAAATATATATACATTTTATCTTTAGACAAAAACTGAAAGAAAATTGTGAAACTAAGTTCCGAACTAATTGACAGCCGATTCTTTTGAAGTCACTCCAAACTACCATTTTTCACGAAACTACGAAAGAAAATCACACTCCAGTAAAGTGTTAAAAGGGTTCAAAGACCTGCCGAGAGTGCGGAATGCAGTGATCTGTCAAATCGCTCCAATGGTCGCTGACAATGCGCGCTTTTGATGTTAAAAACGCGACAAATATGTTTCATTTCTACTATTCTGTTATCTATGAACCGCCATGCTTGTTGGCTTGTTAGTTACAGCTATTCTATTCTCGGACTATGAAAGCTATGATGGTGAAATGTACAGAGAGGCTAGACAAAATGCGTAACGCTAACGTAAAAGGTTTTTGAAAACTGACAAATGTATTCGACGCGATCGCCCGGCAGCTTACGTCACTCCTATACATTTTCGAAAACATTATCGTTTTTTTAAAAGCATATATTCTAAGGCCTTTAATTCCTTTATCGTTGAATGAATTCTATTTTAACGATTGAACATGAATCTTTAGATGATGTTTTATGTTCAGTTTAAATATATTTACGATATAGGTGAAAAAAGTGAAAGAGAACAGATAAAAGTGGCAATTACTCCAACGGCAGGAGCCTAGCTTTTATGTTATATAATATAATATAATGTATGTATGTAAACTCTTTATTGCACAAAGAAAAAATAACAATAACAAGAAATTTCGTACATAAAAATTATGTCAAATGGTAGAAGTTTCTTTATAACTTTGGCTATTTCCTAACATATCTAGATATGGGCATTGAATTATATATATTATATTATATAATCTATAATACCAATAAATTTTAACTAAGATCTCGTATGTTTTTTGTTTTGCTTAAAAGTGTATGTGTTAACTGTTTTCCAATTACCATAGAGGTCGATAGAGCTAATAGGTGGAATTTGCGTACGTACTATTGTCCTCTGATATGTATGTAATTATTTATTTGCAACCGGCTTTAGTTTTGCAAATCACCGACTCCGTTCTAGCTACCTTATTCATTTAAATTATCACATTTTTTTTACTTATTTTATTGATACTAGGTTTGCTCCTGACTCACTCTAAATGCAAAAGTTTGTATTGTTTGTTTGTTACTCTTTCACGCTAAGACGTCTGGATGGATTTGGAAGAAATTTGGAAAAGAAAGCTGTTTCCTTGAATTAACACATAGACTACTTTTTATTTTGAATAACATCACTTTTAGAAGTAACTTATGTTTTTATTTTATTTTTACACTGGACAATGTCACACAAATTGACTTAGTCCCAAACTAAGCTCTAGGCTTGTATTATGGGTACTAGACAACGATAAACATACTTAGATAGAGAAATAAATACTTAAATACATAGAAAACATCCAAGACTCAGGAAAAAATACTCGTGCTCATCACACAAATGTCTGCCCTTACCGGGATTTGAACCCGGGACCGCTGGCTTTGGAGGCAGGGTCACTCCCAACTAGGCCAACGTGTCGTCAAATAACTAAAACCATCCACATATTAATTTAGAGTGAAGTTAAATACATTTCGCAATATTAATTTAACCCGGTCGTGTCTCAAAACGTGGGCTTTAATTTAATATTTGCACACAACTTCATTAATAATACACGTTTAGTACGTACTTCATAATAAAGCACTCACGTAACAAGTAATGTAATCTATGTTTAAAACTCATTAGTATAATTGTAAATACCTACCCTTTAAGGGAACTTCTACGAGTTTTAACGAGTTATTTCTGTTTTGTGTTTACTTATTTCTTACATCTGTTTCAGCGTTGTTTGAAAGAAGTATCTGTTTACGCGAAACTGATATTGTTTGTGAACATTTTTCTATTATATCATTCAAGAACAATGAAAATAGTACAGAATTTCCGAAGAAAGTGACCTGTTTTAATTTCTCCTGAGTTTATTAAAAAAAACAATCAGGTTTCAACATAATATAGAATCCATATTGAGTATTCGGCCTCGTATTTTTGATTATTGTATGAATTATTTTTGCAGGTGGTAGGACCTTGTGCAGGGTCCGTCCGGATCGCTACCATTACCCTACCGCCTAACAGCAGTGTTCGCATTGTTGTGTTCCGGTTTGGGGATAAGACAGCCGGTGAAATAACTAGCATAGAGACATTCCATCTTAGTCCTCAGGGTTGGCAACGCATTTGCAGTTTAAGGATTGTAGTCTTGTGAATGCGAATGTCTATGGGTCACAGTTTACACTTACCATCAGGTGGCCTTTGTACTCGTTTGCCTTCTCAATGCCAAAAAAAAATTGTAAATGAGTCAGTCTAAGGAACTAAAAGGCGTCCAAACTTAAATCTGGAACGTAAAATGGGTTAATGCAGAACTTTTAGTAGCATAGAATTTATTCCCTTGCATGGTGTAATGTTCCCCCGTGTGGTTGCCGGGTTAGAATAGTGCCACTCCATGTCTTCCCGTGGATGTCGTAAGAGGCGACTAAGGGAATAAAGGCTTGTAGTATTGTTAGGCGATGGGCTTGCAACCTGTCACTAATACACTAGTAAACCTCTTAGCCTGTTAGTGCAAAATGTGGTTACAGAAATATCAGTAAGTCTTTAGAGTTGTTGGTATTTCTGTAGCTCTGCCTACCCCACTCTGGGAGTGAAGGCGTGATGTTATGTATGTATGTAAGTACAAAGTTAAAGGGGGTTGAAATGTTTCCTGGAAATTATCGCGTACCGCCCGTTCAGTCGCCCGTAGTCGCCCGTTTGATCTCAGCCGGGATTTGTTATATTGCGTTCAAGCTAGATTAATCACCATTGTTTTGTATTACAGCAAGAGAGTAACAAAACTACGTGGAAGCGTCAACTAACACGCGACAGCGCCCTCTATTTGCAATTTCCAAAAATAGCACTGTTGCTTTAGCCACTAGTCCTCCACGCGTTGCTCTCACACACATCAACAACACCCTACTCTTCGACCCTACCCTGGACTTGTTCTCCCAGTCAGAGCCGAGGTTCTTGGCGACGGCCACCCCCAGCACTGTATGTGAGTGATGTGCCCAATGCTGGTGGTGACACAAGGCCTTAGACTATGTACTTGTATATTGCTAATTTTAATTATTTTATAGTAATAATTTAACAGTTTTTTTAATTTTAATTTGTGGTATTTTTCAACTATATTATTGCAACCTAACTTATATGTGTGGCATGACTGTTAATATAAGTTGGTTAATAATCAAATAAATAAAAGTAAATTAAGCGCTCAGGGCTTCTATTCTGTTGTAACGATATTGAGTTTGACGTGTTTAAATCGATTATGTCAAAGTCGCCATTATTGAAAATGATATAAGAGTTATCAAAACGTTGACAATACGGAAACACGTCAAAGATGATATCGTTATTACCGTGTTGAATCCCAGCCCTGGGCCTATATTTTACTGGGTTAAAACGATATTTCGTTTGACGTGTTTAAGTATTGTTTTTAACTCGGCCGCCATTACTATCCACTAAATAAATTTTATCAGAACGTTGACAATACTGAAACACGTCAAAGGCAATATCGTTTTATCGTGTAGAATCTCAGCCCTGTAGCTCAAATCAAATTGTATTCTATGTTGCTAAAATCAAATAAAATGTACAGCTGGCGTTCTCTTCTCCTCTACTATTGTCAACGTTAGGAAGGCTCGTATTTACTTGACAATAATGGTGGCCGAGTTTAAAACTACAGGATTACGTGGAAAAAGCAATATGGTTTTACCGAGTTATAAATAAAAATATAAATAAATACCTATCTGTCCATCATTAATTAGTGAAAGTGAAAAAATTGAACATAATTGTAGTTTGTCTTTTTCAAACGCAATTTACTAGGAATGCAACATAATCGTATATATCTATACTCTGTAATATAATAAATTTTCCTTGAATAAGCCGCAATTCCATTAATTACATATATACCTTCATACATTTTTAATCCTCCTTTACTAGAGCTGAACGGCTTGCACTGTATAATTTTTCTCGCTTAGCGTTCAGTGAGTCTCTTTTTTTTTAAACGAATTATTAGATAGAGATGTCACGCACGAACTTGTGCTAGCATCCCAGAACCAAATTACTTTAATTGAAAAAGCATAGAACGTCTTTTAAATATCGAGTAAAAAGTGCCAACCTTCAAAGTAACAACCCCGTATAATGATTATAGGTACCGTATTTTATTACGAGTTAACTCGACTGCATTGCATGCATTTGGTCAATTCCAACAAATAACTGGCCGCAAAAATCGTTCTTCATTTAAAATCCAAAGCCATATTCTCCTGCCAGCACTTCATTTCTTTTCTTCCAATATAATAACTCTTACCTAATAGCGTCTAGCTCGTTTAAGTGCTGTAGAAATGAACGGACATTTTGCTCAACATCTTTTCCATTTGGAGGTGCACCAAGCGGTTTTATTGTTGGTATCGAGTGAGTCGCGGCTTAGACAAAGTGTCTCGTTTTTAAAGACTTTTTTAAAAGCTTTGAAGGTTTTGTGATTTCTACAAGAATTGCAATGGAAGAGCGTGAAAGGTAATTTACTTTGGTCTTGTGAAATGTTTACTTCAGTGCGGAAACTACGTCATTTAAATTTTGCTTCGCAAAGCGTCCGACCTCGTATCTATAACTAACTTAAAGTGCAGAATGGTTAATTACTTCAGTTTCTCAGAATTGATATTATTTAGTAAGATAATTTTAATTCGCATTGTTACCCGGATTAAGTTTTCACAGCTGTGTTTTCCTGTCGCATTTTTCCCCCTTTCAAAAACCTCTTATTTGTTGCAGCAAAACGAACGTTACCTTACCTACTTATTTCAACCTTATTATAATTGGGAAAATGTGCGACAGGAAAAAACCGGTTCGAAAAATACGCGCCGGCAAAAAAGCCGTACGTTTTTTATAACATTTTCAAACATAAATCACTTTTGAATACCTACTTAAAGCATGTACCAAGATAAAATATAGTTAACTTATACATTTCACAAATGGTATTGAAAATGCAACAACATAGTCGGATCCCGCCGCGGTGCAATAAACCAGTACTTACTCTCTCAAATCGCATCGGTCATAAAAGCACCCCTTTATACCCCACAAAGGCAACAGCGCTGTAATTAAAATCAAACTAAATCCCCTTTAGATTGAGCACTGTGACGCTACTGAAGTAATACCGCGGAACCTCATCATTAGATCGTAATTTACCTGCTGGGTTATTCCCTTAAATAACTGGAGGACGAGCTTAACGAAAAAGATACACAAGATGATTCTCGGATCTCGCTTTTAACTCTAAATATACTTCTCAGAGGGAGGTACACTATTTTATATAAACTCATTTTAAAGATGTTATCACTTCGCAGAATTTTAATTTCATAGAAAGCTAATTCCTGCTGTAACCTTACTATTTTCTGATTTTTTTGATGGACAGGTCTAACCTCACCTAACCTACGTAGCTCATGCTTAAGAAATTAGCTTTCCATGAAATGAAAGTTCTGCGAAGTGATACATTCTATGAAATGAGTGTCTGTGAAACAAGGGCTTCTCAGAGCTCTCATTTCAACAGCATTAATCCTTCTTTCATTCTTCTACCATACCCATGATTCACTACTAAAGATCTATCTTTATGTCAATGCTCCCTGAACAATAGCAAGATATTTAGAATTGTTCCAAAATCTTCAAAGAGTACACGAAAAGATATCGTTCTAGCGTTTTGTAAGACGTTCTGGCCACATCAAATCCGTCGCCGCGATAATTGATACTCCAGCGCAGAAAACCTGGAGACAATTAGCCACTGTTTGCTTTACGTAGTCTACAGAAATAACATCACTAGCTATAGTCTATACGTCAAGTGATTCTCGTCGGTAAACAACGTACTTATATTAAGGCTAGCATGATAATTACCGTAACCTTAACATATCACTATTATTGTATTATTAAGATAAACATTTATTTTTGTGTAATTAAGATTTTTTATAATAAATATTAAAAAATCAACGTCGCCAAGATGCAAAAAACTTAAGTAAAGAACATGTACTCGTATTGCAGTTGTATACAAAACGTATATGGAATTTATGTCGAATGGAACATGTATGAAAAATAGAATTGAGTTTCATCGTTACGATTTAGGAGAAAATGTAAAAAAAACATATAGACGCAATATACTACTTTTTGATCCGTTTAAAAACTTGTTAAAATTTTAAAGCTTATAGTTTTTCTTTTAAGGTTTAGATCTTCTTTTACGTAATATTTAAATCCAATGACATTGGCTTAACATATTCGTAGTCGTTCTTTTATAAATGCATTTTTTTATAAAGTCCGTATATTTAAAAAACATGGAACAACAGCATAGCTGTGACGTAATTCCTGTTGTCGATTTTGTATAGAGTGTTTTTGCAGGGGGTCTGAAATATGACTTTTTAAAGCTTGTAGCTGTTGCATCTTGTGAAAAAGTAGCACAATTGTTTTGCATTGACGGTTATCCTTCTCAGAGAGCGGAAGAAAAAAAATGCAATTTCCCTATCTCAAATAAATACTGTAAAACCGTCTATACAGATGTAATTACTTTTACGCGAGAGGTGTTTTAGTACAGTTTTAGTATACTAACGTTTTTCTTTTCTATCACTCAAAATATATGTGATGACATTCTCGTGCGTTACGATAAACCACGTGGTCAACTGTCATTCCATACCAATGACATAACATATAAACAGGAAATAGATATAATTACTTTACTGCCGCATCCAATAGGTAACATGCATTTTTTTTTCCTACGCTCTCGGGAAAGTGCTATGAAAGAGAGGAATAACTGTGTATGTGAAATAATTGTCATGTAATTTTTGCATAAGATATAAAGTTTTAAAAAATCATAGTTCAGACCCCCTGTAAAAACACTCTATACAAAATCGACGACAGGAATGACGTCACAGCGGTTATTCCGTGTTTAAATTAATGTAAGGACCTTATAAAGAAATTTTCACATATTTCGTAAATTACTATGTTTAAGCTAATATCATTAAGGACGCCGAAAAAAACAATCTAAACATTAAAAGAAGTTTTAAAATTTTAACAAGTTTTGATTCTAAAGAAAATCTTAATTAACGGGTCAAACTTAGTGTATAGCATTTTATATGTTTTTTTTTGCCTTTTCTCCTAAATCGTATTAATGAAACTCAATTATGATTTTCATGCATGTTCTCTAATTAAGTCTCGCTCTGGCGCCCTAGCCAAGATGCAAACGATCCTAACGTTTTTCTTTTCTATCGCTATAATTTTTCTATAATGTATGGGATGACAGTCGACCACGTGGTTTATCGAAACGCACGAGAATGTCATCCCATACATTTTGAGCGATAGAAAAGAAAAACGTTAGGAGCGTTTGCATCTTGGCTAGGGCCCCTGTTTACACCAAAAGAGTTGACGATAGCTCTTTCTGTCGTTTTCAGTATCTATCCATCATTCAATATTGAAACAACTGATATTGTAGTTTCTCTATTTTCAAATGTAGTTTCGCTATTTATCAGGAATGTAACTTATCTATACCTACTTTGTAATATAATTGTTTTTTACATTTTGAGCGATAGAAAAGAAAAACGTTAGGAGCGTTTTCATCTTGGCTAGGCCTCTTTCTAAGATAGCACTTTACCATAAGGTGAATTATTCGTTTGCATTATCTATGGCATAGTTAGTTATCTTAAGAGTAAATATTAGGTATTGATTTTCATTTACAAAACATTATAACTAAAAGCCAATTTAAACGTATCCAATTAAAACAGAAATTGATCAGAGAGGCTCATATTTCTCGAGTACAGTTTTCAACTTAACCAAGCAATATCAAATTAAGTTAATCAAACTCATAGACATTAATATCAAAATATCTTATTACAGAACCTATCAGTCAATAATTTAATTGTTTCTAAGATAACAAGAGCCGACGGAATCCTTTAAATAGGTCATTAGAAGTGCCTGAAAGTTTAAATCGAATTTACCTGAAACGCTACTTGAGATACTTTCGTAATTATTTGAGGGCGAAATAGACACGACCCGGATAGTCGGAGACAAATTGCCGTGGAAGTTGGGGAATTTAGGTAGTACATAGGTAGGAGTTATAGCGGGATTTATTACGTATTAAAGTATTTTCAATATGCGCGTGTAGTACTGTTAGGCGATGGGCTTGCAATCTGTCACTGATACACTAGTTAACTTTTTGGCCTGATTGTGTAAAATGTGGTTACAGGATTAAAAACAAGTCTTTTTAGAGTTGTTGGTATTCTGTAGCTCTGCCTACCCCACTCTGGGAATGAAAGTGTATGTTATGTATGTAAACTATACCTATCTAACCTATTTAATTATAAGTCTGATATGTTATAATATTAATATTATGTAGATACCCAATTTGTGAGTGATTTTGTCTACTCTAGGTTTAGGCCATTAACTTTTAAAATGTAAGTATTTTGTAGCTTAATTAGTAACTTTTAGTCGCTTCTCACTTAAACGACTACTCATGCTGTATTTGCCTGTTATTGGATAGCACTCTGTTTTTTCTTGTAGCCATGATATTTTTCTCATGTGTATAGTGTTATATCTGTTGGCAAGCCTTTAATAAATAAATAAATAAAGTATTTTTAATTGTGTAGCAAAGAAGGTATTCTAGATCTTTAGCAAATATTCTCAATGTTTATAAAATGTGTCTCTTTAAACGAGAATGGTACGGAACCCTTCATGGGCAACTCCGACTCGCACTGAGCTGGTTTTTAATGGCTTGATGTTTACTTGGACGTATCTAGAGATGTGCATCTCACTTGAGATAAGTTTTATTTTTACAGCCCAAAATGTTTTCAAAAAACCGGGCAAGAGCATGTCGGACCGTGCAGTGTAGAGTTCCAAAGCCGTCAAGTACTACAAACATAAAAATCAACAAGTAATAACACTAATAACTCATTTTCTATTAAACCATTGACTACAGGGTAGACAAGAAAAAAAAACGTGACGTTGGCGTGACTTACATATATGCATATTCATGCCAAATTACAGCTTTTTAGTACTAAGAGTCTCCGCGCTAGGCTGCAGACAGACGGACGGACGGACAGGCCGAAACTATAAGGGTACCTAGTTTGACTACGGAACCCTAAAATAGAGAACGAAAGGGTAAATGAGCAGACAAAGGAAGAGGATAAAGTAAAGAACAGCCACCTATGTTAATTTTCTTGCACTCAGATACACTAAAGTTCACTGTCTTTTGTTCATACAACTGCTTACAAATATAACTTCTTAAACCAAAGAGTTACTTCGAAAACACAACCAATTTACCTAGTTGTCAAGTGCTAAATCAGAAAAGATTTGAAATTCGCATTCGCAACGAATAACGCAAAAGTTATCTCGATATTCTATTTAAATAAATACATATCAGAGGACAATCTTACACAATTTGATCTCGTCCCAAAGTAAGCTCTAACCTTGTACTATGGGTATTAGATAACGATAAACATACTTATATAGAGAAATACTTACTTAAATACATAGAAAACATCTAAGACTCAGGAACAATTATTCGCGCTCATCACATAAATATCTGCCCTTACCGGGATTTGAACCCAGGACCGCTGGCTTCGGAGGCAGGGTCACTCCCAACTAGGCCAACGTGTCTCCAAATGTTTCTAAACCTTAAAAAATATACAAAATCGGTTTACAAAAACCGTCCAAGTTCGAGTCAACTCGCGCACGAAGGATTCCGTGACATTATCTATACAAGATAAGACAGTATAGTGGATTTTAGTTTCACCTGTCCCGGTGTCTGTCTTTAACCACGGTGTCTGACTGTAACCAAATCTTTCAAAAACGGTCAAAAACACGTTTGTTGTATGGGAGCCCCCTTTAAATATATGTTTTACTTTAATTTAATAATTTATTTTAAAGTTAATATAAAACGTGTTACAAAATAATCCGTAAAAAAGAAATTACGAAAGTAGTGTCAACCCTAGTATACTGTATACCTAAGATACTGAACTGACGTTATTTAATAAGGATTGACACTACTTTTGTAATTTCTTTTTTACGGATTATTTTGTAACACGTTGTGTACACAACTAAATATACTGTGAATATTTCAAGTGTCTACCTGTTGCCGTTATAGTAACTAGTTATATTGAAATATAGAGATTATAATGTAATGGTACCTACTTTTTTTAGAATTAGTTACACTATTGTCTTTTATGTTCTTAATAGTTGTAAGTGAGGAAATAAATAAATAAATAAATGAATTAATTAATTATTACCGAGCAAAAAACGGCAATAAAATGCCGTTTGTTGTATGGGAGGCCCACTTAAATTTTTAATTTAATTATTCTGTTTTTAGTATATATTTTTTATGTTAAGGAGAAGGCACACGACAACTTAGGCCACCTGATGGTAAGTGGAATCTGAGACCCATAGACATTTGAATTCTCAAAACTATAATCCTAAGACTTCAAATGCGTTGCCGACCCTGAGGACTACGATGGGATGCCTCTATGCTAGTAATTTCACCGGTTGTCTTATCCCCACACCGGAACACACTGTTGCTTGGCGGGTGTTTAATGGATATGATGGTAGTAGCGATCCTGGCGGACCCTGCACAGGGTCCTACCACCACTAACCACCACTATTTGTTATAGCACCAACAGAAATGCATCATCTATGGAAATTTGAACTGTCTAGCTATCACGGTTCATGAGATACAGTCAGACAGGGACAGTGGAGTCTTAGTAATAGGGTCCCGTTTTTATCCTATAGGTACGGAACCCTGAAAACAAATAAATTGCCAGTTGACAGTTAAGTAATTAATTCTGTTAGCTGTTAACATTTCCGATGAAATAATTAATTGGAATTTACTCTGAAAGAACTCCTAACAATATTCCCGGAGTAATCCTTATTTACGATCGAAAAATCGAATTAAACAGGTTTTAATTGGTTCGTCTTTATAAGAATAAAAATAACTGCAATGTTATTATTATTATTAATTAGCCTAACATAGTGTCCCACTGCTGGGCAAAGGCCTCCTCCCTTGATTTCCACACCTCTCTCTCTGTGGCAATTTTCGGCCAATCCTTCTGAAAAGCGTCCAAGTCATCCCGCAATCTCCGCTTGGGTCTGCCTCGCAGTCTTTAATGTTATCCTAAAAATTCTGCCGTAACACCAAAGAAGGCGACTAATTGCACAGTAACGGAATAAGCGTTTTGAATTTAATGTGGTTACTAATAGAGTATAGAATCCTTCACTTTCTTTGGTTTCACGACACTGTCTGTCGAACTGTCGATCGAGTGATTGAATTACATGAGCTCGCTCACTTGACGGGTAAAGCGGATAAACTGAAAATGTACCTACCCTCTTAAAGCTTTTACGCTTTGACGATACCACTTCAGTTCTCCGGTTAACGCCTGTGGTTCGTCGAGTTCAAAAGCGAGTTGTTTCAAAGTATCACCAAAGTTAGTAAATAGTTTTTTTTTATGGCTATGAGAAAGCCGAGCAAATAAGCCACCTGCCCCTATTTCACCATCCTGATAATGACAGGTGAAATTTCAGTGTACCCGGCGCAGCTTATATGAATTCCACTGACGTGAAAGCTTGTTAACTTTGTAATATATAGTGAATTGTCACCTATCATTGTCAAGATGGTGAAATAGGGGGCTGATGGTGTGGGATCTGAGACTCATATCATTTCTCATGGTTATCGTTATTTGTTGTTTGAACATTATCGTTAGGCGCTTAATTAAGGTAATTATTATTATGTGTATGTCTTTACTAATCACGGGACGGACTATAGGAGTCCTGAACCCTTCAACGCGTACAGAAGCAACTTTAATCTAGTGAAGTGTTGGGACACCAATCCGCGATTGTCCTTGAAGCTTTAGTGGTGGTAGGACCCTGAGCAGGCTCCATCCGGATTGCTATCACCATCTTATCCAATAACCTACCGCCAAGCAGCAATGTTCGCATTGTTGTGTTCCGGTGTGGGGATAAGACAACCGATGAAATTACTAACATAGAGGCATTCCATCTTAGTCCTCAGGGCTGGCAACGCATTTGAGGTCTCAGGATTGCAGTCCTAAAATTATCGTCTTGAGAATTCAAATGTGTATGGGTTTCAGATTCCACTTACCATCAGGTGGCCTGAGTGCTTGTTTGCCTTCTCCTTATAATAAAAAAAAACACTAAAGAAGTAGACAACAACCGGCTAGTGTAAGACTAGGACAGGCACATGAATAATAAATAGGCTATCGTAATTAATTAAATGATATGGATTTGTGAACCAGGCTATTAATGAAACTATAGCATCTGCCTGGTTAATACTAATTACATTGGTTGAAATGGCAGGCGGTGACTCGCCAACACGTTGGAATGTACCAACGTAGCCGCCTATACCTACATAGCAGCAGAGAGGCAACAGTTCTAGAGGAGCTAAGGGTAGAGAGTTGCTTCTAGGCTTTACCGACCATGGGCCTATTCGCCACTTATACAAGACATTCGCCCTTCGAGCGTATGCGGGTATGCGACTTCACTCTGACCAGCCAATAAAGGCAAACTAGAGGTGAGGAGTCTCTTCCTCGTCATCATACACTCCAGCCCGATGAAGGCAAGCGTGATGTGAGGATCAGAATCTTCCTGGGGACCACTCAGGGGCGAGCCACCCATCTAGGAGCGGGCACACCTTTTGGATTTGATGTGATAAAGGCGTTATGATATCAAATCCAAAAGGTCACTCTTAGATTAAATCGCTGCACAAATTAATTTCAAAGTTAGTCATTTTTCATCGATGAGCTTCGAAAATCGCCGACAGTTCTGTGGTGTTGCTACTCACTGACAGCTGGCCACTAGCTGCTCTTCGGCCTTATTTTATTCATCGTTGTAACTTTTTCAAATTGTAACTCACTTTGATGTGCAAGAAAGAGTCGTATTGTATTGTATTTTATTTTGTAACTTTATTTTATCCCTAAAAAAACACAATGTAAAACTATCAATAAATATTGTTTTTATGTTATATCTCTTTTTATCAAAGTCGCATGCCCTCAATGATGTAATAGATAATTTTAGCAGTGCATGCACTAACTCGCCTAATGATATAATTATGATCTATTGTAATTTGTAATACCTAATTTATAAATTATACTTAAATGTTTGCAATACCCTGACAGGGCCCCATGTACCTATCATCGTATGTATCATGTGTGCAAATAAATAAATAAATAAATAATAAATAAATAAATAAATAAATAATAATTTACTTCTCATTAAAAAATATATTACTTATGTTCTTATTTTGACAGATTAGCACAATACAGTGTATGACATCCATAAGAACAAAAATTTTAAGTAACGATGCTGTCAACGGTTTTATCTGAAAAATACTAACAATTACCTTTTCTGATGGAGATTTATTTATGTTTTAAATTTTCTCGAGCAGCAATGTACTGCAAAAAGGCAAACGAGTTAGGTACAAGCAATCAAATGTTAGTGTGTATGTGGTTAGCTTTGTTATACCGATACATTGCGTGGCGAATTAGTTAGTATGAAAAAAAGAGTACACACATGTTAACAGTACACATGTTTTTATGTTAATTAGGATGCATATTAACTGTTGTCAAAATATATGTTCGTATGGATGTCATACACTGTATAAGACAAGAAACTTAACAATACTAAGAATCAGATGCTACTTCCAAAGGCCTATAACCTTGAACGTGATAATTCTCTGCTTTCGTTTAATCTTCAAGTTAATATTTCGCTGAGAGCGAAGAGTTATTTCAAAACTTCGCGTAGTGAAATTTTATAAATAGAGTTTAAAATATAAAAATTATACTGCCTGTATGCGTTTAAAAGGATTTAGCGTGCATTTTTTGCACGAATTTCGAAACTGGTTTTAGCGTTAGCCACGTCTTTTTTGTGGGTTTTGTTGCAAAATGATATACAATATGAATAATGTATTACTAACAAATAACAGCTTTGTAGTACTAAAAGTGTCTGGGTCAAACCATGGACAGACATGGCGGAACTATAAGGGTTCCTTGTTGACTACGGAACTCTAGAAAGGTGAAAAAACTGTGTAACAATTTAATTTATCTTATCTTAATTGGTACTTTCAAATGTACTTTCATTCAATAGATCTTGGGTTTGATAAACCCAACACACTCAGCTGTTCGAATATTTATGTTTACGGTTCAAGCCAGCAAAAACCGCCGAAATAATCACGTTTCTGGTATGGGGTCTCTTAAGTATGTTATTTTGATTGGCCCGTGTGGTTGCCGGGTTAAAATAGTGCCACTCCATGTCTTCCCGTGGATGTTGCAAGAGGCGACTTAGAGAATAAAGGCTTGTAGTATTGTTAGGCGATGGGCTTGTAACCTGTCACTAATACACTAGTAAACATCTCAGCCTACTTGTGCAAAATGTGGTTACAGTATTATTAACATGTCTTTTTTGAATTGTTGGTATTTTTGTAGCTCTGCCAACCCCACCCTAGGAATGAAGGCGTGATGTTATGTATGTATGTACATAACGGGGAAAACTCCAGATAAACTATGTTAATAACATTCATAGTCATTCCGTACGCAGTATCTATTCTCTACGCTTACAGTCCAATTAAGTTTAGGTTACGGCTCCAGCCATACTGCGATTAAAGCGTAATGGAGCGAGTTTCGTAATCAAATTATCCGTGCACCGGATTAGCTTCCTTTGTTTCAAAGATGGCTGCCGATATGAACTTTTCAACAGTGTGCCATATCATATCACACTAGGAAACATGCATGAAAAACAGAATTGAGTTTCATATACGACTTAGGAAAAAAAGGTAATAAAAACATAAAACGCAATACACTAAGTTTTGACTCGTTTATTAAGATTTTATATACAATTAAATAACATACTTACATTATATCACACCTTCATTTCCGGAGAAGAACAACTCTAAAAAACTTTTTTATTATTATATAACCATATTTCGCACAATCAGGCCAAGAAGTTTACTACCTCTAGTGTATTAGTGACAGTTTGCAAGCCCATCGCCTAACCTACAAGCTCTTATTCCCTTAGTCGCTTCTTACGACATCCACGGGAAGACATGGAGTGGCATTATTCTTTACCGGCAACCACACGATAATTGTTTCGCGTATTCAGTTGTTTCTTTCATAGCACTTTCCAGAGAGTGTAGGAATAGAAAACATGCATGTTCCCTATTGCATGGTATAGAGTGAAGTACGAAACCTGCTACAAAATAAAAGTATTCGTCATTTCGAATAGAAATAGAAAAGTAGCTCGTTTCCAGCCCAAGGAGTTTCTGTTACCTATTGCTGCAATGCTAACACAAATGGCAGTATCTTGGACAAAACTCTTGTAGCAAATGCAACCTTATTACCAACAAAATAGGATTGAATCTGCTTTCGCCATTGAATTTGAGGCCTAGGAGGGTAGCGTTGCTGCTGGGGTACTAGAGTAGGGTAGGGTCGACCGTCCGGCCGCTTAGGTAAGTAAATTTTAAACATTTTAGATAACTATATCGTTCTCACAATGCATCTTGTCCAGGACTATCTGTTATTTGACCGCCAGATCAAACATAACCCTCTAATTATGGTTATAAGAATTTACCATTGCACATAATAGATCTTTTAAAAAGCAAATACGTTTAAAAACCTTTGGAAAATTTTAACTTTATGCGTGGCAGTAAAATTAAAATACTTGAAAAACTGAACTTGTGGCAACAATTTGATAAAACAAAACTAAAATTACTGCAGCAGACGTTTCTATTAAAACTCGAGAGATTTCATATGAAGAAAATACAATATTTTAAGAGAAAATGTTATATCCATTTATACTAGCGAATAAAATGATTACAGGAGATTAATTACCAGAATTTACATTCGATGCTTTCAATTTGAATTTAAATCTCCCACTCTCTCTCAAGTAATTAAACTGTAACTGTGTACCTAAATGAAATTAAACAAATACATTTTATTTTCATTTCTCGTTTATCTCGCAAACTGACTGAAAACACTACATTAAAACGATAAAACAAAAAGTTAAATACATCTCTAATACCAAAATCATTTAAATTGTAACTTATCAACGTGTCAAAACACTTTTCTGACACATTGTTTGTTAAACACATAAAGCTGCAGCAACCGCTAGCGACGTATTTGAAAATAAACACGCAAATAATAATATGTGCATTTAGAACGAAACACTAGCGATTTTAGAATTATGTTTTGCATATGGATTACAGATAACGATTTAGAATGACAAGCACTGTGGTATTCGGTTATTACAGGAATATTAGTTTAAACTCTGCAAATTACCTAAAACTGGAGTTGACGGCATTTACAGAATCGGTTTTTCACGTTTCACTGGAACTGAAACCTGACATTTTGATTTGCAACTGTTTGTAACATCTGTAAAATCACCAGTAAATTTAGGCTATTCTTCTTTCAACTAAGTTAAATGTTAGTTCTTAAGGCTTCACTGCTTTTTATTTAATATTCATTGTTTTATATAATGGTAGGTAAAGTATTATAATTATCATAAGCAATGTTAAAAAAGACTGAATTGAGTTTCTTTTTAGTAGTGGTCTCCACTTGGGAAGCGCTGATAGATTTATGACGTAAAAATGCCTTTTAATTTTTAACAATAAATAAACATCTTATATTTTATATTTTCAAAGACTGACCGTTCAAAACATACAAACATACATTAAATTACGCCTGTTTCCCAGAGGGGTAGACAAAGACCAATTCTTTCCACCTGCTACGATCCTGACATCTCTTTCGCTTCTTCCACACATACATCGAGTCATGCATGCAAGCCTGTTTTGGGTTTAAGAGATTCGCCTTTTTTTCAGTATTTCTCCAAACATGTAAATAAAAATTGCATGAAACCGTAACCGATATTGATTATCTTTGATCTAACACAAAACGTTCAACTGACAAGCTTACATCGGCGACGCACAGATAGTATGCGGTACCCTTTGGGATTGGCTACGCATTTGCTATATGTATTTGGCATATCATTATTTATATGGGCTTAAGAGCCCATTAACTATTCGGTGGCTTGCATGTACGTTTGCCTTCTTGGTGCCATAAAGGGGCATTAGTTCTTGTATCTATTAATGTTCATTAAAAGCCATTAGCATTAAGGTTGCGAGCGAATTTTATTTGATTTCTTTCATTTGTGTTTGTTATTCAGTAACTATGTTTATGTAACCTTCCGCGGTTTCACCTGATGGTTCAAACACTGAGTTGGAACCATTTCATGACTACATTCTTCTTGTACGTAGTTCTCAGTTCTTGATTGGCGTTTGTCTCGAATTTTTCATAGTCTTTAGTTTTTTTTTCTTTTCCCGCTAATACATACATACTATTATATTTGATAATTTGTCCTTCTCCTGAATCAAATCCAATTGAAAACCAAAATCATTTCATTTTGAAAATTCAAGAACTTCAATCATCTTCATAGGTTTTATTAGAAGTAACCAACAATATTTGGTAACACATTTTAAATAATACAGATGTATCCTGAATGTAAAATAATTATAACTAACAATATAAATAAAAGAAAAGACCACCTTAAAGTCATTACATCACGAGCAGGTGAGCTCAAAGAACTGGCAAAAGAAAACCATTAAGAGTTTCAAGATCGTACTTCAGCTAAAAAAATACGTAGGAACGTGCAAAGTGCAAACCGCTTGCCAGCAAACCAGAAAGGAATTTGATTTAAAGGAATTAGTACTAGACTTTACCTTTATTTTATAAACGTATTACAAAAGTCAACTTGGACGGCATTTTTTCTACAATGAGTCAAGATAATTTGGAAGAAAATGTATTGTAAGTTATTGACATAAGAAATCCGAATAATGAGGTCACGTCGTGGTACCAACCATAACTTAAGAACTGGATACACGTAACTAATTTGGATATATAAACTGGGCCTCTATTCAGGTGCGTTAAAACGATATCGTGTTTGACACGTTTAAGAATCGTTTATGTCACAGTCGCCATTATTGTAAATGACATAAGAGTTATCAAAACGTTGACAATACGGAAACAGGTCAAATACGATATCGTTTTAACGCACCTGAATAGAGGCCCTGGTCAAAAACGATATCGTTAGTACCTTGTAGAATTCCAGCCCTGATCAACCTTTCAAACCAATTCGTAGAATTTGAACAACTATTATTAAAAAATAACAACTGATTCAAACAAAGAATTAACAAATTGCTATTCTTAAATTGATTTTTATTATTAACAAAACTAAAATACAGGATACTTTTGATCTATGATGCGCTTGTGAACGGTTACAATGATAAAGTTAAGATTTATAGTAGGGCGTTTTCCAAAAAAAGTGTACATAGTTAAGGAAAAAGTTAAAAAAAATTAAACTTTTTCCATTCGTCACGAAAACTGGTCATACATTTACTTACGTTAATTTTCGTGACGAAATGGAAAAAGTATTTTTTTTTTAATTTTGTCTTTAACGATGTATTTTTTTGGAAAACGCCCAGTAACAAATCACTCAGTCCTTAACTTTATAAAAAACAAAACAAATAAGTCCTGCTTCTTCGCAAAAAGGCAATTCCTCCCTAGTTTTTAAATTCAACCCAAATAAAATAAAACAATAATTGTATTTTATAAAACAAAAAATGGGTTCTTTGTTTTTTTCCTTGTCCCTACATTTTTTACTTCGAAAACCTGTATACCTCTATAACATAAATACTTTAAATGCAAAGATCACATCTATCTTCTTGCTGTAGGTCATGCAACTCCGAGCGAGCACTCCTTGTTTGCTTGACTATTTCTCTAGAAAATTCACTGTCGATCTTAGTTTTTGCAAAAGCAAGATTTACATGAAGTATTTCCAGGCTCATTTATTTTATTCCTGCAAAGATCCCGGAGAAATATATACATTAGCCTTTTGGAAGGGCATAAATAAAACTTATTTGAATATTAAAATGATCTCCATCTTGAAGCTGTCTTTACGGAGTACATGAAATCGTAGCTTTGCTTGACGAGAAACTATTCAGTAGCTTTTGAAAAGTACTACTATCGCAAGGCCAAATCATAAATGCAAACTTCAAGGCGAAGGAAAAAATGTATAATGATAAAGTTGGAGATTTTTGAAAACTGACTTTAATTATATAACTAAACGATTGACGTAAGCCGGCGACACGTCGGCCGCTTAGTAATTCAACTTGCTCTCTGATTCAATTTGTTTTAAACCATCATTTATATTGTTCAAGTTATAATAGCTCTTGTTTACCTACCTATTCTAAAAAGGTTTTGACATGAAATTACGTTACAAAAATATTTTTTAATAGCCCCGCTGCAAATTTCTGACTTTCATGGTTTTTTTTTTTAAATTTCTCGCCGTATAAAGTAAAAACCATCCTTGGACTTCAACGAACATTCGAAAAAAAGAATTGGTAAAATTGGTCCAAGCGTTGTTGAGTTATGCGCTTACCAACAAATTTTGCGATTCATTTTTATATTTAAAATAACTAATTGGTACTTATTATAATTTAATGGCGGCATGTCCCGAGAAATATATCGAATACCAATTAATAATGTTTTTTAACATATTGCCCTACACTAAAGTAAAATTAAAAGTATGTAGTTTATGACAGCAAATAAGTTATTTGTCAGGATAAAATTGTTTACACCTCTTAATGTTTCTATAACACTATTTCTCAAAAAGAAACCATATGTTGTTCACTCTTTGACGCTTGCCAAGTTCCAGAAATGCAATGTAAATCCGTCTGCGCTTCAGAAAATTGGAACCTTTGGCAAGAAATCTTATTTACTACGTTCGATTCACTACTCCGATGCATGTTTCGCAGGGTTTCTACACTTCGAAAATTTTGATTTGCAAGGTAAGGCTTCAATTATGCAGAATAATATTGCTTTAGGTGTTTGAAGAAAACGTGCTGTCACTTTCTACCTTCCAGAATTAGAAATTGATAAAAGATGTTCTGATATATTATTTTCCTGTCATTTGGTTTAAAAGTAAAATCGAAAAACGATCGAAATAATACGTTAATCCAGAGAAATGATAATTTGAAATACACCGAAAAGAAAATAATAAAATTGTCCTACCTAAATAACGTCTAAAATGGAACCATGTCCTATGGTAAAATTGACCAAATGATACAGGTCGTAATATATCTGTCCATTTATATTTACGTACACTCAAAAATATGCCTGGCAAATCACTGTGCACGTTTTCAAGCAGTAAAGATTTTTAATAATGTGCCAATGGAGCTTAAAACAGGTATATATTTTTTTTACTATCAAAGTGCTACTATAGTCTTTATAAGTTCTTTACATTCATACATACATATCATCACGCCTTCATTCCCAGAGTGTGATAGGCAGAGCTACAGTCAGAAATACCAACGACTCTAAAAATACTTGTTAATACTTCTGTCACCACATTTTTGTTTATTAAAATGTGCTAGCTTTTTTTATTCGTTCTCAAACACAATGTACATTAATTTGAAAGAAACAAAATTTTAATTAAAATAATATTAGTGCTAAAGTACTTTTTTTAACTTGGTGTATGACATTAACAGCTACGAGTAAATAATATGCCAAGGTGTAATTTTTTTTCATACCTCACCATGGTGCCAAAAATACTTTTAAAAGACACAAACACTCCAAAATTCCAAATTGACTGCTTGGTATTCCTTCTTCGGTGGCTAGCGACGTAAAATTACCATAAGCACAAAGCTGCCATGTTATTATACGAGTACAATATAATATTTTGTTCACGAGGACTCTTTTGCATGGGAATTTTTGGATATTGCTTTTTTGCGAACGAAACAAATAAGTAGAGTTTTTATTCAGACCCGTTGAATATCCAGTGCGGTTTGTGTTCTTTTAATATTTTTAGAGAAACATTTTAAATAGTACATAATCGAAAAATATATCCAGTACAAAGGAAGACGTAGGTTTATTATTAAAGAAATCCATTTTTGTTTAAATACACATATCTAAAACATAAAATAAATAAAATAAAATAATCAATTAAATGAATGTTGTCATTTAGTAAATCTACTACTTTTACTACGTTCCCGTTGTTATTACAGTATTAATGTTCTTTAATTCAATCTTTTGCTACAATACTATTTTTTTTTTGTTTCCTACATGACTTTGTACCTCTGTGCTTGCTGCATTTATTTGTATACGTTGTTTTTACGTAAAATTGTGTATAATAAATTGACAATCACATACGTGTAGATGCTTATCTGTAATTAATATTTCAATTAAAGTAATTTCAATATTTAAGAAAGTAGTATTAAATGGACCCACAGTTAATTCTTTAACGTCATTAGAATCCACTTCTTCCGCAAAAAAACTACCTTAATCCCAGCGTCTCCACCTTAAATACCCATCCAACTGAAGGAAGGCCCTCCGAGATCTAATTTTTCCGTTTCATCAGACGCGCAGCTGACACCGCCCGGTTCGTTAGTCGCTGCAGCAAATCCGATTTCTTTGAGACGGAATTAGCAATCGCTTTGAGTCGTTAACACCTGATGTTGAATATTGAAATGATGCTTGGTAGCTTTTTGCGAGGCACTTCTATGGATGGTTGGTTCTTGAATGAAAAAGTAAACAAGAAACGTATAAAAATATTATAAATTATAATGTAGAATGTAAAGTTGGACTTGGTCAAGTTTAATTACAATTCTTAGTATATTCTACAAAAATGTGTGTGAAAAAATTGTTTCATTTTTTATCTTAAGATGTATTTGTTAGCAACAGTTAAATGTGTGATTTGTAGTTAAGAAAAATCAGGGTATCTCGGGGCTCTATTTTACTCTCTAATACCTGATTGCTTTGGATATGTTATTGTATTTTTAACGTTATGATAGCTGTTATTTATTTTACAGTAATGGCAGCCGAGTCAATGTGATACCATATCAAAAGCAATAGATTGATTTTGCCTTAGCTGCCATTACTATAAAGTAAATTACAGCTTTCATAACGTTGAAAATATGATATCATTTCCAAAGCAATTAGATTATACTTTGAGCTCTACAATATGTAAATATTATATCTTATCTTCGGAATGAGAACTCATGCCATCAAATCAAGGCAAACCTTTTCTCAACTCAACGTTTCCAATAAAGCTGATTCCCCATTTCATGTATAAACATCAATTAAATGGAAAACGGGCATTAATTAGGAGAACGTTGCCAAAATAAACATTTCAAGCAAATACAGGATCCGGTTCACGATATCGAAACAGCTTAGTAATCTGGTTCACTAGTTCTCAGTGATCACGATTCATTAGGACTTGATAAAGGGCCTCGATCGCTTTGAGATATTAACACCGTTAGAAGGATGCTGATCAGATTGTTAGAGATTTGGACGATCATTGACATTAATTAAAGGTTAGGTTCTCAAGTAGTTTCTGCTTTGAGATTGATATTCAAGTTAAGGAATTATTTAAATATGAGTTCGAGCGGAATATTTGAGGGTGACGTACATCTTTGAGGGTAGTTTGTTACTAACCAGTCTAAAATAACCTGCCTTTGGTAAACCTTTGGTGGTTGGAAAATAGATCGAATGTTCAAGTTTTGTTTTAAATATGCTATTAATCAAACAGGTTACTTCGTTTATTTTTTATTTTTTAGGGTTCCGTAGTCAAACTAGGAACCCTTATAGTTCCGCCATGTCCGTCCGCAGCCTAGCTCAGAGACTCTTAGTACTAGAAAGCTGCATGAATATGCATATTAGTTACGCTAACAAAGTGGTACAATAAAATGTAAAAAAATATATTTTTGTATCCTGTACACGTAACGTGGGGATGTATTTTGTTTTTCTCGTCTACAATATAGTGTGGATAGTTCGTTGGATAGGTCTTTCAAAAATATTACCGGTTTGTAGAAACAGTTTTTAGAGTAAGTAAGCCGTTTATGAAATATTTAACTTTAAAGCGCTATTTTTTGTTACATTCAAACTTGCTAAAACTACAAAAAACAAAAATCTGAAAAAAACTTAAATGAAAGATCATATAACGAATTTTAAAGGAAGACTATCACGACTAAGTAGACATCATTGGTTCTTGAGATACAGGCGATTAAAGTGTTTATACCTACTAAAATCATCTAAGACGTCCCCAATTGACTTCAAATAGAAACTTGTTGATTTTTATGTTTGTAGTACTTAACGGCTTCGGAACCCTACACTGAGCATGGTCCGACATGCTCTTGCCCGGTTTTTATCTTTTAGGGCAGCATTATAATGGTGGTAATGCTTTTAAAAGGAAGGTCTGGCTAACGTTCCGATCGCTCCGTATAAAACTTATGCATCAGTCATAAAGTTTGATTTTCAGCAGAGTTTAATTTAATTGTATTCTTAATTTTTATTTTATGTTTAATTGCCATTTGCAGCTCATTTTTATGAGCTTATGGAATATCTAACAGCCGTGAAGTCGGAATTTTAGACAATTATAAGCACTTTAATCGTACCAGTTATCTTTATCAGCCATAGGTAGATGTTGCAAACTTTTTATTTTAATCTTTACTATTTATGATGTTGTATGTTCTACATTATGTTTTGATAAACTTTGAAAAATCTAAATAATGAGCACCACAATTTCGATTGCATCACCTAACTACTATTGAAGTTTCTTTCACGTCTCAACAAACAGACAACAGGATAAACTGCATTGCAGCATCCGACACCGACTCGACGGGGATAAATGTTCCGGAGATTGTTCCAGGAAACTTATCAAAAATCCATCCGGTCCGAACACTTTGGTCGCTTAAACTTTTATATGAAGAAACGAGAACCGAAAGAACTTCTATTTAATTTATACCTTTTTAGCGTTCCGTACCCAAAGGGTAAAACTCCGCTGTCTGTCTGTCTTTCTATCAACCAGGCTGTATCTCAAGAACCGTGATAGCTAGACAAATTATTTTTTTACAGATGATGTATTTCTGTTGCCGCTATAACAAAAAATGCTAAAAACAGACTAAAATAAATATTTAAGGGGGCTCCCATACAAAAAAAAACATTTGTTTGCCATTGTTTGCTTGATTATTTTAACGAAAACAGGTAGATGCTTGAAACATTCACAAAATTCTTCTTCTTCTGAGTCGTTCACTCTTGACAGAGTGGTCGTGGTCATGAGGGGTCGCTCCCCATTGCGGTTGCCGCCTTCGCGATCCTTCTCCACCGGTCTCTGTTGGCTGCCTGGCGAGCGCACTCTGCCACAGGGGTCTTGGTAACAGATTTGATGGTATCTGTCCACCGGGTTGGTGATCGACCACGTGGTCTCTTGCCCTCAACTCTGCCCTGAATCACCAGTCGCTCCATTGCGTTATTTTTGCGGCTAACGTGCCCAAAGAACCTGAGAATTCGTAATTGCACAAGCGACGACAGTCTTTGTTTAATGTTTAGTTCCTTAAGTATGGACACGTTAGTCCGATGGGCAGTCCAGCTTATTTTGAGCATGCGTCTCCAGCACCACATTTCCAGAGCATCGATCTTTCTTCGGTCTTGCATCCTTAATGTCCAGGTTTCCGCTCCATAAAGAAAGATCGGGAAAACCAGGCTGTTCATAAGGCGTATTTTGGTGTGTTTAGTTATCCGGCGGTCTTTCCAGATCTTATCCAGTCTTTGTGCCGCCGATCGAGTCATTGCGCAGCGTCGCCTGATTTCGGGATCACAGCTTCCGCAACTAGTAATGGTGGAGCCCAGATAGATGTAGCTGGTGACGACTTCACAGTTGGAAATCGGAGTATTATCCGGGTTGCTTTCGTTTGCTCTATCAACCACCATCATCTTTGTTTTGTCGCGGTTCAGGGCGAGTCCAAACTTTAGGCTAGTAGCTTCGAGTATTTTCAGCAGACTACTTATATCCTCCTTAGAAGACGCAAGAAGAGTTGTATCGTCTGCATACCTTAGATTGGATATCATCCTGCCCCCGACTGATACACCTTTATCCCAGTCCTCCAGAACAATGCGCATAATGTATTCGGTGTAAATGTTGAACAGCAAGGGCGATAGTATACAGCCCTGTCTGACACCGGCTTCCGTCTTGAAGGATCCAGAATCGACACCATCCAAGCGCACACATGCTGTTCCGTCTTCATAAAGGCTTCTGATGAGATGCACCAGATGGCGAGGCACACCCATCTGCAGAAGTATTTCCCACAATTTGGACCAGATCACGGTGTCAAAGGCTTTACTAAAGTCAATGAAGCAGAGGTAGAGCGGCTTACAAAATTCTCGGGATTTCTCGATAATTTGTCTCAAGATGAGTATTTGCTCTCGAGTTCCACGACCCTTGACAAAACCCGCCTGTTCCGGAGCTATTTCGCAATTTAAGTAAGCCTGTAGTCTGGTGTTCAATATATGCAGGAGTATTTTGCTTCCATGAGATATTAGGGAAATTAAACGGTAGTTGCTGCACTTTTTAGTTGACCCCTTTTTGTGAAGAGGTATAAACAGTGACCTAGCCCAATCCGCGGGCCATTTCCCAGATTCCCAGATTCTAGAGCATATGCAGTACATTATGTCTACTCCAAAATCTCCCATAGCTTTGATGATCTCTATGGGTATCTCATCGGCACCCACCGCCTTACCGCATTTGAGATGGTCAATCGCAGCTCTTATCTCATCTTTCAAAATTGGAGGTTCGTGGTTGTATACATCAACCACCGGAAGATCCGACACAGTAGAACCGCTCGAAAACAAAGAAAGACAGTAATCTCTCCAAACCTCTGTTATCGCCTTAATCTCCGTCACTGTATCCCCCGCGGAGTTTTCGATGGTCCAGGTCTTCGGTTTGAACTGTCTGGTTATAGTCTTGATCTTCGCATACAAGTCCTTGGTCTCATACTTTTCGCTATGCCGTTCCACTTCCGCACAGATGGATTTTAGCGCCAAATTGCGGTCCTTCCGACAAGCGGCTTGAATTTTGGATCCGTATCTATTCAGTTCTTGAAGAGTAACGCCTTTTGTTTTTAGTATTCTACGTTCTTCGATCAGTGCCCAAGTCTCATCCGACATCCAGTGTTGCTTTTTACCTTTAAACGGTTGTGGTTGTGACCGAGCTACAGAGTCGACTATAAGCTTTCTAGCTTCCTGCCACAGCACCTCAGGCGAATGATTTGAGTCAGGAGACCAATTTTGTTGCTTGTCTTGCAGTATTCTGTGAAATGAGTCCTTGTTCGTAATATTTAATCTCTTGGAGCTTCTCTTTTTGATGGAATTGCGCAACTTCAGCTTAAGGTCACAAATAAGGAGTTGGTGGTCCGAGAGACAATCGGCTCCAGGCAGAGTGTGGGCATTGGAAATTGAACTTCTCCATCTTTCTCGGATCATTATATAGTCAATTTGATTTTTGTGCTGGCCATTAGGTGATATCCATGTAAATAGTCTCCTCGGATGGTGTTTAAAAACTGTGTTCATAATGGTTAGTTCATTCTCCGCGGCAAACTGAATGAGACGGTCACCCCTGTCGTTTCTGACACCCAATCCGTGCTGTCCAACTATATTACGCAGTCCTGAATCCATTCTGGTGTCACCAACCTTTGCATTAAAGTCCCCCAAAATAATGACGAGTTCTTTTTTTGGAATCTGGGAAATGCAGGCCTCTAACTGATTATAGAAGTCCTCTATGATATCGTCTGAAGCGGCGGATGTGGGTGCATAGGCTTGTATAATATGGAGCGGAGTGGGTGATGCGCTGAGTTTTATAGATATTAGGCGCTCGTTGATAGCATTATATCCCAAAACCGATCCGCTCCATTGTCTTGAAATAACTATGGCTACTCCTGCAAAGCTATTGCTGGCATCTCCAGAGAAAAAGATGGAGTGTTTCTCCGTATCAAAATGGCCGCTGTCCTTCCAATGCGTTTCACTAACGCCCGCAATAGCAATGTGGTGCCGCTCGAGCTCATGGTCCAAGATTTAGAAAATATTGTTGTACATTTACTTTAAGAATAAATAATTTAACTAAAATAAAATAAATGTTTAAGGCTCCCATATAAGAAACGTGATTTTTTTGCCCTTTTTTGCTTGATATTAATAACGGCAGCCGGTAGAATAATATACTGTCTAATGCTGTAAGTATAGATAATGGTACGGAACCCTTCGTTCGCGAGTCCAACTCGCACATGGCGGGTTTTTTTTCCTGGCATGGAGAAGGCAAACGAGTACACAGGCATCTGATGATAAGTGGTATAATAGACCCATAGAGATATGAATTCTCAAAACTACAATCCTAAGATTGTAATCCTAAGACTCCAAATGCCTTGCCAGTCCTGAGGACTACGGTGAAATACCTTTTTGCTAGTAATTTCACTACGCGATCACTGCTTAAGATAAGATGGTACGAGGCTCTACCACCACAAAATTTTGGGGTATTATCTGTTTCGTAAAAATGTAAAGTATATGTTTTAAAATAATTGAATTGGCACAAAGATTAAGCAATGCCATTCAACGTGGCAATGTTGCACCAATGCTTTCAGCATTTTGGGATGACGATGCCTACTGGGTAGCGGTTTGTTAGATTAGTAGTTTTAAGTAAGTCTGTACGTTCTTTTGTTAGTTTTTATTGTTTTATTTCTCTTGTTGAGAAAGGTTTTTTTTAAGTAATATTGTGTAGACTGTTGAATTATGGAACAATAAATAAAAGTAATATATTGGAAAACAATGCCGTCATTAACACACCCGTTATATTCCACAACATTGAATTCGGTCATCGAATCACATCATTAATTTTCGCTTCACGTCATTTCGTTTTATTTCACCGATAACGATCTCATTTAAAATGGCAATTGGTTATTTCGAATCATCAGCATTATTTTGGAAGCATTACATTTTCCTTTATTATTATAATTATTTATCGGAAAACATCAAGGGGTCAGTCAGTTATGTAGCCGTATAATTTTACAAAATAAAATGTATTAATATTATAAATATGTACATACATATATACATGAAATCACGCCGGTTTACCAGAGGGGGAGGCAGAGACCACTTCTTTCCACCTGCTACGATCCTGACAAATCTCTTTCGCTTCTTCCACATTCATACGTCGAGTCATGCATGCACGTCGGCTTCGGGTACTTAAGACTAGGCCCTTTTCCAGAATTTCTCAGATTTATTTAAGATAAGTTTTCCGTGTGGTTGCCAAGTTAGAATAGTGCCACTACATGTCTTCCCGTGGATGTCGTAAGAGGCGACTAAGGGAATAAGGGCTTGTAGTAGTGTTAGGCGATGGGCTTGCAACCTGTCACTAATACACTGGTAAACATCTTAGCCTGATTGTGCAAAATGTGGTTACAGAATTATTAACAACTTTTTAAGAGTTGTTGGTAATTCTGTAGCTCTGCCTACCCCACTCTGGGAATGAAGGCGTGACTTTATGTATGTATGTATGTAATTCAAAAAGCACGCTTAAGGCGGCCCCTTCCAACGCTTCCATTCACTTTTGTACTGTAAGTATATCTCTTTTGTCAATCTTCTTTCATCCATTATTTCCGAATGACCAAACCATCGAAACGAGCCCTGTTCAATCTTAGTTCCAACATCTTCTTTCAGTCAACATTTATCTTTGATCTTTTCATTCTTTACTCTATCAATCTGTTTCACAACACACACTATGCAAAGAGCGCATTTCAGCTGCATTTATACGACTTTCATGCTTGTCCTGCCGCACCCAACAGTTACTAACAGTGAACAGGGCCTCTATTCAACTGCGTTATAACGATATCGTTTTTGACCTGTTTCCGTATTGTGAACGTTTTGATAACTCTTATGTCATTTACAATAATGGCGACTGTGACATAAACGATACTTAAACGTGTCAAGCACGATATCGTTTTAACGCACCTGAATAGAGGCCCTGCCAGTCTAAAGTATTTTGTAAATAATCTAATCTTAAGTAATCACTGGGCTTTATGTATATTTGCGCTGTAAGTGGCCCGATTTGACAGCTGTCAGCTCAATACAAATTCTGTGTTTAATATGAATCTGAGGTTATATTTTGTACTACGTTGACAACTGTCAAATCAGGTTTCTTACAGCGCGACTACACTAGTATCCCTACTAATATTATAAATGTAAAAGCGTGGATGTTTGTTCCGCTTTCACGCAAAAACTACTTGACGAATCATCATGAAACTTTGTACACATATTCTGGGAGGTACTAGAAGTAACAAAGATACTTTTTATTAAAAATATATTTTTTACGCCCGTGTGGTTTCCGGGTTAGAATAGTGCCACTCCATGTCTTCCCGTGGATGTCGTAAGAGGCGACTAAGGGAATAAAGGCTTGGCGATGGGCTTGCAACCTGTCACTAATACACTAGAAAACATCTCAGCCTACTTGTGCAAGATGTGGTTACAGAATTATAAACATATCTTTTTAGAGTTGTTGGTATTCTGTAGCTCTGCCTACCCCACTATGGGAATGAAGGCGTGATGTTATGTATGTATGTATGTATATTTTTTACACAAATAAAAAAAAATGTGAAGGAAAATAAATTGCAGCGGGCGAAGCCGCAGGCGGGTCGCTAGTATAGCCCATAATTGTACAATGTGTACTGGACTATCTGCTTAGTACATTCTTGCGATTTTTTCTTAAGAATTGATGCCCAAAATCAAATGAACTAGGCCCGTTTTATTTAAAAAAAAGTGTCTTTAGTCTGTTCATCCGTTTGGGAGCTAAAACGCCAAGCCACACACACAGTTTGGCGACATTTAGACTAAGGTACTATTTAAAAATCTATTTACAATAATAAAAAATAAAAAATGCCTCTTTTAGATAGGGTTCAGAAAACACAGATTTGACTTAATAAAGTGAATACAAATGATACTACTTAAATTACACACATAGTAATACAATGGACGCGACTTTTAAGAAGCGTCCAGACTCAAATGTAACATTATATCGACAACTAGCTGTATCCCGCGACGTCGTTCGCTTAGAAGTTGCTTATCGCTTTTCCTCAGCAACTATCAAATTTTTCGTGATAAAAAATACCCTACGTCCTTCCCCGCGACTAAAACTATCTCCATACCAAATTTCATGTAATTCAATTCAGCGGTTTATTTGTGAAAGTGCAAGAAACAGAGTAACTTTTAGTATAGATGATTTGCGTCAATTTTGAAAAATATGTAAAGCAAACTAATTCAGTAACACCTAAATACAATAGTATAATTTTTTACTAAGCTCTACAAGTTTCACTTCTTTACGGTATGAATACTGCGGCAGAACTTTCGCAGTAGCGCGAAACGTCTTTATGGCTTAGAGCAGTAAATTGATATTTATTCAAAATCCCTCCTTACACTTGGCAGTTTAAGTTCAGTTTTAGTGGAGCTTTTTGAAGCTTTTATAGTGTGTCATGAGATAAATTTACGTTTATTGTGTCTGGAACTTTAAAAATTTCAAGTTGATATTATGGGAGCAACAACATATATTTTGGTATTCAGTGGCGGTTTCAAATTTGTGTAGGTGCTTATTTTATTTCCTGCTAGACGCTAAAGTGAAATTGTATATTATTCTGTCTTTGGAGATTATCAGCCTCAATATTTCATCTTTTAAGTCATTCTAAAAAAGCATTTCAATAACAGGTTGTAGTGCAGTTTTTTTTTTTTTTTTTCTATTAATGAGAAGGCACACGAGCATTCAGGCCACCTGATGGTAAGTGGAATCTGAGACCCATAGACATTTGAATTATCAAGACCATAATCCTAACACCTCAAATGCGTTCGTTGCCAACCCTGAGGACTAAGATGGAATGCCTCTATGCTAGTAATTTCACCGGTTGTCTTATCCCCACGCCGGAACACAACAATGCAAACACTGTTGCTTGGCGGGTGGTTAATGGTGGTTAATAGTGGTTAATGGTTAAGATGGTGGTAGCGATCCGGACGGACCCTGCACAGGGTCCTACCACCACTAAACCACTACTAATACTACGACTAAAATGAGTTTTACGCGATACTATTAATAATAATATTCTACGTTATGATAGACATAATATTTTAAATTGATATCTTTACGACTCACGGGACTATAGGAGTACTTTAAATGGAATACATGGAGTCGAAGGATGATATATTAATAATTGGCCATATAAATTCAATAATACATAATAAAAACATAAATATGTTAATTCAGTAAATAGACCGCATGAACACTTTCAAACTTCAAAATTCTACCAGTGCTTCCCGAGCGGAGAACACTGCTAAGAAGAAACGCCGAAAGAAACTCAACTTTACTATCAGTTATTCTTTAAATATTGTTTATAGCTTTGATGAAACTATAGCGATGCCTGCCTAGCCAATGCTAATTACTTTGGTTGAAATGGCAGACGGTGACTCACCAACTCAATTAAATAAACAAAACTTACTTCATTACTTGTGGTAATTTTAAGATAAAGAAGGCAAATGAAATGTTATTTTACTCATCCGTTCCAGAAATACAATTCTGTACAACTAACAAGCACAAACCCAGCTGGCCGAGCGATACTCGATTAGTTTCTACTATTTTGTGCCCGACTGTTTTGCATTTGGTCCACGCATCCCGGCACATTGTCTGCATCCGCTCCCAAATTTACTGCTCTAAAAACTAGAGATTAAACTACGTGAATTATTCCAATGTTAACCCTAAAATTTAGTGAAATTCTAGACCGGGTTAAAGGTATCTTTTGTAACAGTTGGTTGTATTATATTTAAAATTTTCACTGAGTTGATTTGAGCTATGTTTTAAAGCTAGATAAATTTGATCAGTTCTACAGAAAATCAACTATGACAGCATTAAAGAGGAAAATATTTCACCAAAACTAATTTTAAACATAACAAAATAAATCCCAAAAACTATTTAAATCCATGTAATACTAATAACTAGCTAAAATAACAAAATTTATTCCAACTTACTCGTAGGCTATAAATTTGATAGAACATAATCTCGGTAAGCCTGAAAGCTAGAGACGAACGTGTACACAAAATTATGACATGAGCCGAATCAAAATCCTTCCAAGAGACCCCTCAGTTAATTACATACACATAACTATCCAGACGTGTTCAGACATGCAATCCATTAAGAACTTGGCAAGTCGTCAACGGAAACCTCCAGCAAGAGCCTTTAGACACTGTTCCCTCTGCCAATAAATCAATCGAACGGTCTGACGATGGAAAATAAAGCTTTTGCTTAGCTATGCAGTATCTCTATTAAATAACATTAGGTCTACAACTGATCGTCAATATTGCAATTTACTTTCTTTTGTTTTCGGTTACAGCTTTATTATTCGAGGGTTGCTTTAAAAAGAAAATATTTAAACAGATTATTCTCAGGGTTGGAGTATTGCACCATTGCAATAGATACACTGTAGTTTAATACACTTGTCTAGTGTTGATGTTCGAGAAAAAGTAATGGATTTCATCTCTTGTCTCTGGAAAAACAGTACAGGGGGGTTATCTTGACATGGCTATTCATTAAACTGAGAGAAAATAACAGAGTTAACTGCTATAGCTCTATAATTTACGCTCGCCGTATTTTTTTTACAATAATAAATAAGGGAACTATCTCAAACGAATTGACCTAGTCTCGAACTAAGCTATAGGCTTATACTATGGATACTAGACAACGATGAACTTACTTATATAGAGAAATACATACTTAAATAGATACATAGAAAACATCCAAGACTCAGAAACAAATACTCGCGCTCATCAAATAAATATATGCCCCTACCGGAATTTGAACCCGGAACAGCTAGCTTCGTAGGCAGGGTCACTACTAACGAGGCTAACGTGCCGTATAATGAACTGTATAAACCCCCCAGATATTCTCTTAAAAAATATATTTGTTTGTACTTCTCTCTTACTCACTGTCTTAATTATATTTTTATGCGAGTTTAACCGACATATCCGAACCAGAAAGACTTTAAAGACCTATTGCACTGTATTCTACTCCTCATTTTCAAAATCTTAAACTTGCTATTACCTATTTTGATTACATTCCACATTATGTGGCATAAGATCTCAAGGTATTAAGTAATTTTAAAGTTTTGAAAATTACACAAAACTAAAAACTTACCCGTAATCATTTGACTAGCAGTCGTGAGCAGCTTCACTTCGTTCTCGTCGTTTTGAGTCTCCAGTCGCACAGTGACGTTGAGTGGTTCCAGTTCATCACCAGCTCTCCCGTGAAGAGTAACCAGGACGGCTGTGGTCTTCCCTGGAACTGCTACTTCTGGTGCGACCACTGAGAAGCCACTGTTGAAGAAAAGTTTTAATTACTGGATGTCTTAAAAAACATCGAAAATTAGTTTATACATCGTAGTTAGAGCAGTGAAATGACATTGTTGGGTGGATTTAAAGATTTTTAAAAAAAATACATTAAAAAAAGACATCATTGGGAGAAAGATTCATCATTCATTAAATTTAAGAGCCGGGTTCTTGTCGGTGGAGTAATTGCCACTTTTCTCTATCCTGTGCCAGCCTTTTCACCTCCTGATACGACACGACATTCGCCTTCTGTATTATTTGGTTGAAGTATGTGAGCCTAGGTCTTCCTCTTCCTCTTTTTCCTTCGACTTTACCCTCCAAAATGTTCAAAAAGAAACTATCGTGCCGCATCAAGTGGCCCATCATCTTTCCTTTTCTACATGCTATAGTTAGGAGAAAGTTAGTTGGGAGAAAGATAAAAAAATATATTTAGCAACGGGCCCAAGTTTGTTGGAAGATATGATAAACTAATTTCAAAATATGGCAGAGCTAGAAGTGCGAAATATTTTCATATCTTTTAAAACAGCAGATCTTGAAGAGATAGCCATTAAAAAAATAGAAAAATAAGTTACAAAAGTAGATTAGCCATATTCAAACAGACTTTTTTTTAATAGCTTACCATACATACATTTTACCCACCGTGAAACATTTTACAAAATAGTACAAAATTCTAAATTCGCGGAACCAAAACTCAATTGAAATAAACCAATAAAAAAGACAACAGAAAACAAACGAAACCCTGACCAAAACATTGTGCAAAAAATGCGCGAACACGTCCCTGTATTATTTGCTCCTATATTTACAGTATACAGAAGACTAAATATAGTCTTTCCTGTTTGAACGTGTCGCTTGTCGTCGCTTGTTTGCGTTTCCTGATACTGTTTTGTTAGTTATAAACTGTGGAATGAACCGGGATCTTCATTAGAATTCCCATTTGCAACTATCTCTTTGTTTTGTTTGAGAGTGTCTACGTTTGCCGCGTCGACACAGAAAGGGCTCATGAGCCATTTGTTGTGTGCTTTGTGGCAGGAGCGCTACTTTGGTTTAGTTTGAGGTGTGGCTTAAAATATAATGAGACGTTGAGCGCTAATAATACTGCCAAATCTAGAGGATTAAAGTGGAAATCTTGAGCGTAGACTTAGGGTGTTATTTTGAGTGATTTCACGAACGATTTAACTTTATAAATTCTAATTTGGTTTCGTTTGATACCATCACTTACTTAAGATTTATCTAGAATAATCAAGTACGTGGGATTTACTTCAATATTGGTATGATTGGTTTGTTTAGCTTACTGAATAACATAACATCTTATAAATATTGAAATGTAATCATCTGCCATAGGCGTTATTGGCATTATAAACCCATGCTGTTGAATAAAGCAGTTTTTTCTTGTTACTGTATCCATACAAAAAAAACACAAATTTACATGTTTATTATCTTGCATTTACTTCTTTCCAATTGTAAAAAATCTTATGAATCTATTACTACGTTTGATATATTATGTAGAAGCACAAACAACCAAACAACATACTTTAACATTCAAAACTTAGTTAGGATACCTAGGATTAAATGAGATTTCACACCATTATCATTTGCGTGAACTGTCAAAGGATGAACAAGGGTTTCGCGAACAAAACCAAAGGCAAATTGGGCAAACTTATCCTTCAAAAAGCAAGGGACCAAGTTTCAAATTCCAGCAAAAATTTTCCTAGACGAATGAACCCATAATGTCTCTATTTGATATGGGTTGCAGTCGGTGTGTCGTACACATATCCTGGGTGAATTTTCCCTTGGAAACAAGTATTTTATTTATTTGGCGAATGTATATCGTAATGTATATGCAATTGGATACTTCAAGCGACGTTGTTTTCATGTGACAGTTTCTTATTGCTTGCGATGCGTTAGACACATGACAAATGATACTGTTGCTATTTATGTCTGAGAAGTAATTCGTTTCAGCTGAAGCAAAATGCTTTACTTGAAGTTGAATCATCACGATATTGTGTTCAATAAAGAGTATTGTATTGTATTGGGAGACAATGTCACACAAATTGACAGTCCCAAACCTTAAAACTAGGCTTGTAGGTGTAGGTACTATGGGTACTTAAATAGATAAATATATAATTGAATACATAGGAAACATCCAAAACTCAGAAACAAATACACGCGGTCGTCACACAAATATTTGCCTGGGATTCGAACCCGGGACCGATAATTGTAATATTGATTTTAGAGTCTGCGATAAAAAAAACTTCTGTCAAGATTTTGTTGCTTTATCGAGAAGTATTAGAGTTAAGTATTTTGTTACTATCTTAAAACATAAAATAATTAAAACTTTTTTAATAGTTTTCTCTCAGAAACTACGAATGATTGCCCGTGAAAACTAAAAAAAATAAACTCATAATTATTTTACATTTAAAACATTGTAAAAGGTATTAATTCATTACTCTCCTTATTTTTTCTGTCATTATGGCCAAGATTTTATATCAATTTACTTCTGTCCGTGACTTCGTCCACGTAGATTTAGATTTTCGTTATTCCCTCGGGAACTTTATTTTTTCCAGGATAAAAAGTAGCCTATGTCTATCCAGGGCATAATAAGCTTATCCACTTCAAATTTCATCCAAATCTGTCAAGCCGTTGCATCGTGAACGAATAACAAAGAAACACACACACAATCTTTCACATTTATAAATATTTGTAGGATGAGCGCATCTTTAACCGTTATTGTACCTTTACACGTTGTCCCATCCATGGGTAACTAAAAAAAAAGCGGCCAAGTGCGAGTCGGACTCGCCCATGAAGGGTTCCGTAGCAGCAAGTAACATAATATAAAAGTTCGTTGTAGCTTTGATCAATGTGTTTATGACGTATTAAAAAAAACTACCTACTAGATCTCGTTTAAACCAATTTTCGTGATTTTAGTAACCTCAATATCATTTTTGAACACCTATCCATAGATACCCCACACGTATGGGTTTGATGAAAAAAAAATTTCGAGTTTCAGTTCTAAGTATAGGGAACCCTTAAAATTTGTGTTTTTTTCTATTTTTGTGTGAAAATCTTAATGCGGTTCACAGAATACATCTACTCACCAAGTTTCAACAGTGTACTTCTTATAGTTTCGGAAAAAAGTGACTGTGACATACGGACGGACAGACAGACAGACATGACGAATCTATAAGAGTTCCGTTTTTTGCCATTTGGCTACGGAACCCTAAAAACTACCGTGGTTATTACGTTTCACAGACTTAATACCAATTTCACCATACGATGTTAAATTTAATCTCTAATCTACAATTGTTAAGGCTCTAATCGTCTGTTAAGTGGTTAACATCGTATGGTGAAATTGGTACTTAGCTCTGCAGTTCATTTTACAGCAAAGGATAGAGCTATATAAATGCCATAGCTCACCATAAAATAAACTGCATAGCTATGTCACAGTAACCCCAAGGTACTAAAAAACATTGCAATAAAAAATAATTAACGTTTGTATGAACTTTGTCCATAGTGTCTGTTGGATTTACATTTAACGTGAGGTATATTCGGGTCATACACAGATTTAGGTTTACGTCTTTCCTGTGGACACACCGAAAGTTAACGTTTTGAAGGCCTAATTTTCTGGCAATGCCAATTCCCGCAAAAACGCCGTCAGGACTGCTTTAGACCTATCATGTAAAAACATAACTTATATACACACAAGCTTTTAACTATTCACCACAGGAGAGAACACTTTTGTTTTTAAGAGTGTGTATGACCCATTCATCACTACGCTGTTACAGCTCATGTTACATGTGTTATAGCTCAATCATTAAAGCTGTGGACCATACACGCTGGCCTAACCTAAATATTGCTCCTGCGTATTGGTAAACAGACCATTAAACGAATGTCGTCTAGCCGTCAATGGTCTTACGGCGTGCTGCAGTGGATTTTCCATTCGGGAGCCTTCGCATCGCATTATTCGGTCTAGCAAATAATGATCTATTGATCACTAGTCACAGGGATAAACGACCTTACAACAACTGTAGTAAGCGTTAGGGTGATCAAATAGATAGTGACTTTAAATTGAAAATTGTAAGTTTTGCAACTGAAAATCGCTTCAATAAACATTTGTATGTTAAATTTATAGTTAATTTGCGAGTTATTAATTAACAACATTTCTTCTTTCTAATTTCTTATTTCTGCCAAATGCATGGAACATTTTAATAATTAATTGTAAATGGCGATGCATTTACAGTCTTCAAATAGAAAGAAGTTTTGTCTTATTAAAGAAATTTGATGTTTCATTCATTTGCAGAAAATGAACGTCTTTAAGATGAATGCAGGAACTGATAAGTGATAACAAATATTTCAAAAGCACTATTTAAAGTCTGAATTTAAACACGATTTTAAATCACAAAACAATAGTGGAAACTAAATCCCAAAACAATTATCCGAACTCACTCAATAATGAGGGCCGGAACATCCAACTTCGCGATACGGATGGCATTATTGTACGTCAGAACGAATTCGAACGACAAAAGCGAACGAGTGGACTCTACGAAGTCCGACTCATCGATAAACGCTTCAGATGTGATTGCTTCTGTGGCTTTAATTTATACCCAAGCACGCGCAAAATCGGGGGACAAAGATGATTCAATATTTGGTTTTCACCCCCGACCCAAAAAAGTTTCTGTTTGAAATCTTCAACTGTGAGTGTGTGTCTATTTGTGTGTTCTTTACTGTCTATGGTTCGATCAGGTTCACTGATTTGGAGGAAACTTTTATTCATTAGTTATCGGTTCTGAAAAGAGTTTGAGTATTCATGTCTGGGCCTCTATTCAGGTGCGTAAAAACGATATCGTGTTTGACACGTTTAAGAATCGTTTATGTCACAGTCGCCATTATTGTAAATGACATAAGAGTTATCAAAACGTTGACAATACGGAAACAGGTCAAAAACGATATCGTTATTACCTTGTAGAATTCCAGCTCAGGACGTGTTTTTCATTTTTCGATTTAGACTTCGTCTCTACTTTGATCTAGAAAGTACAAAAATATTATGGTAAGGTAAGATGACAACTTTGCTTTGACCAAATCAGTATTATTTTCCTAGATCAGCGAAAAAAAACCCTCTCTGAAAGTTTTCATTCATGACGATTTTATTGCTATAACTCTGAAGTATAAACGAGAAAATAAACAACAGTGGCTTATTTGCCTCAATTAGTTTCACATTAAGGTTAGTTGAGAGATGATTCAACATGTAGGTTATTGCATTATTCTCCAAAATAATTGAAACAAAGATATTTATAAGTACTCGTATTTCTGGGTACTGTAATGAAACCTCTCGAGTTTTCAGCACCTTTTCTCTTAGACATTTTCGTGAACCAATTTAAAATATTTTTCTTGAAATTTCTACATCATAGCTCCTCTCCCCAACCTAACACTTAAGGGTAGTTTGTAGCACCTTGTCCAATATATTTTTAAGGCAAACCCTTATATTTCCAGCGGTTGAACGCCAGTAAAGTGGCGTACGCGCGTGACTCCATTGTTCTCAGAGGCTTACGCTACTCGTTTTCGACTTGCTTATATTGTCCCTCTCTAAACGATGCAAAAGAAAAAGCCGCACTGAGTAAGAAACGTGAAAATGCAAGTTTTTTAAGCTGTTATAGACGCTCGAGTGGGCTTGACCAAGCAACAAACAAATAGAAAATGGTAATGGCCGATACGTGAGAGCCGAAACCGGAATTGCCTTCTGTCAGCAGAATTTAATGCAGTACCCAACGCTGGATGTTTGTACGTCAATGGGAAACGAACAGTTAATGGGTCACGCGTTTGGAAAAGGTATTTTTATATTTGGAAAGGGCTTGCGTTTGATCCTAGTTGATTTTTTGTTGGTAGGAGAATATTTTTTAACCTGACAATTTAACATTACAAATACACATTTGTTTGTTCGGATGTAATTGTGGTGAATGTTTACATGTTATCTTGGGAAAATAGAACGTTGTTGTGTAAACATCAAACAGAGTTTACATGAAGGAAATTGCAGAAAAAAATATTATTAAACAAAAGTTGGCAATCTATATCAAATGCTTTTGTAACCGACTGACTGACGGACAATACCACCTTGAACTTGAAAGGACAATGGGCAAATTTGTTTGGGCACTGTCCCCCCCCACCAACAGTAACGGGATGCATGTCTATATGTTTATAAGGACCCAAAAAAAGACAAATAACTTATTTTAGTAGCAAAATCAATGGGATTTTTTTAATGAAAACAAGGGCCAAATAAGGCAAATCATCCATATATGTGTTCATTTTCAAACAAATTCCATACGATACGATTATGGTTTTCCAAGAAAACCCCATACATCTGGTGATCGTCTCCATAGTAAAAATACATAATGTTGCTGAGATCTATTAAATGAGACATGTTTCATTTCTGTTGGTGGGGGGGGACATTTCTGCCCATGGTCCTTTGGGGGAAATATTCGATAAGAGGGTACCTAACAAACATTCCCTAATCCGTGTACTATGATGAGATCATTCTAAAATGTGCACGCATCGGTAAAAAAAAACGGGAAACCACAACAATTGTTATTTAGTTTTAAAATAAAGCTTCGTCGCAAATCTAGTGAGGAAACAAACACTAGAACTCGAAATAGGGTATATTATGAAACAAACACGACGTAACGAACACGAAGAAACTATTGTGGTGCCTAAATATAAACGGCGGGATATTGTTTTGGCAACATCTGTTGTTTCTCGGCTTTTTGTGGATCAGATGACACCCCGACAATTTACCGAATGTATATAGGGTAAGGTAGGAGAAGTAGTTAGTCATAATACGCGAGAAGTAATTTTCAGTATAGGTAGGATATTTGAGGTTAGATTGAGGCAACTGGAGTCCATTACTTGTTTTTGTCATAGTGATATTATTTTCACAGTCGCATCTAAAATATATCATAAATTCAAGTTTCCACCAATACCAAAAATACGGTGCAAAATAAAAAATAAAAAAATGAACTCTCTAAGCATAGTACAATATCGACGGTTCTGTGACTCAATCTCGTATGTTGAATTATGTCCAGTATAAACTGACACGCACTAAGTATTGAGTCACAGATCCGTCGATATGTCGAACGTGTATTGGGGAATAATACATTATAGATGCAAATGTCCATACAACGAAGGAGCTAAGCTGCCTAAATATAAACGGCGGGACATTGTCTTGGCATCATCTGTTAATTTTGGGCTTTTTGTGGATCAGATAACATTGAGATCTCGATATTTTAATATTAATTCGGTATAGTATAAATGTTATTTATCGTATAACTCTTTCTCAATTTATTGTATTGGATGTATCAATGAAAAACCTCAATGTACTTTGAATTCGTCTCCAGCTGAAATAACAGCGAAAGACTAGTAAATTTGGGGAGTACAATGTTCCTTATTAAAAGTATTCAGATCTGTGTCAATATTTGTCATAAGTATTACCGAAAAATGTGTCTCTTTAGACTGAAAAATAGTAAACTAAACAAAAGTTAAAGTCTAGTTAAAAAGGGTCATTTACGTGGCTCATTACAGCCTGTTAAATAATTCATGTGCAATAGCCGCCGGCAAGCTAGCAGGTCGACTTTAAATCGGTTCGCGTTTTAATCTTTAAAATTGTAAAGGATGATGGATGGTGGAAGACATTTTGTAAAATAGAAGCTATTTCTGATGAGACGTTTATGCTACTTTAAGATGTAAAGTACAAAGAAATAGAGGATATACTATAAAGAAAGTATGATAAAATTACGTAGAAAGTGCGGGACTTTAAAGCTTTATTACAATCCAACAGAAGGCTAAATGATAATAGGTAGTAAATTATTTTATTGCAGACAGATCGATTTCTGTTAAGTTTTGATCTTTGGGATCTTTCAATAACCTCTTCATTACGCTTTTTTATGAGCAATCGTAAAATTGATGATCATACCTGGAATATCTCGGGGCATCTATACGAAACTGATGTAGCATTAATGTTTTATCGACAAAAAATATATCGATGTTACTGCCAAAATCTAAATGTTATGCGACATAAATGTTTATTACTTGTTTTCTCCTCATTTTTAAATAAAAAAAGAAACAAATTAAAACCTGTAAGTACCTATTATATGTTTATTTTAAAATAATTTTCATGATTATACATTCAATATTTTTTTCCATATTCGATGGTATTAATGGTTGCCTTCTAGATGAAAATATCCACTTTAAACTGCTAAACGTTCTATCAACGACCACAGTGGTCAACGGGGCATTCTTTAAATATTTATTTATAATGACTCAATGCCAATTTCTCATTTATGTTGGTTATTGAAATTTGCTCACCTTTTATAAGATTGTTTACTTTTTTCATGGTGTCACAACAAGTATTTAATTACATCGACATCTTTTTTATCGATATCAAATCCCTAGAACTTGCCCCGAGTTATCCCAGGTATAAATAAATAAATAAATAAATCCCAGGACAATGTCACACAAATTGACCTAGTCCCAAACTAAGCACTAGGCTTGTACTATGGGTACTAGACAACGATAAACATACTTATATAGAGAAATAAATACTAAATACATAGAAAACATCCAAGACTCAGGAACAAATATTCGCGCTCATCACACAAATATCTGCCCTGATGTATGATGTATGTCTGTATGTTGATGATCTTTATGATACCATAGAGTAAACAGATAGCTTGAACCCCCAAGTCTGTCAGCCGTCCATCGAAAATCAACGGAAAGCACACACTAAACGATCTATACCTGCCGGCAATATCCGTCGCTTAACCAGTTTCTAAACGACAGTTCGAAATCGACTGACCGCCATCTGACAGCGATCGTCAGGCTACCTCCCGACTACCCACAAATGTAAAGCGAATTTGGCCGTGAGGTGTCCCTGCCCTGCTAAGACCAATGGAGGTATCCCAGACAAAACTTCCGAAGCAAATGCAACCTTACCACTAGCTGAAGAGGATTGAATCTGCTTTAGCTATTTAATTTAAGATACTGCCTATAGGACAGCATTGCAGTTCGAAGAAATCGTCAGAGCAATATCAGTCAGCTGTTAGTAAGTGTACTAATACTATAAACTAACCGTCCGATATCGGCCAGAGGGATCAGAAGAGTTATGGTTGCATGAAACCGTTTTACCCGACTGCGTCAGAAGGAGGGTTAAGTTTTTCGACTGTATCTTATTTATGGCTTGATGGATTTTATCATATGAGATGTCAGTAGATTTGTCTTGGTTGTTGGAGTGGCATAGGTATGTATTTTATATACTTATAAGATATATTATCTTTTTTTTTTTATTTTTTTTTTATTTGTCGATATTATTGACAACCACAATTATCAAAAAAGCGGCCAAGTGCGAATCAGACTCGCCCATGAAGGGTTCCGTAGCAGCAAGACAATTTATGACGTATGAAAAATTACTGGATCTCGTTCAAACCAATTTTCGGTGGAAATTTGCATGGTAATGTACATCATATTTTTTTCAGTTTTATCATTCTCTTATTTTAGAACTTACAGGGAGAGGATACACATTTTACCACATTGGAAGTGTCTCTCGCGCAAACTATTCAGTTTAGAAAATAATGATATTAGAAACCTCAACATCATTTTTGAAGACGTATCCATAGATACCCTACAGGTATGGGTTTGATGAAAAAAATATTTGAGTTTCATTTCTAAGTATGGGGAACACCCAAAATTTATTGTTTTTTTTTTCTATTTTTGTGTGAAAATATTACCAAGTTTCAACAGTATACTTCTTATACTTTCGGAAAAAAGTGGCTGTGACATACGGACGAACAGACAGACAGACAGACATGACGAATCCATAAGGGTTCCGTTTTTTCCCATTTGGCTACGGAACCCTAACAATGCAGTCGATTTCTTAAAGTTTGATCTTTAGTAGACATATTTACCAAACCAACCGTATTCCTTATCATTTAACCCACTATTCTGATGTGGACATCAGAGAAGCGGTGAAATTACTAGCATAGATGCGTTGCATCTTAGGGCCGTATTAATAAACTGATCTGAACTCGCTCGTTTCAAGATGCATCAAAAGTGACAGTTTTCTATGCTTTGACGGTTACTTTGACATATCTTGTGCCGGGCATCTTGGCTAAGATCAAGGGCCTGAAACGTTTTGACAAAGAAAGATAGCCTTATTGCGATTCCTGTAAGGGAAAAAATAAAAGACTCCAATGTTTTGTCTCTATCACCGACCGGGCATTATTTTGTAGTCGGATTATAGGCACACTTCAAACTGTAAGTAACCAGTGAGTGCCAAATGTAAACCGGCCAAATTGTGTACAATAAATGTACATTTTGACGTCATCATATCTTTCTCTTACCCCTGGTCGCTCGATGTCAAATCAAGGACTACTATTCTATATCTATGGCTAAGATGAGTTTATTAATACGACCCTTACTCCTAAGGTGGGCAACGCATTTGGGGGATCTTAGGATTGCAGTCTTAAGATTGTAGTCTTGAGAATGTAAATGTCTATGGGTCACAGATCCCACTGACTATAAGTTGGCCCGTGTGCTTGTTTGCCTTGTCCAAGCCATAAATAACCGTGAAACGGGGTCAATTTCGTATTGAAACTAGGAACCCGGGCACTGGACGTATAAAAGCTGACGTACTGGATTTTTCTCTTGCTTACACCTCCTCATGCCCTGAGCCCAGTGACCTGAAAGGTGCTGGATTAAGATAGCTGTAGACATGTCTTGGAAATTGTTACTTACAGGAATTTTAATGAAAGCTTATGTAACTGATACTATACAGTTACATAATAATATTATTTTATGTACACATCTTCTATACTAATTATAAAGCTGAAGAGTTTGTTTGTTTATCCGCTTGAACGCGCTAATCTCAGGAACTACTGAAGCGATTTAGATGAAATTCGGTATGGAGATAACTAAGGTCCCGGGGAAGGACATGGAATACTTCTTATCCCGGAAAATTTAACAGTTCCCGAGGGGAGTGGTAAACAAGGTATTTGACATAATATAGACGACACTATCGAATTTTGATTTAATAGTGTCTACATTCACAAGTGGAGTAGCGAAAAACTCATTCTACGCATACGAAGTCGCGGGCGTCTCTAGTATACAGGGTGTTTGGTAGTCGGGTGTAGGGGTTTTAAGGGATGATAGTTAGGGTCATTCTGAACATTTTTGACCACACTTACTATTATGCTAAGTGTCACGGTTTTTGAGATATTGTCATATTTATTTATTTTTTGAAAAATCACTCTGTTTGCCAGTTTTTTTTTTACTTAACACCCTGTATAGCTTGTATTGAGTTAATTTTTAGTGTTTTGCCATTGCTACACCTTGGTTCTTCAAAATCAATTCAAACAATTACCTTCTACTGCTACAATTACTAATAAAACCTATTTAAACATGACGATAAAGTTTTTTTTAGATAGATTTACAACTTTGCATGTCTACAAAAAAAAAAGTAACAGCGATTTACGCGTAAAAAATACTTAATAAACTTCTTTGATTTACGGGCTTTCTAAGCATGTGCCATTTAAAACCAGAAAACTAAAAACAAATAAAAAAAATAAGGTATTTCCAAAAAAAAGAGACCTCACTTCCATACGTTGTTTAGTGTAGTAACTGGATAGTTCGAGTATTTTGAATTTTAATTTAGAATGTTCTTGTAAATTAGTCGCTCAATCCTCGTGAGAAAAAATCAAATTTTAAATAAGGAACGTTCTAGTTTAGCTTACTTTTCAATTAGTCTGTTTTCGAATTTTGCTTTAAAGACACGTTTGTTTCGCTTCAAATGTAGTATAGTGAATTCAATTACAGATATTTAAGTTTTCAAGTTCAGTTCCTTAAATTTTAACGATTTCACAATGACTTCGTTTTCCAATCACGAGTACGCAGACATAATTTTTATGTACGGGCTTGCTCACGGAGACGCAACAAGGGCTCGTAATTTATACCAGGAACGTTTTCCCTCTCGAAGACTTCCAAACGCACAAGTTTTTAGGAATACCTTTATAAAACTTCGGGAAACTGGTAATGTAGCCTCAAGACGTCCTGGTCTCCACTATCCTGAACATTATGTTGTTGATGTCGACGAAGAAATATTAGCACAATTCAGTGACGGTCCCACGACGAGTATCAGGAAAGTCGCAAGACGATTGAATTTAACTGAGTGGAAAGTGTGGGCAGTTGTTAATGGTGATGGCAGGCACCCGTTCCATTACACACCTGTTCAAGGTTTAGACGAAGGAGATCCGATTCGTCGTTTAGCATTTTGTCTTTTTCTATTAAATTCAGACATTGAAGATCCGTTTTTTCTTAAAAGAATACTTTGGACTGATGAATCTAAGTTTGATAGAGATGGTATTACAAATTTTCACAATCTCCACTATTGGGAGAAAAAAAAACAGAATCCACACATGAAAAAGCAAATTTCAACCCAAAGGCGTTTTAGTGTCAATGTCTGGGCGGGCGTCATTGGAAATACTTTCGTTGGGCCACACTATCTGCCAAATAATTTAAACGGACACACATTACTTGAAGATATGCCTCTGAACATAAGACGCGATATGATATACCAAAACGACGGATGTCCCGCACATTACGCAAGATCTGTGCGTGATTATTTTGATGGTAATTTTCCAAATAGGTGGATAGGTAGAAATGGCCCAATTTTGTGGCCCGCTCGCAGTCCTGACTTAACTCAAGTTGATTTTTTTGTCTAGGGTAGGCTAAAAGAATGGACATAACACATTTAAGACGCAAAATTGAAGCAGGATGTCTCATAATGAAAAATGAAATGAAAGTTGGAGTGACGACCACCGAGGTACGAAGGCGTGCTCGTGCTTGTGTCAGGAACAGTGGAGGACATTTTGAACACTTAAAACGTAATTAAGTAGTTAACAACATCATCTTACTATTTTTTTTTTATTATCTTACTGTTTTGTACATGAAATAAACGCTATCTATCTGTTTAACTATCTTAGTAGGTTACTTAGTTACTCGTCGTTTATAAGTTCGTAATTATTCAGTTTAGTGACAATTAAAAATCTGACAAAAGTTGAACGTGTTTTTTAGACTAACACAATTTGTTTGTTGATCAATAATTCCCTTTTATCAAAAATTAAAGAGATGCACTAATCAAAAAGCAAGAAAACACTTTGTAGTTGTAGCCAGGTACCATCGTAGTCGTACAGAATTGCACTGTATGGAAGTGAGGTCTCTTTTTTTGGAAATACCTTTTTTTTTTTATTTATTTTTAGTTTTCTGGTTTTAAATGGCACATGCTTAGAAAGCCCGTAAATCAAATAAGTTTATTAAGTATTTTTTACGCGTAAATCGCTGTTAATTTTTTTTTTGTAGACATGCAAAGTTGTAAAATTATCTAAAAAAAACTTTATCGTCATGTTTAAATAGGTTTTATTAATAATTGTAGCAGTAGAAGGTAATTGTTTGAATTGATTTTGAAGAACCAAGGTGTAGCAATTGCAAAACACTAAAAATTAACTCGATACAAGCTATACAGGGTGTTAAATAAAAAAAAACTGGCAAACAGAGTGATTTTTCAAAAAATAAATAAATATGACAATATCTCAAAAACCGTGACACTTAGCATAATAGTAAATGTGGTCAAAAATGTTCAGAATGACCCTAACTATCATCCCTCAAAACCCCTACACCCGACTGCCAAACACCCTGTATTAAAAGTATTCGAAGATGGGTTAAGAATCTGAAGATAAATAATTTACGTTGCTACCAATATTACTACCTGTAACAAATTTATAGGTGCTAAGCTACGTTTTGTACTGATCAATTTAAATTTCAATTGCTACTAGATTTGGGGCCATTTGAGTTGGTTTTGGAATTTCCAAATTTAAAATTGATAATATTATCATATTTGACATTACGTTACCGCCAGATCAAACCACTACGACCAAACCACCGCAGATAACAAAATTACTGTTGTAATGGTCATTGTAATGGTCGACTACACGTTAGCCTAGTTAGGAGTGACCTTGCCTCCGAAACCAGCCATCCTGGGTTCAAATCCCAGTAAGGGTAGATATTTGGGTGATGAGCGCAAATATTTGTTCCTTAGTATTGGATTTTTTTTATGTATTTAAGTATTTATTTCCCTATCTAAGTACATTTATCGTTCTGTAATACCCATAGTAGGTACAAACCTAAAGCTTATTTAGGGAAAAGGTAAATTTGTGTGAGACTGTCCCCCGATGTTATTTATGTTGTATTGCCAACAGGTTCTAAACGCATTATAGTAGAGGACATAATGATACGTGTGTAGATAAAACTAATAATAAACTAATAATAATATCACGGGACAATGTCACACAAATTGACCTAGTCCCAAACTAAGCTCTAGGCTTGTGCTATGGGTACTAGACAACGATAAACTTACTTATGTAGAGAAATATATACTTAAATACATAGAAAACATCCAAGACTCAGGAACAAATACTCGTGCTCATCACACAAATATCTGCCCTTACCGGGATTTGAACCCAGGACCCCTAGCTTCGAAGGCAGAGTCACTCCCAACTAGGCTAGCGTGTCGGATAAGATTTTGAACTTACCCAAACTTACTTATGTGATCACCTTTTAGAAAGCGCTGCTAGCATATTCTTGGTGTGTTAAAGTGCCTGTGCCTAGTGGCTGAAAAATGTCAGTTTCCGAGGATATTAAAATAAAAGAGACAAAGACTGACTAGTAACTTTTTTCTTCCTTTACTCGAAAGTTTCAAGTATTTAAACGACCACGAGAATAAATTACAATCAACCTTCCCGTGCACACAGAAAAGCGCAAACTGTTCCCCTACCTTTCTTGTGGCGTCTTTTTACGTCAGCCTCGCTAGTTTTTATTATAACGGCATTTTTATGTCACAGCCCAGTTAATAAACCGATAGTTAATTTCTCGGCTAACATCTTAATTGCATTCCCTAGGGCTTCATAATCGTAACTCGATGTACACGAGCCACTAAGCTAATATTGTGTCGCACTAAATTACGTTCTCTAAGATACGTATGGCTTTGTGACAGTACGTGGAGATCTGCCCGATAGACAGGCAAATAGCCAAAGGTGTGTGTTTTATAGCTATGCATGTAACTAGGCCCTTATTCCCAGAGTCGGCTACAGAAATACCAACAACTCTTGCATAATGATAAATTGTTAAAAATAAAACTGCAGATACGTAAAAAAAAAGGTCAAACCGAGGTTTTCATACAAACTTATGTAAAACTGTATTGATGGACAAACTTTACTTTGGTGTTGAAAATCTGTTGTCTCCATATATCGACGACACGCTAGCCTAGTTGGTAGTGACCCTGCCTTCGAAGCTAGGGGTCCTGGGTTCAAATCCTGGTAAGGGCAAATATTTATGTGAGGAGCACGAGTATTTGTTCCTGAGTCTTGCATGTTTTCTATGTATCTAAGTATATATTTCTCTATGTAATTAAGTTTATCGTTGTCTAGTACCCATAGTATAAGTCAAGAGCTTAGTTTGGAACTAGTTCAATTTGTGTGACATTGTCCCTGTGATTTATTTATTTATTTACATAGGTCGCGATTAGTTAACCAACCAAGTTTGTAACCGCAAAAAACTATTTTTTTTATGGTGTTACAAATTTACCAAACTCAGATTTTTACCTTTGTTTGTGCTGTAAAACCTTCCTTTTTGCCAAATTTCAGGATTCTAGGTCTACGGAAAGTACCCTTTAAATTTGGATTATCTTGAGAGTGTCGAAATATACGCTTTGCGGCATAAATGGCGGTATCTTTTTTAAAGTAAACTTAAAAGTTTGTTTTTTTTCACTACTTCAAGAGACTGTAGTTTTGAGTATATGGTTTTAATTTCAACTTGATACCTCCAGGCGTTCCCGAGATAAAGGGACACACGGACCGACGGACAATAAAGTGATCCTATAAGGGTTCGGTGTTTTCCTAAAAAGAAGAAGGACCTCATCGCCCATTGGTACGTCCAGTGCAGTAAGTCACTTCAGGGCAGCTAGTGGCGAGCTGTTGGTGAGTAGCGACACCTCAGACCTGAGTGCTCCCGAGGGAAGGTTCTGTTCCTCACCTCACGCTTGCCTTCACCGGCTGGATACACTCCAGTGATGACGAGGAACAGACTCTCACCTTTGGCTTGCCTTTATTGGCCGGTCAGAGGTCAGAGTTGCTGAAGCTATATGCTTAAAGGGTTGATGTGTTGCATAAGTGGCGAGTGGGCACCTTACGGTCGTTTAAAGTCTAGAAACACCTCTCCACCCTTAGCCCCTCTGGAACTGTTGCCTCTCTGCTGCTATGTATTTGCGACTATTTTTGGGGGCCCATTCCATTGAGTTGGGGAGTCACCGTCTGCCATTTCAACCAAAGTAATTAGTATTGGCCAGACAGACGCCATAGTTTCATCAATAGCCTAGTTCACCAATCGATATAATTTTACTAATAAAAACTGTTATTAATGTTCCCATCCTTCTTAAATAGCCTTACACTAACCGGTGGTTGCCCGTAGGAGCATACTTCTATAGAGTGAACTCAGGGACAATCGCCGGTTGGTGTCCAACTACTTTGCTAAATTAAAGTTGTCTAAAGGGCCTCTGCGTGTTGGCTTCGGCTGCATGTACGCCTTCCAAAGGTCCGGGACTCCCATAGTCCCGTGTTTGGTAAAGACATACAACTAATAATAATAATAACGTTAGTCCACATAGCAAGTCGATATCTTTCAGATATATTGCTTAATCAATGGTAAAATTGAGTGCAATCCTAAGACCTCAATGGTGTTGCCAACCCTGAGGACTAAAATGGAATGCCTGTATGCTAGTAATTTCGCCGGTTAATAACTTAAATCGATTTTAAACAAAACCCTCTGTAATTTAAAATGAAAGTAAAAAGTCTACCCTTTAACACGTTGCACATTGTTTGCCGCGAGCAATTCCTCCCCTCCAAAGGCAATAAACAGTATGTCAGATTCAATTGCCAAAGTATATTCAATCCTCGCCTCATAGTTATAAGGTTGTGATTGCTACAGAAGTTTTATTTGATATGCTGCTTTGGCAGGGCAGAATTTGTGCCGAAAGCCATCTGAAAAAGTTTTACGACCAAAAGTTTGGTCATCATTAACCCAGTCAAAGTCACTGCTAACCCTTGCTACAAAAAATTGGGTAAGCGTGACAAGAAAAGCAGGCAAAGGGTTACGTCGCGGTTTCATTACGTCATTAACTTTTGCTACTTTTTTCTAATTAACGGCAAAATTAGGAATGAGTATTGTTATTTTAGCTGTGTTGTTTTTGAATTATAGGCAGCAAGAATAATGGATGCTGTTACGCAAAAATGTGTCATCCAACAATTAATAAGCAAATAAAGGTCAATCCAGAATAATCACACTAAGGGTTGACATTTTATTGCTAAATAGTTGTGGATTGACACATTATTGCGTAACAGCGTCCAGTTTTACTTAGTACAAAATTACCATAGAAAGTGACCCATTTCCATCGGTATCCTTTGTTTTTTAGTTACGTTTTAAGTAACTTAAGGTTATCGAATAATTATTTTTAAAGAAAGTGAATTAATAAAGGGGTCCCCATAAAAGAAACGTTTTATCAAACGTATTTTTTTAAATCGTAAATACGCTAAAGTATATGCGTCAAATTTGCTATGATTAAATTACGGATAGTGAAGAAAAATTAAAAATACCAAAAAATGGTCAAGTGCGAGTTTGGCTCGCACTGATTCGATTCAAAATGAAATATAATAACACCTAAGGCAAAAGCACCTGATATGGGCAAAATACTTCAGATTTATGAGATCCAGGCAACACCGAACATTTTATTCTTACTGTGGTAATCTCGAATAATTTAAATGTAATTATATCGATAGCTTATTTGTTTAGAACTAGAGCACTGTCCATAATAGGAGCTTTTTACCGCTCGAACTTCACCGTTTTTTTAATTATTTCTTATGCTCTTTATTAAGTGAAAAAGTTTTCTAAACGGAACCCCAAAACTTGCAACAGCTCCACGCCTAAACCCTTTTGTAAGCAAACTCGAACCTGTTTCGATTAAATAGATGACTTTCGAAAATAAATCGAATTTCTAACCCCGCCGAAGTGACGTCGAGTAGTAATTTTTATTACCAAGGGAAAATGATTAATCGATTTTTGGTGTCAACTAACGAAGATCGGGTGACAACAACGTTCTATATGAATCAGGTGTTTTATATGTACATATAAAATGGCGCATTACTTTGGCAGCTTGAAGCAATTTCGGTTCGTTGAATCTCTTAAACAACTCAGTTAAAAAGTCAGGCAATTCGTAATCGAATTATTATGGGCTGGGCATGTCAGTCGCGTGCCGAAGGAAATTGTGGACTATAGTATGTAACAAATGGCTCCCACGCGATAGAATTCAGCGTCACGCTAGGCGACGTTGGAGAAATGAGCTTGATGTCTTCAATCAAGACTGGTGGTAGACTGCCCAAGATAGCGCTACGTCTAAGAAAGGAAGGACCCAGCAGTGGGATAGGGTTAGGATAGGATTATAGGCTGTTAAATAATCTATATATATAAAACGCAAAGGTGACTGACTGATTGACTGACTGATCTATCAACGCACAGCCCAAACTACTGGACCGATCGGGCTGAAATTTGGCATGCTGATAGCCACTATGATGTAGGCATCCGCTAAGAAAGGATTTTGATAAATTCCACCCCTAAGGGGATAAAATAGGGGATGAAAGTTTGTATGAAACTTACGTAAATTCATTTGATCATAGTAGCTCCAATCTTCAATTTCAGTTCAATCAATCGAGAATTTTCGTAAGTTTCATACAAACTTTCATCCCCTATTTTATCCCCTTAGGGGTGGAATTTATCAAAATCCTTTCTTAGCGGATCTCTGTCAATTCTCAACTTGATTGATAGTTTGAGTCCCGGAAAAGAACATAGGATAGTTTGTATCCTGGAAAGTTGTACAGTTCCCGATGGAGTAGCGATAAACGACTTCTACGCGGACGGAGTCGCGGGCAAAAGCTAGTTAAAAATAAATCTGTTGCCGGGTTAGAATAATGCCACTCCATGTCTTCATGTGGATGTCGTCAAAAGGCGACGAAGGGAATAAGGGCTTGTAGTACTGTAAGGCGATGGGCTTGCAACCTGTCACTTTAACCTACACTAGTAAACTTCTAGGCCTGGTTGTGCAAAAAGTGGTTACAGAATTATAATCAAGTCTCTAGAGTTGTTGGTGTTTCTGTATCTCTGCCCACTCTGAGAATGAAGGCGTGATGTTATGTATGTGTTTGTAAGGGTTATTCATTTGTTTGCAAAAATCAATTTATGACCGTAATGATAATATTTGAGCTAAGAGTTAAATGTGCATCATTGGTTTGTCTGCTTAATCTGTTCAACACTGGTGCCATCATCCTAGTTATGTGTATTTTTAAGTTCTTGTTGTATTGTTTAACGCCCAAAGCATTACAACACTTTATTTTTAACCGCCGACAAAAAAGTTTTATATGTTGAACATGTGTACAGTCGCCATTAAACAACAAAAGATGGCGATCTGATGGCGGCTGTACATGTGTATGGTTTCTGGGGAAGACGCCTAAAACCAGTATCAAGCTGAGCAAGAACCATTTTGGTTCGTGTACTCGTAGCACTGATTCAGTTCCTGTTTTTTTTTCGTATTATCTGTTATTTTGTACTTGTATTAGATGTAAGTAAATTAACGTTATTTCTTTCTTACTTTCTTCTTTCTATGTGTGTGTCGGTATTTCTGTCTGTGCCATCGTAGCTCCAATTCGAGTGGACCATTTCGGAAGCGGTTTTTCGTAATGAAAACTTGAGCACAACTCAAGTTAATAATTGTGTAAGTAGGCTAAGATGTTCACCAGTGTATTAGTGGCAGGTTGCAAGCCCATCGCCTAATAGTACTACAAGCGTTTAATTTATGAATAACACTTAACTTCTGTAAAATAACAATCAAGGTCTCCATTATTGGTCCATGTCCATTACTGGTTCCATCACCTTACAAGTTCATAAAATATTATAATATTAATGTGTGGTCTGAAACTGATTAATAGAGTAAGAAATGACAAGATCAGAGAGAAATGAGGACTGAAAGGAGATATAGTGTCTAAGATTGAAAGCGACATGCTTCTGTGGTTTGGTCATTTAGTAAGAATGGATAAAAGAACATTGACGAAAGAGATATAGTGCGAAAGTGAGTGGAAGGATCGAAAGGGGCCTCTCTAGGAGTACTTTTTTGAATCAAATTGAAACGGATGTACATGCATGACTCGATGTGGAATAAGCGAAAGATTTGTCAGGATCGTAGCAGGTGGAAAAAAGTTCTGCCTACCCCTCTGGGAAACTGGCGTGATTTAATGTAATGTTAGTATTATTAATTTGACGTAACACGCTTGACTTTACGTTACGTCATTCGTTAGTCAGCGGTTCTCTGACGGACGCCCTCCTAATGATAACGAGACAAGAGCCCTATGATACCCTCGTTATTATAAGTCTGACGTTTTTGCTTCGTAAGGATAATTATATACTACAAATGAAGATACATTTTTGGGAAACCTATTAAAACGGAAAATATAATGTGACAGATATAAATGTGTGTGTGTGTTTAGTGGTGGTAGGACCCTGTGCAGGGTCCGTCCGTGTCGCTACCACCATCTTATCCATTAACCACCCGCCAAGCAACAGTAATCGCATTGTTGTATTCCGGTGTGGGGATAAGACAACCGGTGAAATTACTAGCATAGAGGCGTTCCATCGTAGTCCTCAGGGTCGGCAATGCATTTCAGGTCTTAGGATTATAGTCTTGAGAATTCAAATGTCTATGGATCTCAGATTCCACTTACCATCAGGTGGCCTGAGTGCTCGTGTGCCTTCTCCTTTACATAAAAAAAATTGTTTAAAATGTAGAAAATATAATTAAATAAAATAAATATTAGGTGACGTTCTCACACAAATTTATAGTGCCAAACTAAGCTCTATATGTAGGCTTGCCGCATAAATGTTAGACAACGATACACATACTTATATGGAGAAAAATATATTTGAATAAATGTCAAACATCCAAAGACTCGATAACAAATACTCGCGCTCATAACACAAATGCCTATAATATTGATTGGTAACATGATTACTCTAAATCCTTTCGCTACTAACACGTCATAAAACTGGTTCTGTGTGAGTCGAATTCGCGCTTAACCTCGTGAGGCCCACGTCAAATTTTACTAGTTCAAAAAAGAATCTTGTGTAAGTCAACTAAAGTTTAAAGTCACTTTGACAAATGTCCTAAATTTAGGCCGTTGGCCCTTACGAGGTTAAAGGGTCCCATACCGCCACAAATAATGAGTATGAAATAAATTAAGACTTAAATATTGAAACGTTACGTGCTCAACTCACACGACCGGTTTGTAGTATTTGTGGTGTTTCTTTAGTGTCTGTACTCCCCCCCTATATTTTGTAACATTTTTTGATTGTTAAGAAATTCAACGTAAAACACAGATTTTGGAGAAAAAACCATCCGTTACCTGTTACAGGGCTGGGCTACTATTCAGGGTGCGTTAAAACGATATCGTGTTTGACACATTTAAGAACCGTTTATGTCACAGTCGCCATTATTTTAAATGACATACCTAAGAGTTATCAAAACGTTGACAATACGGAAACAGGTCATATTGCACTCACGAATCGTTTTGACGTCTTAAAGGTATGAAAAAATAGCAATTAATTGCTGTAAAAGTTGTCTAAATGTATGAATTACTTTTTACCACCTTTGTAAAAAAATAATTGTGTAAACAAATTATGAACTTGGTAATTTTTTATAGAAAATGGACAAAAAATAGTTTTAAATTTCGCCTTCTTAAAACACTCGTTCATAAAATTAAAAAAACAGTAATAAACTTCAGTTCAAAATTAATCCATTACCTTAAAAACACATCCGGAAATAAAAAAATAAAAAGCAATATATAATGTTTTAAAATAACCTAAATCTCGAATTTAAATTCTCGACAAGATAAAAAAGTAGCTCATTCATTCGTAACTCATTTATTCGATCATAACTGAAATGATAATTATCATGATGTGCATTAAAACTTATAGAAAAGCAGTATATAAACTGTAAAATCACAAAAATAAGCAAAACTGGCAAAATTTCGTATACGGCCTCTTAAATAAAATGTATATTTGAATAATATATAAATGTTAAAAATTTAGATAAACGCAAAAGATATAAATTAACTTGTATCCGTGATGGTGTCACTTCCGTAGTTTTTCTATTATCTCCCTTACTTTCTTCTTTGTTCTATCTCATGCTTCGTCTGTTGTCATTGTTTGGCTGTTTTGGAGGATGTATGTATATATATATTATATAGATGTATAATTATATGTATTTAGTATGTATTTATTCAATTATTTACTTTATGTATTTATATTTAGTATATTTATAAATAGTTCTAATTTCAAAATTGAAATAATTTGATTGTTTCTTGTAGTTATTTAGTTTGAGTTCTAAACGAATTAGTTTACACCCCCTGCCATGAATTTGTGTCCTGAGTTATTTCTCTTACAAGGTTGTCTATTTAGCGGTAAGACCGCCGCCTGTTGTATACCTATGATTTAAATGTACTGTTCCATGTTCTGCTTTATTTTTTTTTAATTTTTGATGTTCAATAAAGAGTATTTGTATTGTATTGTATTGTATTGTATTATAATACCGAGTTTGAAGCACTACAAAAAATAAATCTCGCATAAAGTTAGTATGAAAAGGTGATTGCCCGTCGCCTTAACAGAATTTTTAAAGTCACCCTCTCCAGTACTAACAGCCGTAGTATTTTCTGCAGTGCTTGACACCCTTTCACTTTCGCTCCAGTGCCAGCCTGCCCTAGAATCCGAGTAAAGGTGCAAACGCATTGACAGCGAAGGCGGTGCGATGCGGCGCGTTTGCACACTAAATATCCCACCTGACTCGTGGGCCCACTGCTATTCAACGGAGCCCTGCTACGAGGGCTTTAATTTCTGGGCAGTTTACCCTTCGGGCATTTAAATTCAAGGTCAAAGTCGAAATTATGCATTTCATTTGATTTTAGGTACAATTAGATCATTGAAAAATTATAAGTAAGTGTAACAAAAATCTAACGAACAAGGCATGCGAAATTTAAATATAAACTTAATGTTGGGTTGCACCAACCACTTCAGAATCTATTAACATTAAACACCGTATGGTGAAATTGGTACCAAATCTATCTTATATACAAAAATACATACATACCATCACGCCTTCATTCCCAGAGTGGAGTAGGCAGGGCTACAGAAATACCAACAACTCTTAATAACTTGTTGGTAATTATGTAACCACGTTGTGCACAATTAGGCTAAGATGTTTACCAGTGTATTTATTAGTGACAGATTGCAAGCCCATCGCCTAATTATACTACAAGCCTTTATTCCCTTAGTCGCCTCTTACGACATCCACGGGAAGATATGGAGTGGCACTATTCTAACCCGGCAACCCCACCTTATGTATATGTAACTCTTAATTAAAGAACTGTAAACTGTAGAAGCACAAATCGACTATCTACCTTTTTAAATATAAATTCTGTAGAAGCACTTCTCGACTAACCACCATTTTAAATAGTTTTTTTTGCCGAAGGAAATTTAATTTAGCCGAAAGCGAATAGTACTTATTGAGACAATAAGTGATGGGGCAACGAGTCAGCTGTTCTTAAAACGCCTCCATGAGAGCACGCTTTAGTACGGGAACGCGCCGCTTCCGCTTTCAGTGCGTTGTCTTAACACACAAGAGTGGCAGGCTTTCATTTTTTTTGCCTTAGCTTTGGAAGGTCAATCGTTGGGTTTTAGTGTAAAAGCGAAGTGTGAATAGTTGGTTCTGTAAGGTGAATGAGTGGTGGAATGTTGTGGTGATTTTGTATCGTGATACGTTCGATTTAGAATTTGCATGTTGGACTTTTTATTGGGTTATTTAGGGGTCGTTTGAATTAGTCATAATAAAACTGAGTAAGTATGCTTTTTAATACTAAAGTTTGGTTTGTAGATATACACATACATACATTTTAAAGGAAGACTAGCACTGACTTTAATGCCAGCATTACTCTGAGTTGTGACTATTTCTGCTACATTCTTCATGTGCGTATTAATCTGCCTTTTGTTATTTTCCGAATAAACGTTTTTTTTTCGTTAAAAGTTTAAAGATTAGATAAAATATGTTTCTGTAGGAAATTGGGCGCACGGGCACTTTTGCTGGTCAAAATTCTATCAGCGCTTCCCAAAAGTAAAGCACTGCTCTGTCCGCTGCGATACTTTATTTAAAACCGGGCAAGAGCATGTCGGACCATGCTCAGTGTAGGGTTCCGAAGGCGTTAAGTACTACAAACAACAAGTAATAACTAATTTTCTATTTAACCTCGTAAGACCCAACGGCCTAAATTTAGGACATTTATCAAAGTGACTTTAGACTTTAGTTGACTTACACAAGGTTCTTTTTTGAACTCGTAAAATTTGACGTGGGCCTCAGGAGGATATAGCCATTTGGTGCCGTCTTAGATGATTTTAGTAGGTATAAACACTTTTCATAAATAAAAGTGATCGAAAAATTTTGTCAAAAATCCCACAATGTTTTTGAAAGACCTATCCAACGACACCCCACACTATGAGGTAGACAAGAAAAAAAATACATCCCCACGTTACGTGTAGGGGTAAAAATACAATAAAATATAAAACAATGTAGGGTACCTACCCTACATTTTTTTATATTTTATTGTACTGTTTTATTGGCGTAACTAATATGTAAATTCATTTCAAATTATAGTTTTCTAGTACTAGAGTCTTTGCGCTAGGCTGCAGACGGACGGAGGAACGGACATGGCGAAACTATAAGGGTTCCTAGTTTGTCTGCGGAACTCTAAATATCTCTATTGCATGTGAAATCACAAAACCATGAAAAAAACCCATACACCCAAATTAATAAAAAGTGGGTGCAGCGCTGGGCGGGGGCGGTGAACGGCGAGTTATTGTGACAATATCTCAATACTTGTAGTTTTCCAAAGGAGATTCTCTCTCACTTCGTCGGTATTTTTACAAATACTTCTAATTATGCATTTATATAATTTCCTCGCATTTATTGAGAAAATCATTATATATACCTCGGCGGAAATGGTATTGCCTGACTCGTATTTTAGCAGGCCTCGCCAGGGCTCGGCCCGCTAACCACCATGTCACGTAATCCCCTACTTTCTGGCCCTAGGCAATCATGTACTATTAAATTTTTATTAACTTACGTGGTGCACTTTCCAGCGCTGGCAACCGCCAGGTGCAGCGCTAGCAGCAGCGCTGCGGTGGCCATCTTGCAAACAGCCGTGATGTCAGCGCATTTCAATAATGCAACCTGAAAAGAAAACAAATTATATTTTAGAACATTAGATTATTGACAATCTGTATGTATTTCACTAAGTATACTCTACTAATAGATGTTGAAGTGGGATAGAAAGTCCATATTACATAACATCACGCCTTCATTCCCAGAGTGGGGTAGGCAGAGCTACAGAAATACCAACAAAACTTTAAAATGACTTGTTTATAATTCTGTAACCAAATTTTGCACAAGCAGGCCGTATTAGTGACAGATCCCAAGCCCATCGCCTGCTAGTATTACCAGCCCTTATTCCCTATCGCCTCTAAAGATGAGTGTGGGATAGAATGTAGAGAGAGATTTGCTGGGGCAAAGTCCGGCTTCTGTGCTATATGCTCTTAATTGTTGTGATACATTCCTATATTTTTAATGTTGTATTTTGTACAATAAAGTGTTTACACACATTTAATGTTATCTCAGTCAAGGTATAATATATAAGTAAGGATTAATTTATTAATACATAAATACATAACGTCACGTCTTCATTCCCAGAGTGAGGTAGGCAGAGCTACAGAATTACCAACATCTCTAAAAAGACTTTTGCGTAGCAAGCCCATCGCCTAACAATACCACCTACAAGCCCAAATTTTGTAAGTCGCTTCGCGTAAATTATTAATACGGTCCTAAAAACATGCTGTGTCTACTGCTTTCACAATAAACGTACCCTTACAAAATACTTTCCAATGGCTCGTATAAACATTTCCGATTAGATTCTCCAAAGTCCTTGATAGGAGGAAACTTGTTAAAGCATTTATGACACATAAAGCTGGTTTACAGCTCGCCGTTGACCGGAGGGCGATTTATCGGTGGCTTACATAAGGGCAACACTGCCTTCTCAAACCAAAAAGTATTATGAGCATATGAATTCCGTACTCTTATACTGCCTTTTTCTTTTGTACAGCAGGAACATAACTACCCGTACACCTAAAAGCAATGAAATTCGGTCACTGTTAGTACAGACTTACATAGGCAGTGATCGGTTTTGATTGATCTTTAGTGTAGGTTAGTTAACTTTTTTTATCAAGGTAGGTAGGTATTGATGAGAGATTGCTAGCAGTGTTGGTATCCCACGCCAATAAGTCACATTTAGGCTAAATCCGATCAGTATTTTAAGATAAAGCGTAACCGAATTGGCCCAAATTGTCCATGCAACTTTGTTAGTGATCACTGATCAGCATAGCTAGCCAAGTTCTAATTTTACTCGTACGTACTACTTTCAAACAGTTGTCTTTTCATCCCGAAAAACCTAACCTCTGTAGAAGTCTGTCAGAATGTGTGGAATGCCACAGGAAACATCGCTGCTAACGTTTACACTATTCATATTCGTTGATTGCTGCCATCGCTAACGTTTCCAGAACTGAACTGTGTCTCTATTTCACCAAGATATTTTTGTTGTGGTATTTTTTACACAAAGAATTAAGCCATAATACCAATCCAAAGGTTTCTTCAGCACGAAAAAATGTGCTAAGCCTCTTTTACACAAGTGGGCCGAGCACGCTGCTACGGAAATTAGTGTCAAATGACGTCAAACGGAAACTAGTGTCAAATATTATTATGAAATTATTAAAATGACGATTAAGTTGCTAAGTAATAAAAAGACTCAAATCACACAAAACACACTTTTATTTTAAACCTTAGACCTTTATACTTACGTTGGAATATGGAATAGACGAATTAAAGTCCCGACCCTATGTCAAAAATTGTCCCGTGACGTGACAGCGTGCTCGGCCCACAGGAAGTAAACTTCCGCGAGTAACTTCCCACAGTGACTGCGTAACGTAACGTAAACTATATTTTCTGGCGTATTTGCGGCGGTACATTAAAATTAAAAAAATATAGCTACACACTGGTTCTAATTTCAATTTGCATGCCTTATTTTGCGCGTGGACTACGACGTCTACGACCCTGCTTTCGAGATACGGGTTGGATTCTTAGTATGAAGTAATTGTTATTCATGTAATGAGTAGAAGTATTTGTTTCTGAGTCTTGGATTTGAATTTCATTTTGATTCTCTATATAAGTATATTAATCGTTTTTTAGTGCATTTGTGGTTGCCGGGTTAGAATAGTACCACTCCATGTCTTCTTGTGGATGTTGTAAGAGGCGACTAAGGGAATAAGGGTTTGTAGTACTATTAGGCGACGGGCTTCCAATCTGTCACTAAGACACTAGTAAACTTCTTGGCCAGATTGTGCAAAATGTGGTTACAGAATTATAAACAAGTATTTTTAAGTTGGTATTTCTGTAGCTCTGCCTACCCCGCTCTGGGAATGAAGGCGTGATGTTATGTTTGTATGCATGTATGTTTTAGTGCCCAGAAATTGCCATGTTGTATTTTATTGAGCATAACGGCTAGCTTTAAATGATAGTTTACAGAGCCAGCTCACCATAGTAGATACAAAAAAAAAATCTCCTGTTCCTTTTTCGGATAAAAACTCGCGTTTCAGTAAACCGTCACAGTAATTAAGAAAACGCTCCAACTTTCCCTGTTAAGAAGTGAGATCTTACAAATTGCTCTTACACTTGAGCCCTCTATGAATCATTATTACACTTGTCACGTAGTACATCTCGTACCGAAATAATAATAAGGCGCGTGAATTGTAGCGGAGATAACGTTTTTATGTCTTTTGGCGTTTTAGTGCTCCGGGAGAAGGGTGAGGTATGATGCCATTAAATATTCGAGTGACGGTTCACCTTTGTACTGCACCAACTTTTTAGGGATCCGTAGTCAAACTAAATTTGGCATGAATATGCATTTTTTTTTCCCGTCTCCCTTCATAGTGTGGGATGTCGTTGGATAGGTCTTTCAAAAAGACTCAAGTGTTCCCCCCATACAGCCAAAACTACACGTACTAAAAATCTGAAAAAAATCTTAAATGAAAGAGCATATAACGAGTTTTAAAGAAAAAGTATCACGACTAAGTAGACATCATTGGTTCTTGAGATACAGGCGATTAAAGTCTTTATACCTACTAAAATCATCTGAAACAGCACTAATAGAAAATTAGTTATTACTTGTTGATTTTTATGTTTGTAGTACTTAACGGATTCGGACGGATGGACGGACGGGCGGACGGGCGGAAGGACATGGCGAAACTATAAGGGTTCCTAGTTTGACTGCGGAACCCTAAAAAACAATACGATAAAATTTCAAAAACAATTATGGGGTAAACCGTTGATACAATGACCATCCCTACTTTTGGAGCTGATCTCTTAAACTGCCCGACCACTTGTCATAAAATCTAGCTAAAAACCAATCTGATTAAAATTGCTTTCTTTTTTTTATATTACCTGTCAAATGCGAGTCGGACTTGCGCACGCTGGGTAATAAATAATATTTATTTTGTTTGTATTTACTTATATAGGTATTTTAAAGTTAACGTTTAATTCACTTTAAAAATATAATGTCAAAGGAGTTAAAGCGACAAAGGTATGCAGCTGCAAGGCCGACTGTACTAGTAATTTCAAACCAATTTGTGATTAATTCTAAACGTACAGACAGAAATTATTCATCAGCGATTTAGTAACAATACTCGGAATCAATTAGTTACCTAACAATCGTATTTCACTACAATGACCTCGTATCGGTATAGTGCGATGTTTCACTCGGTGCTCCCACTCGGTGTTTCCTTTGTGAAGCAAAAAGAGGGGTTGTGTAAGTTTTACATGTGTGTGTATCTATGTTTGTCTGCATCTGAGTGTTCTGTAGTTTGTAAATGGACTGACCGACTCGGACGTGGTTTTTAGGGTTCCGTACCTAAAGGGTGATAGCTAGACCATTGAAATTTTCACAGATGATGTATTTCTAGTGCTGCTATAACAACAAATACTAAAAGCAAAATAAAATACATATTTAAGTGGGGCTCCCATACAACAAACGTGATGTTTTTGTCGATTTTTGCTCGATATTAGTAACGGCAACGGGTAGACGCTTGAAATATCCACAGAATATTATTTATTTATTTATTTAATCTTCTTTGCACAATACAAATAAATGTAAAAGGTACAGAAGCGGACTTAATGCCTAAAGGCCTTCTCTACCAGTCAACCACATGTTCAACAGAGAAAAAACCGGTGCAATTACAGAAATTAACAGTGTTAAAAACTAAATTAAATCTAAATGGCTACTTAACATTAAAAACATATAATACATAAATAATATATAAGTTTATAGTAATACATAAACAATACTTAAATACATGCGATAAAAACAGTGTGTGATGAAGATGATGACACTTACTTAAGTTCTTGCTTGAGGAGATGTTGGCGGAGCTTACGTTCGAATACAAAACTTGCTGGACGCTTGTCGTATATCAAAATATATTATTGTATATTTACATTTTAAAAAATAATTAGGGGAACTCCCATACAACAAACGTGATTTTTGCCGTCTTGCAATATTTGGTTACAGACAGACACCGTGGTTACAGACAGGCACTGTGGTTACAGACAGACACCGTCGTTACAGACAGGCACCGTGGTTACAGACAGACACTGTGATTACAGACAGGCACCGTGGTTACAGACAGACACCGTGGTTACAGACAGGCACCGTAGTTACAGACCGGCACCGTGGTTACAGACAGACACCATGGTTACAGACAGGCACCGTGGTTACAGACAAACACCGTGGTTACAGACAGGCACCGTGGTTACAGACAGACACCGTGGTTACATACAGACACCGTGGTTACAGACAGGCACCGTGGTTACAGACAGACACCGTGATTACAGACAGGCACCGTGGTTACAGACAGGCACCGTGGTTACAGACAGGCTCCGTGGTTACAGACAGACACCGTGGTTACAGACAGGCACCGTGGTTACAGACAGACACCTTGGTTACAGACAGACACCGGGACAGGTGAAACTATAAAAAAGTGGTTGTAATCACAGAACTATATCGAGATAGAAGGAATGAGTTCGTCGATTTATATGAGAACCGAGCGTGTAACATTTTGCGTAGGCACTTTGACGTCACGCGAGTCTTTTAGTGATGTGTACAACATACACAAAATCGTTTCTAATCTGTGGTGTCATCGATCGCAAGTCGCAACGGAAGAGCGTCAGCGAGCCAACAGACTTCGACGGAAGAGGACGCGCGCGCTGGTCTTACGACGCGCCCGCTCGCCATTTTACCGTGTACCGAGTAGGCAAGTTCATAATGAATATGTATATTTTAAAAGAATATCTATTCGTTTTAGCGCGTATTTCATGTGATATAAAATAAAATAATAATAGCTGTGTACTTTGTTGGTGTGTCTAATAAATAAATAAATATGGAGTAGGTATTCTGTCTTAACCATCGTTACATCGAAACTAAGTAGGTAGTTATAACATTTCATAGAATCTAATTGGGAATCGATTTTGACACTTGACAGAAGAATGAGAATAAAAATGTATGTGAATATTTAAGCTATACTTCATTTAATTTAGAATTAGAAACCACAATAACATTATATTGCGTTACACTCATTGTGACGTATAAATGTAGGGACCTTTTTGTTATTTGACATTATCACTACATCTATAGTCGGATAAGCTGTACTGATTATTCGCCGGTACTTTGATTGGCCAGTAAAGGTATCTTTGTGAAAATGTATAGAACAAATCCGGCTGTATTTTGTAGGAAACCGGCTTTTTCGACCCGTTGCTTCTATCCATCTATTTTTTATAATAGGATCTTTTGGAAAACTGAAACAAAATTGAAAACTATACTTAATTTATCCTTTTGGCAAAAATATTTCATTTTGACTACTACTTCATCTCACGGCTACATAATAGTAAAAAAAACATTTTTGGGACAAGTTTTTGTTGCCGACTGTACTTTTTTTTGCAAAATCTTTATCTGCTTATCGAGACAAAACTATTGAGTCCTAACACGGTGGGTCTACGTTAAGAATAGCGGAGATCCTGTCGCCACCTTCCGACTCCATCATCAGATCAGGTCTTAGATACCATAATATTGCATTGTCATTGAGTTTACATATATGGTCCAAATTTCAGCCCATTCCGTTAACGGGAAGTGGGTCAAATTTAATTTGCAAGATTTGACCCATACATACATACCTACATACTTACATACGCATATACATACATTGCAAGTAAAATAAACGCTTGTAAAAATAATTATCATTTTTTCTGTTTTCCAAATTGATTTTAATCGACTAAGAAATCGGCATTGAAAATCGCCGGGTACAACACTATATCTTACTTTTGACAGAAAAATGAGAAATCAACCTTGAACGCGTCTCGACAAGTGCTCGACAGTTTGGATTGGTTTATTTTCTTTGCTGGTTTTCAATGCATGCCAAGTCTGGCGCGTCAAATTAAAGCCGCAATGGAAAAGTAGCAGAAGACACGGACTCGCCCGTTACTGTTTTATGAAATTAATACTATGCAACAAAATAAATTGTTTTTTAAATAATAACGGATATTTTAGGGAAAAGAGTACTTACTTATGAAAAGAAATATCTTGATTCACAGCTCCTACTTTTTTGGTGGTGTTTAAACAGTTCGTTATCGAGCAACAGGTCATTTTGTTTTTAAATTCGAACATCACACACGGAAAGCGGTCGAGAGCGGACTGAGCGTCGCGCCGAGCAATGCAGTCCTTATAACCTCTTTTCGGCACGCGAGGTACATACACTCTTTCCTTCTATCTCGATATAGTTCTGTGGTTATAATATAGTGTCTTATTTTGTATAGATATGGTACGGAACCCTTAGTGCGCAAGTCCAATTCGCACTTGGCCGATTTTTGGTCTTAGGTGCACCTAAGCAGTTTTTGCCACTTTAAAGTTTAAGACAATGTGCTATTTGGTATTTTTATTAATATCATCTTGATCAGGATGTATGCTCTTGCCGGTGAAGTAACTGACACTTTTTTTTTTTTTATTTTTATGTTAAGTAGAAGGCACCCGAGCACTCAGGCCACCTGATGGTAAGTGGCATCTGAGACCCATAGACATTTGAATTCTCAAGACTATAATCCTAAGACCTCAAATGCGTTGCCAACCCTGAGGACTAAGATGGAATGCCTCTATGCTGGTAATTCTACATTCCCTACACGCACAACACACAACACTTTTCTACATTGACCTTCTGTCTTATTTTGCTTAAGCAAGTACCAATATTGCCTAGGCGATTGCCTCTTATTCTTTCGACTTTGCCCTTTAAACAGGTAAGTAATACGAAATATAACAGTCATATAACATGTTTAATATAACGTTCACTTGAGATAATGAACGAAACATATGTCAAAATAACGATTTCCATAAAGTATTACTTTAATAATATGTAATACATATACATACATACATACATACATACATACATACATACATACATAAATCTCGCCTGTTTCCCAGAGAGACCACTTCTTTTCACCTGTTACGATCCTGACAAAGCTCTTTCGCTTCTTCCACATTCATACATCGAGTCATGCATGCACGTCGGTTTCGGGTACTTAAGATTCGGCCCTTTTCCAGAATTTACCCCCGTACTTTTTTGAATCAAATTGGGGAAATACTGGAAAACGGCCGAATCTTAATATGTAATATCAATTGATATAACAAATAAAGTGTTTAATGTACATGACACCTAAGATATTAAATATCCATAAATCAATAAAATGTAACATCAATAAATATAATGCACTGTTTCGCATACTTTTTTCAAGAAATGTAAACAAATAACCTCCCGCCATAGCCTTCTATTCTAACCTAACCGAGTCGGTTCTGCTCAGAGAGGTCTTGCTCGCTCACCCATATTTATATCATACCATATTATATCTTATCACCGTTATACTAAAAGATATTATTATATGTATTATGATCGGTAAATGTCATGTATGTTATATGAAATGAAATAAGTCAATGTGCTATCACTACATAGTATAAAACAAAGTCGCTCCCCGCTGTCTGTCCCTATGTATGCTTAGATCTTGAAAACTACGCAACGGATTTTGATGCGGTTTTTTTTAATACATAGAGTGATTCAAGAGGAAGGTTTATATATATAATACTTTAACCCGGAGCAAAGCGAGGGCGGGTCGCTAGTATTAAATAATATTATTTGACTTGACCGTTATTCCCTAAAAAAATGTTGATTTTCTTATTATAGCTAACGTCCATTATATCTCGTAAACGTTAGTTACATGAAAAAAGTGATTATATAGTTATATCTCGTGACCTCTTTAAACTGTTAAAAAAGAAACTATCCCGATCCATGTGCCACCATCATCACTCCTCTTTTACATTCTTTAATTTTTAAAATGTATTTTTATCCGCCATCTCCAAAACCTCTTCATTTAATTCTAAGACGTGATCATTATAACCCTTTCAACCACTTCAAACCTTCTCCATTTCTAGTCGTATTTTTCTTTCCACAGACCTAAATTTCCATCAAACACTTGAACGCGAATTTCCCGTCGACACGCACCCTTTACTCGAGGACCCTACTATAAACCTTAGCTCACAAAGGTGCTAAACAGTTAGGGTTGCCTCTCACCGCCATATGGGGCTAAATTAGGGTTCCCTCAGCTGCAAGAGACAGGTATAACATAAATTTCTGGGAACCCTTTTGAAACACAAATTGCAAAAGTGGCGAGGGATTACTGGAATGAGGCAGCGTAATGGAGTTTTGTTGGATGTTTTTTAATATGACTTTTGTAGTTGTAAAACTCAGGTGCTCAGCTGGTGTAAACATTCTTATGTTTTGGCTATTTTGGTAATTGTAAGTCACTAGTTGTTTCCCGCGACTTCGTCGGCGTAGAACTCGTTTATCGCTGTTTTATCCGTGATAGCGTAACAAACAACAGGCAGGTAGAGTTACATTCACATTTATAATATTAGTATGGATTTTGTAGAATAATTTTACATTTTATAGATTATTGGTTAAGTATTGATATTTCATTGGATTTTAATTTGTCCGGTTGTATAAAAAAATCTCAAGTAAAACAACAAAAGAAAACGTAAAAATTTAAAAATGAGCTCGATAAAAACTTCTCAAAATAAATTAAAAAAAAACTGTCACAGTAACAGGTGCAACTAAAAAAATTAAGTCCGATTTGGGTAAGCACCAAAAAGTTGGCCACGCTAACTTACTCAATTATATTTTCTATGAAACGTTTCCGTTGTGACACGAAAATTAGCCATACATTTTGTAGGGATAATTTTCGTGTCACAACGGAACTTTTTTCACTTTTGTTGTTTGTATGGTTAACTACGCTTAACTATGGTCCAACTATTTGGTCCTTATCCATTTATGGTAAATATTGGAACCTCTTTAACTTAAACCAGGGATAAAAAAAATGTACCGCAATTTAAAAATACTTGCTTTTTCGCGCACACGCTCAAAGCGGCTTAACAGAAAAGCAAACTTGCTTTAAAAATATTAAAAATCCGTTGGCGCAGTACAAAGTAGTCGGTGTATAAAGTAGGGCACACACGGGCCGATTCCAGCGGTAATACGCCCCTGACACGGTACGTTCGAAGTTTTACACTCACGTGGCAACACACAGTAAGCTCTTTAGACGTCAAACTGCGCGTTTTAACTGTAACTCTACTGACATTACAATCATATAAGCACGTTTCCGAATCACTTTATCTTTCGAAAACGTCTTCTGAACAATCTCCTTAAGTGGCATCGTATGATGCCACACCCACACAAGAATAAAAAGGGATGGTTTTACGTGCTTCCTTGCGTAGAACGTGAAAAGGGTTTGCGCGCGCAAATCAAATAATTGCTGTTTACTTTTAGAGGACTGTGAAGTCAAAAAACGTACAAAATGCAATAACGTTCTTTTCCCCTTAAACGTTATCCGATTTTTTTAATTTTTGAATACATATGTTATAGATATTATGAAAAGCCATGTCTTTACGTTTTCCTTTCTAAGGAAATAATTATTAGGATAAACAAAATAAAAAACAAAAGCGGAAACGTACAGACTTAGTTTTTCATAATATAACATATTCAAAAATAGTGGAAATCGGATTAGATTTAGGGGGTGAGAAACGTTATCACCTGGAGCTAAATTTGTATGGATTATTTTTGACAGCTACGCGATTTAGGTATCGCTTCACAAGCCTCTTAAACAAGACCATTTATATACAAAACTAGTTTACCAGAAATAACATGTAATGTATACTGTTGATGTACTCCTCAGGGTAATGGTTATTTAAATTGCCACGTAGGATAGTTTGAATATAATTTAATTCCCAAAATAAGCATAGGAATAACAAAAAAACAATAAGTCATATGTCGCCGTCTCGGCGGTACGGTGCAGTCTGGCGAGCCGGCCCTCAGAGGGGTCGGGACACTTGTGACGTTATCGTGACGTCGTCTTGTTTGTTGAAGGCGTCAACAAATACTCAACTATTTAGTGCAACTATCTATTATGTTTTGGTTTCCTCTTGGGGAGAAATTGCCATAATCGCCACGGTTGGCAGGCGGGTTGGCGATCGCGCGATCGCTGTTTAGTTATAATATTCAGAAGGATGCTGCTGCCTATCCTCTGGTATGATCCCCTTATGTCCGGTTCCTATATTCAAACCACGGTTTGAGTTTGGAATATAGGCCTGGGCCCGCCCGAAATGTCGCGCCGTATATTCCAAATCCTACTTTGTCGTCACATACTCTTCTGAAATAAGTACCACTTTAGACTTTGTCTAGTGCGGTGAAACACTAATTTTCACACCTTTTTGACGTGTGAAATGCCTGAAAAGCATCCTCGAGGGCTCATAAGGGTCGAGGGGGTGGATGGAGATCAAGGGTCCGTAATTACATTAGTCAAGTTTCTCTGCATGGAGATTTGAGTTTTATTTTAAGTAGCTTATGATTCTTTTTTTACTGACATGATAACGCATGTCAAGGTCTTTAGGATAAGAAAATAGAAGTTAAAGTAATGGGTATTGACTTTTTAAATATAAGGCATTTTTAACCGACTTCAAGTTATTTATTAACTTACTTAAAAACATATTTGTTTCACTTCATTCATAACTTACATTGTTCATTCCGAAATCTGACAGATATTTTAAACTTTATCTAAAAAATACAGTTACATTAATTGTATTTGTTGCAGATATTAGTCTAGTTAGTTACTCTGCCTATGCTGCCAAACTAGCGGTCCCGGGTTCGATTCCATGTAGAAGCGAACATTTGTGTGATGAGCTGATGAGCTCGAACATTTGTACCCTAGTCTTCTCTATATGTTTTTTACGTATTCAACAGCCGGTTCCTATATTCAAACCGCGGATAGATTAGGTTACTTCTAGTTAAAATCTAACACAATTTGTACGTGGCAACTGTCAAATTTGACTCGAAGTAACGTAATCTATCCGCGGTTCAAATATAGGAACCGGACATAAGTGTTTATCGTTGCCTAGTACCCATAGTAACTACAAGCCTAGTGCGTGCTTAGTATGGGACGATGTTAATTTTACTTACATACATTATATTATAAGCCCGTGTGGTAGCCGGGTTAGAATAGTCAAGTGCCACTCCATGTCTTCCCGTGGATGTTGTAAGAGCCGACTAAGGGAAAAAATGGCTTGTAGTACTGTTAGGCGATGGGCTTGCAACCTGCCACTAATACACTGGTAAAGAAGTTAGTCTATTTGTGCAAAATGCGTTAACAGAATTATCAAGACGTCTTTTTAGAGTTGTTTTTCTGTTATGTATGTAGGTACATATAAAAAGCAAGACAGAAAAAGTTAAGCTATCTTTTAGTTAGATTCATAGTCATTAAAGTAAAACAGGAAATTCCATCGCAATCATTGTGAAAGGCGTTTATCTGCTATAAATCCAAGTCTGCCGTCAAATATAAAATACGGGCTGGGGAAATTGTTGATGTTAAATTTATGCCCGAAATTCTTGGGAGCGAATGGTAGTCGGAGTGAGTTAGTTACAATGCTGGCATTGTAACTTGGGATCGGTATAGGGTTTAAATATTAACTGTGTTCAAACTAAACTTTATTTGTATTCTTAAAACGCACAGTGTACATACTCGTTCTGTGTTTTTTTTCACCAAGAAACAATTAGAATCGAAATAATTTAAAAATCAAAATGGATTTTTAAATCTCAGGGAAATGTGTCAAAAATTCTATTCCTTTTTCGAATTTTAACCATTACTTCAGTTAACTACTGATCAAACAACTCGGCCTAAGTGTGCAGGGCCTCTATTCAGGTGCGTTATAAATAACGATACCGTGTTTGACACGTTTAAGAATAGTTTATGTCACAGACGCCATTATTGTAAATGACATAAGAGTTATGAAAACGTTGACAATACGGAAACACGTCAAATACGACATCGCTTTTACCGTGTAGAATCTCGGCCTAGCAGCTATTTATGAGTCCGACTGCACCTGGGCTGGAATTCTAAACGGTAATAAAGATATCGTCTTTGTCATGTTTCCGTATTGTCAACGTTTTGATAATTCTTATGTCATTTACAATAACGGCTACTATGACATAAACGATTCTAAAACACGTCAAATGCGATATCGTTATAACGCAGTAGAATAGAGGCCCTGGGCGTTTTCCAAAAAAGTGACTTTTCCATTTCGTCACGAAAATTAGCCATACATTTAGATACGTTAATTTTCGTGACGAAATGGAAAAGTAAAATTTTCTTAATTTTGTACCGATGTACACTTTTTTTTAAAAAAACGCTCTCCAAAGAGAGTTGGTTGGTAGAAATCACAACCAATCAAGTACTAATCGCACTTTTTTCATCAAACATCAGAAGCCATCTAACGAAGCGACATATTACTTACCAGTCACGTTTTATATAAAAAGGTTCTAAAATTTTCTACTAAGTCAGTCGGACGGTTTGACGGCTCACCAGATACCCGTAGAATTTATGTGCTGATAAAACATCACCAGTTTTAGTTGACCCGTGACACTGAACAGCTGGGAAGCTGGTTTGTACCGTAGAGAAAGCGCAGAGGCCATGATAGGATGGTCATGATGTGGAACTTCTCTACTAAATGGATTACCGCGATTAGGTATGAGCGACCTATGACCCGTATGGGCTGACGGATGATTAAATCCATGGTTTTTTGACAAAAGGTCCGAGATCGTTTACGGACATTGTTTTTACGGGTTACAAGACGGATTGCCTCTAAATCGGTCGTGGATTCAATCACTTAGATAAATTGTAAAACTCGATGTTCACTATTGCTTTGAAAGGGTTTTTGCTACGGCATAAAAATGAATATTTGGGAGTAGCAATATTAATGAAATTGAGCTTCGACTGTTTTATTTGTATTTTTAGGGTTCCGTAGTCAAACTAGGAACCCCTATAGTTTCGCCATGTCCGTCCGTCCGTCCGTCCGCAGCTTAGCGCATAGACTTTTAGTACTAGAAAGCTGTTATTTGGCATGAATATTTATATTAGTCACGCCAACAAAGTGGACCACTAAAACGTAAAAAAAAAGAAAATTTAGGGTACATACCTGCTTTGGGAGCACGTAACGTGGGGATGTATTTTTTTTTTTCGTTTACCCCATAGTGTGGGATGTCGTTGGATAGATCTTTCAAAAATATTGTGAGTTTTAAAAACAATTTTTCGATCAAGGAATCCGTTTATGAAATATTAAGCTTTAAAGCGCCAATTTTTGCTAGACTCACGTGTCTCCCCCATAACAGCCAAAACTACAAATACTAAAAATCTGATAAAAATCTTGAATGAAAGCACATTATAACGAATTTAAAAGGAAAACTATCACGACTAAGTAGGTAGACATCATTGGTTCTTGAGAAACAGGCGATTTAAAAGTTTATACCTACTAAAATCATCTAAGACGCCACTAACTGACTTTAATTAGAAAATTAGTTATTACTCGTTGATTTTTATGTTTGTAGTACTTAACGGCTTCGGAACCCTACACTGAGCATGGTCCGACATGCTCTTGCCCGGATTAATTCGAATAAAGATGTACCAAGATATTGAGTGTACATGGAAAAATGCAAAGTGATGCAATTATTTTGCTCGCGAGTCTATAACGTGTCAAAAGCAACATGTTTACACTGCATAAAATACAGTGACATGGGTAAACTGACTTAAAAAATAGAAAATTAGTTACCTATTACTTGTTAGCAGTAATACTTAACTTTCGTGACGTAATGGAAAAATTACCGTTGTTAATTTTTGTCCTTAACTATAGGTGCTTTTTTGGAAAACGCCCAAGCACTGGTAGAATTTTGACGTGTAAAAGTACCCTTGTAGCCTACTTACTGAACAAACAACTTTTATCTTATGTTAATTATTAAGGCTCGGACAAGTCATCGCAAAACAATCGCAAGACGGCAATAGAACAAAATCAATAGAATCGCATTATATTTTTCAATTAGAATCCTAATATAGGATTAATCAGGTATTTCCCACGGGCATCACAGATACTTTTTGAAAAATGCCCTGAAGCGTGAATTATTGAGTTGATTCCATAGAATATTAACAGAAATTAGGAACATCAACAAATCGATGCAAAAAGTTTCATAAGAAATTTCTGGCGGAGCTGTCTTCAATTTGTGATTTTTTGACCTAATATATTTATCAATATTATCTTTTTTTAACTGTTCAATACGAATGTCACATGCATCACATGCTGTACACAATATTTCCTTGACATTTTCCTGATAACGGAGCTCGGGGTAGTCCTTAATCCACTTATTAATTTTTTTTGCACCATATTTAAAATATTTAGAAATAACCATAATTAAGCAAATAATTGTATTTGTTTAAATTGTCACCACAAAACTGTTTCAAGCCACTTTGACAAATCCATGACAGATATGCGACTAAAAAGGTCAAATGTTAAATTATAAATTACGATAATAATTATATCAGCTTTAGATAATAATAATCTTAAGTCGCGACTCTATAATAGTCTTGTCCCATGTCCATATCAGTTTCTGCGATGACTTGTCCGAGCCCTGTAATTATTAAGTAAAACTTATATTAAGTGTAAAAAGTAACTCACGATGTAATAGATATATCCAACGTCTTATTAAAAATACTTAAACCATCATTAATTTAAAAGTTCTTACCTATAACTATTAAATAGACGATAACTTCCTATTAATTAAATGTATCTTAAACGGTCCACGGATACAAACATACACACACCTTCTACTTATAACACCGTGCTTTTGCAAGAAGATACCACTGCTGAGAAGAAACGCCGTAAGAAACTCAACAGTCTGTATTTTTTTAAATAAATACTGCTTATGACAATGATAGAACTTAACCTAGTATTATATAAGAACTAATAAAACCAAAACCTACCTCATATTTATGATACTAAGGGGTGCCTTGGGCCCGGACTTGAAATATTAATTATAACAACTGCGAATGTGTACAGTGGTAAGTACAGTCAAGAAACTAACCTAATACAACTTTGACCTCTACCGATATAGGAATAGTTCACAATATTCTCAAAAACCTTTATTGCCGTGTGTAACCAAGCAACATTTCAACAGCGACCATGTATCACTGGAGACTTCACTCCTTTTCCGTGTTATCAAAAGTCCAATACAATTGTAAAATGGATGAAAGATTTTTATTGCAACCCCTACCATTAATTTAAGGGGTAAAATGGGGCCTCGGGACATGGCCCCCGTCAAATGCGGCCGCATAAATTTTTCAGAGGGCTATTTAGTCATGTCTACATTTTTTGCACGGGAACCAGGACGTACCCAATTACATAAGGGCTTGGTGCAAATAAAAACTAATATTTTATGAAAAAGTAAATCATTTTGAATGATAACAAATAAAAAAGGGAATGATGAGGCATAGTACTAACAGCCAAATGGAAATCTGACCTATTTATTATAGAACTGTGTCAAAGTGATGTTATGATTCAAGTCGTAAGAAGTGTCAAACAAATGACCTTACATTGTCACTGTAACAACGTTATATGGTGGGTTAGGGTCATAGGATAAGAACTAGAAGGAGCGATAAAATAAAATTAAACATACAGAATAGATACTCGTAGCTGATATGCAGTCTTATTGGGATTCAGTGTGCCAAAAAGAGACTGTTCTATAAGCTAAAATATCAAGGTTGTACACAGGGATCGTATACCGGTCTTATTTTCATACAAAAATACCGGTATTCAATTTCGGTATCTCGCTTATTGTTAAATATTTTTGCTCTTCAAATAATTTATATGATAGAATAGTGGTATTACCTAATTTACAGTCGAAAATATCAAGGAAATAATGCAAATTCAGGAAGATATTTCAATTTTAATTAATACCGGTATTGATCCCTGGTTGTACACTGTTCTGCCCTCCTAAGCCAAAATGCAGTATCTCTGATTCAATGGCCAAAGCATATTCAATCCTAAGCCGTTCGTAATAAGGTTACATTTGCTACAGGAGTTTTGTCTGAGATACTGCCTTTTATGTTAGCAGGGCAGTGTTGCTGTCACACATTGTTGCATGCAAAAAAATATCGCAAAATATCAAGAACAAACTAATTCTATTGTAAGTTATTTGGATGTCTTAGGTGATTTTTAGTAGGTACAAACACTTTAATTGCCTACCTATGTCTCAAGAACCAATCAAGTCTACTTATTCGCAATAGTTTTCCTTTCAAACTCTATTATACTTTGTGCTTTCATTTAAGATATTTATCACATATTTAAGGTTCCGTATTCAAACTAGGAACCCTTATAGTTTCGCCATGTCTGTCCGTCCACAGCCTAGCGCAGAGACTCTTAGTACTAGAAAGCTGTAATTTGGCATGAATATGCATAAAAGTTACGCCAACAAAGTGGTAGGTATAATAAAATAAAATAAAAAAATGTTTACTGTGCCTCCCCTACACGTAACGTGGGGATGTATTTATTTTCTCCTCTACCCCTTAGTGTGGGGTGTCGTTGGATAGGTATTTCAAAAATATTACGGGTTTATTAAAACAATTGTTCAATTAAGGGATTTCTTTATGAAATATTAAACAATAAAGCGCGAATTATTGTAACACTCAAGTGTAACCCCCATTATCAGATTGAGTTGACTAAGGTTATTTTTTTAGTTTCAAATGAACCGCGGACGTTATATTTTATTATGATGTTAGTTCCAACTTGATACCTCCCACGCGTTCCTGAGAAAAAGGGTATCGACAAACAGACAGACAGACAAAAATGAGGCACCAGTTTTTTTCTTTTGAAATACGAAACTTTACTTTGTCACCGTTTTGAAGGAATTTTCATACAAGACAGTTACTTGCGGCGTTTCTTCTTTTGGGAAGCTAATTAAAGATGGTGTATCTTTAATTAGCTTCCCAAAAGAAGAAACGCCGCAAGTAACTGTCTTGTATGAAAATTCCTTCAAAACGGTGACAAAGTGTCTACAACAGCGGTGAGATTACGGTGGCGTCAGGCCCTATTAAGGGTGTATTAACTACCGTAACCAATCGTAGAGATCATTATGTGGAATTGAATTTCCTTCATTATAATCTACTGGGCCCAGATTTCCTACGAGGGACTAAACAGCGGTAGTGTTTTCCCAATGCTTGGAGATCTAAGAATATTCACTGAGACTCATTGCCTTGAGTCAAGGATATCTCCCATCACTCGCAAGCACTTTACTGTGTAGATACGGTCACCTGATAACCGTTTTCTGAAAATTTTATATAAAGTAATGATTCAAAAAACTTTGATTGCGCGTTGTGGAACATCGAGTGTTAAATGTAAAAACTGTGCTTATTTTAAAGCATTTTAACGAATGATGAAGAGTTTATTTTAAAATATGATACTGTTTTTGTAATAACCTAATGTTATGTTTTGTTATTTGCAGCAAAATGTACAATTGTTAGCGATATTTCTGTCCAAACTTGTGAGTTTCTTGACAACTTCCGACTGTGGCTCCATCTTTTGGCGAAGTAATGAAAGTTTGAATTTTATTTAACCTCATATTACTGGGATCAAATTATTAATTATTTTTAAGTAAAATATTATTCATTTATTTTATTTTTGTCCCTAAGTTATCCTTGGTGGCATATCGCACACCTAGATAAAGAGTAGCACAACTCAAAATACCTCTTTTTTTCAGGAACAGCAAAAAACGTTTTATTCAATTTCTATTTGACCGATTTAAAATATTATTAAATACATACATACATACATACATCACGCCTTCATTCCCAGAGTGGGGTAGGCAGAGATACAGAAGTACCAACAACTCTAAAGACTTACCGATATTTCTGTAACCACATTTTGCACTAACAGGCTAAGAGGTTTACTAGTGAATTAGTGACAGGTTGCAAGCCCATCGCCTAACAGTACTACAAGCCCTTATTCCCTTAGTCGCCTCTTACGACATCCACGGGAAGACATGGAGTGGCACTATTCTAACCCGGCAACCACACGGGGGCATATTATTAAATGTGGTTGAATATTATTATATCAAGATATTTATTTCTTTATTTGCTTCCCGTTAAGTATGTGTACCACCTTGTAATTTGCTTTTTCCTAGTTATATTAGTATTCGTGATTTAATAATTGTTTAATATTTTTATCAACTCAAGTTGATCTCACATTATTGAAACATTTTGAATTAGTACACTCTTAATCTGTGTATTTTTTCGATTATATTCACAAAAATAACAACATACATTCATTCTTGTCTTGTAGTTTTTTTGTAATATTAGTTAAATAAACCATTTTTCATTAAATAAATCTTTATTTAGTATTAAGGTAACAAACAAATAAAGATAATCAAAAACACAGCACTTTGAGATCCCTTAAACCTTAAATTATGTTAGTAAATCGTTAAACAAAATTAAAATTTCTCTTACAATTTAAACTAACTTAACATGTCCTAAATAAGTAGTATAACGTAGAAACGTTTACTAAAAAAAATAAGAAAAACAATATCAAAAAGGTAGGTAACCAACATAAATAAACCCTCTTTTAACCCTTAACTACCTTTATTTTAATAATCAGTCTCACTGAGTTACGTTAAATCAGACTTTTATTATGAACCTTTCAATTAAATAATCTCTAATACAGGCATCTATGAGAAAAAGCCTTAACTAGAGTCTGGCAAATCAAAGATGAGAATGAAAAATTCACTTATGCGGCAACACTGATTGTTAAAAGCTATGGTAATGACATAATTATAGTGTTGCCGCGTAAGTGAATTTTTTATTCTCATCTTTCATTTGGCAAGCTCTATCTTAACTTCACAATTATAATCAGACTTATTTTAACCTTTCTTAATCAAATCAGTTTTGACTTTAACATTTTACACAACAATGACTATCAAAAAAGTATGATTATTCAGCCTTTATGAAAATATTTTTAAACTTACATTATACCTTTTACTGTATATCTAATGCAATTTTGTAATAAGAATCGACGTAACTCTGAGGAATAATTTTCTTATCGATCAATTCCATAATATCCCGCTTTTTATTGCCACCTGAGGGTATTTTTTGCAAATACGCTTGTTTCAAACTTGGAAAAAATTGTTGGTCTTGTACTTGCCTTTGATTTCTTACAAAAGCTTTTTTTAAAACCGTGTCTTGATATGAAGTTTTGTAAAAAAATTACAGCGGTTGTTGTTTTTCAACGCGTAGTTGTTTGATATCGTGCCATTTTATTTTTTCTCTGTCAATATTAACATTGAAATTGTTTCCCCATTCTTCTTGAAGGGCTTTCAGATCATAGAATTTTTCATGTGTTAGTTCTTCCACATGATACGGTTTCCCAGTCTTATTAGCTGTTCTTATTAAAGTAGCGTACTGTTGTGGACAGTATATCGGGCCTGATTTAGTATAATATCTCTTGATTTGTTCTTCGATAACGCTATGCACATTTTCGCCTTCGTTCTGCGAATGACCACGAATCAAAAATTTATGAGTAATTGAGCTTGATGAACTCTCTTTGCTTTTGAAGATCGCCTAGTTCCCAAAATTTGTCAAACAAAGATTGGCGTAATATTTAATGTATATTAGTTTTGCATTGCAATTTGCACTTATAGTGGCACGGAGGTTTGATAGCTCTTTGAGGGTCGACCTTATTAGTTGAAGTCACATAAGCCTTCCCGGTATTTCGCCGATATTTTTTCATATTTGAAGACCAACCGGAAGGGTTTCTTGTCCTTTTCCTACCCCTTTGATGGCTTTTTGGTTCAGCAGACTGGTCTATGATCGGGTGAGACGTGGAAGATTCAGCAAGCATATTCTCGTTTAATAGAGTCAGGAATGGCAGATGGAACAGAGCAACTATCTATTTCTGTTTTATTGCTGACCGAAGAGCTGCTGGAACTACTAGATGTCGAGCTAGAACAGGAGGAGGAAGAGGTGGACTGGAGGAACGAGCTCTTTAACTTGAAAAAATGAGAGATGGACGATGAGTTTTCTCTTTGGGATGCGGGTTGAAGATAGGATCCGCGTCCGTATCGTCGAAATCCGTACCATCGCTGTTAATCGGTGAAATATAATACAATGGTTTCACCTGGCTGTTGGTTGATGATGACGCATTATTTCCTGGGTCTTTTTCTATCGCCTCAGTGTTTGTCGAACGTGATGTTAGGTTCCCTTCAAGCTCTGTCTCCGGATTATTGCTCTTAGGCTCCCTTGATTTTGCCCCCACCGCTTTCTGTAGAAGTAAAAGGCCACGGCCTTTCATCATCTGTAGCAACAAAATCACAATTAGCTAAATTCACGAAAACCATACTAACTCAAAAAAAAAGTTTAAAAGCGAAGTATTTTATTTAACAATCAAAATTTATAAACTTGATTATAAAATACAAAATTAACTCTAAATATTCTTTCATCAAAATAAACGATAGCACTTATTGTGTTAGAATAAAAGCTATTTTAAATTTGCCCAGCAATACTAGACCAACTCAAATCATGTAAAATAATTTCACCAATACTAAACTATTTTTAATAACTAACTTAAAAAGTACTTACTTTTGTAAAAAATACCAGAGTAAGTGGAAATAATTTGAAGAACGCCTGCGAAATAAGACAGGTTCAATCACTAACACCAAATCAACTCAAAATAATTATCGCTTGTTGACTGCACTTAACCACAAATACAAAACCAACTCGAAATAATCCAGTCTTTGTGCGTATTGACAGCACCTACCCCTACGGCTGGCATGTCGTAACTGGCAATGCGTTACTATAGTTGGTGGGGGGTGTACGCGGAGCAACTCGGGAAGACTAACTTACAGCACCATCTACATTTTATTAATGGAAGTTTGTTCACGGGTGTCTTTGGAGTTAACGTAGTTTTTTACGCAGATTCTGATTATCGCAATAACTCGATTTTGTATTATTTCGTGTTGTGTTACTCTTTATCTAGGTGTGCGATATATCAAAAAAAGGACAGCAATACTGCAAGGGTGGTCAGGAAATAACCTCCTTGAAAAGCCGAATTTACGTGTAACGGGAAACACTTACAAGAATTCGAAATCAAATAAATACAACAACGGAGATTCTTAGAAATAATGTAAAAATCATCGGAAATTTAGGAAATACTCCTAAAACTTAACTTACAAACCTAAATATTTTCACATACCGGGAATCGAACCCAGGGACGCTAACTTCAAAGGCAGACTCATTTCAATACCATAACATAACGTTGTCAAGCGGGACCCGTCCGTCTATGGGTAAAGGCCAAAAAGTTGAACCATAGTTAAGCGAAGTTAACCATACAAACAACAAAAGTGAGAAAAAATCCGTTGTGACACAAAAATTATCCCTACAAATGTATGGCTAATTTTCGTGCCACAACGAAAAAGTTTCATAGAAAATTAATTTGAGTGAGTTAGCGTGGCCAACTTTTTTGGTCCTTACCACTGTCCGTCCGTCAGTCAAAACAATAAAAATAAAGCCCCATACAAGAAACGTATTTTTACAAGCGTCTAGTATGATTAAAACAACAAAATACTAAAAACCGGTCACGTGTGAGTTGGGCGCGCGCTTTTTAGGGTTCCGTAGTCAAACTAGGAACCCTTATAGTTTCACCATGTCCGTCCGTCCGTCCGTCCGCAGCCTAGTGCAAAGACTATTAGTACTAGAAAGGTGCAATTTGGCATGAATATGCATATTAGTCACGCCAACAAAGTGGTACAATAAATAGTAAAAAAATTTTTTTTTTTTAGTGTACCTCCCCTACACGTAGCGTGGGGATGTAAATTTTTTTCTCGTCTACCCTATAGTGTGGGCTGTCGTTGGATAGGTCTTTCAAAAATATTATGGGTTTGTGAAAACAGATTTTTAATTAAGTAATCCGTTTATGAAACATTAAGCTTTAAAGTGCAAATTTTTGCCTACAGCCAAAACTACAAATACTAAAAATCTGAAAAATACCTTAAATGAAAGAGCATAATATAACCAATTTAAAGGAAAACTATCACGATTAAGTAGACATCATTGGTTCTTGAGATACAGGCGATTAAAGTGTTTATACCTACTTAAATCATCTACGACGGCACCCAATGACTTTAAATTGAAAATTAGTGATTACTTGATGATTTTTCATGTTTGTAGTACTTAAAGGCTTCGGAACCCTACACTGAGCATGCTCCGACATGCTCTTGCCCGGTTTTTAGGGTTCCGTAGCCAAATGGCAAAAAACGGAACCCTTATAGATTCGTCATGTCTGTCCGTCTGTCCGTCCGTATGTCACAGCCACTTTATTCCGTAACTATAAGAGCTATACTGTGGAAACTTGGTAAGTAGATGTATTCGGTGAACCGCATTAAGATTTTCATACAAAAATAGAAAAAAAACAATAAATTTTTGGGGTTCCCCATACTTAGAACTGAAACTCAAAAATTTTTTTTTCATCAAACTCATACGTGTGGGGTATCTATGGATAGGTATTCAAAAATGATATTGAGGTTTCTATTATAATTTTTTTCTAAACTGAATAGTTTGCGCGAGAGACGCTTCCAAAGTGGAAAAATGTGTGTCCCCCCCCCCGTAACTTCTAAAATAAGGGAATGATAAATGTAAAAATAATATATGATGTACATTACCATGCAAACTTCCACCGAAAATTGGTTTGAACGAGATCTAGTAAGTAGTTTTTTTTTAATACGTCATAAAAACATTGATCAAAGCTACAACGAACTTTTATATTATGTTACTTGCTGCTACGGAACCCTTCATGGGCGAGTCCGACTCGCACTTGGCCGCTTTTTTTATTTGGTAAATATAATAAAAATAAATTTATACATTTAAATCCTAGCCCGTGTGGTTGCCGGGTTACAATAGTGCCACTCCATGTCTTCCCGTGGATGTCGTAATAAGTGACTAAGGGAATAAGGGCTTGTATTGCTGCTAGGCGATGGGCTTGAAACCTGTCACTAACACACTGGTAAACATCTCAGCCTACTTCTGCAAAATGTGGTTACAGAATTATCAACAAGTCTTTTTAGATTTAGATTTGTGTGTATTTCTGTAGCTCTGCCTACCCCACTCTGGGAATTAAGGCGTGATGTTATGTATGTATGTATGTATTTAAATCCTAGTGTGTGTTGTAAATCTTTTCAACGCTATGTCAAATACAAAACCAGAGTAAATGTCAACTTTGCCTCATAGATACTAAGGTCTATTTTGCGCTGTTAACCATGACGGAAATATCCGTCAATGGCGTTAAAAAGGTTAAGGAAACCACAATAAGCAAGTCCGACTTGCACTTGACCGTAACCCCTTACAATAAAATAGGTGTGTTACCGTGTGTTTCACAATCGTCAAGTAAAGCATATATGGGTAAGGACCAAAAAGTTCGATAGAATTAAAAACGAGTGTTCCACACCATTAGAAAATTGTTTTGACAATCTGTTAAACAAACTCAAACTGCAGACGTTTTATTCTTTAATAAAGATAAACAGTGTTAAAAGCACTGGAAGTACACATTAATAATGAATAATTACTATTACCATAATCACAACTTCTAATCAGGTCGTAATGTTTTTTATGTTTAAAACACGATTAAAAGAAACCGGTAATCGGTTTTCAAGCGAGGGCTTTCAAAAATACGGCATAATGGGTTCATGCGACAATAGTGTGCTACATAAGCTAGTTTCCGAAGTTTAATAGTAGTCGCATGCAGGGAAAAATAAACCATAAGCCATACAAAACCGCTCTTCTAGCAAAAAGTATTGGAATGGCGTCTAAGATCTTTAATAAATTACCGAAAACTGTTTAAAATCTACAAGATAATAATATGTTGTTATTAAAAAAAAAACTTTTTTAGTAAATGAGGCTTTTTATTCTATACAAGAATATTTAAAATGATAAAGTGTAAAACAAAAAAATATGTATATTTAGTCTGTAAGGATGCATGCTGCATGCTAATTGTAGCTATTTGTATGCCTAACGGCAAAACATAGTGATCCTAATTAAGCCATTACATCTATGTTTATACCTATGTTTAACAAATAAAATGATTTGTATTTGTATTTGCTAATATTTCCTATCACTCGACTTTGATTTCGAGCACTCGAAAGTCAAAAATGGTTACCCAGTTTTTTAAAGGAAACTCGTTTTGGCGGGATTGTTTTTAGACATACATTTTATGCAAATCGGTTAGGTGATTAAAAGATAATCAACTTTGAAAGAAAAGGTTGCCATTTAGGCTCAGTTTGGTTTAGGAAATACACATGCTTGTAGCATTCATTGACGAGTTGTTATAACATTATTAAACCAAGTGCTATTATAGCGATGCAATGTATCACGAAAAGCAAGCAGTTTCATTGGTAGCTCACCAATGAAACTGAGCTTTTGTTTCGGGGGTTTTCTATTTCGTCGGTAATACTGCAATACTTGTAACGAACTAGGTAATTAAATAAGGTGCTAAATACACCTTAATAATAACGTCAGTAAGGCACATTTTTCGCCTAATTGAATTTGTTAGTTACGCGGTTTTTAGTACTTATGCTTGCTTGAAAAAAAACTCTTCAGCAGATTTGTGTATAATTATATAAGACGACCCCTTGGCCTAGTGACCCTGCCTACTAAGCTAGCACACCCATGGAATGTAATACTTACTACTATTTTGTATTTCCATGAGCAGACCCGAATTCAATTTCCGGTATTTCTTCTGAGTCTCAGATGGTATCTACTTACAAACTGACGACACGGTGACCTAGTTGGGAGTGACCTTGCTTCCTAAGCCAGCGGTCCTGGGTTCAAATCCCGGTAAGGGCAGTTATTTGTGTGATGAGCGCAAAGATTTGTTTCTGAGTCTTGGATGTTTTCTATGTATTTAAGTATGTATTTCTCTATATAAGTATGTTTATCGTTGTCTAGTACCCATAGTACAAGCCTAGAGCTTAGTTTGGGACTAGTCCCAAACAAAGTCTATTTTGTGTAAGATTGTCCCCTGATATTTATTTATTTATTATACATACATACCCAGCTGATTTCGATTAATGTATTTAGAGTCAGTCATTAATTCCCAAAAATAGAAATACATACATTGTGTGGTATTGTTCTTAACTCGACCGCCATTACTGACAAGCAAATAAAGATATTATAACGTTGACGATACGATAACATGTCCAAAGTAATATGTTTTTACAGAGTAGAAAAAATATATAAAAGAGAGAGTCAAAGCATCTACAGCAGTGGGGTTTGGAACTTACGTCCTCAATCTTGGAGATAACTCCGTTGACACAATGTCATATAGAAATAATAGCTCAAGAGCCCAAATATTAAGAGAATACAAGTCAGTCAATTAATGTGACATAATATACCTAGGCAAGAATTAAGGCGGATCTTACCCATACCGATTGCCTGCGTAGATACGGACTCTCTTCTAACTAGGAAACACAATTATTTATATAGTCAGTACATTGAAAAATGTCGATAGCGCGATGCAGAACATTTTAAGTTTCTGTGTAAATCATAGGTTTAAATGTAATAATAACTAAATATATTTAATATAAACAATATAACTATAATTATTTTCACAAAATAAACTAGAAAATTCAATGACTATTTACTATTTTCATGTGTTTTGTTATTATGTTTTAGTACTTACGACCGTGACGCCATCTCTTAGGTGTTGAAGTAACTAAATGTTACTAATAATATTAAATTGAAGTTTTCTCATCATTTATTTTTAAACCCCGTCAAAATAAGGGGTGGTTATAAGCTTAACGTGTGTCTGTGTATCTCTGGTTATGTGTGTATGTATATCTGTGTGTATGTGGTGTAGCTTCCAAACGAATGCACCAATTTAGACGCGTATTTCTTAAATAATATAAGTGCCTGATTTATTTCCCACGTGTCATTAGTCGTGTCACGTCGGAAAATGTATAACAAAGCCAATTAACGTGCTTTGTCAAACTGCTAAACATTTAAATCAATAATAATAAATAAACAAATAAATCTGACACAAATTGACGTAGTCACAAACTAAGCACTAGACAACGATAAACATTTAAATACATAGAAAATATCCAAGACTCAGGAACAAAATATTCGCGCTCATCAGTCTCATCACACAAAACATCTGCCCTCACCCGGATTTGAACCCAGGACCGCTGGCTTCTAAGGCAAGGTCACTCCCAACTAGGCTAACGTGTCGTCAAATTCCTTAATAGTAGTCGAGGACTTTAATTGGCTATGCCACTATGGAATCCTATCATAATGACAGCGTCAAACCACATGAAAGAAAGTCAAGAAGCACGGCGAACAATGCCTTAAAGCAAAGAAAAGTGACATTGAATGACGTCGCTTATGTTTTTTGTCCCTTTCTTTAGGATGAGAAGAAATGACATAAAATAAGCTACGTTTTGCAGTGTCATATATAAGCTTCTTGAAGAAAGCTTAAATTAATGATTAACGCTGGCCGTCATTATGACAGGGTTCCATACTGGCATAACAATTAAAGTCCTTGACTGTACGTGAAACTCAGTAAAGAGGATTATATGTTATACTAGCGATCCGCCCTCGCTTCGCTCCGGATTAAAGTATTATACATATAAACCTTCCTCTTCAATCACTCTATCTATTAAAAAAAACCGCATCAAAATCCGTTGCGTAGTTTAAAAAGATTTAAGCATACATAGGGACATAGGGACAGACAAAGCGACTTTGTTTTATACTATGTAGTGATTATACCATGCGATTCGAATAGCAAAAAGCGACTTTGTAAATAAAAAAACATTTATTTTCAGATAATTAAAATTATAGATTTTAGTTGTGGTTAGTAACAATTAAAATTATACCACTAATATTAACTAGTTATTATCACAACACAACTAACTAGTATAACTAAAATGATCACCCGAAATTATAGGATGTAAAAGTCCATTCTTCCATCAATGATCTACAGTACACCTATTCTATTGGTGCCCCTGAAGCGGCGCATCAGCCACAAAATCATTATTTTAAGGCATTAGATGGCACTCGAGCACTGAGGCCAATGGTAAGTAGAATCAGAGATCCATACACATTTTAATTCTCAAGACTATAATCTTGAGACTGCAATCCTAAGACCCCAAATGCCAGGACTAAGATCAGTTAATCTGTACATATCCGTGTTTTTTCAAGTTTTCAATCACATCGCCAAGTATCGAATAAGTACCTACATGTTTTTCTATTACCGGAGACGGGCATACAGACACCTCGCCCTCGCCTCGCTCCGGGTTGAATTATTATACATGATAAAGTCTTCTTAAATCACTCTATCTATTAAAAAACCGCATCAAAATCCATTGCGTACTTTTAAAGATCTAAGCATACATAGAGACAGACAGACAGTGGGAAGCGACTTTGTTTTATACTATGTAGTAATTAACATTCATAATGTAATATCGTTAAAAAACACCTAGTGAAATGTTTCTTTATGCCTTTTTTTAATCTCGCAAGTTGAATTTTCCTTAATTTTCACCTCCGCATTCAAAAACAACAGTATACAGGGTGCGCAGAATTCATTCCACCACCGTTATTCTTTCGTTACGTAGCGCGACACAGCGGGGCTAATATCACTTATCGGGGGCATGTTTACAACCACTCACCTGCACTGAAATGTGGGAAGCGGGGTGTAGGGATGGGAAATATCAATATCGATATCGATAGCAATGAAAATGTATTTAACTTGAACAATGACATTGATAAAGAAGTATTTACTGTATAATTTAGTTGACCGTCAGCATGTAAAAGTTACGACTGAAGTCTAGCTGCTGTATTCAGGAAAAAAATATATAACCTTATAAGTCAACTGACAGTGATAAACTTACTATTATCACTCAATAAAGTTTATATTGATATATTTTGAAATTTCTACAAGCAATACTTGTACAAACTGAAATTATGAAGTTATGCATTAAATGAAACATTCGCTGGATATTTAAAAGGCTACATATAAAAAAGAATTCCTTTTTTTTAAATCTTTATTAGTTTCTACGTTACTCCAAAATGAAACATTCAAGTTTAGTAGACTGTCGCTTTTCGACAATTTTATAGCAACAGTAAAAAACATCATCAGAGCCGTCATAATAGCGTTGTTATTTTCGCAGCCCAGGTCTAGAAAAAGATAATTATTTTAGTTTTGTTTTTAAAATATCGACATTTTAATCGTTCCCATCCCTAAAGCGTCGAACAAAGCGGGCGCGTCTCTAACCAGATTAACCGCGCAAGTACGCGCTGCTGCGTGCGGGCTTTCATTCCAACTCGTTGCTGATTGGCTGAGATAAAACTGTTACGTCATTCACAATCTTAACTATCTTATTTTACTAGCCCAGTCAACGAAAATATACAATTTTATAGGAAATTAAATCAGGTTTAATATCAATCTAAGATTTGTATCTAGGAAGCTAATTGTACCAATTTCACCATACGATGTTAACGACTTAACCGACGATTAGAGCGTTAACAGTTCGCACGTTTAATAAAACAGAAATATCGTGAAATAGAAATACATTCCAATTTCAAACCTGACTTCTGTTAGTAGAGTTTTATTTAAAACTGAATTTGGTTTTGAGTTAATTCTTTGTTTGATTAAACATGCAAGTTGTCAAAATGTATTAACTAACAGTCGATTAACATTGATTAAAAACATTGTATGGTGAAATTGGTACTAAGCATTTGAGATACACCTTTTAAGGTCTAACCCCTCTCACCGATAGCACGTGGCCCTAGGCAGGGGACTTTTAGTATGTTTCTAAGGGTTTTTGAGGGTAAATTTAATTGATAAAACCCCCATTATAATTAGGTACGATTTCTACTTCCGGAACTGATATCTCAAAAGCCGCGTCCGCTGCCCCGTGTTTTCGATGTCTTTAAACATCTAAAATGTGTTTCGAACAGAAAAGGCGCGTGGCCACGATGTTTTTTTGTTTAAAAACACAGAAAAATTATTTTCGTCACGGATGCCGTGGCCTCGCGTTCGTCTGCGAGGGACGCGGTCCATGTTCTGACTTTTTAGTTTTGAGTTCGAGTGAAGAACTATCAAATAGGGCATTAATTTTTATTTGAAGGAACTCATTTTGATACCTTTAGATGTAAATAAATATCGTACAATCCTACAAACAGACAGTGAATAAACGTCAAAGATGACAAATTGTACTGGGGTGACAGCTGTCAAAAGAAAAGTGAAATGTTGTTCATTCCAAAGTCGCAATGGACGTGCTGGGCCTCTATTCAGGTGCGTTAAAACGATATCGTGTTTGACACGTTTAAGAATCGTTTATGTCACAGTCGCCATTATTGTAAATGACATAAAAGTTATCAAAACGTTGACAATACGGAAACACGTCAAATACGATATCGTTATAACGCAGTTGAATAGAGGCCCAGTTGTACCTAAAAAAATATTTGTAACATATTTTGCTAACGTGTATTGTTAGTTTTTAGGCGGTACCGACACGCCTTTGAACTTTCCAATTTAAAAAAAACCTAGCACAGAATAATCCGTAATAAACTAGTTTTATTTACAAATACCGCGTTGAAATCTATCCATCCGTTTGGGAGCTACGATACCATAGACAAACACAGATACTAACAAGCCCCTCCTTCTTAACTTCCCTTCCTCCCCTTCTCTCCTTCCCTCTTTTTCCTTGCGTGGGGTTTAATAAAGAAAGAAAGAGACTTCAATACTAATATTTGCTACTTCACAGATGTGGCCGAAGCGTTACACACACACACATACTTTATTGTCGGTCTATTTTGCTTTCCAGATGCAAAGGAGAAGTTAAGCGAAGTTTAAGTTTGCGAGCGAATGAAAAACACATGACAGCGGCGGCGCCACTATCTATGTAAATGTATCACACTTGTATTGGAAATTAGTTCCATTTTGCACCACCGCGTGCACTTAATTCGCTCGAGGTGATTAGCTTTGTGCCCGATTGGGGAGCAAGGTTTTTGTATCCAACGACGAATCAAAATCTTGAGCAAATGCTAATACAAACAGCCATTGTACATTCAATTTTACACTTTCGCACTTGGATTTTTCTTAAAAGTATAATATATAAAAAAGCACTGACCATAATGATCCTCCTTTGAACGTGACTTTACAAGAGTATTTGCTGACGTGTATTGGTGAGGGTGACTGCTTACCATTAGGTGGTCCATTTGATATTTTGCCTCTTAGGGATTTAATAACATTTACTAACACTATTATTCCTCTTCATTCATCATATCTGCCATTTTTTATTAATAAATGTCTAACCCATCTCTTCTTCTTCTTTTTTAATTAATGGCGGTCCATACAGTGATTTCGCCAATGTCAAGTGAATAGAGTAAATCAGTAAACAGAATAAATCAAAATCAAAAGCCGGACATCTATCTATCTCATCTTCAATAGGCCATCTTCGCTCCCCGAAGGTTACCGGAAGCCTAACCCATCTCTTAAAATATCCAGTCACTTCTTCACTAATAATGTCATTTTCACTCCACTTAATTCATCAGTCAACGTCTAAATAGCCAATAAGCTGCATCAAAGGCGAATTGAAAAAAAATTAATAACCCGGCTTCCTGTCAGTAAAAAAGTCATTTCCGTCCCCCTCTATTTTATCCCGCCATTTTGTGTAACGCGGCAATCCATTAAGAGAATAGCTTCCCTTATCAAGTCATAAATTTTGTCACTATCTGTGCCACGTCAAATGGAGAACGTATTGATGCGTTCGGGATTGTATTTAGGGTTTTACTGTTTATTTCTATATAGTATTATATAAAAATATGAACAAGTAATATAGTATTACAGAGGGAGCGGATTTTATAAGTGAGTTTATAAGGTGGACGGTTACCTACGGCGCTCTAGGTAGGGGGTATTGTTTGTACTGTAATATCTCCCGTGTTCATTAAAAACGAAAATTTGTTATTTTATTTATTAAATCTTAATATTTAAGTGTAGTTACCGAATAATAAAACTCGAGAGGGTTATGTACCTAGATCGAGAAAATTTTAAAAATATTAAACCCGTTACATTTAATTTAATTACGTTTTTTTTAAAACGATGAACAAAGAACCTGTTTGAGGTTACAACAGCGTCCCTTTCATTATTCCAGATGGACATTGGCTTTTTTTATTTTTATTTTGTTTAAACCGAACCTAAGTAAAACTGCGAAGCTAATATAGTTTGTTTAAATAAAGACATGATGAAGTTTAGGAATTTTAAGTTAACTATTAAGTTTTAAAAGGCTACCTGCCTTTCTTAAAACATTTTTTTTTTGGTCGAATTTGTAAAAAACAAAAATGCTTATAAAAAAGCACACATAAAGGCATTTTGCTTTCTGCCGTGATACGTTTACCATCTTGCGATGACAACACAGCGTTGTAAAATAAAAAGGAAAGTGATAAATAATATTTTCACCTCACCTAAAAAAGGGTGGTTTTGCTGTTTCAAGACAGTGAGCAATTTTCGATTTTGCTGCGAGCGTGAGACAAAGTAGCTTTTTAATTTTTGTTCACAATATAAAGGTGGTCGTGGTACGGCGCGCGGGCGGCTGGGATGTCGTTTTATTTTTACCATTTTGTTTTTTTTTGCTTTATAGTAGTTTATGCTTTTTATACTGCCCGTGTGGTTGCCGGGTTAGAATAGTGCCACTCCATGTCTTCCCGTGGATGTTGTAAGAGGCGACTCAGGAAATAAGGGCTTGTAGTATTGTTAGGCGTTGGGCTTGCAACCTGTCACTAATACACTAGTAAACTTCTTGGCCTGATTGTGCAAAATGTGGTTACAGAATTATCAACAAGTCTGTTTAGAGTTGTTGGTATTTCTGTAGCTCTGCCTACCCCACTCTGGGAATGAAGGCGTGACGTTATGTATGTATGTATGTAGTAGTTTATGTGACTGTTACGTAATAACATCACACGAGTGTGTTAATGCCTAAAGTAATTATGTACAGTTACATACACTGCTTTAACTACATACATATTATATTATTATAAAAAACTAAACAAACTAAACTATTTTTTGCGACGAGACAAATATAACGTCAAAAATGGCGGCACCCGTAGTTTTTTTATTTTATTCAGATATCAAGTATCAAACGAGATTTGTCAAAATTGTATGCAATCGACATTTTATTTCGAATAAAATGTTATCTCGAGTGATATAATCGAGGATAATAAAATTGCTTTATTTTTCAAAGATGTTCGAAATTTTAATGTAAAAGAGGGTTTATGATATGTGTGTAGATAAAGGTTATATTTTCTCACTGCTAAGGTGAAAAATTGTGTGCAGACCAAAGTTATTTGCATCTCGTATCTTTGAATCCTTCGCTACACTCAGGATTCTAACCTAAAATCTTTCACTTGCTCGGGATTCAAAAACAACACTCGCGGCAAAAAACAACTGTGCTCTCTTGTCGCACAAATAACTATTTCACCTCGGCACCTCAAAAAGCGTGTTTTTGCTGTTTAAAGACAGAGAGCAAAATGCGATCTTGCTACGAGCGAAAGACAAAGAAACTTTTTAATTTTTGTTCACAATATAGGTGGTCGTGATGCGGCGCTACGCGGGGCGGTTGGGGATGTCGCTTTATTTTTATCATATGGTCTTTTTTACCTTAGATTATATTTTTTCTCTGCTGGGGTGAAAAATTGTATGTGCAACACGAGACCAAACTTATTTGCATCTCGTGTCTTTGAATTCCTCGCTGCACTCAGGATTCGCTAAGCTCGTGATTCAATTCTAGAATCCTTCGCTTACCCGGGATTCAAAATCAACACTCGCAGCAAAAACCAACTTTGCTCTCTTGTTGCACTAATAACTGTTATTAACTAGACCTTGGTAGTCACAGTTACAAGTCCAAGTCTACCAGCGTTTACCTCTTGAGTCATCTTTGATACCACTGTTAAGAACCGCCGCGAGAAACTCAACAGTCATTCTTTTGTACCTAACCCCTGACGCAAAAAGATGGGTGTTATAAAATTGACGTGTGTATCTCTGTATCTGTCTGTGGCGTCATAGCTCCTAAACGGTTAAACCAATTTTGATTTAATTTATTTTGTTAAAAAATAGACTTAATAGAGAGTGTTCTAAGCTTTGTTTGATGAAAATCAGTTAAGCCATTTAAAAGTTATGAGCTCTGATCCCGATTTTATCGGGAGTTTTATGTTGGTAACTAGTTGTTTCCCGCGACTCCGTCCGCGTAGAAGTCGTTATCGCTATTCCCTCACGTACCGTCTAATTTTTTGGAGATAATTTACCCTATGTCCTGAGACTCCAACTATCTCTATACCAAAGCATAACAAACAGACAGAAAAAGTTTCTTTCACATTTATAAATTTTATAATACAATACACTACAAATACTCTTTATTGAACACCAAAAAAAACAGAGCACGGAACAGTACATTTAAATCAAAGGTATACAACAGGCGGTCTTACCGCTAAATAGCGATCTCTTCCAGAAAACCTTGGATAGAGAAATAACTAAGTCCACAAATTCATGGCAGGCGGTGCAAACTAAATCCTTTACAACTCAAACTAATTAACAACAAGAAATACTTAAAGTATTTAAATTTTGAAAAAAATACCTATTAAGTAGTAGGTATAAATACTTGAAATCAGTGAATGAGTCCCTACAATGAAAATGTACGTGCTAGGAGACGTTTAACTTTTTGCTTGTTGCTCAGAGGTTTTTCTAGGCGCTGAACAAAAATTCAAGTTTTTTTTGTGTAGGAGGTTTTTTAATTACTTAACTATTAATAGCATCGTTCTTAAACTGACTAAACTACGTTTTATCTGTAACAACAGCCATTACTAGTTATTCATTTAACTAGCCTCTAACCCAAATGCCTAGTACTTGTGAACCAAACATGATCCAATTAGGAAAGTTGGGGTCCGACAAACTATCCTAACAAAAAGGGCAATACTGTTCTAAAACTTCCTTTGAACTTGCAATCTTGTTCAACACCACTAAAGGTTGAATATCCAATGCGCTTCAAATAAGATACGTCATTTTAACTTAAGCAGTCAACTCACGCGTGTTAATACTAAACTTCTAGTGCCAGCGACCCGGTACGGGGTCAATTTCCGTAGTCAAACTAAGAACCCTTATAGTTTCGCCATGTCCGTCCGTCCGTTCGTCCGTCCGCAGCCTAGCGAAGAGATTTTTTTTTTTTTTTTTTTATTAGTCATGCCAACAAAGTGGTACAATAAAATGTAAAAAAAAATATTATTTTTTAGGGTTAAGTCATCTAAGAATGCACCAAATGACTTTAATTAGAAAATTAGTTATTATTTGTTGGTTTTTATTAGGGTTCCGTAGTCAGAATAGGATAGTTTCGCCATGTCCGTCCGTCCGTCCGCAGCCTAGCGCAGAGACTCTTAGTACTAGAAAGCTGTAATTTGGCAACAAAGTGGTACAATAAAATGTAAACTAAAATTTTTTTAGGGTTAAATCATCTAAAATTGCACCAACTGACTTTAATTAGAAAACTAGTTATTACTTGTTGATTTTTATTAGGGTTCCGTAGTCAGAATAGGATAGTTTCGCCATGTCCGTCCGTCCGTCCGCAGCCTAGCGCAGAGACTCTTAGTACTAGAAAGCTGTAATTTGGCATGAATAGGTATGCATATTAGTCACGCCAAGAAAGTGGTACCTACAATAAATAGTTTTTTTTTTTTTTACGGTGCCTCCCCTACACGTAAGATGGGCATGTGTTTTTTTTTGGCGTCTATAAACTATCATGACTAAGTAGCCATCATTGGTTCTTGAGATACAGGCGATTAAAGTGTTTGGTGTCCCCTTGTTTTACAGACAGAAAATTTACAGAATTTTGTTTCACAGAAAATGTTTCATATACTATTCGGTTCTAGTATTTTTGTTTCGAATATATTTTTTTTAAAACTATTTATTTGAAAGAAACAAATTCCACAGAAAATCAATTCAATGAATTTTATAATTTAATTTTTTCATTAAACAAACCTATCAAACAATATAATTATTTTTAACGATACCTTCTTTTACAGAATATTTTTTCATAGACCGTATCACTTCATAGAATTTTCATTTTTTTTTAGAAATTAGATTTCTAAGTAATGAAAATTCTGCGAAGTAATACGTTCTATGAAATAATGTTCTGTAAAAGAAGAGGACACTAACGACAACAGTATACAAAGTCGTGGGAAACTCAATATTCTGTGAATAATTTTTGTGAAACACTATTCTACGAAATTACTATTTGGAGAGTAAGGGTACACCAATAATAACAAAATCAATTACAACATAATACAAATTATCTTTAAGTATAAGGGTTATAAGCTAAATACTACAGTATGATATAAATATGAGTGAGCGACCATGACCTCTCTGGGCAGAACCGACTTGAATAGGTTAGGTTAGAAGGCTAAGGCGGGAGCGAAGCGAAGCAAGCTCCCGCCTTGCCTTCGAGGTTATTTTTTTTTACATCTCTTGAATAAACTATGCGAAAAAAATTGCAATGAAAATACGAGAAAAAAATTACATGACATGAAATTCTAAACAACTTCTGTCTGTAAAATAACGTACACTGTAAAATGATTTTATAGTTCTTAAGTTATATATTAACTAAATAACATGAGAACAAAGAATATGTAATTTGCTATTATATGATATGAAAAAAGAAACATTGAAATTTATTTGAAATAAAAATTGATGATTTAAATGTCTTCAAAGTAATTATTCTATAAATTGACTATTCTATGAAATGATAATACGAGAAAAAATGTACAAGAAATGAAATTCTAAACAACTTCTGTCTGTAAAATAACGTACAACCAAAGTGTTTATACCTACTAAAATCATCTTTTGGCACCAATTGACTTTAAATAGAAAATTAGTTATTACTTGTTGATTTTTATGTTTGTAGTACTTAACGGCTTCAGAACCCTATACTGAGCATGGTCTGATATGCTCTTGTCCGGATTAATTCGAATAACGATGTACCAAGATAGTGAGTGTACATGGAAAAATGCAAAGTGATGCAATTATTTTGCTCGCGAGTCTATAACGTGTCAAAAGCAACATGGTTACACTGCATAAAATACAGTCCCTTTTACGATGTTTTAATCGGAACAGACATAAATGTAAAAATGTGTTCCACGGTTCACTGCGCTTTTAGTAGAACTAAAAATATTTCTGTTTAAAATGTTAAGATACAAAAATTATTAATGAGCACGTCTCGTGCAAAGAGGTTTCTTTTCTTTTTCGCTTTGTAACAGGTAACAAATGAAGCTATATTACGACTAGGTAAGAGAAAATACATTATTTTTTTGCTCTAGTGTTTGCCCGCGACTCTTTCTGCTTTGAAGAATTGTTTCTCTGGGGAGTTCCAGGCTACAAACTATCTGTGTACTAAATTGAATTGAAGTGAATACTAAAGTGAATTGTTTAAGGCAGTGAACCATAAAATCAGAAAAATTAAACCAAAACTTTGCCGCAGATTCAATTAGTTCGGTTTCCTAGGCTCGGGGTATCCATTATCAGAATTTACTAAAAGCACCCCCTGGCCATTAACCAAGGCTTCGAAATAGCCTCGTTTGTATGAAAAACGCACTCTGACCCATATTATTTGTCCACGAGTGTATTACTAGTTTTTCCTGTCACTCCGTCCACCTAAAAATCCAACTAATGTACAAACAGAGATCACAGAGACCCACACACTAAATTAACCTAAAATTTCGATCTGAAACTGAGCAGTAGCTAGATCCAAGTAGATTACTAGACCGATGAGTTCGATATACTCGACGTAATAACACCCCCGATGCCGTAGGTCAATAGAGCCCTGTTTGATTACCTCGAGTTGTTTGCCGAGACTGAAACCACATTGTGTAGTTAACACGTCCACTACCTCGCTGATGTCTAAACATCTATCAACCCGATAATAATAACACGATTTTAGTCCTTATATCGATCATAATATTATTTTAATCACATATTTTAATAATGTAAACGGCGATAGAAATATTATTGCAATTATTTTCTATTCTTCAAGACATTTGTGAAAAAATACTTGTTTTACACTGTTAAACATCTTAGCCTGATTGTGCACAATTTGATTACAGAATACAGTAGTAGTACTTGTAGACTTGTTGGTAATTCTGTAGTTCTGCCTACCCCACTCATTGTTTGTTTAACTAGGTTTCTGTTTTTCATACCATAAAGAAGGCAAATCTGAGATCTGAGTGCCATTTGCATTCACAAGAATACAATCTTTAAAACTGTAATCCTAAGACTGCAAATGAACTGCAAACCCTACAAACTAAGATGTTTTTCTTTAAATATGTTAAGTTGTTTTGTTTCGCTGTCCCTTTGCTGCTGAACCAAAGAGGGAGTCAATAAAACCATTTAAAGCAAAAAAAAAACAACTGAGATAATTTAGTAATAAAATTGCTTAGTTGCTCTAAGTTGTTTATAAAACTAGCTACCCAACCTTAGTTTCTAATTAAGGCAAGACCACTTAACCGCTTCAGAAAACGTATAATGTATACAGGATTTTAATTTTCTTTGATATAAATTGACTTAAGTAATTAAATTCTAGTTACTACGTTTTTACAAGACAAATGACATTTTGCTGAGGGTAAAATGTATAACATTTTTTTTCTTACTTTATACCCTGTCATGGTTTGTTTTATTTATCCATGAATAATGGGACCGAATGGTGGAAATACCTACTGTAATAATATAATGGTCTACCTACTAGTTAAGTCAATTTAGGTTTATTAGTAACACAATTATCAATGTAAGCTCATTTATAGTTGATTAAGTTAAGATATTTTTTTTGGATAAGGCAAAATATATTCAGAACGTTTTATCTGAGATAATTATACCTACTAAAAAAAGAAGAAGAAAAAAAAAAAGAGTTTCTAAAAGTAATACTTATGTTTGCAATAAATTGAATAAATACAAGGTTCTTCCACGTAAGTTCTCATTACTCCTCTTATAAATTATCAGGGCCTTTATTCTACTGCGTTATAACGATATCGCGTTTGACGTGTTTAGAATCGTTTATGTCATAGTCGCCATTATTGTAAATGAAATAAGAGTTATCAAAACGTTGACAATACGGAAACACGTCAAATACGATATCGTTATGTCCATGTAGAATCCCAGCCCTGGACCACAGGACTTGACCAAAATTTTCGAGAAATAATATCGTCACCGAACTCGATAAATACTTATATTTTTTAACTTTGCGAAAATGGCGGGATCTAATTCAAAATGGATGCTAAAGGTCGAATACTTACCTTGTGATAGATTCTAATCCATAAACCAATAATAGCGTTTTCGTAAACTTGCTCTAGTAAGTACTTTATAAGCTACTTAATAATTCAACTTAAGTGTTATTCTTCAGGCTTAATTTAGAGTTACTCGGTTGTGAAACAGTTTTAATACTTTTTAAGATAATTAAAATAACTGTTTTATCTTTTTAGTTTTTGAACTTGTTCTCTTCTTTATCAACACCTAACGCAAAAAGGAGTAATCTGTGGAATCTGTCAGTATAATTTTGCTACGCCAGAGGGTGTGAAAGCAATTGACCGCCAAATACAGTGATACTCTGATTTTACTGTCAAACAGGTATTGAAAACGGAATATGTTTCTTTGTTACTTATTCACAGCTAAACCACTAACCAATTTCAATGAAATTTAGATGGAGAAGCTTAAGCCCCGGAAAAAAACATGAGTTACTTTTTAATCCAGAAAACTCTTGAAAGAATAGCGATATAAGATTTCTACACGGAGTGTCGCGGGCACCAGGGGCCCATTTCAAAAAAGCTTGTAACTTGTAATACGAGTTTAAGTCTCTCTTTTTAAAACGTACTGATGAAAAGAGGCCTTGGCTAGCATTTTGTATGGACAAAGAACATTCTCATGTCCTCAGATATTTTAGAATAATATTCTCAGTTTCCGTTTGGTTGCCGGGTTAGAATAGAGCCACTCCATGTCTCCCCGTTGATGTCGTAAGAGGCGACTAGGGGAATAAGGGCTTGTAGTACTGTTAGGCGATGGGCTTGCAATCTGTCACTAATACACTGGTAAACATCTTAGCCTACTTGGGCAAAATGAGGTTACAGAATGATCAAGAAATCTTTTAAGAGTTGTTGATATTTCTGTAGGTCTGCCTACCCGACTTTGGAAGTGGTTATTTATTCTGTTTCCTTGATGAGATTTCCAAGGCTCTGAATAGACAGATAAATAAAATATGAAGCTCTTCGTCAACATTTATCAATTCAGTTCGAATGCGTGTTTCTTAACAAGCAGCTTGTCTTACGGTTTTACAGCTATACGAGAGTGGGGGTTCTAATTAGGGTTCGTTAGGGGCCGATTGTTTGCCCGACGTCGACGGTGCAAATGTAAACACATTTGAACAAGGATCTGAGACGAATACAGTTAATTAGAGTAGGTTTGTGATATTTTTGGGTGTTTGGGTATTGATTAAGCCATTGGTTTGATGTTTATTTATATGGTAAGAGGTCTTGATCTTATGTAGTGAAGTCGGGAATATGCAGCGGGGGTGAAGCCGCCGGCAGGCAACTAGTTAATATTATCAATGCAAAAGTTTTGATGTTTGTTACATATTGCTAGGTTAAGTTCTATCATTGTCATACGCAATATAAAAAAAAAATACTGACTGTTGAGTTTCTTGTGGCGCTTCTTCTCAGCAGTGGTCTCCTCTTGGGAACCGCTGGCAGAATTTTGACGTGTAAAAGTGCCCGTGCGGCCTACTTACTGAATAAACAATTTTTATCTTTTTTTTCTTTTCATTTATCAACCATGCAAGAATGGTTGGAGGGGTCTGGGTATAGATAGTAAATAAATAAATAAATATCACGGGACACACAAATTGACCTAGTCCCCAACTAAGCTCTAGGCTTGTACTATGGGTACTAGATAACGATAAACATACTTATATTTTTAATATTTATCTTCTGTCTCTTTAATTGTTGTACGTTTAGCCATCCGCTGTTTTATTTCTCTCTCAGTCGCTCAAAGGTTAACTGGAAGAGATCACTTAAAGGGATAAGTTCACATTTGTACATACCTTTTATGTTTCTGTTTCGTTTTTTTTACTTAGTAATCTTTTGTTTGAGCAATAAAGAGTTTACATAAATACTTACATAGAGAAATACATACTTAAATACATAGAAAACCATCCAAGACTCCGGAACAAATATTCGCGCTCATCACACAAATATCTGCCCTTACCGGGACTTGAACCTGCCGCTGGTTCGGAGGCAGGGTCAATCCCAACTAGGCCACTGTGTCGTCAATTATAGCCTGTAAGGCACATAGGCTACTTTTTATCTCGGAAAAGTGTACAGTTCCTCAGGCGATGGCGATAAACGACTTCTACGTAGGCGGAGAAGCGCGCAAAAGCTATTAGAACATATTAACAAACATGACCAAGGGAGGTTGTCACCAAAAATTGACCCAAGATATATTTTTAAAGGAAAATAACTCTTCATTTAACAAGTTATAACTTTACTACAAACTTAATAATATAGTGTTAAAGGATTTACTAAAAACACTTTTTTTTAAATTAACATTTGCCTCTGGAAGTTTTTTTTTACCCCTAGGAAGTGTTCATTAATATGTTTAATTGTTTTAAAAACATATTACACCCGGAAAAAGAGTAAGGGGTTCACCACATAGATCGGGATTTTACAAACAGAGAAAAAAAACCTTATTAGTAAGAAATCAATATCTGTCTGATATATAATTGGTATAATATGCTTGCCAGCATGTTTTGGTTTTCTGTCAAAATATATATAATAAATATTTTAGATATAAAATCATTCTTTCACAGGTGCAGCATTTTAGGTATTATACAAAGATTAAACAGACTACTAAGATATTCAGTGACATTATAATGATAGGTACGCATACGCTCCTATGTCTCTTGTAGTCTTTAACTTTTTAAGATATTATTGCTAGTGACTGTACTAAAACAAAAGGCAAAACGGTCGCTTTCAAACCACCTTAAACCAAGTGCAGAAAAATCTAAAATACAAACCTCTTTTGAGTTTACAACCAAATTTAGAAGAGATTTTTTGTATACACCGTGTTTTTTTTGATTTACGATAACTTCGGCATATTGTTAGGTACACGTATAGAAACTACGTGGTACATTAGATTTTAAAATATTGCAAAAAAAAAAAAAAAATTGTTTAGAACAAAGTAATTAAATGTTGTGTCTTCAATCATTCTAAAAGGGTCTTTAGAGTTAACTCATAGTTAGTGTCAATTACGTCAAGTCAGCGTGACATATACACACACAAGTAAAGATAACACTTGACAGGTGCACGACCTAACAATTGAAAACTCTTTACTCATAATAAGTAATTAAAAGAAAATTGTTAGGTATCAGTTAAGAGCCTTTTACATTAGTTTAACGTGATTAACTGATTAATTTTAATAATTGAATATCTTTATAACCGTACGAGTTATCATATGTCTGTCTTCGGGAAATTAGCTTAATTTGACTTGAAGAACGTGCCCTTAAAGTTATCGTAAATCAAAAAAAACACGGTGTATAATATTTAGTCTGATAAAAAAGCAACTATCCTTCTTTTAGAAATATATCGCTTAACTTCAGCTTATCAGCTTATTAGGACCCTGGAGATCTCCAGTTTGCAGTTGGAAACTTGGTCCAGACATTTGATTGGTCCCCGAGAGGCGGCAGCATCTAGACTTGACTCTCAGTTAGTTTATCTATGCAGTTAAATGCTGACTGGTTTGATTAGACGATTTCACAACTTTGGCATTACGGGAGTTGAGTTGTCACTGGACTAAGTTTTGGGTCGTGGCTTGTGTAGGGAATGTAGCTGAGAACATAAATCAATGGACAGAAAACGTTCCTATACAAATCCCTTTATTTTCCATAATGTCATTTGTCATAATGGTTCCTGGCCCAATATCACATGGTATCCTATTGCAAACACTAAAACGTTTGCCAGCTGTTTCATTTGCCATAATTTTCATTTCCCATAATTTTCATTTTATTCTGAACCCAATAACTTTTGAATTTTTTTAATGAGATATACTTACAGAACGTGTAGGTTAGGTTAGGTTTATTTCATGACAATTCAGGAAAGTTAAACGGTTTCTGAGAAAAATTACTTTCGGACAAATGAAAATTATTGCAAATGAAACAGCTGGCAAAGGTTTTTAGTGTTTCAGATAGGTAACCATATCACATACTATTATTTCATTTGCCATAAAGATTTTTTTTCTGAATTTGTAAACCTGTCAGGTAATTTTTACATGCCATCGTATAGAGCCCAATAGGTTAAGTTAGGTTTGTTTTATTACAATTCTGAATAGTTCACGCTTTCAGCTAAAAGGCCTTTATGGCAGTAGTAATACATTGCCACAATATCGTTGTGGCATATAAAATTATGTAATTTGAATTTCAGGCAAGTAAATTATTGCATATGTAATTCGGTCAAACGATAGAGACCCAAAACTATGCTTTATGCTTGAATCAATAAATATAAAACAACAAAATTTTCCAGAGAATCGTGCTCATCGCACAATATTCGCCTTTTTCGAGAATTTTACTCAGCTAGTTGCAGTATTATTCAAAGGCAATACAAACGGTTTATTTGTGTACTTATTTATTTCACAAAAGTATACACTGAATAAACCTATAATAAGCGAACGGGATTACCGTAAGGCATTATCTAACAGACCCCAAGAAAAAAAAACCCAAGACGGTAAGCATAAACAGAATACGTTTTATGAAAAGACTTATCATTATAATCTCCAAGCTGGTATAACCGAGTATTTAATAAAACTGCTTCGAAAGACATTTCTTATCACTTAAGATGCGGTCTCTCAAACAAAAGGCCTTTATACCGTGCACTTACAAACGAGGGCTCGAGATAAGCCCTACTGCCCGTCTACGTCCTATGTTTGACATTTTCTGTACAGATACTTGTAAAGTAGATTTTCAGTAATTATCATAGTACAGTCGAAGTCAAACCAAGCAACAGTGTTCGCATTGTTGAGTTCCGGTGTGGGGATAAGACAACCGGTGAAATTACTAGCATAGAGGCATTCCATCTTGTCCTCAGGGTTGGCAACGCATTTGAGGTCTTAGGATTATAGTCTTGAGAATTCAAATGTCTATGGGTCACAGATTCCACTTACCATCAGGTGGCCTGAGTGCTCGTGTGCCTTCTCATTAAAACAAAAAAAAAAGTCTTAAATAGGTTTACACTTTAGTACCTTGTCACTTTCATTCACTCAGACAATATCATATTATATTACACATTAAATTGTCTCAGTGAGACAAGGTACTAAAGTGTAAACATATTTATGACTTCGACTGTACAAATAGAAAAGTACTTCTTCTCCGACCCTTCAGGAGTTTCTCTTACCTAATGCCACTTGGCCGCCAAGGTTGCGTCGATGTTTTAATGGATTGTGAACTAATGCTTAAATTGCTTAGCTGCTGAAAAAATCCATACAAATTAAGCTTCGGGCGATAAAAGATTTTTTTATATGTTTACGTATGAAAAACTAGGTTTGTACGATCCGTTTTTTTATTTTATTATTTGTTTAAGTAAGTAAAGTAAAATATTTATTCACATGAACATGGATACTTACTCGTAACATGATGTACAAGATATAAGCAGTTCCAACCATTAACTTATGAAGACGGTTTATGTCAAATGTTTGTTAGGGCACATCGTTCCTTATGAAATCATGCGTTCCAATATATTCTGCCATTAGATGGTGTGCCTTAATCAAAATGTTAAAGAATTAATATGTTTTATTATTTTCTTATAAAGGAAAACGTACAGACCTAGTTTATCCTTGACTAACGAAACGAGGACTGGTCGCTAGAATATAAACACAGAAATTAAACCTTAAACACATAGAAACAAACATTTTGTCCTTTTCAGCGTTACACAAATATTCTCAAATGACTTGCAAAAATAAACCTAATAACGACGTGTAACTTTTTTTTTTAAATAACATTAAAACTAGGAAAAGAAAAGTAAATATGAAACTTAATCATATAACCACACCACAGCCGTTTAGACCTGCTTTCAACGTGTCGACATTATTTCTAACACGAGCGTGTGAATGCGGCTCATCTAGCGGCTCTCTTTGAGGTGCGATACGCGGCCATAATTGCCAATAGCTCCAGGCTGAATCTCTGCTGGTACAGTCAAACAAGTAACTAACCACTTTTCAACTCTATTTCTATGAGGCTAAGGTCCAAAAGTGGTACGGGAATCTTGGTCGACTATTCACTAACCGCGTAGCGCAAGTTAGAAGCGACAAGAGGATTAGGATGGGCAGATTGTAGTGACCCCAGCCTAGGAACCAATAACAATTAGCGATATCTAATCGGAAAGGTATTTTTATGGCGGGAAAGAACAAATCACTGTGAGAAATTTCAAGTGCTGAACTAGAATTAATCACTCTAGGTACCGTATATTTACCAACTGCTACAGACCTGGTGCCGTGATCTTCGCTCAATTGCGATTGATATAATTTGCTAAAGAAAAAGGTATAAAATATCTCGATGTTTTTGAACTATCTAACTATAACCCACAAGTAATATGATTTGTTTCATGTTGCCAAAAAGCCAGATCATCCCAATAGTATCTGCATAAAATGCCTGTTACAAACAAACATACGGAACCAGTGGCAGAATTACTTAAATGATTTTTGATGAAAATTTAACAGATAAGTAACAGAAAATCAAAAGTAATTTCAGTAATTAATGTTAACACCGAAATGGTTGCCACTTATCATGGCGTCAGGCTAACATGCCTTGACGCTGGTTTTCAGTGCCACCAGATAGAAAAGAGAAGAGAGTGCTGCTAGTCTATCTCTCTTTTATTTAAACTAAAGGTTAAACTAAATAAGTAGACGACACGGTGGCCTAGTTGGGAGAGACCCTACCTCTGAAGCCAGCGGTCCTGGGTTCAAATCCCGGTAAGGGCAGATATACAATACAATACAAATACTCTTTATTGAACACCAAAAATAAAAACAGCACAGATATTTGTGTGATGAGCGCGAATATTTGTTCCTGAGTCTTGGATGTTTCTTTGTATTTAAGTATGTTTTTCTCTATATAAGTATGTTTATCGTTCGTTATCTAGTACCCATAGTACAAGCCTAGAGCTTAGTTTGGGACTAGGTCAATATGTGTGTAATTGTCCTCTGATATTTATTTATTTTAAGTAGCTAATGTTTAGGTACTTGTTAATTATGTGGGTGTGTACTGATAATTTGTGATGAACAAGAGCATTATACGCTTTAACTGTTTTTAACGTTTTTATTTTTACATGGTTTATAATGAAGTTTATCGAGGCAGCTCCTAAAAAGCTTACATAATACATAAAATAACCTTTAAAAAAACGTTTTTACTGTAGTGATTATTGAATTTGTAAGAAAATCGCTAGTCGTTACACACCTAAGCCCTGTTTTTCTGCTCCAACTCCGACCTATCAAGTCAGTTTTAGACGCCTATCTTAGTCTAGAACTGTTTTTAGAGCAGCCTAATTAGTTAAATGTAGTCTGTCTCGAAACCATCGGTTGTTTGGTGAACTGGGCTGGGATTCTACACGGCAATAACGATATCGTATTTGACGTGTTTCCGTATTGTCAACATTTTCATAACTCTTATGTCATTTACAGTAATGGCGACTGTGACATAAACGATTCTAAAACACGTCAAACACGATATCATTATAACGCAGTTGAATAGAGGCCCTGTTAAAATGTAAGAGATTCAAAGAAGCAATCGAGTCGTGTGTAATAAGGTTTTTACTAATACTATTACAATTAACGAAACAAAATTGAGTAAAAGCCGATAAAATATTAATAAAACCGCAACTGCACCATTATACATAGTATAACCATATTTCTTTCCACATGTTATCGTAATGTTAAGGTTATGATAGCTCTTATTTACTTGACGGTGATGGCAGCCAAGGTAAAAACAATACAATAACAATACGTTTAGACACAAGGAAGAAATAAACCTCAATCTTCTTCTGTAGAAGAGACTTGTAGACAAGAAAAACTGACTTTTCAAGTCAAGATCGAGTGTTACAAGCACAAGACAAGGTGCTAAACTGTGCAGCTACTTATAGAGCAGACTGTAAGACCAAATTGTTTTTGAGATTCAATACTTACTAAAATTATATACATATAAGTGTGTATATTTGTTTGTCTCGTTTTACGTGGTTTTTTTTTGTTCAAAAAAGTGTACTTACATCGTTAAGGACAAGAATTAAGAAACTTTAACTTTTCCGTTTCGTCACGAAAATTAACGTATCAGACGTATGTATGGCTAATTTTTGTGACGAAATGGAAATGTTAAATTGCCGCCCTTTTAACGTTCAATGCCTTAACCGGGTATCCCTTTGTAACGTTTAAAATCGTTCGTTCTAATGTATGGTTTGGCATAAAATCTTTTCACCTAACACCGTTTTATACTGAAGTTACAGAATATAATAAACATCTTTTGTTTACATTAGTTTAGATAGGCTAGATTGGTTTTGTAAATAATTAGGACAAACAATGATTATGCCACTCACTATTTATTGACCCCCCCATAAACGTGGAATTTGGCGATTATTTATAGCTCGTAGACGAACATAGGGTACTTTTTATTCCGGAAAATTGGTCAGTTCTGGAAAGAATAGTGACAAAGCCAATGTCTAACTAAATCAAGAGAATAGCCCAAAAGCTATAATGTCAAACTAATTTTACACGACACCTTAGCCTTTCCTGGGCTCCTGGTACAGGTACTTGTGTGATGAGCACAAGTATTTGTTTCTAATTCCATTTCACAATACAAGTAAGTTTATCGTTGTTTAGTACCCATAGTACAAGCCTGGAGCTTAGTTTAGAACTAGGTCAATTTGTGTAACATTGTCTCCCCTATAATTCAGTGTCATAAAATCCACATTTGCTCTTAGCTACATGGAAATATCGTTTATAATTCCAACAGCATATTTCTATGGAATATGAAAGCCGTAAGGTTGTCAGTTCGTTAACTCTATATACTGTGTTATTCTGGATTCAGAGCTGCAACTTGACTTGTTGATAATTAAATAAACAGTAATAATAAATAATTACTTTACTTGCGTTAGAACCTTTTTAACAATGACAAAATTTATTTGATTTCCTACCAAATAAAAAATAATAGTGACAGTGTATTCTATTTTAAGTTTTAAATCGATACTTTCGACACTTCAGTTGTGTAGAAAAGTGTAAAGTTAGTTGTAAAAGTTACACTGTTATTAAATTAAGCGAAAAGCGAGTCTTCTTCGAAGTAAACAAACTACTTCAAAATGTTGCTTATAACAATGGAAAATGAGTATGAAAATAAACCAACGCGTAACGACATTGATAATATTAAGTTATCTCTAATCTGTTACTATGTTTGCTATTACTGACAATCGAATTCACAAACTAGAAGAATATGGACTCAAACGGAAATAAGGTTGTTAGTAACATTATACATAAATTTAACCTAATCCAAAATAAGTGTATTTTTTTATATAAGAGCATACTACCCGATTACTCTCAAAGATCGCTTGATATATTAAGATATTTTATTTATGTAGCATACTTTCTAGTTTTAAGACCGCAAATGCGTTGTTAACCCTAACGACTAAGATGTAATAGTATTTTCACCGGTTGTCTTATCCCCACTCGAGAACGCAACAATGTGAGCACTGCAGCTAAGCGGTAGGTTAAAAACGTTAAGAATAATTATGATGGCGTTAGCGATCCGGACTTGCATCCCACAAGTCAGCCTAGCCAAGATGCAAACGCTCCTAACGTTTTTCTTTTCTATCACTCAAAAGGTATGGGATGACATTCTCGTTCGTTTCGATAAACCACGTGGTCGACTGTCATCCCATACATTTTGAGCGATAGAAAAGAAAAACGATACCAGAGTTTGCATCTTGGCTAGGGCCCCAGGGCTGGGATTCTACACGGTAATAACGATATCGTCTTTGACGTGTTTCCGTATTGTCGACGTTTTGATAACTCTTATGTCATTTACAATAATGGCGACTGTGACATAAACGATTCTAAAACACGTCAAATGCGATATCGTTATAACGCAGTAGATTAGAGGCCCTGGGCTGGGATTCTACACGGTAATAACGATATCGTATTTGACGTGTTACCGTATTTTCAACGTTTTGATAACTCTCATGTCATTTACAATAATGGCGAATGTGACATAAACGATTCTAAAACACGTCGAACGCGATATCGTTATAACGCAGTAGAATAGAGGCCCTGTACAGTACAATGATATATATTGGTGTTTCTGTTTTACTGAAGTTATAATAAATTCGTGATACAGTTAGAGATATCAGAATAATCCGGCCGGGATGCGTACGTTCAGCGTTTCCGAACGAACCGGGAGGGCCAATAAATATGACATACCGGGAAATTGGACCGAATTTCTGCTTAGTCGACTTCCGTTGGTCGTTTCGGAACTTTTGATCGTATGTCGAACTATTGGGGATTATGTCGACTCGGTATTATTTTATTCCCACAGCTTTATACGAAAATTGGTGTTTGAAGTAATGTTTAGTAAACTAGTTGATATTCGATCTTTTGTTTAGTTATTTTGACGTCAACCTAAACAGTGTGTAAATGGTATATGGGCGTTTATTAAAACTGGACATATATTAAGACTCTACTAATCATTAACAGAAATAATTATTTTGATGACGCTAACATATACACCGTTATTAATTTTTGAACATACTATCGACCCGCAATGTACATCGAAGTCCATCTGTCAGGTAAGTTCGTAATGTTTACTTGTGAAAATGTGTATTTCGGCTTAAGTAGCCTCAGCTTTAATTATACACTTAACTTTGAAACGTCATTAATTTGCGTGTTAAATTATTTTGTCTGTTTTTTTTTTTAATTTAATTTTAACAAAAGCTGCCTAAATGTGCTCAGTAGGGGTTATACTAACCACAGTTAAAAGGAACGCACGTATACTATTTACACACTGTATATTACTACAGAATGTTAAATCACCGCACTTATTACTATTATTCTGTTTTCTAATAAACTAAAGTATTGTCTTAAAATCGAGGAGCGGTTTTTTGTTGTACAAATGAATACACAACTTATAGAGTATATGACAATAGCTAAACGACAATTAAGTTATGAGTGAGTAACTTAACGGAAAAAAGTGGCGACCTTTTTCCCTTATATATGCTACACATAGTGTATTCATTTGTATAACTGAAAACCGCTCTTATATCTCAAGCTAATATGTAGTTTAGTTTACTAGAAAACACAATAATACAAATGAGGGCGCCACTGGACCCTCGGTGCCGTTGTTGCATTGATTTCTATGTAAATACTTATCTTAATTCTAGTTTTGTTTGTCTAAAAAAATTCCTTGTTTCATTTATTTTAAGTTTTTTAACAAGTAGCGTAGAAAAAAAATAATACCTTATAACTCTTTATGAAACAGTCTTTTTGCATATTTAAATTATTTACGATGATATATATATATGTTTTTTTATGTTAAGGAGAAGGCACACAGGCCACGTGATGGTAAGTGGAATCTGAGACCCATAGACATTTGAATTCTCAAGACTATAATCCTAAGACCTCAAATGCGTTGCCAACCCTGAGGACTAAGATGGAATGACTCTATGCTAGTAATTTCACCAGTTAATGACGATTCAATCGCTTTGTAGTGTCAATTTACGTAGAAGAATATCAATATTGAATATTTGGAAAACATGATATTAGCAAAACACGATACGTGCAAAACGTGATAATCGCAAAACATAATAATTATTTTCAAATACTTGAGTTAGGTTATAGAATCGTAGGTAGCTTTAGGTTATGTCAGTTTTAAAGCAGGCCCAGAGGGCCGAACCACCCAGCAATAGGAGCTCTAATTGATGTCTTGCTAATAATGATGTTTTGCGAATTTCCTGTTTTGCGAACATCGTGTTTAAATATCATGTTTTGCGATTATCATGTTTTGCAAATACAAATGGCAATTTTTCATGCACGGTTTTTTTATTGGTGGTAGGAAGTTCCGTCCGGATCGCTACGATCATAATTATATCCTTTAACCTGCCGCCAGGCAGCAGTGTTCATATTGTTGCATTCTGGTGTAAAGATAAGACAACCGATGAAATAACTAGCTGTATAGCTATTAAGGTTTTTAAGATACAGCTCGCTGAAAGATAGCCTGACGGACGGACGGACAACGGAGGCTTAGTCATCGTCATCGTCATCATTATCAGCCGGAAGACGTCCAAAGCTGGACAAAGGCCTTCCCCAAGGTTTCCACAACGACCGGTCCTCTGCTGCTGTCATCCAGCGGTTTCCAGCGACTATCAGATCGTTGGGCCACATTGTTGAAGGCCTGCCGACACTTCGTCTCCTGGTTTACGGTCGCCACTCTAGAACCTTTCCACTCCAACGGCCATGCCCCGCCTACTGCCACTTAAGGTTTCCAATTCGATGAGCTATGTCAGTTACTTAAGTTCTCCTGCGGATCTCCTCATCCAGGAGGATTAGTACATACATACATACATAACATCACGCCTTCATTCCCAGAGTGGGGTAGGCAGAGCTACAGAAATACCAACAACTCTAAAAAGACTTTTCTGTAACCACATTTTGCACGATCAGGCCAAGAAGTTTACTAGTGTATTAGTGACAGGTTGCAAGCCCATCGCCTAACAGTACTACAAGCCCTTATTCCCTTGGTCGCCTCTCACGACATCCACGGGAAGACGTGGAGTGGCACTATTCTAACCCGGCAACCACACGGGATAGGTCACTTTCCGTGTTTTCACCGAGCGGTCCCAACGGAAGACCAGCGTTGGCTTCTCAGCCAGCGAATGCTGAGTTGGGACCGATTCGCGACAATGATCACTATTATGTTTTCTGATTTCCTTTTTTATGTTATTTTATATGTTTCTTTATTTCAATTCATTCTTTACTTTAAAAAATATTACCTCCTTCAAATAACAATCTAATTACCAACTCACAAGCGGTATTACAGGGCATAAAGGTAAGAAATTAAATCATAAATTTGGTGTACGTCATAATAAAATCATGAGCCATGGTCTGCTCGTGAGTGAGATTACCTCGTGTGCTGGTAATTATGTTCGGAAGAGGAAATTACTTGATAACGGGGGTTAATTTAAATGTGGAAATTATAATTTTGTTAACACTTTCATTATATTTTGATGAAATGTTTATTAATTTTGGTGATGTTAATAAACATAAGTTGTTATTAAAGTTAAACTAAAAAAACTGCTTAGGTACTCATAAATAAAGATAAAGGAAAATAAAACCTCTATGTAACTCGTGACTTCAAAACCTAAATTACAATAAATTAATTTATTTAAAAATGTATGCGCGCAATGACATGGTCATAAATATAAATGCTTAAATGGTAAAAATAAGGTCGCATTACCGGTAAAAAAAGCTGTTATTGTAGTATTTATTTAATCAAATAATAATTAGCCAATAAATATCAAGGGACAATAATCACACAAAAATTGACCTAGCCCCAAAACTAAGCAATAGGCTTGTACTAGCCAACGATAAATAAATATGATATTACGAAACAAATATCTAAATAACATAGAAAACATAGACTTTGAGGCAAATACATCATACAAATATTTGCCCATAGCGGAAACCGAACCCGGGACCGCTAGCTTCATAGGTAGGGTCACTACCAACTAGGCTAAACTTATAACCTCAGTATTAAAGGTGAACTTAATGCTTGATGACATTTAAATGATACACCTGGACCTCTATTCTACTGAGTTAAAACGATATTGCGGTTGACCTGTCTTAGTATTGTTTTTAACTCGGCCGCCATTACTGTCATGTCAATAAGAGTTATCAAAACGTTGACAGAAACACGTCAAATCTCAGCCCAGTTGTCGTTAATCCATTAGCCTTTCAACATAATATCCGAGCTTACATCCAAATTACTCGATATACGAAAGGCAGCGCGTTAATAACCTATCCATAATCCAAACTGTCAACCACACTGCACTGCCCGACAATGTTGACAACCTTCCCACCACACCCAAGTCCGTCAACTAGTTGTACAACGAGTAAATTTTATGTATAATTTGGGACCAGAATGCAATTATGGCGTCCCAGGTGAGACAGGGCTGTCGGCCCAACACATACATATTTATCGATACTTCTCCCAAAGGACCGATAGGGTTGTCACTCAATTGGGTAGTCTGTTGAGGTTGTGAGGTTGTTTGCAATTCTTATTTCTGCTTTAATCGTACTGAATTAAATTGAAAGAGTGCATAATTAGAGTTGATCATGGTTCATATTAAAAACTATAGATTTGTTTTAATTGAGGTATGTTTTGTTCACTTGACCAAAAATGATTTTGATAAGTGTTTAATTATTTTTAAGAAACTATTGTTTCGTGAAACGGCTATTACAAAGTTAAAATTGGTTCTCAACTATTTAATCGGTCTGAATTTCAAAAGTTAGTTAGAAAATGCATTTTTATTCGAATCCATTTATTTAACTTTAATGTGTCTTTAATAAGATATACCAATTGGACCTATTAGTTGAGTAGGTATGTTTAAAATAAATAAAACACCAAAGAATAATCACCAACAAATTAACCTAGTCCCAAACTAAGCTCTAGGCTTGAGCTATGGGTACTGAAAACGATAAACTTAAATACATTCAGAAATACATACTTAAATATATAGAAAACATCCAGACTCAGGAAAAAAAAAGACTCATTACACAAATATCTGCCCTTAACCGGGATTTGAAACCGGGACCGATAGCTTCGTAGACAAGGTCACTACCTCATGTCATCACAGTCTTGTAAAGATAAAAAACTTTCGGAAGAAAATTAATTTTAACTTATGAAAATTCAAATGAATGAAACTTTGGGGAACGAATCTAGACATTGTGACGGATGACCTTTACAAATACTATTTATTGTGCCTAAACCGCGACATATTACGTATGTCATTTATGCGTATTAAGTACATGTACTCGTAAGCTTAATATAGATTGATTAGTGCAAAAAGTGCTGCAATAACTTAATGAAAAAGTGAACCCTAAAATTACGATAAAAGCGCCAAATAATTTTAAATTCATTATTTTATGTCACGTCCTCGCGTTCAACGATTGCATAATTAAAATATCCTCCCACTCCTTCAAAGCTCTGAAAGGATAGCAAATATTGACAGAACTTTAATTATTGTGTTGCATGTTTTTCGAGCGAGCAACAACCCTACCGGCCACCAGTTATATTTTACGCATATCGATATCGATACTCGGGTTGAATGCGTAAACAAAGCCCTTTGATGTCCACTAGGGTTGGCGATGTTGGCATGAACACAGGGGATTTTAATCCTCTGTTAAATACGTCATGTTTGACGGCTTGTCGTTTTAATTACTTTTCAAAAAATTAAACCCATATTATATCCAACCGAAGTTCATAGAGTACCGTGTTCTTTTTAATATCGAGAACTTATAAAACCTTGTGCAGGGGCCGTTCGGATCGCTACCATAAACTTATTCTTCAACGTATATACCGTCAAACAGCTGTGCTGTAATAGTGGTCGTATTCTTATTTCAGTGTTGGCATAAGACAACCGCATACAAAGCATTTGTAGTCTTGTAATTGCAGTCTTCAGATTGTATCCTTGAGATGCTTGTATGCCATATGCCATAAAAAGTAGGCCTAATACGATCCTTGGTTATTGAATTAATTATTTTATGTTAGTAAAATGTATTGAACAACAAATGCCAAACTTTTTTTGTATGATTTTACTTTACACAGCAGTAATAAAAATATTACACTCTGTAAAAAATACTGTCTACCTATTACGGTTCCTGAGATACAGCCCAGACGGATAGACAGACAGGCGGACAGCGAAGGCTTAGTAATGGCACCCTTTTTGTATGGAACGCTAATATAGAAACCACTATATGTCTTACATTAATAATGGCCCAATACATCCTCTATTAATAGTTTTCCCAACATATAGTATGAGCCCTTTTACTACCATCCGTAATTCTACCGACCAAAGTAAAAAGGCATTAATATAATGGACTTCATGTTCTTTTACTGCCTTTTTGTTATGGAGGGCAGAATCATCCAAATACGAAGTGCCATGGGCTTTAATCAATAAGAAAATCTTTAAATACAACAAACAATTTCCTTTCAGATTCCCCCCTGGTAGGAAATTAAATTGGGAAGTGGTTTCCTGTTTTCTACAAGAGTATAAAGCAAAAGATTACAATTTTTAATTGGAAAGGGTGGTTTTTTTGTTGCAAAATCAATTTTAAGGAAACGCTCAATTTATATTTAAATACAAAGTAAAGGGGTTTTTTGTTATAATCTTTCAGCACATACGATGCAATTGCACTTACATAGAATAAAAATATTACCTGAATTCTTCTTAAGGGTTATTTAAACAATGTTATTTCAAAATGTTTGCATTTTTGGCGACTAAAGTTTTCGCGCCTATGATATCAAATATAAGACCCCTACGCACGCACGGCTCACCTGTTTTGCTCAAATTCGTACGCGCTCACGCGCTGTGCGCGAGCAGCGTGCGAGCTTTTGACCGTGCTCAAAGGCGCCTCGGTGTGCGTGCCTCGCGTAATTTGGACGTGTATCTGAGCATGCCGCGGGCAGAACGACAAGTTCTAACTTGTCTGAGGGCGATAAAGTTGCTGAACCGTTCCACCACAGAGGCGATATCTTCTTTTTTTTTAATTCGGTGATTTATGATAAACGCAGCCGCGACGCAGTCGTGTCCGACGCCATTTTGAAATGTTGATTCGCGAGCAGCATGCCGCGTGTGGCGAGCATGCTTCAGATTTGTACTCAGCTCAAGAGTTTTTTTGGGCCACGGAGATAGCAAACAACTACTCAGACCACCAGGGCTTCTATTCCACTGCGTTATAACGATATCGCGTTTGACGTGTTTTAAAATCGTTGATGTCACAGTCACCATTATTGTAAATGACAAAGTGTTATCAAAACGTTGATAATACGGAAATACGTCAAAGACGAATCGTTATTACCGTGTAGAATCCCACCCCGGATAGTAAGAAGACTCTGCAATCCTTAAACTTAAGGCTTAAACACTTGCCATCCGAGAATGACAATATCACGACTGCAAATGTTTTGCCAACCGTGAGGACTTAAATGGACCTCTGTGGTAATCTTACCCCCATACCGGAACACAACAATAAACAGCATTGTTACATGATCTGAAAATAGTAATATACTTACATACCTAGCTACTTACCGAACCTTTCACATGGTCAGTTTACTACTACCAAAACTCATTACTCCACTAACTTTGGGAATAGTTCATATAATATGAAATAAGAGCTCGTACAAATCCATTACCATTATTACTATTACCGAAATGGCTAATAAAGTAACTTTTATTTGCACAGCCCGTGTTCTGGGGAACTGATATTTTCAAATAGTCGTGTACAAAATACGAACTTCAAAAGGGTCGTTTACAATTCCATAGCTGAAGTAGTTTGAACGTTCTAAAGTTTCAAATAAGAACCAGTTTGTTCAGACTTTAAAAGCAGAGAGATACGCTTTTTTCTTATTTTAATAATAAAATCTACTATTTTCTTACTTAAAAAGAAAGAAAGGAAAGAAATAGTTTATTTAGTGCCTATAATAATTAAAAACAAAGTGCCAACCATTTATAGAACTCTTTATATTAAGTAAACTAAAAGGGTGACCAGCTCAGTATAAATGCTGCAGCATGTAGCCACAGCGCTGATATATAAAATTTGATTTACAGCTGGGCCCACCGATACCACATTGATTACATGCGGAACGCAGTCAGACAATTATATAAATAAACAGTAATAAAAATACTTACAACGTGACAATGAAATCCCTTAAGGCAACTAAAACATTATTTTATATGAGTGATCAATAGACCCCGGATCTTTGTGGCATTGACGTCACAATAGGGTAATTTGGGGAGTAAATGGAACGGTCTCAATTAATACGGTAACCTAGTCTATTGGTGTTCTATGGAATTGAAATTTCATTATTAGGTATCCACGATATATATTACCTATAAGTCAATTGGTTAAGTTATCAACGTTATCCTTTCTTTAACTGACTCTCCGTAACAGATCAAAAATTGGTCTAATTGTTAGTCTACGTCTTCTAGCAGAATAGACCCACTTCAAAAAGGAAAAGCTTCTTTCCACTTCGACAGATGTCATTGGTGCATATTTGAAAAGCTTGCGGTTATCAAAGCAGGATTTGTTACGGTTGCTTGGATTAATTTGTATTTCTGGACCTGCGTTAAGATTGTTAATGTTACACAAAGTGGCAAAACTGTCTTTTTTTCCAATACCAATCTTAATTTTTTATATATTTTTCGTCCTCTTTTGTGCAGAATTAATGAATGCTTGCGGTTATATATTTTTTTGTCGTGATTGCATAGATAATAAAAAATATTCAGTTATAATAGTTATTAATTACATTCCATTTACTCCCCAAACTTCCCTATTGTGACGTCATTGCCACAAAAATCCGGGGTCTAGTGATCAACGATGCCTACTGTAAGAAAATAACAAGTTTCTTAAGAACAGACACAGAAGCGTTACCAACCCAGTGATCCCGGATCCCGCGGTGGAATATTGTTCTATATTTTCACGGGGGCATACTAAAAACTTCCTCGAAAAGATAAGGGACCTAGGATAAGATGCCTAACGCTGACGTTAACGATTTTCGAAAACTGTCCGGCAGCTTACGTAAATGCTTTACACTTTTTTATAACGATAACGTTCGCCGAATGCATCTTGTCTAATACATTATCATTTACGATTGTAATTTCCTTAACGTTATTTTTTACCAATATGCAAACAGCGGATGGAAATATCCGCAAAGACGCGGCTATTGCATTAAGTTTTTTTTAAAAATAAAATAAAATACACCCTTGCAATTATAAAACAAGACATCATACTAATTAAAAACATAGTTTCTGGATAATATTGTTAAGTTTTTGCAATATTGTCCATAAAATTATTAAAGTATCGCAAACTTTCCCTTTTTTATCTATTTGAGCATTAGACAGGGTTCCTAACCTTGAGACGTCTTGGGTTATCCTGACGAAGGTAACCCAAGACAGGAAGGTATTCTGCCTAAGCAAAAATCACCCTTTGCTTTATAGTAGAATTTTTTGTCGGGCGAACTATTTTATTAACACAGTGTACTTTTTTTATGGCAAAGAAGTGGCAAACGGACGCATCGGCCGCTAATAGTATGTGGGATCTTAGAGCCGTATATTTTTGGGATTCTCAACACTTCAATCTGAAGACTGAAAATGCGTTGCCAACCTTGAGGGCTAAGATGAAATGCCGCTACGCGAGATTGTGAGAAATTTAACACAATTTGACACTACGTACAAAATCATTTGCGAAGTCTAAGTGATACTGTCCAATATCTCTATATTGCCATCGGTGATAGCAAATGAATTATAGTTATGATGATTATGACCGCTTTCAGTCAGTTAATGACGATTGAGTCGTTCTTTAAGTAAAGTTTGAAAAAGGAATGAGTGATTTGTCTCTTAAATGTTTCTAAGTTCGGCAGTTGTTTCTACTTTGTCTACATGTGATATTGTTGCATCGTTTATAATTCGGCGGCCATTACCATCAACAACTCCATCCATTACATATATACATAACATACATACATAGCATATTTTGCACTAACAGGCTAAAAGATTTACTAGTGTATTAGTGACAGGTTGCAAGCCTATCGCCTAACAGTACTACAAGCCCTTATTCCCTTAGTCGCCTCTTACGACATCCACGGAAAGACATGGAGTGGCACTATTCTAACCCGGCAACCACACCATCCATTAATGTAAACAATACGATAGTATGTCAAAAGCAATTAGATTTTACTGAGTAAAATAAGCCACAGGTAAATTTATTAGGTAATTCAAACCTACAATTTTTTTGTACAATTTGTAAAATTGGTTTGCATAAGAAATTCAGTTCTTAGTATGTATGCCAAAAAAAAAAAATGCTTTACTATACGCCCGGCCATGATGACATAAGGAAAACTTTTTACTGACAATGGTAATAAAGGTTAAAACAAAAGTTTTAAACCAGAGCGTACACCACCACACGGTTACAAAGTTGTGGACAGAGGATCATGATAGGTAGTTCAAGAACTAAAAGTCGCTCAACGCGTGAAAACTGTACGCTTGTCTCTCGGGGATAAAATTCGAAATGAAGTGATCTTTACAGAATTAACGTGACCGATATAGCTTTCAAAGTCTACTAATCTCCTTAGGCCCATAATAATAATAAAGAAATTTACCAATGGAATTTGAACACGGCTCTAGTTTTTACATCATTGAGTTGGCCAGATTTATTATCCCAAGGCAAGTCTATACGAAGTAATATTAATAATATGTATAAGTCGATGGGGTTGCCGTACGAAAACACGTCGAGACGACCTATGTATAGCTATAAACGAGGATAGGAGGAGTCTTAATGGGTAAATCATTAAAGAAGGATTTGTGGTGCACCTAGGGAGAGCACTATGTTTTCCAGTGGACAGATAATATCCTCAACAGTAGCAAAGACTCAGCCGACTATAGGTATTATGACATGTGTCGCTTAAGTAAACTAAGAAGCAGATTCAAAATTTTAACAAGATGAAGACATGTTGCCATTGCGTATTACGTCCGCCATTTGTAGGTACTTTATAGTTTTGTGAAAATTAGTTTGAATAAATAAGTAAATGTAGGGCGCGGTCCAAAAGTATCTGGTTGGAGAAGTATGGCATTTTAAAAATGTCATTGTGATTGTCATTTACTCTGCTTGTTCTTGTATAGTTTTGAGGTTTTTGTCTGTTGTGGTTTTGATTTGACGACGTTTAGAATAATAGAAAGTCAATGGAGTAAGCAGTTTCGTTTAGGGCGGGAGTCCATTGACGACGAACCTCGCTCCGGCCAGCCTGTCGAGGCACTCACTGTGGACTGCGTCAAATTAGTGGAAGATGAAGTTCAAAGTGATTGAAGACTGAAGACTAAAGAAATAGCGGCAAAGATAGGGCTTTCGAAAACTTCAGTTCTTAGGATTCTTCATGAACATCTTCACATGAAAATATCAAGAAAGTATGCACGAGTATGGGCACTTAAAAAAATCTATAGAATTAATATTCGGCCTTTTTTTTTAAGAACATCGCTGTCAGTTTAAGAGTAGCAATTAAGGTGACTATATAACATGTGTAACCAGAGTAAACTAAGTAGCAGATTAAAAAAAACGAGATAGTGTATGCACGAGCATTTAAGAAAATCCATAAACAACATAATCGGCAACATTTTTAAAGAACAAACGCTGTCAGTTTAAACCTTCTCTAAACCACTTTTTCTTGTAAATCGAGGTTCCTTCCACAATTTACTTAAAACCGTTCACACGTTCTCGTAACAAATTCGAGCCGCCTTCGGATCGCGACGCGTTTTACATATTAAACGACTACTGCCTTGATTGTGTCCCGGCGTTCGGGAACCGATCGGGGCGTTTGCTAAATGTGTGTTGATAATAGTTTTGGCTTCAAGATGTTGTTAAACGTTGCTTATTCTGAGGAAACTATTAACCTGCAAGTTTAAAAAGTTTCGTTAGAGCGTATAAATAATACTTTGACCACGCATTAACAATTTGCTACCGAGATCATTAAGAACTAAGTACTGTTTTATTAAATTTGTGAATTGCACACAGTTTGCTCCATTTATATAACTATTTACTTGTTTTACTATCTTTAATAATATTTTTTTCTTCTTCTTTACTATGTTTCATCATCAATAATAGCAAACAAGACAACCGGTGAAATTACTAGCTTAGAGGCATTCCATCTTGGTCCTCAGGGTTGGCAACACATTTGAGGTCTTAGGATTATAGTCTTGAGAATTCAAATGTCTATGTGTCTCAGATTCTACTAACCATCAGGTGGCCTGAGTGCTCGTGTGACTTCTCCTTAGTATATATATATATAACTACCTTCTGGACATAGGCGTTCCTCAAGGATCTCTATTATGTCTGGTTTTAAATACATTTAATAAAATATTAAATCGTTCAATTAAAACTGACATAATGATTGTAATGACCCTAGAAATCAATAGTTTTACTTACTTCTTACTGTTACTAGACATCTAAGTACTACGAGTGGATGAGACAGTGTTGCAATTAAATGAACACTGACGTCATAAACATGGCGGCGGCTTACGGCTAGCGATGTCCGTTAACTGGTTCCTACGCAATTACAAACTACATAATACTATAATGTAGTATACGTCCGCTGTAGAGTTCTATGGAGTGCTTGGCTATGGTTATACAATAATACAGTGATATTACAAATTTAATGATTATAAATATATTTTTTACAATCATGTGCACACCTTCTCTTACGCAAATTATGAGTATAATGCCTTTGACATGACATGTTAACTTTTTTAAAATCTGATGATATCTCTCTTTTACGTAACAGTTATGGCGACCGAGTTAAACACAATACGATAACATGCTTGGGTCATACACAGATTTAGGTTACCGTCTTCCCTGTGGACACACCGAAAGTTACCGTTTTTAAGGCCTAATTTTCTGGCTAAGCCCATTCCCGTAAAAACGCCGTCAGGACTGCTTTAGACCTATCATATAAAATCATAACTCACATGCACACAAGCTATTTAACTTTTGACCTCAGAAGAGACAACTTTTGTTTTTAAGAGTGTGTATGACTCGTGCAAGCAATATGGTTTTATCTAGAAGAATGGAGGCCCTGGAATAACATTTGATAAAGTATAACTGTCCAGAAAATTGGAGCCATGATGCTGATTGAAAGGTCCGATTAAAGATAGAAAATAAATGTCAAGTTTAAAAAGTAATATACTCGTTGGCTAAGTAAATACCTACCTTTAGCTAAAAGTGGTAGAATTTAACGTTCAAATTTTCAAATGGCCTGCACTTACTCGGAATAACGCGGGCCAATATTCTAAAGTAGAGCAATATCAGTAAACAGACGCAGGCAAACTTTATTTAATAACAGAAATGGGACTCACCTGTATTTAGAGTATAGAAGGATATGAAAATTTCGCTGTACGTACCTGAAATAAATAAAGACATTATTAGTATACAATTATCAGGAAGAGAGAGGCTAGATGAGGATGAGTAATGCTAACGTAAATGATTTTCGAAAACTGACAAAATGTCGCTACTTTTATGCAAAAACGCCACAAATCAAAGTCAAATACAGTTTGATTCAAAACTTTAAGTAAATAGCGCTCCGTATTTAAATGTAACAAAGACTAATTTTGATTTGTGGCACAATAGTATATAAGCAACGAATTGCCGTTAGTATTTGACGTGCCGTTACATCTATCCTATACTTTTGCGATAACGATAATGTTCTCGAAAATCATCTTTTCCAGAGCCACATGCAAGAGTAAATTAGTTTAGCCACAGTGTATGACCGACAATCAAGGATATAACGATACAATAAGAACTAAAGGCATAGAAGAAACGATAAAATAAATGGCAACATACAGAAAGCTGATAATTATGCACAGTCTTATTGGGATTCAGTGTGGCAAAAACAGACAGCTAAAATATAATGGTCGTACACAGTTGCTGTCGCACTGTTGCATAATACTAGGTGATTTTGGGGTCATGATTCGGAATGGCCAAAAGTGGATAAGATGAACAACCTTTCCGATGGGACCAACCATGAAATCGCCAAAAAAGAACCAGCTGTTCCATACATTAACTCTCAATTAATTCACCGTTAATGTATGGAGCACCTGTTTTTTTTTGGCGATTTCGTGGTTGGTCTCATCGGAAAAGTGTTCAGTATGACCATCTTATTCGCTTTTGGCCATTCCGGATCATGACCCCAAAATCACACACGAATTACTAGCATAGAGGCATTCCATTTTAGTCCTCAGGGTTGGCAACGCATTTGAGGTCTTAGGATTATAGTCTTGAGAATTCAAATGTCTATGGGTCTCAGATTCTACTTACCATCAGGTGGCCTGAGTGCTCGTGTGCCTTCTCCTTAACATAAAAAAAACTTTTTTTTTTAAGTTAAAAATAAGTACTCTTTCTTTTTTTAAGTTAAAAAGTTTATTAAACATCCATATTGAAATTTTCGAGATAGCTGTAGATTTGACGCTCTCGTTGTAAGGCTCCTTCTGTGCCTTTAGTTGTTATTCCTTGGATATAAATTTAACATGTCGACGCTTGAAAGGCGAAATGGGATAAGCGACACACAAAAAATTTCGCTTATCCCATTTCGCCTTTCAAGCATCGATGTGGAAAATAAATTACGTCCGATTTGAATTTTTAACATACGAGCAAGTCTAGTTAAGTCGTAGACTTACAGAAGTTAATGACATTTATGTCTTTAATTTGCGGACGTTTTAAAAAACTAGGTGCATGACGGTACCGGCTGAAAAGCGCTGGGCCTTTATACAGTGGGATCATTAATAATTTGCTTACACACATTTCGTATATTTTCAATTTAAGAAACTTTTACCTTGTATCTGCCCACGGCAGCAGTTAAAAGCCTGACTTATTTCGTAGGTAGGTACTGAAATATAATGCTTCGCAAATATGTGATCAGTGAAACGAAGCTTGCGTTCGAATTCTGCTTTTTGCAGAATGTATGATTCGTTTTACGCACGTTTTTCTTTAACACTGAGTGCAAGCAATAATATTTAGGATAAGTTTGCCTTTGTACATCCTTGCTATATTTTTCTCTTTCTTATAATCGTTATCTTATGTCTATTGTTTTTACAGTAAAGTATAAAATACATACTCGAACATAAGCAATTCTACTAGTACTAAAAGTGTTGGCTGTTGTAACAATTTGCATTACATTATGTTGCGAAAATCTGCAACGAACAGTGACCTGATGAGTCATTGGTATTGAGTGTATTAAGGGCACCGAATCAAAAGTAAGCATGGAGCGAAATATATTCCTATATTATTTATTATGTTTTCATCATAAACATATATGCCTTAGCTTTCAATGTACTTGTTTTCTTCAACCACACACCCTAAGTACCTTTTAAGTCCCATCCTAAAAGCCTCTCAGATCGCAGAGTGTCTCAAAACTTGTTTATCTCGCGACATAAACTTATAAATTACGATCCACATCATCACAAGCAAGAGCGGTGATTCTACGGAGCCTATTATGAATTATGCATGCCTCCCACCCAGCCCCCCACTAATTCAATGCCACCAGTACCAATTTGTAAGTAATTTAAACACACTCGCGTGTCGGTGGCGCTGAAAATGTTAAGCCATTCGACATCTTTACTACCCATCCTTCTTCGAAACGATGAGTTGGTAAGGGATGCCGTTATCGAATCGAACGTTGATAACTGTTTTATGACGTCAGTGACTGATTGAAACGCCGATTATCCCCCACTCAGTTTATTATGCAGCCATCTCCTCAGTTAAAAAGACGTAATTGCAACTCAATCATCCTGTACACAACTCTCTTTTTGTTTAAATAAGGTTGCATTTGCAATGTAAAATGTGTAATGGTTGTATTTTTTTTTCAGCCCGGTAGTGTTCAATATGAACCGTTGTAAAATTATTGTTTTTTAGTCTTTGTTGTTCGGTAATTATTAACAATTCAATAATAATTTATGACGTATTTGTTAGCGTTACATATGTGCTATTCAACAAAGCAGTCTTTAGAATACGTTTTTATTGATTACTAGCGACCCGCCAGCGGCTTCGCCCGCTGCATTTTTTTTAATATCAATTAGGGGTATGACAAATAGATGTTGGCCGATTCTCAGACCTACCCGGTATACACACAAAATTTTATTTAAATCGGTCCAGCCGTTTCAGAGGAGTTCAATAACGTACACCGTGACACGAGAATTTTATACATACATACATAACATCACGCCTTCATTCCCAGAGTGGGGTAGGCAGAGCTACAGAAATACCAACAACTCTAAAAAGACTTGTTGATAATTCTGTAACCACATTTTGCACAATCAGGCCAAGAAGTTTACTAGTGTATTAGTGACAGGTTGCAAGCCCATCGCCTAACAATACTACAAGCCCTTATTCCCTGAGTCGCCTCTTACGACATCCACGGGAAGACATGGAGTGGCACTATTCTAACCCGGCAACCACACGGGAATTTTATATATTAGATAAGATCTTTATTCCATGGCTCCGTACGCGTAGAGTTATCTATTGCTTTTCTCTTGGGAAACTACTTATTTTACTGGTTAAAAACAAATGGTCTTTAACAACCATGTAACACGAACATCCAAAAATCCAAACAATCTTTTACATTATAATGGGTATTAATAGGAGTCAACATTTCTTTAATTTTATCTTCAGTCCTGAATCAATTTACTACTAAAACATGAAACTCAGTAACACTTTTACGTAAAAAAAGGGACATCAACAGAATCACCTTTTCCAATAGACAAACGAACGCTGAAAAACATCAATACAGGATTATCCTAAACCAATAAAGATTTAGGCATCGAGTGAAAAATTTAAATTCACTCCGGTATTACTTCAGCTTTGGGGGTAAGCCTAAACAGATCCTGTCGACGCTATCGAATACTATCGATGGAATGGAATCTAGTCAAACGATTGCAGCGACAGGAATCACTGCAGTCGATTGACAAGAGAATAATCCTCTTAACTCCTAAGATTAACTAGAACGGTTTGTCCTAGTACATACATATACACGAATAGGTAGATGCAAACAACCAAATTCAAAACACGATGAGGTTTTCAACTCGTCGGCCCCAATTACACAAAGTCTGCTGGATCGATTTAAAAATATATTTTTTGTTCGATGGTCCCATTTCCAGCTCGATAAGAACTGATGATGGGATCTTGTTGGAGAAATCGCGGGAACTCCTCAAATGTTACAGGAATAAATATACGTGGATGACAACAGTATTAATCACTAAAAGGTATGAAATTAACAAATGCTTAAAAAACTAAACACAAAAAAGAAGTTTTTTTTTTATAGGTAATCGGTCAGTCCAACTGAAGTCGGCATCCCACTATGTTTATAACCAAAAGCCGAATACATTTGGACTGACCAATTATCTATAATTAAAAAAAAACTTGCTTTTTGAAGACAGGTTTTTAGTTTTTTAAAACACCCCTTTTATTATGGTCGCCTTAATCGCAGTGGATAAAGCATCCGTCACTTTCGCACTTCAGAAAGTGACAAAAGTTTTATCCACGTTTATCCAAATCGATAAACACGACCTATGCTTACATTTTACCAGTTCATGCGTAAGCATTCCGCTCAATTAGATGTCTCATTGTTTCCTATTATTTCTATTCCTGTTAGACTTTTATTTCTATGTTAGACATTAGCAACTGTTTGAGATCTTGTCTTTATTCTATTCCAGTTCATTTTCTAGTGTGTTGGACTAAACTAACCTTTGACATTTGAATAGTGCTTACCAATTAGGAACCAACGGATTTATTTATTTCATGTAACATGACACATAAAAACTTATTTATTGGGTATATAACTTCTTTTCAAATAATATAAAACGTCTGTGTGGTTGTCGGGTTAGAATAGTGCCACTCCATGTCTTCCCGTGGATGTCGTAAGAGGCGACTAAGGGAATAAGGGCTTATAGTACTGCTAGGCGATGGGCTTGCAACCTGTCACTTATTCACTAGTAAACCTCTTAGCCTGTTAGTGCAAAATGTGGTTACAGAAATATCAGTAAGTCTTTAGAGTTACTTATTGGTATTTCTGTAGCTCTGCCTACCCCACTCTGGGAATGAAGGCGTGATGTTATGTATGTGTATGTATAAAACGTCTGAAAATACTACCTATAAATAAAATAACCCTTGCAGTTCACCCGCTTGTGGCATGGTCCCTAAAATGCTGGCCGCGTTCCTCCTATGCACAGCCGGACTGAGCCACTGCGCAAAGAACGAGCCTGCTCTACGATCGCCTGCAGCCAAAAGAAGTCTTTCCGACACCTCTTTAACAAACTTCTTCGTGTCGGAAGACCATGGTCCCAATGTTTCCATTGCAAGTGCCGAAATAACGTAATTTTCATTAAGAGAAGCGTATTCCCGGCACTTGATGGTCTGGACACGGTCGGCTGCAGACCCAGGCTGACGAGCGGATCTCTTGACGTGAGACAGAGCTAACGTGTCCGTGTTATAATTAGCATAAATATAGTTTTATTTCAAAACTTTAAGAGGGTACCCACTCCTTAATTTATTTATTTTTGAGAAATATCTTAAATGAAAGCGCATAATAACGGATTTAAAAGGAAAACTATTACGAAGTACACTTCATTGGTTCTTGAGATACAGGCAAGTTAAGTGTTTATACGTACCTAACGTATACGTTCATCTGAGACAGCACCAAATAACTTTAAATAAAAAACTAGATATTACATACTTGGTGTTTTATAATGATGTCTGTAATACTTAACGGCTTCGGAACCCTCACTGAGCATGGTCCGACATGCTCATGGTTTTAATTTTAATATGGATTAGTATAGATTCCAAAATATTAAGACGCCACTGTTTCAACATTTGTATACCTAGTAATTCGACGGTAAAACCCCTCCCTAAGCATCTATCTGTATTGTGTTCACTGTTTATCAATCCAAATGAATAATATTGAATCCAACTAAATTCAGTATTCATTTCCAACTTTTCAACAGTATAACAAACAATGTTTCGTTTAGAGATGTTACTCGTTCGACTGCCATCGAATTGTATACCTCGAGAGGGCCGAGACGATATTAATCAACCGTTACGAATCCCCAGTCACGAGTCCCTAGGTCTAGTCAATTTACGATCCAAATAAGCTAACGCAGTACCTAATTATTGATAACAATTCATTTGGGAGTCACATATAAATTGTTATTATAACTCATAATAAGATAGGAAGCTAACAATAAATAACAAAACCGGGCAAGAGCATGTCGGACCATGCTCAGTGTAGGGTTCCGAAGCCGTTAAGTACTCCAAACATAAAAATCAACATAATAACAAATTCTCGATTTAAAGTCATTTGGTGCCGTCTTAGATGATTTTGGTAGGTATATAAACACTTAAATCGCCTGTATCTCAAGAACCAACGATGTCTACTTAGTCGTGATAGTTTCTCTTGTAGTTCATTATATGCGCTTTCATTTAAGTTTTTTTTCATATTTTTAGTATTTGTAGTTTTGGCTGTAGGGGGGACACTTGACTCTAATTAGAATTAGATTTTTAAAGCTTTATATTTCATAAACGGATCCCTTAATCGAAAAATTGTTTACACAAACTCGTAATAATTTTGAAAGACCTATCTAACAACACCCCACACTATGGGGTAGACGCGAAAAAAAATACATCCCACGTTACATGTAGGGGAGGTATGTTTCCCTAAAATCAATATTTTATTTTATTAGTTTCTTGGCGTGACTAATATGTATAATCATGCCAAATTCTAGCTTTCTAGTACTAAGAGTTTCTGTGCCAGGCTGCAGACGGACGGACGGACGGACATGGCGAAACTATAAGAGTTCCTAGTTTAGCTAAAAACCACACCATACCGGGAACTAGTGTCAAATACGTCAAACGGGAACTAGTGTCAAATAAAAAGATGCTATTATAATGAAATTATTGTATTGACAGCCACCCGGGGCTTAAGTTGCTTGCTATTAAAAGGACTCAAGTCACACAAAACAGACTTCTATTTTAAATCTTAACATTAAACTCCTAAAGGATTAAAGTGCCTAGCCTATGTGAAAATCTAGTACCGTTACAGCATGTCAAATAAGAACAAAGACCACAGTTTGTCCTTTAAACTCACCCACCCCATTGTCGACCAACGATAGAATCGTCCCTATTCCTACTTACCTATCCCGAACTTTAGATGGGTAAACAAAAGCCACGCGCACAAAACCCATCTGTAGTTTATGACACTCGTTCGTCGTTGATCAAGAGGAAGGCGATAAAACAGGGTAGAAGTATCCCTCTTACCTCTTCGCTTTAGTTTTATAGATAAACTTTTGCAGGTAAACAAATACGGTACGTGCTCATTTTTCTTATTTTCGATACGTGCAGGACAAACGCGTTTACGGATTAATCATTTTGGAATAGTGTACTCTTTTTAACACTGTGTATTAGCCATTCATTTTTTAGCTTAGCTTAGCTTAGTAATCATCTTTGTTAATCTTAGGTTTCGTATAAGACCTTATGCAGAGTCCGTCTGGATCGCTACCACCATTTTATTATTTACCCTACCGCTAAGCAGCAGTGTTCGCATTGGTATGTTCCAGAGTGGGGACAAGACAATCGCTGGAATTACTAGCATAGAGGCACTCCATCTTACTTCACAGGGTTGGCAACGCATTTGCGGTCTTAGGATTGCACTTTGCAGTCTTAAGATTGTAGTCTTGAGATTGCAAATGTTTATGGGTCACAGATCCCGCATAGCATAAAGATTAAACAAAATTTAAAAACATTTAAATTCTTTGCTTTTTAGGGTCCCGTAGTCAAATTTAGGAATCCTTATTGTTTCCCCATGTCCGTCCGTCGTCCGTCCGTCCGTCCGCAGCCTAGCTCAGAGACTCATAGTACTAGAAAGCTGTAATTAGGCATCTTTATCACGCCAACAATGTGGTAAAATAAAATCTTGAAAAAAATATATTTTAGGGTACCTTCCCTACACGTACCTAACGTAAGGGTGTTTTTTTTCTTGTCTACCCCATAGTGTGAGGTGTTGTAGGGTTTGTGAATGCATTTTTTTTTTCACAAACCCGGAATTGCTTTTACCCTACAGCCAAAATTAGACAAAAAACTTAAATAAAAGCGCATATAATGAATTTAAACGGAAAACTATCACGACGTTGTTTTTGACTTTAAATAGAAAATTGGTAATTACTAGTCGATTTTTATGTTTGTAGTACTTAACGACATCGAAACCCTACACTGGGCCTCTATTCAGGTGCGTTAAAACGATATCGTGTTTGACACGTTTAAGAATCTTTTATGTCACAGTCGCCATTATTGTAAATGACATAAGAGTTATCAAAACGTTGACAATACGGAAACAGGTCAAAAACGATATCGTTATTACCTTGTAGAATTCTAGCCCTGAGCGTGGTCCAACATGCTCTTGCCCGGTTTTTCAGAAGAGTATGTACTTACCCAAACATTTCTTTCTAAATGTTTGAGTACGGTACAATTCCAATCTCAGCCATCGGATAACGAAATCCTTATCATTATGCAGCTTTTACGCCCGCTTTTATGGACGTTTTAAGTTCGATTCCCTCCAAAATGGGTCAAAAACATTATCCTAATGCGTTCCAACATTTTATTCTCCTCGAAATTCCGTTCCATTATTTTCTTTTAACGCAGATTTAACTGAAACGCCCACTGTGATTCGACAATCGAATGAATACATAATTTCACAGTTTAGCGGGAACAACCTACGTCCGAGACTTGAAAATGTTATTTTCGGCGTCCCCTTGTTTCACCGACACTCATTTCATAGAACGTATCGTTTCACAGAATTTCACTTCATCGAAAGCTATTTTCTGCTGGAGCTCTGTTATTTTCAGGTTATCTTAAACATTAATTACGTAGGTTAGGTTGGGTTAGACTTGTGACTATCTATCACATAATCTAAATTAGAAAAGCCCGTCTATGAAATGTAAATTATGTGGAGTGATACTTTCTATGAATTGAGGGTTGGTGAAACAAGAAAAGATCGTTATTTTAATTTCCGTACAGCTATTCTAAAATTTGGATGAAAACAAAGACGACCACATCATTTTTAAAGCAAGTAAAGTTTAAAGCGGCAATTACACTATATTGTTCACCTAATGCGGTCGCCAAAATTGTTTCAAACTATTCTTCGGCCTACAAACGTCGTGTTCACATTAGTCTGTCCAACTTCGGTCACCTAATTAGGCGGTCGCATCTGTCGCTCACCGAATGCGGTCAACTTCCGTGTTCTTAAAGCCGCAAGTACACTACTTTGTTCACCTAATGCGGTCACCGAACTTGTTTCAAACTACTTCGACTAACAAATGTTGTCTTCACATTATTCTGTCCAACTTCGGTCACCTAATGAGGCGGTCGTATATGTCACTCGCCGAATGCGGCCAACTACCGTGTTGTTTAAGCTGTAACTACAATACTTCGTTCACCTAATGCAGTCGCCTAACTTGTTTCAAACTACTTCGGCTAATAAAAGTTGTCTTCACATTATTTTGTCCGCCTACTCTGGTCACCTAACTATTAGGCGGTCGCATCTGTCGCTCACCTACTGCGGTCGACTGCCATGTTCTTTGCACTGTTGTGGTCACCGCATGCAACATGCGGCAGACGACTCAGTGTAATTTTAACCAAATAAACTCTTCAAAACATAAAATCACCTAAAGTATACCTTAAGATCGTGTAACTGTTTCAGACCTTATATTATACGAATTATTATGATATTGTAACTGACTTTAAATATTTTATCATAATTAAATGTCATGAATAACCCATGTTTAAACACTATTTATCAAGCTAATACAGGCTTCTAATTTACTTTTTTGAAGTCAGGCACTTCAAGAAGTAAATCAGAAGCTTGTATCACGCACTAAAGACTTCATTACAGAGTATTAGACCATCTAATGCCACCGACTCCTAAATAACCTCTATGCGCATACGAATCAACGACCCCTGGCAACGGAGTCAAGGGCTTAGAGAATAAATTTAATGCTTTGTCAACACCCCGCGTGAATATTAAAATTACTTCGTAACTTTAATAGGAGCCCTCGTACATGCATAAATTCAAGAATATCTCAATTATAATGGTAATTGGTTTAGAAGTTTGAATTGTTTTTCACTTAGTGGTAAATAAGGAACTGCTGATCTATGATTATTTAATAAAGCACTAGGCAGATAAGAAGTAAATCCTAATACATTGCACAGCCATGAAGTTTCTTAATATTGATGATTTCATTACATCAGTTGCATTATTTCATCGAACGTTATTTAAACTTATCTTAAACATTAATTACTTGTGACCAAAAAAAACACATGTGGCAAGAATTGCTTTTTGATGAAATAAAATTCTGCGTAAAGATTGAATATTGAAAGATGTTTCTTTTAAAAAAAAGGTACCCAAATTGGTTACCTATCTGAAATACTAAAAACGTATGCCCGCTGTTTTGTTTGTCTGAATTTTTTTCAGAAACTTTCTTAACTTTTCGATTGTTACAAAACAAATCTAACCTAACCTACAGGTCATATCTCTTTAAACAATTTGAAAAAGGTTCAGCGAAAAGTGATTTTCTAACTTATGATAATTCGGACAAACGAAACAGCGGGCAAAATTTTTCGGACTTGTGATAGTTACCACCCAAATAACACACAGGGGGTGTAAAAAAGAAGATTCTTGTGCATTTTTAGGTATAAATATAAAAAAACAACCTACAGTCGAATCGAGAACCTCTTCTTTATTTGAAATTGGGGTAAAATGGCATGCCTTTGCCTTAAGCCGCTTGTTCACTCGGTCATTGGACCAAAAATAAATGCTATAAATCTTGTAGTATCCCCTCTCTAGTCTCGCCTAAAGCTCGCGACCCCCGATTTAGGATTTTTAGTATGTAATACCTAGGGGTCACTCCAGCCACATAAAGCATTTATTTGCACGGTTAATTGGTTTATGGTTTATACACACTCTTAAAAACAGTCGTTTCTCCTGTAGTCAATAGTTAAATAGCTTGTGTGCATGTAAGTTATGTTATGTTCTTATATGATAGGTCTAAAGCAGTCCTGGCGGCATTTTTGCGGGAATGGGCTTAGCCAAAAAATTAGGCCTTAAAAAAGTCAACTTTCGGTGTGTCCACAGAAAAGACGGTAACCTAAATCTGTGTATGACCCATTTGATAATTTCAGGTATTCGTTGTTTGGTTAATGTGTAATTGAGGCCTTAGAGTGACTGGAAGTCAGCAACGCTGGGCCGCACCTGGCCACGACTTTAAGCAACCCGGGACCGCTAGCTTCATATAAACAGGGTTGTTTTTCACTACCAAGTTTACCAAAGCATACATTTTATATTATGATCCATTTCTAAAATATCTGTTTTTTCGTCAATGTAAATTGACAACAGAACTTTTTTAGAAGGTATTTTGAGATAAACATGCTTACAGAGGTTTGTTTCAAAAGCAAACTACTTTTTTGTTATTTTTTACTGAGAAAATAAATAAATTTCTGTGGCTGAAGAGCCAACTTCACCATGGTCTTTTAAAAAGTCACAACTAGAGCTAGCCTTAAAAAATAAAACGAAGTAACAAACAAAATGACGTCATTCCAACCTCTAGTCCAAACACTTATAATATTCAATTATTATTTATACAGTACATAACTAAATAAATGTACGTATAATTTTGAGAAAAACCTCTAAAATCATGATTTGTATTCAAACACTTTTTTTAAGAAATCCTTTTGTCAGTTATCACTCTTAAACATCAAATACATTACAATTATTGTACGTTGATGATGTTTCCACTTTTACCGGTCAAAGTGCGAAGCGAACGATTTCAATAATTCCAATTTTCAAATATAAATTATTCCCAAACTTACCGCCTCGACGCCCCACGTCATTGCTATTCAGGTTTGTTCTTAAAATGAACCTAATCCATAATGCAGGGACAGAGTTTGCACTCGATCCCGCGATATTGATTCTGGCAACCAACCCGAATGTGTTGTTAGTTGTTACGTGGTAAAATGTACAATTTAAATGGTAACTAAACTTATCTCTTATTGCAGATTTTCTCTCTGGCTGTGGAAAGTAATCTAGATGTATTCTAATCTTGGTGACGTCAAGCAGGTTTTTGTCAAGACAACTAAAAAAAATGAGAGTCGATCAAGAGTTTTTCGTAGATGACTTAAAAGTGATGAAATAGTTATAATATTAGTTATATCTTTAGTAACAGCAAGTTCTTTAGTAATCAACTATAGTAGTTTATGGAACTGATTCATAACAAGGAGTCTTAAAACATCACACGAGTGTTTTAAGGCCTATGTACTACTGATTACTTTTTTTATCTCAATACATACATATCAAAAGTACTTTTAGACGGATATTGACCTGCATTGCTACCAGTGCTACCTTTAACCTCTATAGGTGTTAAGCTAAGTTTTGTATTGACTAAATTGATACAAGAATTGGGGCCTAATTTATATGAGTTGGTTTTGGGAGATGTTCCAAATTTGAAACTCATTACACCCACCACCACCACACCACGCAGATACAACTGAATTGTAAAAAGTGAAGAGCATGGGATATGTAGCATTGCAATTAGACACAGCATGCGAATTGAATATTGTAATGCTAGGCTTTGCTAACGCGTTCTAAGGACATTATTGTGGACTTATGATATATCTTAGTTGGTGTATCTAATGTCTTGCTAAGCTCTTATGGAATCAAGTTGCTTATGCACAACAATCACTCTCATGTTAGAAGCGAACAATTTTTTAGATCGTGGAGAAGGTAAATGAGCATACAGGCCGCCTGATAGTAACTGGTATCTGAGCTGAGAACCACATTTGCGATCTTAAGACCTGAACCCTATGGGCCGTATTAATAAAGTCATCTTGGCTGAGACGCCCGTCAAAGTAAACGTCAAGTCATAGAAAACCAACAATTTTGACGCATCTTGAGACGAGCATTAAATACGAGATTCGTTATTAATACGGCCCAATCGTGAGGAGTTAGAAGAAATTCCTTTATGTTACTCATTTCACCAGATTTAATCTCAATCAAAATTTTATTTGTACATGTTTTTGATATGGATGTTTAAATTGATAGGTATTTGCATTTGCTGATTATACACATACTGAGGCAGTCGGGTTTTAAAGCTTCGTAGATTAGTTAAGACTTATTTGACCAATTTCTTCTTACTCGTAAGCTCAGTGGAAAATATCAACAGGCGAACAGACGCCTAAATATCATTCTTGATTCTATTGACGAGAAACTTCTCAAATTTCGAAACTTTCCTATGAGAAATTCTCATAAACTTCCAAGAATATTTTTCAAAAGGTTTTTGGACAATGTTCTCACTTCTTTCTAAAATTATTTCCAACTTAATAGAATATTCTGCCAATATTTTAAGGCGCGGAGTAGGCAAGCGAGCACAGACCTGGTGAATGGATTCTGAGACCCATAGACATTTGCATTCTCAAAAATTCAATTTCAAGACTGCAATTGCTACTCTCGAAACAGAATTATTTTCCAATGCGCTGCGCCAGGGCATGTTTATGGTTCCTTTAAACGGCGTATTGGGAGTGGAACTCAACATCGGAAGGTTCTCAGGCGAGCAATCTGAATAATTCAAATGTACAGTCCGTGCTGTTATGGCCCGTTTATAACAGCAAAATGGCCGATATTTTTATAAATTCTGAAGATGTTTTGAATGTTAATAGTCTAGACTTTGATTTTAGAGCAGAGGTTTTTACAGGAACCGTTGTTTTTGAATACAAAATATTTATTTATGCCGATTATAGTCGCCAATTGAAAGGAACCGAACCTCAACAAACTTAAGAGGGCACCAGTGGCGCCCTCATTAGTATTGTTGTGTTTTCTAATAAACTGAAATAAAAATTTGTACAAATAAGTACACAATATGACGTATATGACAAAGTTTTTTTTTATGTTATGGAGAACGCACACGAGCGCTCAAGCCACCTGATGGTAAGTGGAATTGAGACCCATAGACATTTGAATTCTCAAGACTATAATCCTAAGACCTCAAATGCGTTGCCTACCCTGAGGACTAAGATGGAATGCCTCTATGCTAGTAATTTCAGCGGTTGTCTTATCCCCACACCGCAACACAACAATGCGTACACTGTTACTTAGCGGGTGGTTAATGGATAAGATAGTGGTAGCGATCCGGATGGACCCTGCACAGTTTAATAACCTTTAACCTTCGTGTAGTCAACTTAACGGAAAAAGGTGGCCAAGTTACTCACTTATAATTAAATATTTGTTAAGTTATGTCATATACCCTATAAATTGTGTATTCATTTGTACAACAAATAACCGCTATTAGAAAATGCAACAGTAGTAATGAGGATGCCACTGGACGCTCGGCGCCCTCTGAAATTACCCTTTTTATGGTTCCGAAGTCAAACTCAGAACCCTTTTAGTTTCGCGATGTCCGTCTGCCCGTCTACGAGTATCCGCGATTTAACTCACAGTCTCTTGGTACTACAGAGCTGTTTGGCACATTTAAATTACCTGAACAGGAAAAACATTTTTTTTTTCATGTAAAATTTAAACAAAGGTATTTTTTATGTTACAACATAGAGTGAGGTATTTTTTTTTTATGTATGATAGGCAAGCATTAACCTCACCTAATGGAAAGTGATAATAAAGCCGAAGATGTAGCATGCTTACCTAGATAGTGCCTATTCACTCTCGACTTGAAAACTTCGTTTTGCATTGTGTCAGTATTACTTTTGATACCTATTGATTAAATTAATATCATTGGATGTCTCGTCTTGAACTTCTTCTTCTACCTTATGGCACTTCAGCTTCTAGGTTATGGCGATTTGCGCATGAATAAAACTTAATGTAATTACATGATTTATTTTATTTCTGTCTCCACCACCACTCGTTTACTGACCTAAAGCCTCGACCTTTTTAAATCTTTCTATATCGCTGTCTCTCACGTTACCTAATAAATGAAGGGTTGTTTGCCAAAGATCCTTATCAGAAACGGACAAGGCCTTTATTACAATAAAAATATGTTGGGCAAGTGTAAGAATAACTTTATTGATCCTGGGAAAATAAAGTGGCATCTACTAACGCCAAATTTCGTGGTCTTGATACTTGTACTCCTTAATGAAAAAAATAAATCTGCATTAAAGTTAAATTATAGGCTAGCTTAGTTCAGTTAGTTCTTTAATGAAAAATTGTAAACCTAATAAAGCCCTGCTGCTGGGGTTCTGCAAGAAATTACTACTTTAGATACATACATACATACATACATTAACATCACGCCTTCATTCCCAGAGTGGGGTAGGCAGAGCTACAGAAATACCAACAACTCTAAAAAGACTTGTTTATAATTTCTGTAAGCACATTTTGCACAATCAGGCCCAGTGGTGGTAGGACCCTGTGCAGGGTCCGTCCGGATCGCTACCACCATCTTATCTATTAACCACCCGCCAAGCAACAGTGTTCGCATTGTTGTGTTCCGGTGTGGGGATTAGACAACCAGGGAAATTACTAGCATAGAGGCATTCCATCTTAGTCCTCAGGGTTGGCATCGCATTTGAGGTCTTAGGATTATAGTCTTTTGAATTCAAATGTATATGGGTCTCAGATTCCACTTACCATCAGGTGGCCTGAGTGCTCGTGTGCCTTCTCCTTAACATAAAAAAAAAAAAAAAAAAAGAAGTTTACTAGTGTATTAGTGACAGGTTGCAAGCCCATCGCCTAACAATACTACAAGCCCTTATTCCCTAAGTCGACTCTTACGACATCCACGGGACGACATGGAGTGGCACTATTCTAACCCGGCAACCACACGGGCTAAATTACTCCTTTAGATATATTATGGTTTTGTCAATAAGATAAGATGATTAATTTCCTTTAAACATTACCGTTAAATGTATACATCTGGGTCTTATTAAACTATTGGCAGGCTTAGGTTTGGGCAGGGTCTTATTAAACTATAGGCAGGCAAAGAAAATAAAAAAAGTTTTATTGGGTATCATCACAAAATTGAGAAAGGTTGGGTTCTCGAGAGGTATAACCAATTAAATGACGGTTAGAGTAGAAGGTATTTGATAACAGAGTAGGTATGTTTAATTATAAGTAGTAAGGTAACAACACCAGTGTACGATACTTTTAGCTGACATGCACCGAACATGGACAGAAGTTTTTAATTCAAAGATCATAGGGTTATAAATTGATGCAAAACAAATGATTAATCCTTATCTTCTTTGATTAATAGTCAGTGTCGAACATTGGACCTTTGTCGAACACTGGTGTCGTTACCTTAAGTGATTTGTTCAATAATTAATATAAATAAGCTTAAATTGTGCGTGTGTTTGTTCGTGTGTGTGTGTGACAGTAATGGCGGCGGGGTAAAATCATTTCAATAACATGTCAATAGCAGATAACAGTCATAATATATGCTATGTGGTTTTACTGAGAAACACAAAGTAATTTTTATAAGGGTTCCAGTTTAAGTATTTGGTACGGAACCCTAAAAAAGATCTAAAGAACTGTTTAATAGCAATCAGAATCCGAAAGTAACTGTCATGAAACCGATCCTATGCACATATAACCTAGATCAACGTCAAATACAAACTCTAGCTCCTAATTCGATATCGCTTGAGTATCCCTTGTACAGAATACTAACTAAAAGCAGGATATTCTTCAAATATAATCCCATTTTCATAAAAAAATCTTTTGCAGTAGACCATTGTCAGTTTATTAAAAAATAACTTCAATAATTTTGCATGAACATGAACCTTAGGGTTCCGCAGTCAAACCAGGAACCCTTATAGTTTCGCCATGTCCTTCCGTCCGTCCGTCCGTCCGCAGCCTAGCGCAAAGACTCTTAGTACTAGAAAGCTGTAATTTGGCATGAATATGCATATTAGTCACGCCAACAAAGTGGTACAATAAAATGTAAAAAAAAAACAATTTTTTAGGGTACCTCACCTACACGTAACTTGGGGATGTATTATTTTTTTCCTCATCTACCCCATAGTGTGGGGTGTCGTTGGATAGGCCTTTAAAAAATATTATGGGTCTGTAAAAACAGTTTTTCGATTAGGTAATCCATTTATGTAATATTAAGCTTTAAAAAAAATAAGGTGTTCTTGTTTTAAATATATTTCTGTAAGCGTTGAATAAATTATTTCTAAGCTATTCTATTGACATAACAATTAGTCCGCTATGTCAAAACCAGATAATTTAATTTTCTATTTATTGCCACAATAACGAATCTTCTTAAATATTCACAACGACCCAACTTGTTACACTTATAAATCTTTCACAAAAGATTCGCTCCCCGGAAGTTTTCGTTAAATTGTTTTTATTATGAAAGCAATTTAGAAGTTATTTCGTTCGCGGTTTTAAAAACTTCAAAGGCTGCGCGTGGGTTGGTCGAATTAACGCAGTCAAGTGAAAATGACGTAGGTACTGAGCTGCTGAACACCCGAGACCAATGAAATCTGGTCACTGTACCTATAAATTTACCTAAACTGCGACCCTATTTCATTGCTGTTATGTGTATTTTGGGTTGCTAAGCCCTTTTTCACACGATATAGTCATTGAAATCGAACGTTCTCGTAAGTCCTTTAGGTACGCTCTTGTGAAAAACCGGTTACGTTTTGAAGTGCTTCTCGATAGCCTATTACGTATTTCCACGGAAATAAATATATTTCTCGCTTAAGATTAAGCGACATTTTTTTCTACACCAATATAGATATGCAAATATATATTATCTTAAAACTTTCTTAAAAATTAGTGTTTTATTTTTTTTGCTGTATATTCTTCAGGTAAGTAAAATTTTCCGGCCTTGATATATTTTTTTAACTTTTTAACATACTAACGTCATTAACCCTTAATTTGACCAAAAAATAAAAAAGTCGTGAATTCAAACCCTATTTGATTTTGAACCAGCATAAAAAACTACCAATTAAAAAATACAAAAAGTGAACATTATTTCATGTCAAGTATATTGGATACTTAAACAAGAACGGTTAGTCGTACAACAACATTTACCTGCCAGCTATGTGTTACCTACTTGTAGCTATACATTTGTATTATTTGAACGAAATGTACCTACTCCCAAATTCATTAGTTTAATTTTTTATTTTTTTGCTTTTCAGAAAGTTTTTGTAATCAAACACCAAAGGCCATTTCTGAAAAACATTGGTTAACAAATTCTACGTAAACAGTAACCAAATAAGTTCTGTATTTCAAATCAATCGTGACCTACATTCCATCCAAACAAGGTTAAAAGTCGGTCAAACTCCGCGTCACTTAAGCTGAAGCAGCTTAGATAATATGCGACACCGACTCAACCAACTCAAACTTCTCAGGCTTCTTAAGAAGCTGCATAAATCGACATCCCTACCAATGCCCCCGCAAAATTTTCAATTTTTCCCCCTATTTCGTTTATATTTTTCCCTTACAAAGACTTAACTACGGGAGCCCCAATTTCGTCCGGCCGATATTCAAGGGCTAATATAAAAATATGGAAAGGTCCTTTCCTTAGGCCCCTTCTTGTCCTTTTAAGAATATATTGGCTACTAATTTCCCGGATATTATTTATTTTTATCGTACGGTTTAGAGGTTTTCTTTTCGCCGTGGATTTCCTGTGGAATTTTGCCGGATTAAATTTGTATTGGGTTTACCTTTATTGATATTTTCTATCCTGACATATAAGTTTTTAGGTTGCAATACGTTTTTTACCGAGCCAATTTTTATTTTATTAAGTTTGATTAAAAATGAAAATTTTATAAGTAAATAGCTACTTGCCCTCGCCTTGTTTTGTTTTTATAATTTATTATACATAAAAACCTTCCCTGAATGTAATTCTCTAACTGATGGTGTGAACTGCATCAAAATCCGTTGCGATCAAATAGATATACTATGTAAAGAAGTTAAAACCCCACCCTGGGAAGGTCGCGATGTTTAACTTGAGCTTGAAATATTTATACAGATACGACTTGGCCTCAATATCGCTTTATATACCTGCTTAAAAAATAAGATCTGGAATCCAATTAGGTAGGTAGCCACATTCAATCTTTAACAATATTGCGTTTCTCCAGAACGTTATTCTCCGTAACACATACTAAGAAAATGTGAATCAGTCTTTTGAGAAAATTACGCCAACGTCTGCAACCGCAAAGTATTTTAAAGTGAGACTGCAAATATGTGGATTGCTGTCATTTGATTCAGGCAATCTCTTTCAGGACATTATGCCAACTTGAGTGCTTTTGCAAGGGAAAACTCTTCGTGTATGAATTTCAGAGCCAATATTTCTTAACATAGGAAGGTACTTCGGAGTCTGGAGCAAGTACATGATTACGCAATTTATTTTATTACGATGATATACAATATGCAAATTGTAACATTGGAAGACTAAAAAATATTTATAAATCTTGAGAGAGTAAGTAAGTATTTAATATATATTATGGTGTCCTGACTACATACTAGGTACTAAATGAATATATAAAAATGCTATCTAAAAGCCTTATTTACGTACACATTTACTAATCACAAAGCAGTATCGTTCTTCTTTAGTTTTTCGCAAACCTGTAAATAATGTTTCCTTTCATAAACCTGGCAAAACCATGTCGGATCATGCTCAGTGTACGGTTTCGAAACCGTTAAGTACCTAGAGTAGGAACTAATTTTATATTTTAAGTTATTTGGTGCTATCTTAGATGATTTTTAGTAGGTTATACTCGCCCGCATCTCAAGAACTAATCAAGTCCACTTAGTCGTGATAGAATTCCTTTTAAATTATAATGCGCTTTCATTTAAGTCATTTTTTAGTTTTTTTTTTAGACTAAAACATAATAACTTAAGAGGATTATGAAGCGATGCTTAAATCATGTAGCTGTCAAAAATAATCCATAACAAATATAGCTCCAGGCGATAACCTTTCTCACCCCCTAAATGTAATCCGATTTCCACGATTTTTGAATATGTTGTAGATTATTATGAAAAATTAGACCGGTTTGTACGTTTCGTTATGCTTTTATTTTTCCATTAAATATCTTCCTACAACATATTCAAAACTCATAAAATTCGGACATCGCTTAAGCGGAGCAAAATGTTATCGCATTTTGTATGATTTTTTTTTGCTTCACAGTCCTCTTAAAAATATGAACAAATTGCCAAATCATCATTACATATTAACGAAATACAGTTCAGCTACGCCTTTGTACCCCTGACAACAGATCTTAGGTAACACAAACCAGTTAATCACTCTAAGTAGACCATTAAACACGTTTGTGCCAATGCATTTTAGTCCCGATAGATTTGCTCGCCACGGTCTGCAACGTCTCATAGTGCGCCGATTCTAAGCCCCAGGGATTTGTGCTGCGCCAAACAATGCTGGCGCTAACCTTCGTCGAGGGGAACCGGGAATAATTCCCTGTGTTTCACCACAATTGGTTGTCATTTTGTACTAGCATCTGGTTTTTGCTTTCAAAAACTATGCAAGTTTAATGGATTTTTTTCTCCTAAGGTTTAAAAGTTTGTCAGAGAATAAAGAACATGCATGAATTGAGTTTCATTGATATGATTTAACCTCCTGGATCCTGTTCTTTTGTTATAAAAGCCGAATCCTTTACAAAGTACTTTGCCCTTGAATCCTGAACCTTCAGCCGCTGGATTAAGATATAAAATGATTGTATTTAAATATAACAAAGTTGATTTTAGCGGTAAACATTATATTTTTTATAAAGTACACTAGGTTTTACGGATGAGTTTATTTGCGTAGTGTCAGGGCTTAAATTGAGCCCCTTTTCGTTCTTTACAAAGGATACGAGGATCCAGGAGATTAAAGGAAAACGTAAAAAAATCATATAAAACGCAATACACTAAGTTTTGACCCGTTTATTAAGATTTTATATAGAATCAAATCTTGTTAAAATTGTATACAGGTGTCCTTCTCTTTCATAGCACTTTCTTAAGAGCGTAACGACGTAGAGTTTGGTTTATTTGGAATCATAAAACCGTTCAAGTACAAGGGTTTTGTACCATTCTTGTATTCCCTTTTTTAGGGTTCCGTAGTCAAACTAACCCTTATAGTTTCGCCATGTCCGTTTAGCCTGATTGTGCAAAATGTGGTGACATAATTATCAACAAGCTTTTTAGAGTTATTGATAATTCTGTCACTCTGCCTACCCCACTCTGGGAATGAAGGCGTGAAATTATGGATGTATGACAATACGGAAATACGCCAAAGGCAATATAATTTTTACCGTGTATACTTTGGTGTTACGTCATTAACATTATTTTACATTTTAGTTTTTATAGTTCTTGATCGGCTAGATTATTTTGCGCTGCGTAGAGATGTAGCCTCACTCTGCATTCTCTATCGCTTGTATAACGGGGAGTGCTCCGAGGAGCTGTTCGGATTAATTACTGCCTCATCCTTCCGCTTTCGTCCTACGCGACAGAATTTCCACCACTATCATTTAGATGGTTGGCAGTCTACAACCGTGCGTTTTACTCGGAATTTCCTGACACGCACAACTAAACTGTGGAATGGTCTGTCGCCTGCGGTTTTTCTGGACCAATACGACCTTCAAACCTTCAAGAAAAGAGCGTACTCTCATTTGAAAGGGTGACGATATTCGCTTACCATCAGCCGATCTATCAGCTCGTTGGTCTCCTATTCCATACAAAAAAAAAGTTGTATGTGAATGTGTTGACATTGCCGATTTTTCAAAATAAAAAGTATTTTTTATATTGATATTTTTAATGTGAATTCGTTATGATATGCCTATCTACAATTACTTACCTACCAGTTAACGGATTACGGGCGCAATAATTACATGAATGCATTTAGTCTCGATAGATTTGAACGTCTAATAGTGCACGGACTCTAAGCTGCAGGGATTTGGGCTGCACTAAACAATGCAACAATGCTGGTGCTAAGCCGCCTCGAGCGGGGCGGGCAGCGGGAACCATTGAAAATAATTCCCAGGCGTTTACTCAATTTTACCAGTAATTTCGCCCTAGTAAGAAATAATATTACCCTTTTGTATTTAATAGAGCGATGGTTTGTGAAATTTAATATTCGAGAATAATAATTTTCAGGTTTTAAAATACGTCAGCATTAAAAATATTATCGATGGGACATTGACCCTGATTATCTTACAATTAAATTTAATGTTGGTAATAACTTTGATTATGTGGTTAATATTTTAGTTTAAAAAGATGATTCAACGGATCAATTGAAAATCAATTCGTAAAATATACCGAGATGATGGAAGTTTCACACAACCTGATTAATTGTTAAGTCGTTGTTTAGATAAAAAACTTGAAATTAAACAGAAGGGGCGCTACAAAGCGCTCCATTTATACTTCCATTTAATTTTTGTATCTAGATCTCCAACACCATTATCTATGATTCAACTAATGTTAAAATTAAAACACAAACGAGGTTACCAGTAAGAATTTGACCGGTAATTTTGATAGCAAGGTTTGCACTGACAAGAATCTTAAACAAGAGATAACACATACTTGGGCGTTTTCCAAAAAAATATTAAAAAAAAATAACTTTTTCCATTTTGTCACAAAAATTAGCCATACATTTCAATACGTTAATTTTCGTGATGAAATGGAAAAAGTTTTTTTAAAATTTTGTCTTTAACGATGTACCTACACTTTTTTTGAAAAACGCCCACTTACAGAAATTAACTGTAAATTTGGAGCTTTCTTTTTTATAGACTATTTCAGGATCGTCAAAAGACCTAGTATAACCGTCTGTTTCTAATTATTTTGCTTGTAAAACGTATATTTTCTATAACTTGTACCATAACGAAGCCTCACAATACAGCGTGGGTCAATTCATGCACCTACATGGGGATTTCTTCCGAGAGATTTGCTTGTTACGCTTCGATTGATCACTTTATGAGAGGGAAGATGATGGCTTTGGAATATCATGCCTGGGCGAATATCGTAGTAAGTATAGTTAAAGTTTATTTTACGTGTTGAGTTCTTACTTTTATTTTATATTTTATTTAAAAAAATAGACGTCGGTGAAGCTAAGCTTACAAACCTTCGTTTCACCGACGATATAGTTCTGTTCTCTAATTCATCATCTAAGCTACAGACTATGCTGCAACAACTCAGCCATGCAAGCCTAGGGGTTGGGCTGAGCATGAACATGTCAAAGACGAAGGTCATGTCTAATAGCAAGGAGCAGGGAGTGGACGTGGATGGGGTGAGAAGTGTATATGTCCAGGAATACATCTACCTGGGCCAAATAGTCTCTTTCCAGGCCCGACAAGACAAGGAAGTCGAAAATGCCTGGAAGACTTTTGGTCTATGAAAGAGCTCATGAAGGGACAACTTCCGTTGTCTCTGAAACGCAAGCTCATGGATGTGCGCATTCTCCCCATTCTTACCTACGGAGCCCGAACCTGGTCTTTGACTGACGCGGAAAGGTTCAAACTCGGGGTTTGCCAGAGAAAAATGGAGCGCAGCATTCTCGGTGTTCGGCTTTTAGACCGGATTCGGAATACTGAGCTGCGTTCCCAGACAAAAATAATGGATGTAGCTCAGAAGGCTGCCCAACTAAAGTGGGACTGGGCCGGCCACGTTGCTCGAATGCAGCCTAATTGTTGGGCCAGGAGAGCCACAGACTGGCTCCCGGAAAATGCTAAGAGAGCGCGTGGCCGCCCCAGGAAGAGATGGAGTGATGATTTGGGATCATGGGACAAGAAATAGAGGGAAACCGTTCAAGATCGGTTAAAGTGGAAGAGGGGGAGAGAGGCCTTTGCCCAGCAGTAGGACATTCTGGGTTCATAATATTAATAATAATAATTTTTAAAAAAGCATGATCAAGTGAGCCATGCTCAGTGTAGGGGTTCCGAATCCTACAAAATTAAAAAAAATAACAAGTTATACTAATTTTGTATTTTAAGTTACGAGTATTTGGTGCTGTATTAGATGATTAGCGGTATTCTACTTTGGGGAAAAGCGGCTGATATGCAGACTATATTCGTGTTACAAAGAGGGCCATTCGTTTTATATATAACCGTGATTCCTTAAGAGTATTCAAAGACAAAAAATGTTTTGACTGTAGAGCGTCACAATTAATTTAAGAGAATATTATTTATGTTATTAAGAACCATGACTCTTTTAATAAAATTGTGATATTCATAATTTTAATACTAGAATAAAAAAAAAATGTAGGTCAATGCATTCTTTTCTATAATAAATTACCCGAAACAGTTTTCCAGCACTTGAAAATTACTTGAAAGATTCGTTAATGTCTAAAGTCTTAGGGGTTATACTATTCGAATTCAATATTTCCTAAACGGTCTCACAAACCCTTGACGCCGACAAAGTTTTAAAATAAAATTATGAGTTTATTTTTTGTATAGCATGGGTATTTTTACATCATATCTTAAAATGAGGTATCATTGAATAGCTCTTAAAAACATAATGTACACAAACACTCTGATGTTTTGGTTGACAACTTCACTTAAAATATTGTCCATTAGTTGCCTAAGAATCAAATCGGTAGACTGTACCAGCGAATAATCGGCACAGTAAATAGTCGTCGTATTCAATTGAGCACACCCAATTTTGTTATGGTAGATATAAATACACCCTTAACTTCTGATAAGCCAGTTGATGTTCACAACTCGATACACAAACAAGTTCTAACAACTACAGTAACAGTTGTATCATAATATATACATCAAAGTTATTTCAAAACTCCAGAATATTCGACGGTAACTGCACCCAAACACGAAGTTTGAAAAAAGAGCTACCGCTGTAAAAATAATGTTTAAATTACGTGTAACTGAATCAATGAGATACGATGTTCTCAAAAAATCCCGTTGTTATTCAATAATTCCTAACCGACCTCTAAAAAGGTCGGCTGGAATTTGAGGAGCTTTGAACTTTTAGCTAACTAAGAAATTGTGAAAATTTATTATAGTACATCTACAATTTCATTTAAATGTCTTGATCTGCTTAAAGAAAATTTTAAAATTCAGTAAGACACCAGTACTCGACAAAGGACCAATGTTCGACACTAATTCTTACTCAAAAAAGATAAGAGTTATTCATTTGTTTTGCAACAATCAATTTATAACCCTATGATCTTAGAATTAAAAGCTTCTGTCGATTATTGGTGCATGTCAGCTAAAAGTGTCGAACATTGGTGTTGTTACCTCATAATAAAATTGTAGACATCAACAGAACAGTATGGATTGGGATGGAATGCGAATAAGTGAGCCAAAGAAAATGGATAAATACCCTTTCACCCGGGTTATGTTTTTCAAGTGTATGTATGTATGTATGATAATGTGTGTATTTCCTTAGCACGCTGTGCACCTTAAACAGCTTGATTGATTTTAACATAAAGTGCGTTAGATTCGTCTTGGTTATGCGAGTGACATAGGCTACAATTATTACAATCAAGGTTAGAGGAGGGTTAATGTCTGAACATAATTTATATTGTATAGACAACAATATTTACAAACGCAGTCGGCTTTTAAAGCTTGCTTTTTAGGGTTCCGTAGTCAAACTAGGAACGCAAATAGTTTCGCCGTGCCCGTCCGTCGGTCCGTCTGTCTGTCTGTTCGAGACTTAATATTAGAAAGCTGTTATTTTGCTTATTAGGACCCTGTGTGGTTGCCGGGTTAGAATAGTGCCACTCAATGGCTTCCCGTGGATGCCGTAAGAAACGACTAAGGGAATAAAGGCTTGTAGTAATGTTAGGCGATGGGCTTGCAACCTGTCACTAATACACTAGTAAACTTCTTGGTCTGATTGTGCAAAATGTGGTTATAGAATGAAACAAGTCTTTTTAGAATTGCTGGTATTTCTGTAGCTCTGCCTACCCCACTCTGGGAATGAAGGCGTGATGTTATATATATGAAAAGCAAACAATGCTGCTAAAAAAACCTAAAGAGAGAACTCTGTCGAACGTAATAGGGATGCGTTCCGAAATTAGTGATGTTCCCAATCAATATTTCCCTGTCTACCAGTATCTGAGTATGTATTTCTATATATAAGTATTTTTATCGCGCCTAGTACCCATGGTACAAGCCTAAGGTATTGTCTCCTGATATTTATCTGTAAGACAAACTGACTGTCAGACGTGGCTAACTGGAAAAGATCCCTTAAAGGGGTTCGCCTTTGTACTACTTTTCTGTATTTTTTTGTGTTTTTATTTATTAACCCTAATGGTACTAGAATCATTAATAACACATCAAAACAACAAATAATCAAACTAACGTTAACTATAACCAAAACATACTATGTAAGCATACGGAAATTACCATAACATGGCATCTGTGTTACCTTGCCTAACGCATACAATGCCAGGCCCTTGATTTTCATACAATATTGACCCGTTATTGGTGTTGAGGGTACTGAAATTGATAAGCCCCTGCTTTCGGGAAGTTCGCTCGCACCTGTGCGTTCCCTATTGGCACTTTTCTCACTAACAACCTTCATAAACTAGTTGACGGATTGTTTGAGAATCGGGTCGGTATATACTTTTGGCATATTCTCCTTAACTTGGTCGTTAATCGTTGATTTTATTTTTAACTTTAACTTTTGGTCATTGGTGTAGTTTCTACTATGAAGGTACATAATTGTTATTTAGTTTAAAGTAAGCACGTTAACGTTTTTTCATCTTTGTCTTATTTTTAACTTATTTAATGTTACCTAACAACCCACTCAAAGTCAGTTGATGACTATAATGTCCGGTTCCTATGTTCAAACCGCGGATAGATTAGATTACTTCGAGTCAAAATGTGAGTGAGACTCTTTGTACGTGGCAACTGTCAAATTTGGCAACTGTAAGTCGTTACATAGCGGCGACTTTTTGTACAAAACTTTGAAAAAGGAAAGTGTAAATCTCTAAAAAGTTTCCAAGTACGGCGGTTAGTATACTAAAACTCTTAAGTAACTGTCTTACTAAAATACAACACTAAAATCTAAGATTTCCTTCCCACTTTCAAGTCGAGCCCAGCCTTATTTCATATGCTTTTAAATTAGACCAATTTATATTCTCTCAGCGGACGTAAACATTCCGCAAAGCCTCAACTCCGGCCACTTTTATTATTTACACTGTGGAACGCCCCCTTTTGAATTTGGAATGAATTTCACACAAAGAAGTTCTCTGTTGAAGAATAAAATGATTGGATTACTCCCGCAAAGCAAATTGACGGATTTTTATGTGAAACGGGGTTTGGAAAACAATTCGCCAAGTTACAATTTGCAAATGAAAATATACAGCAAAGCCTCTATTTATGTGACATTGCTTTAAGAGTATTTGATACTGATGGATTTCGTTACATTGCTGTAACCGAGAAAGGAAAAAAAACAGTCATAGATAACCCGATACCTACGAGTAAGTATTATTTTTAAGTGCTCACAGTGGAGTGGACATAGTGAATAAAACAATACTTAAATACCGGTGTTATTTTCAAAACTTTTAGAATAAATGTGGTTACAACACCCGGTACCAGAGAAATACATACTTTAACTTAAATGTATAGCATCCAAGACTCAAATATTTGCCCTTACCGGGATTTGCACCTGGGGCTGAGCTGACCTCGTCAAGTTAGGCGATGTTAGTCTTTAAAGTAATAATTAAGTTAATGCGGCTAGTTAAAGTAAAGCAGAAATGTTACTTAGTGAAGTTTAACAACGGCACATTAAAGCCCATTATGACGGCGGCATGAAAGCATAAACGCAATCCACCATTACACGACTTCAGCCATAAAGATGTTTGTATGGTGGTTATGCCATAAACTAAAACCGGTCAAGTGAGAGTCAGACCAGCGCACTGAGGGTTCCGTGCCGCCGCGCAGTTGGTATTATTGTTTCCGATTTTAATTGGATTTCATAACGCATCAGCGCAAGAACAACTCACACTTGACCGTTTTTAGTATCCTTTGTAGGATTCCGTAGTAAAACTAGGAACCTTTATAGTTTCGCGATGTCCGTCCGTCCGTCCGCAGCCTCTCGCAAAGACTATTAAAACTATAAAGCTGTAATTTGGTATGAACATGCATATTAGTGACGCCAACAAAGTGGTACAATAAAATGTAAAAAAAAAATATTTTTTTAGGGTATCTCCCCTACACGTAACGTGGTGATGTATTTTTTTTTCTCGTCTACCCTAAAGTGTGGGGTGTCGTTGGATAGGTCTGGATGGTTGGATTGGTTTGTGGAAACAGTTTTTTGATTAAGTAATCTGTTTATAAGATATTAAGCTTTAAAGCGCAAATTTTTGTCAGACACATTTGTCCCTCCCCCCTATAGCCAAAACTACAAATACTAAAAATCTGAAAAAATAAATAAATGACAGAGCATATAACCAATTTTAAAGGCATACTATCACGACTAAGTAGATATCATACCTCCTAAAAGCATCTAAGACGGCACGAATTGACTTTAAATAGAAAATTAGTAATTACTTGTTGATTTTAGTACTTAACGGCTTGGGAACCCTACACTGAGCATGGTCCGACATGCTCTTGCCCGGTTGTTTTTTAAATTTGTACTATTTTCATACCAAATTAGACGCGACAATAGCAAAACATATGTTTTCCTATTTTAACGATGCAACAAAAATAAAAATACGTTGACAAAATAACCTTTCTTGTATGGGGACCACGTTTTTATTTAATTAAAAAAACGGGGTACAATCTTACACAAATTGAGCTAGGTCCAAACTAAGCTCTAGGCTTGTACTAAAGGTCCTAGTCAACGATAAATTTACTTATACAAATAGAGAAATATTATACTTAAATATATAGAAAACATTATTCTTTTTAAAACCATTCTTTTACGTAAGTACATATCTTTTACGGTTCCTTTGAATGGGGTTACTTTAATTCCAGGGGTTACTTTGATAAAAACGTCAACGCGATTTCTGAACGCATAATTGGGATTGTTTTTTTACGGTTGGCAACATTGAATATCACTGTACACGTGTCAGTAGCGGCAGCGGGATCCACCTCGACGGTCGATGCGAAAATATATAAAATATGTAAGTAGACGTTTTGTTACATATTTTTTTCTTTATGGGGTTACTTTTGAAAAATGTTATAAAAACGGTGGTTTCAAAGTAACCCCCCATTCACAGTATAAAGATGATTACCATTTTTTTCTTTTTTTTTTTTAAAGCGAATTAATAATAGCAAAAGTACTCTAATGGTGGAATCAATAAAATAACAAAAACCGATGTTGAGGTATTTTTTGTATTTTTATTATTTTTTATATTCAAGAAGACATAACCATTTTAATCTTGAAACTGATCAAATTCACCCCATTCTACGGTTCTAAAGATACACATCTCTTTTAAGATCAGACGGACGGTCGGACAGAAGTACAGACGGACAGCGTAGGCATATTAATAGGGTCCCGCTGGGTATAGAACCCCTTAAAAGTATGTTTATTTAATGAAGCATGGTATTCTATTAAAATTGTATTAAAATGTGTTGAAACGTAGATAGTTTAAATAATTAATTTTGGCGACCGCAACGGGTCGTGCAACCGTTCAATGTAAATTTATATGCAACGCTGACCATTGCAAGTGACCGAATTAGCGAATCGTTCGTTTACGGTATTTGTGTGAACTTATAGTAAGAGATCCCGATCTATGCAGTGGACACTGTTTTTCACGGTGAAATATTTTTTTTAAAATAAAACATTATTAACAAACACGTATTAAAGTTTAAGAACTCTCCCTCCTCTTATTTATATATATAAATACTTTATTGTACACAATTAAAATAGTGAACAAAAGGCGAACTTAATGCTACAAGCATTATCAACCAGTCAACCTTAAGGTGAAACATAAATCTGAAAATATCAATTAGTATCATTTAGTATCAATTGAAAGTGTCTGACAAAAAATACTTTGGAGACAAGCTTGTCTCATAAGTTAAATTTTTGTTAGACACTAATTCTGCCCTCCTAAGCCAATAAGTAGTATCTCAAATTCAATAGCCAAGGCAGATTCAACCCTATTCATTCAGATATAAGGTTGTATTTGCTACAGGAGTTTTGTCGTAGATACTGCCATTTGTGTTAGTAGGGCAGTATTGCTGACTGTTATTTTTTCTTCAGTCTTTTACTGCTTATTAGGACCAAACTAATGAGTCCAAACTTGGTGGGTCTATGATAAATGTAGCGGAGATCCTGTCGCCACCTTCCGACTCCATTATCAGACCAGCTCCATGGTGCCATATTGTTGTATTGACATAGAGGTTACGTAATTATACCAAATTTCAGCTCAAGCGGTCCCAAGTAAGTGGTTCAAATCTTCCTTGGGGATGTATTTTTTTTTCATCTACCTCATATAGGGTGTCGTTGCATAGTTCTCTCAAAAATATTATTCACATAACATCATGCCTTCATACCCAGAGTAGGGTAGGCAGAGCTACAGAAATACCAACAACTCTAAAAAGACTTGTTGATAATTCTGTAACCACTTTTTGCACAATCAGGCCAAGAAGTTTACTGTGTATTAGTGACAGGTTGCAAGCCCATCGCCTAACAATACTACAAGCCCTTATTCCCTGAGTCGCCTCTTACGACATCCACGGGAAGACATGGAGTGGCACTATTCTAACCCGGCAACCACACGGGCTAAATATTATATGTTTGTAAAAACAATTTTTCGATCAGGAAATCAAGAAACATTAACCTTTAAGGCGCCAATTTTTGTTAGACTCAAGTGTCGTCGTCCTCCCTACAGCCAAAACTACAAATGCTAAAAATTTGAAAAAATCTTTAATGCAAGCGCAACTGTCACAACTACGAGTAAGTAGACATCATTGGTGTTTCAGATACAGGCGCTTAAAGTGTGTATACCTACTTAAATCATCTAAGACAAAAACAAAAAAAAAATGACCAAATGACTTCAAATAGAAAATGAGTTATTTTTTACCTACTTGTTATTTTTTATGTTTGTAGTACTTAACGGCTTCGGAACCCAACACTAAGCATGATCCGACATGCCCTTGCCCGGTTTTTTAAGAAGTTAATTTAAGCGGGATGGTTCTTAACTTAGTTTTATCATAATCGGTTAGGCCATTAAAGATAAAAATATCAACTCTCCCTAACATATCGGGGGATTTTAATCCATCCAATTATCATTATAGATTTTCCAGAAGTTTCCAGCATTGAAACAACGTTATTAATAAAAAGCTGCCATGTTGTTTTCCTACAAGACAATGTTACTGCAATAGCGTGCGTGGCCCATTTGAGCTCCACGTTCAGCGCATCTGCAGCGCCTAATGTCCCATCGGCTTGTAATTTATCTGCAAGAACTCTCGTGATAAGCTCGTATGTAGCCTAATAGTCGCAAGTGCAATTTGGCACAAATTAACAAAATTTCCTTGAGTTACGCGCTTAAATATCGTGCATTGTTTGGGATTTATTATCCAAATAAATCAAAGCGATCGAGTTGGAACCTTTTTGTGCATATTTCCTGAATGATTCTAGTCACATTTGTAAGTCTTTTCCAATAAACTTTTATTTTATTTTGCACGTAATAACGTCACGCCTTCATTCCCAGAGTGGGGTAGGCGAGCTACGGAATACCAACAACTTAACTTGTTGGTAATTCTGAAACCACATTTTGCTCAATCAAGCTAAAATATTTACCAGTGTATTAGTGACCAGTTGCAAGCCCATCGCTTAACAGTACTACAAGCCTTTATTCCCTTAGTCGCCTCCTACGACCTCTACGGGAAGACATGGAATGGAATGTGTTTAGATTTTTTTTGGAATGTTACTATCACTTAAACTACCTTTCATCTCTGCCTTAATCTAAGCTTAAACTAAAACCTACAATCTACATTAAATCTCATTTTTTATAGCATCATGTTTAGAATATTATCGTATGCAAATGGTCAAAATATTATTTTAGGTAATCCACGCCAACTTTTCCACATTTTTCCCGACTTTCACCCCACATCTTTTTCATAACCGACCTAAAAATACATCAGTCGTACGGGAAATGTAAATGTACGTTACTTGAAAAAACGCTTGAGCGCTCATGTGGGATAATAATCCATTTTGGGGTCACATAATTGGGGTACTGTTGAAATTCATGTCTTTACGGAACTCGATGGTTGGGCCGGGAAATTACTCCATGCCGTATATACAATATAGCCTCGGGTTATTTTAATTAAAATAATAAATATTCCTTTTGTACCAAAACTTTGCTATTTTGCTAATATTCGGAAATGAAAGCGCGTAATATTTTGTAATAAATGCTATTAAAGATGAAGTTTAAATGGTACGAGTAATACAGGGTGATTATGAAAAGATACGAGTGCAGAACATTTATGGAAAACTATTACGCGAGAAAATTTAAATTTAAATTAAATCTCTTGCAAGTCCTATCTACTCTCAGTGTATATTATATCTGACTTAGAAGCCTGGAAAAAACGAGCCTACTATTTTCTTAAAGACTGGCATATTCCTCAAGTGATGCGGGTGTTTAAAGGTCACAGTGATCACTTAAGCTGTCAGAGTAAGCTTTTTGACCGATTTGAATTTAGGTAGATAATTAGAAAGCTTTTATGAGTTGGATTAATATAGTGTTTAAATTGCTGTAATGTCTTTCTTTTGTCCACTTTTAAGTTATGATTCAGTATTTTCTGTTAATGTAGGACTAGCGTGGAACGTTACATTACCTGCATACTAAAATAATAAAAGTAATCTAAAACGGCACCAAATTTTTACTATAAGTTTCGTACATACTTGTTGTTTTTTGTATTTTTGGTAATTAAGAAAGAAAGGAAGAAATACATTTATTCGTGACATGCATCAACAAATAACAGAGAAATACGCACCAGAAAAATTTAGTCACGAAATGGTTCCAACTCAGCATAATGCTGACATTAACGGCTTCGAAACCCTACACTGAGCAAATAAATCTAGCAGCTAACTATTGTTGTAAGACTCGGTGTGCCAAAGTACATCATCAAGGTAATTTAGTAAAGTTCAAACTATATTTTAATGAACATGAAGTTAATTTGTATTTGTTTCAAATTTGAAAATAGTGCCTCTTACAAAATTGTGATTGTTGTCCAGGCGGTTTGATTCCACACGAGCCTAACAAGACGATAGATACATCAACTAAGATGTTACTTGAATCACTAAAGAACTCGCTGTTGTTACTATTAGCTTTGATTTATGAACATGAAAATGAAAAATATTTTATTTCCATAAACTTAACTCTACATGACATCAACAGTTGGAACTTCCTAGTATGAACAAAATAACCTGTGTCAGGAAGCCCCGCTAATTTATATAACGAATACATACTTACATGACATCACGTCTTCATTCCCAGAATGGGGTAGCCAGAGCTACATTTTCACATCCAGGCTTAGAATTTACCTGTGTATTAGTGACAGGTTGCAAATCCATCGTCTAACAGTACTCCAATAGTGATGATATTTGTGTGGTTGCCGGTTCAGAATACATGGAGTGGCACTATTCTGACCCGGCAACCACACAAATATAATCACTATTGGGGTCCCTTCACCTGGCATAAGTTGTTTTGGCATAGTCATCATTTGGCATAGTCTTTTTCTCTGAAACCTCATACATTTCAGGATTATTTAAAGTATCATTACATAGAACCCATTAGGTTAGGTTTATTTTCAGACAATTCTGAAAATTATACGGCTTCAGAAAAAAACGAAAGTATGCCAAATGATGATTATGCTAAAAAAGTTATGCCAGAAGAATGTAAACCATCACTATTTTATTATTATTTTATCAAGATTCAAATTCCTACTTCCTATTTTGTTATTCAAGACGCTATAGGAAAGTTTCTTAAGATAAGTTCAATATTATCAAAGACATTAATGGTATTATCCCTGCAATGTGCTAAAGCATTCCCCGGCTTCCCCTTGCGTTCAGTCTAGACTAATATTCATCGGTCTTTTAATGGAAATATGAATTATTCCAATGTTCGGAGAACTTGTTTGAGTTAGTCAGTGGGTAGCCGCAGTGAAGCGAGAGGCAGAAGCTTCAGATCTATTCCATCGCTTTGATACTGTTGGTTTCATAGTCACGTAGAAAGAATATTTTTTTGTGAATGAAGCAAAAAATCTAGCCGAAACCAAGCTTTACGAGGACGAGTTCGCAGTCATACTTATTCTTCTTTTATATTTCTTTTTTTTTTTGCTTACTTTAGCTGTTTTGTAGTATGATCAAATGTTAACATACACATAAACAACAAGATACAGCCTTTTTCAATAAACAAATACAAGGTCATAAAATTTAAAAAGTGTTTGAACATGTGTAAATCATTAGTAGATATTGTTTCGTAATAGCTGTTTGAGTGTGAAAATTAAAGCTAGGAAAAGTCGGGTTTTTCAATAATCTTATGAATTGTATTTTTTATCCATGGAATTTCCCTTAACATTAATATTTTTTCGATGGATTTTCTTAGCTACTTTCTATTTAAAATATATAAATGTACCTTATAAAGTTTGACATTTATATGAAAAACGCATGGATGCTCAATATCTTTGGCCAAGGCTGTATATTAAAAAAGGTTTATTGAATGAATTTCTGTTAACAAATTATTTTAATGAAAATCCTTAATGAGAAGAATCATAACAGCAAAGTACACTCACCCGAAAACATTTTCACTCAGTATAAATATCTTTTAAAAAATTAAAATTGAACATACATACTGTATCTAACTTAACTGTTAAAAGGAACGCGAGGACTCGAACGCGGTTTTACCAACGGCCAAACTGAAGGCAAACATCCTTCTAATTCACTAATGCAAGTAGAATATTGCCGTTCGCATTGCAACTTGCTCAATTACTTTAATGCTAACATTCAACTTTTATGAGGAAGAAAGTTTTCGCCGAGTTTAATATGTTTTTAGAGTCTTGAGTACACAGAGACATGACATCTCCCTGTAGGTTTGTCTTCAGTTATACTTGCAAATTATTAAAAAAATATGCTGATACCTGACTAAAAAAATAAGCTGATACCTGACCGGTCGATTGGGTTGGAGACGTACCTGAAAATAAAATAAAATAATTGAATACTTAGAATAGAATATAAATAATTTATTAAATGCTTATAGTAATACATTTATAATCAAATGATTCAGCATTTTGTCGCAGCAAGCCGCGGCGCTGGTTTTTCAGAGGGACTCTGACTTAAAAACTAACTTAAATATCTAAAGGTATATATAAAAATGAATACCTATTTCCCTTGGTCACGGCATCAGGCATGAACGGCTAGACAGATTGCGCTAATTCTTTTTTTGTTGTTTTTTACTGTCAAATAAAACAAAACTGTTGTCTGTAAGCTCGGTTTACGGATGATAATTTTACGTGATAACGCCATAAGAAAACATTAATAAGCCGAACGCTGCGGCCGATCGTGCCTCTGTATCGTTTGTACTGCGCTCTCGCTTGCACGCTTGGCTCGGGCGGAACGTGACAATGACTCATGCTTTTTCGTGCGTGCAGCCGGCATTGATCGATTTATAAGATGTTATTACGTCAAAAATTAAAAATCCACCGCAAAAGTCAGAAATTTGCACCGGGGTGAAGTAATAAAAAAAGGGATAGTGTCGCAATCATCAGCGACAATCAATCATAAACATTTTTTTTTAGGCAACGGAAGCTTTCTTGTGTTTTAGTGTGCGTGTGCCGGGTTAGAATAGTGCCACTCCATGTCTTCCCGTGGATGTCGTAAGAGGCGACTAAGGGAATGAAGGCAGTACTGTTAGGCGATGGGCTTGCAACCTGCCACTAATACACTGGTAAACATCTTAGCCTGATTGTGCATAACGATAATGGTGGTTACAGAATTATCAACAAGTTTCTGGGAATGAAAGCGTGACGTTATGTATGTAAGATTGTATTGAAAAAAAGTGCAAATGTCTACTAGACTCAGATTTTAATGATGGATGGATGTCAATTTGTGTGAGATTGTTCCCTTATATTTATTATTTATTTAATAACCATCAGGTGAAAAAGAACTCAAGTCACACAAATCACACTTTTATTTTAAACCTTCACTCTTTATTCTTACGTTGTAATATGGAATAGACGAATTAAATCAAAGTCATAATCTTGTCTGTGCGTTTGTTTGCCTCTTCTAAGCCAAAAAAATGGAACATTTAGACTCTTTACCCTTCCTTTATATTAGCTTATTGCAGTTAGCTAAAATTGGAATGCATTATCTCGTTTATTTACTTTGAATAATTCAGCATTTGAATCAAACAAAGCTACTCTTACTGTTGTTTAAATGAACAAACGTGAAGGACAAGGCTTCCATATTGTATTGCACTCGGTTGATTGTTGATTATTCGCTTAACAAAACGTTTTGCCAAGAACACAATATGGAGTTAATTTCGTATGGAAAACAAGTACTGCGGCGTTGAACGTGTTGAATTCACGATGCGCACAAATCCATCGTTAACCGCTCATTCGATATGCCGCAAAATTACAGTTTAACTGTATCGAAACTTAAAACGCGTAAATTGAGCTATGTCAATATCGCCAAAAAGCGTAGAGAGAGTATTTAAAAGCGATTTTTAGGCTGCGTTCCCACCAGAGCTGTACGAGGTAGCGGAGCGGTGTGCCAGGAAAAAACCCGAGCTGCGCTAAGCGAAGCTAGGAATTCTATTGTATTTTTTTTCCTCGCACACTGCTTCGCTATCAGCTCTGGTAGAATCGCAACCAAATAATAAAACTACTTGCTCTTTTTCAAAAGATTTTTATTGAAAGCATCTATATTTTCTAAAATCCTTTCAAAACCTCTAGAAACGAGGATATAATAAAGCCCTTTCCTGCCATAAAGAGCCCAAAAATGGGATGTTTTGAAAATATTTGTTTTACGAAAAAACTGGCTGTGAAATGTAATGGTATATTTTTGGAATCACTTTTACATTAGAGCACTTTCATTTAATACCCCACTCGATAGGTTTCTGTGGACATTTTTTTTCTCCGTACAAAAAAAATATGATAGCAGAGCCGAAAAATGTGTTATCGTGACATACCTAAGCAATCCAGTTTAGGATGAGCGTAGATTTATAGCAGTTATATAGTACTATCTCTTTCTCTCACCGAAAACTGAATGGCTTAGCCATGTCATAGTAATCCCCCCAGGTGGCGGAAGTCCACTCATGTCTAAAATACTTGAACACACTACTAAAAATTTCTAAAAATAAACTGTGTACACGATCTACAGGACTAGAGCCAGGTCTTGGACTATATTACCTACCTTAATGCCAAATTACAAGGTTCCAAGTCATTGGGAAGTTCCTATAGGTTTTTAAGAGTGAGTCAGTCAGTACAAAATGCGCCGTTTTAGAAATTAATAACTTTTATAGGATGATCATGGAACCTTGATCCTTGAACCTTTATACCTGTGGGCTTAACATGCTGCCACGGGAACTAGTGTCAAATACGTCAAACGGAAACTGGTGTCAAATATTATAAATAAAATGACAGCCACCAGGGGTTGAAGTTGCTTATTGATTAAAGGACTCGAGTCACACAAAACACACTTTAATTTTAAACCTTAACACATTTTTCTTACGTTAGAGTATGGATTAGACGAATTAAAGTCCGGAGCCTATATCAAAATCTTGTCGCGTGGCAGCGTTTTAGACCCACTGCACTGGTATATGTTATGAAAAGACAGAAGTTTTTGTGGCACGAATAAAAATGTCCTAGGGACTTCCAAACGCGAATAATTTGTCGATAAATTGTACTTTTTTACATACACACATACATAACATCACGCCTTAATTCCCAGAGTGGGTTAGGCAGAGCTACAGAAATACCAACAAATCTAAAAAGACTTGTTGATAATTCCGTAACCACTTTTTGCAGAAGTAGGCTAAGATGTTTACCAGTGTATTACTGACAGGTTGCAAGCCCATCGCCGAACAGCACTACAAGCCCTTATTCCCTTAGTCGCTTCTTACGACATCCACATGGAGTGGCACTATTCTAACCCGGCAACCACACGGGCTCATCGGGCATTGTACTTTTTTATGACAGTTAATTACGTATGACTATGACATAACGTATAATATGAACATGCAATTTTCACGCCGTAACTCAAAACTTAAAAGTGGCATAATCATAACGTTAAAAATAAATGATTATCTACATACAATATTTTTAAGTTTGAGTCTTTTCCATGCATTTCTCGAAAACCAAGAAGGTATACTATTAATACTATTATGCTACACGATGTCTTACAATTTACCTAAATATGCCTTTGTTGCAAGGCACTCTTCGTTTAAGTTTATTTTATTTATTCAATAAACCCACAGCACAATATAGATAAAATTTAGGTATGATACAGAAAGCTGGAAATGTTGTATGGAAACTGATTGAATTTCATCAATGGGTAGTAATCAGCATTTTAGTTAATTTCTAATTTAAACCGGTAAACGTTACCTATCTACTATGATACTCTATAATAAGTAAATGAAACAGTTATCGATAAATTTAATATCGGAAGGAAGTCCCTAGTGAATTGACGTTTTTACCACAAAAACTTCTATGTCTGGTTGTGAGGGTGGGAAATAGGGCCTGAATGGGTTTGTGTAAATGTACACACTGTAGTGCCACTCGGCTTTTTTCTTTAACCCTTTCCGGACACACTTGCTGCATCTCTTCGAACTTGTACGGCAAGTTCGAAGAGATGCAGCAAAATAAATAAGTTTCAGTCAATAAAAAAAAATGGGACAAGCTTTCGTTGCCGACTGTTCATGAGTCCCAACACGGTGAGTCTACGTTAAGTATAGCGAAGGTCCTGTCACCATCTAGCAACTCCATCATCAGATCTTTGATACCATAATATTGCATTGTCATCGGGTTTAAAGTGGTTCTTTCAGTCCATTCCATCAACGGGAACTGGTTCAAAATTGACTAGCAAGGTTTAAATACAACAATTACATACGTAGGTACAGTTGGCCTTAATGTAGCTGCATGCTTTGCTAGCAGTTTTGACAAAACAATAAAGTAACAAAGCAAAAAAGCTGTAGCTGAGTACAAAAGTGTTCAGCTACTTTAACCCAGTAGAATATGAGCATGTAAAAAGGCATTATAAGAGTATGAAGTTCCTAGGCGTTTACTCCTTTTTGCTATGGACGACTGTGCGCTGTCAGACCCGTGTGCTCGTGTAACCTTATCGCCGTGGATATAATAAATACCTACGCGTTTCCGATCGGCTTACTTTGCCCTGCCCTTTGTGCAAAGTAAAGGCTGGATGGTGACCTCTATAAATCTCCCATTCGATCGTGGCGGAGGTCAACTAAGCCACAATACGTCAAAGCAAGTGATAAACTTAAGCGATAAGTATCTCTTATCGCTTCCGCTTATCATTTGTGTGTTTCCATTGCCAAGGGACTGGGCAGTGGGACAAGATTTTGACTCGGGTTCAATCGAGTTCAAGGCCAAGGCCGTCGCTATTGTAATACAAGGCCGCAATGAGTTCAACCTTTTTCGAACTATCGAAAACGTCCCCGGTGAGTCCAGGTCTATCGGTCATTCGAGAAGGCAATCTGGAACGTTCGGCTATCGGGGTATAAAAAGGTGAGGCGTGCGTGCGGCGATTCATTCCTTACTTAGAAAGCGAACAGTGCGTACCTACGAGTGAACCGAGCGATCATCTAAGTTTATTGTGCGATAATTGTTTGTAACAATTAAATGAGTGTGTGTTTGCTCTTAATTATCGGTGTGTTCGTGCATTTCTATCTAGTTACCTACCCCCACATACGTAACAATACGATAATAATTCAAAAGTAATATGGTTATACCAAGTACAATACTGCCCTCCTAAGCCAATCTAAAATTCAATGGCCAAAGCAAACTCAATCCTATGATAAGGTTGCATTTGCTACAGGAGTTTTGTCTGAGATACTGCCTTTTATGTTAGCAGGGCAGAATAGAGGCCCTGGAAAAACGGCTATTCTTCTTGAGGTTGCTTTGTACCTATTGTTTCCTCGAGAACTATAATAAGATTTCCTATTGTTTACAATTCTGCGTTTCCCTCTTCAGTTCCTGTTGTTAGTTTTCATAATAGTTGGCAAATACAAATCAAGTTTCATAAAAATACCCTGAAAACTATTTCCTGCTTACGGTTACCACATAAGTTTATCTCCTGTAGGAGATACTGACTGTAGTCGGAAATACCTATTGATAAAAGGTGTATGTTGTATATATTTAAAAACTAACTAGAGTACTATAAATTGTATATTACACAGGTATTAAAGTAATACCTTAGTAAAGTTTACATATCTACTTACCCACATTAAAAATTAAAAGAGTTAACTTGACTGCGTTAAGCAGACTGTTGTGAAGATAATTTTATTTTAATACTCTGATTGTCGTCTAAGTTTAATGGTGTTATTTTGTGTGTTTAAATAGTTAGCAAAACTCTAAACTAATATGTAAACACGTAGCAATATGCTTAGAGCGTTACATGTTATTTTTTGTTAAATTACATACATCACATCACGCTTTCATTCCCAGAGTGAGGTAGGCAGAGGTACAGAAAAACTAAAACTCTAAAAACGCTTGTTTATAATTCTAGTCGTCTTGTTTATAAGTTTAGTAGTGTATTAGTGACGAGTACGTATTATAATATATAAAGTTCAAAATAGCTAATGGGTTAAATCATAATACATAATTGTCATAATCTATAATGGTTTAATTTCAGAAACCGTAAACTTTTCAGGAGTGTTATAAAACAAACCTAAATTGTTTACGGTTTCAGAAATAAAACCATTATTTATAATGACCATTATGTATTATCAACCATTATGTATTTTGAATTTTATATATTATGATACAATTCCATTAGTGACTGATTGCAAGCCCATTGCGTAACAATTAAATACTACAAGCCCCTATAGGGAATAGGAATAGTAAAAGAAGAGATGGAGTAGCACTATTCTTACCCGGCAACTATACGGGTACCTTCTACTTCTTCCTTATACGGGTCTATCTGAAAGTCAGCGCAGCGAGGCCGTGTCTCAGCATCATGCTGAGCTAGTACACCTGGATAATTTTGTAGTATAACGTATTAAATGATATTATTTTTCCTTTTTTTTTTGTCACGTGCACTTAACTGCTTTTCACTCATTTTTTGGACCACCGCCTAGCAATCGTGTGGGAGAGAATTTTTGTATCGCACCCTTAGTTATGCTAATGCGATGCGAGTGACCGGATCCAACTGAACGAGGGAATATATTGCGGTCTCACTGCTATGAATAAATCTTCGCCGTTATCGGTCTATCGGCGACGGAGTTCTTGCTGAAACGCTTTGAGACATGGCTTGTTAAAAGTTGAGAAATGCATTCCCAAGAAGTTGCCTGGTACCTAGCACAGATAGTTTTGCTTTGGAATTGTATCTATCCAATAGCTTTCAACGAGCAATTCTTGTATGTGTATACATTTATTTATGTGATCTCGGAAACGGCTCTAACGATTTCGCTGAAATTTGGTATATGAGGGATAAACAATCGATCTAGATTAGTATTATGTTTGGGAAAACGCGTATTTTCGAGTTTCATGCGTTTTTCTATCCACGCTAAATATGGTCGCTAATTTCGTGCTGCCGGCCACTGTCCGTCTGGTCGAGCGGGTTAAGACGCGGACGGCAAGAAACCTGGGCTGGGATTCTACACGGTATTAACGATATTGTATTTGACGTGTGTCCGTATTTTCAACGTTTTGATAACTCTTATGTCATTTACAATAATGGCGACTGTGACATAAACGATTCTAAAACACGTCATTCACGATATCGTTATAACGCAGATGAATAGAGGCCTAGTGTTACGGTTTCGAATCCCGCCCGGTGACTAACTTTTTTTTTTTTTTTTAAGTTTTTTTTTTAATTTTATTGTTTTTAGACAAGTTTTAAAAAATGTAGTTAATGTTTGAGATAACGATTTATAGTTCTCATAAATATGTCTAACATTTACCTATTACTGATTAAGTGGATAAGATTATTGAGTTACAACCGAAAGCTCGGTCGCCCAGGTACTAAAGATTAAAAAACTAATTAAGATCTTATTTCCTGTTATCATCACGTGAGTAACTTGACTTGAAGACGCCAAGACACTGACTGTAAAGGCCTTCTCTAGAACTTCCGTAATATTTTGTTATTTGCTGCATGCATCTAGCAGATTCTGCGTCGGTCACTTGGTTATGCTTCGTCAAAACTGACAACTATTCGGCGTAGATGAAATTGTTTGGCGCTTGCGACGTTACCTTTTTTAGTTTAGTTTTTACTCTTAGTTTTTAGTTTAGTTTAATGAAAACAGCTGTAGACGCTGCCAATATATCGTGGGATATCGTGCGCAGCCTGGCATACGGTGACGCGCTGCCCTTTTACTACTAAACATGTTATTTCCTTCGTTTTTGTTTCCCTTATTATATTCATTCTTGCGTGTATTTTTTGTGGCAAAAAAATAATCTTTCTTTTTACTTTCATCTTTAATAATCTACATTAGGTCTCTGGGCTGGAATTCTACAAGGTAATAACGATATCGTTTTTGACCTGTTTCCGTATTGTCAACGTTTTGATAACTCTTATGTCATTTACAATAATGGCGACTGTGACATAAACGATTCTTAAACGTGTCAAACACGATATCGTTTTAACGCACCTGAATAGAGGCCCAGCTCTTCGTTTTGTTGTCTTACCAACATCAGTTTTCTCAGTCATATTTGGATCGTCAATATATACTAGGTTTTTTTTTGACAAAACAGTCTCAGATGTGATGCTCAAATACCATTATCATCACTAAATATTATAAAACAAAGCCTCTTTTTCTGTCCCTATATCCCTATGTATGCTTAAATCTTTAAAACTACGCAGCGGATTTTGATGCGGTTTTTGATAGAGTGATTGAAGAGGAAGGTTTATATGTAGGTATAATACTTTAATCCGGAGCGAAGGTCGCTAGTTGTTTGATAAACTGCTATAACGCAGCATCAGGGCCTCTATTCAGGTGCGTTAAAACGATATCGTGTTTGACACGTTTAAGAATCGTTTATGTCACAGTCACCATTATTGTAAATGACATAAGAGTTATTAAAACGTTGACAATACGAAACGGGTCAAAAACGATATCGTTATATTATAACGCAGTTGAATAGAGGCCCTGGAGTTTTCTTTGTCGACATAAATAATAAATAAATATTTAACATTCTACAAACCAAATTTTCAATCTCCCGTATCACTTCAATTGCTTTGTTTTCATTAAATAAAATTATTTCACATTGGTAAAAGCGACGTCTGATGTAATTCCAATGTAGGCCGGAGGTACAAATTCCAATTTCCGTTCGGAAGAAATAAATCCTTGCGGTTTATTGACGATGCTTCGACGATTTTCGACGTTTATTTAATGTCTTGTACATTTTAGGCACTTTTTAATTTGTTAAATGTTGAGATTGGCGATTTTAGTTAGGTGAAAACATAAAATATAATTTTAAATTGGAATTAATAATGATTAAATTAATTTTCGGTATGGACAGATATATGTGTGATGAGCGCACATATATGTTCCTGAGTCTTGGCTATTTTCTATGCATTTAAGTATGTATTTTTCTATATAAGTATTATTATCGTTGTCTAGTACCCATAGTACAAGCTTAGAGCTTAGTTGGGGACTAGGTCAATTTGTGTAAGATTGTCCCCTGATATTTATTATTTATTATTATTAAATTAATTAAGAGGTGCTTTGCGACACGACAACATAATCGTTGTAATAAAAAAACTGTCCATAGGTATAGAGAATAAACGAAGTCCTGACTCACAGACTCTCCAACGCCCAGCCTACGGTATCCCCTTGTTTTACATAAACTCATTTCATAGAATGTATCACTTCGCAGAATTTTCATTTTATAGAACGCTAATTTCTGCTGAAACCTTTTTTTTCTGATCATATCAAGCATGAGTTACGTAGGTCAGGTTAGACCTGTGACCACTAAAAAATATCTGAAAACAGTAAAGTTACAGCAGTTAGCTTTCTAAGAAATGAAAATTCTGTGAAGTGATACATTTTATGAAATGAGTTTCAGTAAAACAGTGTACAACCCCAGCCTAGAAAGAGCTAGAAAGCTGCTTTTTACACAGCTGTTTTTTTAGAACGTAGACGAGGAATAAGAAGCGATTTATAGAAAATCGTCCCGTAACGAAGGAGTAGCGGGTAACTAATCTTTGCGTACGAAGTCGCGGGCGTCCTCTAGTATTGTTATATAATCGCAGTGTGTGAGCCATAACATAACCATAAATGTTATTGATGTTTAAAGTAAGAAAATTATATTTTATTATTTATTTATTTATTTATTTTATGTTAAGGAGAAGGCACACGAGCACTCAGGCCACCTGATGGTAAAGTGGAATCTGAGACCCATAGACATTTGAATTATCAAGACTATCATCCTAAGACCTCAAATGCGTTGCCAACCCTGAGGACCAAGATAGAATGCCTCTATGCTAGTAATTTCACCGGTTGTCTTATCTCCACACCGGAACACAACAATGCGAACACTGTTGCTTGGCGGGTGGTTAATGGATAAGATGGTGGTAGCGATTCGGACGGACCTTGCACAGGGTCCTACCACCACTCCACTATATTAACACTAAAATAAATAAAAATAGAGAGGGTTGGTGGAAAACTGTAAGTCTACTATGTATTGAAGCGAACACAATTATGTGAGACTGTTTGTTTCTACAATAAATAATTTAATAAATATAGTGAAAAAAGCTTGTATGACCAGGGTCTCTACTCAGGTGCGTTAAAACGATATCGTGTTTGACACGTTTAAGAATCGTTTATGTCACAGTCGCCATTTTTGTAAATGACATAAGAGTTATCAAAACGTTGACAATACGGAAACAGGTCAAATACAATATCGTTAATACCGTGTAGAATTCCAGCCCAGGGTTACCATAACATGGATGTACCCGTGTAACTGCTATAGCTCTATCCCTTACACCCATCCTAAACTGAATTGCATAGCCATATGATAGTAACCCCTCAGATGATGCCTATTTTGTATTTCAACATTGTATGACATGCACGCTTTGGTAGCACTATCTTGCAAACTGATTGTCAATGAAAAATTCAAATCATGTAGATAATAAATTTTTGTTTCTGTTATGTCAACTTCATTTAAAAACATAGTATTCCCAAAGTAGGAACGGGACGATAAGCCGCTCATAGGCTAGGGCGATACATAATTGATGTCCGTCTGTCATTGCCAGTAATCCTGCCAAATAATTGAATTATAAATGTTACCGGCGGTCTCCAACTACCCGATAATTGTAAATGGAATCCATTTTGCTGATGATCGAACGGCTTTTTCCGATCGTGATTAGTGATTCATGTGGTAATTATTATTTTGTAAAAGAGAAATGGTAAGTACAAATATACTTATGAAGTAAATACGAGAAATTTATGATAAAAGTGTAACATATCGACTTACGTGACAGGTCACATAAAAATTAAATTAAATTGCCTTGATTCTTCACCTTGACCTTAACTTCCTATGAAACATCGGGTTTCACGATGTCTCGGTTTTACATCGGAAACGAACACATTTCCTGATGTTAATACTAAACTGGATCGTTTTCCAACACTTCAATTTTCAAAAAGTACTTAAGATAAACAATCTATCGACTTCTTTTAAGAAAAATATATAGGTCTATGGCTCCGTTTTGACGTTAAAGAAAATAGATCAAGGCATAAGTTGATCGTAACAAAATCAAATATTTAAAAGCAAATCTTTAGAAAATCCTGGCTAAAAAAGTCAACAAGCACAAAATGAGAAACGCGGCAGAGGCAGAAAGGTCTGAAAATGAAGGCGATGGTGGAGCAATATATGCAGACGCTCGCCGCTAAACGCGCTTCATTCCCATTTTTCGATGCGACAAGCGAGACTCAGCGACTTTAATCTCATAAGTCATGGGATTAACTTTTTAGGGTTCCTTAGAAACAGGATTTGGTGGATTATACGCGTCAGATTTTGTCAACAGGCATTTACGGATGTTAAAAAGGTATTTTCGGACCGTCTTGGGAAATGCCTGCCATTAAATAAATATTATGGGGATAATCAATTAATCACACACAATTTAACGTTGTCCCGATCTACCTAAGAATTACTCTTGTATAAGATTCAGGAATAAATATTAGCGCACTGAAATTTTCCTTAGATGATTAGAATGATAGATGCCAAACTGACTGTGCCTCTACGTTAAAATCTTAAGCTTATGATATACGAGTTTGAGTGTTGAAGCAATATGCTTTTTAGATTTGATTTTATTTTTAGCATTATTTTGCCTTTGGAAATAATGATACATACATACATACATAACATCACGCCTTTATTCCCCAGAGTGGGGTAAGCAGAGCTACAGAAATACCAACAACTCTAAAAAGACCTGTTGATAATTTTGTAACCACATTTTGCACAATCAGGCCAAGAAGTTTACTAGTGTATTAGTGACAGGTTGCAAGCCCATCGCCTAACAGTACTACAAGCCCTTATTCCCTTAGTCGCCTCTTACGACATCCACGGGAAGACATGGAGTGGCACTATTCTAACCGGGCAACCACACAGGGCAAATAAAAAAAAAAAAGAAGATAATTTTGCTGAAATAGATTAAAAAGTTGCATTTCGTCATGAAGTGACATCTGACATTCTACTCATTTAAAGAAAATTTCAGTATAGGGATTGCAATTTGGAAAACCGAAACCAGCTTTTAAAAAAAAAAAAATATTATGTATTGAGGTTTATATATTAAGATGCGATCACCTCTAAAACATTCCAAACTTCTTTGTATTTAAATTCAATTTCATGATCACTAAGTAAGTCAATATATCTCAGACACTTAAATTACATCAAAATGAAAATTGATTCACCATTTTGAATACGAGTACAGCCACCGCAGCTCTAAGCAATTACGTGAATAAAATCATCATCCAACGAATTGCAGAGGCAAAAACCGAAATGGTCTGAGCAGCATTTGACTAAATAAATTTGCGTTTTCCATTTGGTGCTGGCTTTTAGACTGCAGTAAATACACGCGAATTAGCTAACGGCGGAGCAGCAACTGTCTGGAGCCGTGTTGAATATTTTGATGAAAAAGTAGGTACTTTATTGCAATAGTGTTGGTAAAAGACAACGCATTTGTAACGTCAATGTTTTTATTTTTGGTTCATGGTTTGGTTTGGTTTCTTTGGTTTACATACATAACATCACGACTTCGGGGTAGGCAGGGCTACAGAAATACCAACAGCTCAATAAAGACGTTTATAATTCTGTAACCACATTTTGCACAATTAGGCCAAAAAGTTTGGTAGTGTATTAGTGACAGGTTGCGAGCCCATCGCCTAACAGTACTACAAGCCCTTATTCCTTTAGTCGCCTCTTACTACATATAAGGGAAGACATGGAGTGGCTTTATTCTAATCTGGAAACCACACCCAGTAAAGAGCTTTGATTTATTTTTCTTTATATCATCGGATTTGTTGATCTTTGTCAGAAGTATCGTATAATGAATTAAAGTAATGCATCATTATCGTCTAATGTAAACAACATAAGCGTTAATTTAAGTAATTTCACAATCATGTTTCATAACTTAGTTAGTGAGGATGGTATATATTTTGAGTATTAAACTAACAGGCATTTAACTACAATTCAAAAATCAAATATAACGTCAAAAATATTATTTACATGACCAAAATCAAACAACTTATAGAGAAAAAAGGCATTTACTTTTCACTACACAGAACACACAAAAATATACATAAATGGGTACCTTATGTGTTTTAAAATGAATAATCTTTGCTTTTGAACCAAAATAAACCTATGCTAGAAATATCGACGTTATAATCCTTCTCTCATTCCCTAAAATTAATATTATCAATAACATAACAATGTATATTCTCACTCAACGAAAAAGGGCCACTTTATTCACAATTTCACGTAGAAAACGACCAATTTTCATCATTTTTGGTGTACTTTATTTCGCGAATGTGGGCACACAGCTAAATTTTCGGTACTGCGCATAAATTACTGTTTGCACAATATTATTCCACTAGCGAGAAAATGTTACAACATATTTTCATTCTGACTGTAATGGTGAAAATAAACTAGATTTTTGGCGTTTTTGGGATCATGTGTTAGAATTTAGTCTACTTGTACACATAATCCGTATCATTGAGACTTTCTAGACTAAAATATAGGCGAAATGTTCAGAAAGGAACAGCAGTCAAAGAAAATAGAGATGAGCATAAGAAGATTGCAAGATGATTTAGATAAATTCAATTCCTGATAATATTAGGATGTGATGAAATGTTAGGCAAGCCTTTGCCCAACATGAGGATATTATAAATAAATAGGATATTTAAAAACCGGCTTTGCGTTTGTGTGCTTGTACAGATTCAGATGTAGTGAATAAATATACGGCATCGTTTTGGTTGAAAATATTCGTCTTTATCTTGCTTTCTCAGTCATTATTTGCACCCATCGATAAGTTTATTGAGAAAGCCAGATGAATACCAACTTATCCGACCGAAAATGAGTGTAAGATGTAGGTACAAATGGATGACACTTAGTATAGAATCACAAGACTCAACAAGCCGGTTATAAAAATAATCTTATAACTATTAACTATTATTATTATAAATGCAAAAGTTTGTATGGATCGATGTTTGTTACTCAATCACGCGGACGGTTGAACAGATCTGGATGAAAATTGGCACAGATATATATTGTAATCTAAAAAAGCACATAGGTTACTTTAAATTCCGGAAAATTACGCGTAGTAGCGGACAAAATATATTACTTACATCTCTAATGGCTAATCGGATTTTTGAAGCTCACTGTTTGACTTTTTCTTTTACAATCAGCACTCAAAATAAAAAACTCTCCCAAAACAATCGGCCAATACTGCAGTCCCTATACTTTGAAAATTTTACAATTCCAACCGCCCGAATTCAGGATGGATCTGATTAAAAATAAATCCAGAGGGATCCCAGGTTCCTGTTTTCCATTAGCCATCCACGTATGCCAGATTTAAAAATAACGGATTACTGTCCCACTTTTCAATTTCGGAACGGGTTTAAGTCAGCTCTAATTTGCCAGCCAGTTCGGACAATTGAGTATTTTTGGAATCAGCCATTCATAAGAGGAAATTTTATGTGACGGGTTGTTTACCGGATTACCTCGCTTTTCGAGGTGGATGGACCAGATTAATGAGAAAGCATTTAATTGTGTTGGAATAATTTATTGGGTATGCATGGTTTTATTGCAGCCATTTCAAGTTGAATGGGAAATTTATTACGAATTTAATTCGTTCGTCAGACGTTTTTTTGATATCAAGCTAAGTAATTAAGTTACCTACTTTAACTTTCCTTTTATTTGACGTTAAATCATGTTTGGATAATTTTGGAAACATGCTCAGCATCTATTTCTTTCTTTCACCGACTCATCTATGCAGAATTGAACTTAAAAATTTATTGTGGCATGAATAAAGCATTAAGTACGAACAAAGTTTTTACATAACTTTTCAAGCGTCTCGTAAAAATTGCCAATATTGAAAAACAAGAAATACCTGCCATACCCGGGGAACCGGTCGAAATTAGTTTCCGAGCTGTGAGTTGAGCCAAGAACAGTAGCCGGGAACAAACGAAAACAATATGAAAGAAGAAAACATTCTGGCGTGATATTGAACGCTGCGGACTAGAGCGACTGAACAATGGACGTGGCATTTTATTTAAATTTTAGAAAAAATATTTCGATAAATTAGGACTTACCTCGATTGGTTAAAAAATTGACGCCCTCTACCTAATTAGGACTTGTGTCTAAGTTTCAACAATTGACATTGAAAATAACTCCGAAAAGATGTTTTAGCAACGCCTCAAAATAGTGAACATCACATATACTATCTTATTTTATCGTATCTTTCATATCAAGCGCCTAATACTTGCTATAGTACCTACCATGAAAATAATAAGCAGTGTTCGACGAATTAGAGAGAATCATAACATATCATAAAATTGTAAGAAATATTGTGTCTACATAGTGTAAAAACAGGTTGGATTATTGGCACAGTCACTTTTAATTGTCCTGGTTTAAAACCGAGCTAGTTGTTACCCGCGACTCCATCTGAATAGAAAATACAGCCTATGTTACTCTATAATAATGTAAATCTACTGGTGAAAGATTTTTTGTAATCGGTTCAAGTTTTTCAGTTAATTAATTACAAAAATACATAAACGATGACACGTTGGCCTAGTTGGTAGTGACCCTACCTTCAAAGCTAGGGGTCTTGGGTTCAAATCCCGGCAAGGGCAGATATTTGTGTGATGAGCACGAGTATTTGTTCCTGTGTCTTGGATGTTTTCTATGTATTTATGTATATATTTCTCTTTATAAGTAAGTTTATCGTTGTCTAGTACCCATAGTACAAGCCTAGAGCTTAGTTTGGGACTAGTTAAATTTGTGTGACATTGTCCTGTGATACTTATTTATTTAAATACAAATCAGTCCTCTTTATAATATTAGTATAGATAAGTTTAGTGTAGATAAATGCATGTGAATGGCGTACTGCACGGTTACAACAGCATCGTTAAGTCCCGATGCTCTTGAAATTTGATTTCTCTTCGTTACCAAAGGTTATTTCTAACTCCATCGAGGTTTTCAGATCACTGAGTCGGTATAGCTCTGCTCATGCGACTGTCTCCGCTTCGTTCGCGCCGCTCATTGTCCTCCAATTGTAACAACATTGATATCAGATGCTAGCGCACTTAGAATAGGTTGCAAAATGTAACAATAGGTTTATGTTGAATTTTATAGTTGACTAAAACACAATATAAATACTTTTTAATTTAGTACCATTATTATTGCATCAACTTTCGTCATCAGAGTCATTACACAACCTTTCAACTAATTCACTTATAACATAGTATTATAAAACAATTAGGTATTAAATGAAGCAAACCTATGGATAAATTTTGGATATAAATAAAAAAAAAAAAAAAAAAAAATTACCAACACAAAACAGTACAATAGGTTACACAAGATATAAAAGTATGTTATACAAAAATAGGTACATAGTAAGTGTATGTTCTACTAGTTGTGGAATTTTACGAACGCTACAAATGTGAAAACCTGTTTTTGTGTTAGTCTTGTATTCTAAAAAAAAGCGGCCAAGTGCGAGTCGGACTCGCCCATGAAGGGTTCCGTAGCAGCAAGTAACATAATATAAAAGTTCGTTGTAGCTTTGATCAATGTTTTTATGACGTATTAAAAAAAAACTACTTACTAGATCTCGTTCAAACCAATTTTCGGTGGAAGTTTGCATGGTAATGTACATCATATATTATTTTTACATTTATCATTCCCTTATTTTAGAAGTTACGGGGGGGGGGACACACATTTTTCCACTTTGGAAGCGTCTCTCGCGCAAACTATTCAGTTTAGAAAAAAATTATAATAGAAACCTCAATATCATTTTTGAATACCTATCCATAGATACCCCACACGTATGAGTTTGATGAAAAAAAAATTTTTGAGTTTCAGTTCTAAGTATGGGGAACCCCAAAAATTTATTGTTTTTTTTCTATTTTTGTATGAAAATCTTAATGCGGTTCACCGAATACATCTACTTACCAAGTTTCCACAGTATAGCTCTTATAGTTACGGAATAAAGTGGCTGTGACATACGGACGGACAGACGGACAGACATGACGAATCTATAAGGGTTCCGTTTTTTGCCATTTGGCTACGGAACCCTAAAAAGGGGAAAGGTTGACGTTTTAGACAAAATAATAAGTTAAACGAGCACAAAATGTAGCTTCATTATTACAATATAAAAGCAAAAGTAATATTATGTACTCAATATGTCCATTCACGCTTTAATCAAAATCAAAACTATGTGTAGGTATATAGTTCTTTATTAATTTTGTGCAGTTCGCTTTGATTACACATCTTCCCTTACTTTCCCATCTTATCTGATCAAATAGTTTGATAAAAAAGTAGTCTTAATTCTTCTTGTTCCGCGAATGATTTTCCTACTAATCAGCGAGATACGATACGAGGTTGAGAAAGTAAAGGGAGGTATGCAGCTGATTAATACTTCGTAAAAGCGTGGTGCGTTACATTGAAGCCGCATTTTCCAACCACATCTAATTTAAAAGAGACTTCATTAATGGGAATTTCTCTAAAAGTATTTATTTTCAATATCAACTCTTAGTTGAGTAAGTTATATATTTGAATACTAAGTAAGTCATACAATTTTGGTAATACTGCCATACCAAAGAAGACAGCTAACTAAATAGTAAAAGTTAAAGCATTTTAATCTTAATGTGGTTATCAAATAGAGTACAAAATGGTTTAACCACTGTATTGCAGAAAACCGTTTTTTTTTGGTATTACTAAAATTCCTTTCCAATCAAAGCTTATTAACCTTGGTTTTTAATGCTAGTGCCCTCCACTGATCGCCAGTATCACCACAGATACCCGAGAATCATCCGCGAGGCGATTTAAATTAAGAATTTCAAAAAATAATATGGATGTCGTAAGAGGCGACTAAGGGAATAAGGGCTTGTAGTACTGTTAGGCGATGGGCTTGCAACCTGTCACTAATACACTGGTAAACATCTTGGCCTGATTGTGCAAAATGTAGTTACAGAATTATCAACAAGTTTTTTAGAGTTGTTGGTAATTCTGTAGCTCTGCCTACCCCACTCTGGGAATAAAGGCGTGACTTTATGCTATGTGTGTAAGTTCAAAAAATACAATCGAAAAGATGTCTTTAAGGTTTTCTCGGCGTGCAATCCAGTAATTCACAACAGTTTTTTTAAAGGTGTTCTGAAAAAAAAACATCGATATTGAGGTTGTCTCAAAAGGATAATCATTTTTTTTTTAAATGACTGTCTCTCATATTATATTTCTAAATGAGTATAATCTCAGACATACTTATTTAGAAATACTACTTTAACACATAAAAAAACAAAAATGATAAAACGGGAATAATGGCTTGTAATACTGTTAGGCAATGGGCTTATAAACTGTCTTAGTGACAGTTGGTACATTAGTAAACTTCTAGGCAAAAGCTGATTGAGCAATATTTATGGTTACAGAATAATAAAAATAGTTTTAGAGTTGTATGGTATTTCTGTAGCTCTGCCTACCCCACTCTAGGAATGAAGGCGTGATGTTGAATATCAATATTTTATATCAAAATATCAGGCCCAATATAAGTCTAATATTTCGTAGTTTACATTAAAAAACGTTGGCCACAGCATTAATCCTTGTTAAAAGCATTTGCTACAAAGGCCACGATAATCAAGGGGTCAACCTGGCCACTCACTTCCAGATTACCATGACACTCGACAACCAATAGGAATCCCTTTAATCTTGTTTACACGTGAGCAAATCAGGGGGGAGGGAAGGTCAATTTGGAGTGGTGAGCTATCTAAAGGGACAACGTTTTCATGTAAAGAATCCAATTAGTCGACGACAGGTGGGCTGAAGCTGTTTATAACAAAAACATGCCCAAAGGAAGCGAGGGATAAACGCTTTGTCAGACTCCTTTTGATGTTTAATGTACGGACGAGATTTAACGCTTTGATATTTTTATGAACGGGAGTGAGGTGTTTGTTTGTTTGTTTGTTAAAAATGAAGCATTGGATCCGATCAATTAACGTTTTTTTCAGTCCGACTAAACTTCAGAAAATACGCTAAAGGAGCAGTAGAGTACGAGAAGTTACTGGAGAAAACCGAATATTAAAAATAAAGCAGAAAAATTACTACAAGACCAAACATGTATAGTCGACCAAACATTTAGGTATCTATTTGTTTAAAAGTGGTAAAAAATATAACTTGGTAAACTACTAAATACATGTTGCAAAATATTTCCGAAATTTTGGAAATGTTATCAAGAAATCACTGAGAACTTTATCGCAAATATTTAAGACCATTGAAAATTACCTATAACATACAAAAATTAAGAATGTTCTGTGAAGTTACCATTCATTCTCATAGGAACGTAACACAATTTAAGAAGATTCTTATCAGAACAATGCTAGTTTAAAATATATTTTTTCATGTAAACGAAGTCCGGTGTAACGTTTTAACTTCTGTTTTAAAAATGTATTTTCCCCGAGATCCGTACAGATGACCTGCACCATTTCAGCCGTATTGAAAGGGTTCGTATTTGATATGGAAACCCTTAAGTAAGGGTCAAACCCTTTACGGACTCACTGAGGTAAGTAAACGTAAGTATTTAGATCGTTAAGTGCAGCCTATTTATATTTTCGTAAAGTTATAAATACCCAGTTTAAGTAGATTTTAACCAATATCTTTTTTAAAAATGATTAAGGTTTTCTCTGAGATCGTACGCCAAACTAGCAAGGGAAGAAATCAACTTTATTATTATATAACTAGATGACGGCCGCGACTTTTACTTTTCTTTAATTAGGTTCCCGCTACCACCCCCATTTTACCGCCTTAAGGGAGGAATTTTCAAAAATCCTTGGTGGATGCCTTCACTTTATAAGGTAATTATGAGGAACATTTCAATGTTCTAGGTCCGGGGGGTTGAGCTATGCGTTGATAAATCAACAATCAGCTTGAATGATTGATTTATTTTCGTTCGTTACTACCACCCGCCAAAAACAGTGTTCGCATTGTTGTGTTCCGGTGTGGGCATAAGACAACCGGTGAAATTACTAGCATAGAGGCATTCCATCTTAGTCCTCAGGGTTGGCAACGCATATGAGGTCTTAAGATTATAGTCTTGAGAATTAAAATGTCTATGGGTCTCAGATTCCACTTACCATCAGGTGGCCTGAGTGCTCGTGTGCCTTCTCCTTAACATAAAAAAAACCAACTACATTATTTTTTTTTTCACATTAAAATAGTTTTTTAAAAAAATCTTAGTCTTCTAATTCTTGTTATTGCAACCCTTGTTCTTAAAGGCAAGTTCAGACAGGGTAACATTACTGACTCCCAATTCGAGGCAAGTCAGTAGGTACTGGCCCGATACTGTAAATATATGTGGAGTCGGTACAACGGTGTCGCGTCAGACTCCATACCAATTTATCCTATGTCAGTATTGGGTCAGCACTGATTTGACTCCATGTTTAAACCTGCTTTTAACTTCGTTTGTGGCAAACATGTTTCTAAAATAACAATCATATTCTAATCAGAACAAACGAAGTATTTTTCTCGAATCACATCCCAAGATTAATTTGAACCCAACAACAACAACACAGCAATTATAACAGCACAATTACACACAAAACCAACCTATTATCTCCACCCGCAAAAAAGATTATCTTCAATCGAAATATTTCACAAAGGAACGGTTGCCCAATCAGGATCTTCCATAACGTTTCGCGTCATGGGAGGCAATCCCGGGTAGAAAAGGAAATATTAAAATTCGGGACAATGAGCCGGGATATTGGTATTGGCTATTGGATTTTTGATAGAGTTTTGAATGTTTAAAGGAATACCTGGGGAACATGAGACGGTAATGGATATCAAAAAAAATACTACAGTGATTATTTAGTTTCGTAATTAAAATTAAACATCCCAGGCCAATACACATCTTTGAATATACGACGACGGTGATAAAAATGATAAAAGTCTGTTCTATTTGAATTTGAGTTCATCCATAATAAACGGTTTTTTTAAGATGCAAAACAGCTTATGAAAATGCAAATGATTTAAAAGTCAAATATTTAAAGACATGCAGTGAATATTCTTAGATCAATTGACTTTATTCCATATTTATATCAATATTATGATTTTGTAGACCTGACAGTAGCGCGTGGAGCTAAACCCATGTGCTTCTGTTTAGTCCACACGAGAAAAGCCTCTCTTACCGAACAATTGTTCTCGCGTGTGATACCATGGACTTATTTCTCTAATAAGTCTATGGGAGTGTCTATAGATATTTCGAACTAAGTGAAAACAACTCAACAGGAGTGAAATATATTAATTAAAATTACAATTAGGTCATTGTACATTGAGAGAAAAGTGTGTAACACGTAAAATAGTTTCAAATGGCAGTTACTAACATAGCTATTTGTAATAATATGTATGTACAAGCACTTATCTAGAAAAATAAGCGATTGTAATAAACAAAACTCAATAACATCTACATTTCGGTTCGGACGTGTCAACCTGCGAGGCTACGAGTTCCAAATTGTGGAAGTTACACGGGGGGAAGTCTAACCTTGTTGCGATTGTTGCAACCTGTCTGTAACCGCCTAATCTAGTCAATGGCAACGTCCCCACTTTACAAGTTTTCCTTTGTCATCTTATATTTTGAGACGGGCAACACTGCAACTGTTTGATATAAACCGGGGAACAATGTTGCCAGTATAAAAGCGTGGCTGACAAAGTCTTCAGGTAAATTTATATTTTGTGTGATACAATGTTGAAGGATGAAATTTGTAGTGGGTGGCTTTATTTTGTGAAGGTAATTTTGTTTATGTTACTAACATGGCTTTTTCATGTTTTGCGATTTGCAATATAAGAATAACCATAACGGGATATATTTAAGGAATATCGTCTTAAATTACATACATAAATAAATAATAAATAAATATCAGGGGACAATCTCACACAAATTGACCTAGTCCCAAACTAAGCTCTAGGCTTGTACTATGGGTACTAGCAACGATAAACGTACTTGTACGAGTATAGAGAAATATATACTTAAATAAATAGAAAACATCCAAGACTCAGGAACAAATATTCGCGCTCATCACACAAATATCTGCCCTTACCGGAATTTGAACCCAGGACCGCTGGCTTCAGAGGCAGGGTCACTCCTAACTAGGCCAACGTATCGTCAACATCACGCCATCAATGCCAGACTGGGGTAGGCAGAGCTACAGAAATACCAACAACTCTAAAAAACATAACAATTTTGTAACCACATTTTGCACACTTAAAAAAAACTACAGAAAAAAATACAATTTTTTTATGTTAAGGAGGAGGCACACAAGCACTCAGGCCACCTGATGGTAAGTGGAATCTGAGACCCATAGAAATTTGAAATCTCAAGACTATAATCCTAAGACCTCAAATGTGTTGCCAACCCTGAGGACTAAGATGGAATGCCTCTATGCTAGTAATTTCACCGGTTGTCTTATCCCCACACCGGAACAACAACGCGAACACTGTTGCTTGGCGGGTGGTTAATGGATAAGATGGTGGTAGCAATCCGGACGGACCCTGCACAGGGTCCTACCACCACTCTCACGGCACGGTATACGGCCTCTTAACGCCTTTTACAGAATAGCGCAGCAGTTCAAACATGACGTGATAGTGACTAAGCATCAAAGTATGCAGCTACGTATTTATAAGGCCGACCGTACATTAATGTTTCACATTGTAAACCTTACATTGGAAACATTAACTGCCGTCACGTTTGAAAGACCGCTTCAACTTGTCCAGCGACTAAAAGTTTACCCAAACTCCGGCGTTACTTGTAACAAAACTGTGCCGTTTGTGGTGTAACTTCAAACATTTGTTACATTTCACGATCGAGATTTAAAAGTTTTGGAACGGAACAGTAACGGGTGGAATAACTGCCTTTGTTCCAGTAATGCTGGTTTCTCACGGAGACAGAAATAGTGGACTGCTACTCTGTGAACGCACACGCCGAGATAGCACTGAGCCCCTAGCCAAGATGCGTTCGCTAACTAGCGTTTCTATTCGTTTGATTTTTAAAACAATTGCGTTACTTGTAGATCACGTGGCTTTTTGTATGACGTGATTTACCAGTGACGCGATGGGTTTAAATCAAAACGAATAGAAACCTATGGCTAGGTAACCACAAAAGCGGTGGCAAAAACGCCAAATTTAGTTATATTTCTAATATATTCCTTTACGCTCGGCGTAAAATTAACCGCATAGCTATTGGATTATTAAACCCCCATTCTTATTGTTTTGTGCGTTCGCACAGTAGCACCTCACTAATTTATCTCGTGTGAAACCAGCATAAGTCAATACGAATATAGCCAAGTGCGAAGAGGCCGGTTGAGAACGATAACTGGCCACTTTTCTATTAAAGTTTGTACGTTTACACTATACCCTAAAAAGAAAAAATGGCAGGTCATGGCACTCTGCATGCAATGCAATTATACTTTTACAACTTTGTAGTTACATTTTATGCAAACGGTTCTGTTTGTTGGCAATGTAGTCACAGATTAACTTTGGACACTTATAATAAGTTTACATTAGAGTCTAATGTTATGGCTGGGAAGTCGAGCTTCAGATTTTTTGCAGGTTATGACTTAATTTTATATTTTTTTATTTCAAATTTCTTTTCATACATTTCATCAGTAAAAATAGCTTGCATTTAGGCCTATAGCTTATTTGTGACCACGCCTCCGAAGCCGGCGATCCCAGGTTCAAATCCCGGTAGGGGCAGTAATTTGTATGGTGATCACGGGTATTTGTTCCGGATTCTTGGATGTTTTATATGTATTTAAGTATTTATTTCTGAATCTAAGTAGGTATGTTTATCGTTTTCTAATACCCATAGTACAAGTCTAGAGCTTAGTTTGGGACTAGGTCAATTTGTGTGACATATTGTCCCGTGATATTTATTTATTTATTATTAAAGCAGTTTGCTCAGGGTAACATTCTATGTTATTTATAATTAAAAAAAATCCATTGCAGTTGGTAGTTAAAATAAATGATTCATGTATGACAAAGAGTCGGTACATGTAGGGATATATCAAACGACAAAGTGGAGACTAGGTACTGACTATAATGTTTTTAAAGTATACCTTTTGGTTCCATTTAAACTGCACAATGCCTTTAAAATACTTAACTTAAATATAAATAAACAACATAGAAAGTAATTTAATCTGTATTAAGTTACAACAATAATGAATATCAAACGCTGAAGACATTTTAATAGCTAAAAACACTTATTAATATTTTAATAACCCATTTTACAAGTTTACACATTCTGTTGCAGGATTTCCTTTAAATCGAATAGTTTAGAAGTAAATAATAATAATAATATAATAATAATAATATCACAGGACAATCTCACACAAATTGACCTAGTCCCAAACTAAGCTCTAGGCTTGTACTATCGGTACTAGACAACGATAAACATACTTATATAGAGAAATATATACTTAAATACATAGAAAACATCCAAGACTCAGGAACAAATACTCGTGCTCATCACACAAATATCTGCCCTTACCGGGATTTGAACGCAGGACCCCTAGCTTCGAAGGCAGGGTCACTCCCAACTAGGCTAGCGTGTCGTCAAATAAAATTATAAAAGAGTGCTGCGAAAATGGTATCCACTCAGCTGTGTTGTACCCCCTATTGAAAGTAAGACGCTGATTTTCTGTGGATCCACGGACTGGTTTCCTAGACAGCATACATTGCAATCGCTTCTCCTCTAGTAAAACAATTGTGGTTGAATGGTAGAGAATGCCTTTAGGCATTTAGTCCGCCATTTGTACTTTTTACATTTATTTGTATCGTGCAAAGAAGATTAAATAAATAAATAAATAAATAAAACAAGATACTTTACACATAAGTAGTTGGGTCATACACAGATTTAGGTCACCGTCTTTCCTGTGGACACACCGAAAGTTAACGTTTTTAAGGCCTAATTTTCTGGTTAAGCCCATACCCGCAAAAACGCCGTCAGGACTGCTTTAGACCTATCGAGCTATCATATAAAAATAAAACTTATATGAACACAAGCTCTTAACTATTGACCACAGGAGAGATAACTTTTGTTTTTAAGAGTGTGTATGACCCACTTACTACCAAAGCTTATCTTACGCCGTTAGCTCCAACCAGCTCGTCTAATCGACTTTTCAAATATTAATCATCTCGCTAATACATCCCATCAAATCCTCAAGAATATCCTGTCCACCTCCATAATTACGCCTCAGAGTCCCCCGGGACATTCCTGACATTTATCCTCAATGTAGTGGTCTAAGCTAACGATTTGCCTCAAGAGATTCACCAGAGTAATCGTGCGTGTGTAACAAACCTTATTTCTAAAAACACAAAGGTCTCCTTCCTTTGTTTCGCGGCGAAACAGTTTTGTGAAACTTTATCCGCTTTTCTCATGTTTGTATTCAGTGCTCTCCCTTTCTCTTGTGCCTTTATGTTGTCCTAAAAGAAAATTAATTAAGTGCCATTGTTTTCTTTGAGTGCCGTTTTGTACGCATCTGTGCGAGGTTTTTTTTCTTTTGTATGAGTGGTAAGCGCGGATTAGTTGTTTTCGGTTTCAATTATTTTTCCTCCTCATTTCAAAAGCTTTGTTTGAAGATTACTTGTTTTAATAATGCTTGTAAATCTTTTATTCTATTTTAATCTTGACTTGATATTAGTTCGCCATTCCTTATAACAAATGTAGGTCGACTGCCTTTGTTATGATTTATGAATTATGATATTCTTGCAATCCTTGAATAAAGACCAATTTAAAATCAGCTAAGCCGTTTTATCTACAGGAGGTCTCTAAAAATCAGAAATGTATCCATTTTTTGCGTTTCTAATATCAATATTATTTTCCTATGTATGTAAACGTATTAAAAACAGCATTAGTTCTTGGCAAATTATCAAGTTTACCACCTAAACTTTGAAGCGAAACCTTTTTAGGGTCCCATAGTCAACAAGGAACCCTAGTAGTTTCAAAATGTCCGTCTGCCCGCGGTTTAACTTATAGACCTCTTGTACTACAAAGCTGTAATGTGGCACAGTTATACACCGAAACTACGCCGACAAAGTTGTAAAATAAATTATTGATTTTCTTTGCGGATTCCTCCTACGGATGTAAAGCAAAGTTTTTTATTACATTATTAAGGAAATATTTAAATCGAAAAAAAACTTAATTGAAAGCACATTTAACAAATTTTAAAGGAAAAGTATAACTTGGTAGAATTGATTAGTTCCTGAGATACAATCGACTAAAGTGTTCATACAAAACTTCATCAAAGACATGTCATCACCAAATACATAACTTTAAATGTTTTTAAAATTCTTATGTATGTACCGACCTCCCGATGCAGGCTACGCTTAGTGTGGAGGTCACTGTTGGTAATTCAAATGTAACTCCTTCTTTGGCAAATAAATAATCTAATGTAAAAAACTCACCAGCATTTTGTTGTTTGAGATATTTTTGCTTATAATAATGACTTTGGAACTCTACCACTGAGCATGGTCCGACATGCTCTTGCCCGGTTTTTAATTATACTACTATTGAAAAAGAGTAAACTGTAACAATTGGCATTGTCAAAGCAGAAACGTCGCACGCCAACGAAACCGTAAACCAAACCTGAAATATTTAAAAACGTTTCCCAAAATTCCTGTCACAAAACCTTATTCTCGCTCTATTTTTATTTTGTTCGCCGGAATTTATTATTTAAGCTTAACGCTCACTAACCTAAATTCTTTGCGCGTCACACTCCGAGTCATGATTGCTATCTTATCACATCAAAAGGGCGTATCTACAACTTAGCAGCTTTATTAAACTATACCTTTTTCGTGTCAGATAAGGTCGCATTTGGAATAAGTTGATTTACACATGCGGTTTTTTCTATTGTTAGCAGATTGTATGACGTGGCGTTTTCCTTGCTGTCACTCTACACACGCTTCCCCTTTTCGTGGCAACGCAACAATATGTTTCAGGATGGCGCGTGAAATGACGGCATTAATTAATGGACTCAAGTGGCATTTCTATTGTTTCGTTTCTTTAGAAACGGTGAGGCAAAATTATTTTTGTTGATGACATAATAAAGATGATGAATGAATTGACGTTATTTTGAAACAACTTGAAGTTTAGAAGGAAACTTACCGAACTATCCGGTTGCGATTTGATAAATTTTGATATGCCCACCATACAACAGGAATATTTTGGTAAGTAGGAATTTGAATCTTAACACCAAGGAAATAAAGTTTGATTACCTTTGCTCTTAAATGCCTCTTTCAACTTTACAACATATAAACTTGAACTTTATACTTATTGATATATAGTTTAAACTACATTGCCTTGATTATGTACCTCATATAGAACACCGGGTCTCACGAGGATATACTAGAGCAGTGTTTTTCAATGTGTGGGTCGCAACTTCTATGGGGGTCGCGGAGCCTTACTGGCGGGGTCGCTTTCGAAATAAAAAGGTATCGTTCTAGAGTGAAGAAAATCATAGACGTAGTCCTTTAAATTAGTAACTTTTTATCATTTTATGGCCCAAGGGGGACGCCAGAATTTTTCAACCTGTAAAGGGGTCGCGCATTCAAAAGATTGAAAAACACTGCGCTAGAGAGTGGTCTAAACTAAACGACACTTATTCTTATAGCTGCACCATCTTAACTAATTGTTCGAGGTCCTCAAAGTTATAACCCTCTAATTTCTGTAGAGAGTTTTGTTCAAGCAAATTACTAGTTAATTACTGGTTTGATTATATGTTTGGACAGCTAAAAAAATACTGTATTTTAGAGTACTCTCTAACATATATAAAAAAAAAACAAATTAGCGCCGGAAGGTACCATTCCTTGTTAGTCTACTGTATGTCTATTCCAACTGGGCTTCTACACGGTAATAACGATATCGTCTTTGACGTGTTTCCGTATTGTCAATGTTTTGATAACTCTTATGACATTTACAATAATGGCGACTGCGACATAAATGATTCTAAAACACGTCAAACGCGATATCGTTAAAACACAGTAGAGGCCCTGATTTGTTAACCTCTGAATAAAACTACATTGGATATATCTATTTTATGCATAGACGTTTTAGAAATAGATTATTGCATTACTCATCTAATAAAAAGTCAAATTCAGTGTTTCACTGAGCCTTTAAAAAAGTTATCTTAACAAACTAAAAAACCTGTAGGCGATTTAAGTATTAATTTATTCTCTTTTTAGTTTTCACACGCAGTTACTTTTCAAACTTCATTCGAAGGAATTAAACCCTTTTAGGGCTTCCACAAATTCGTTATATTCCACTCAAAAAGTTAGAGGTGTCATTTATTATTTATAGCTACTAAAACGTCCCTTTGGATGGCGTATAAAGGCATTCAGTAATAAATTGTAAACCGACTATTTTGCGTAATATGTCTGTTCATGAAGTTATCCGCGTAGGACTCGTTCAACGCCGTCCCCAAGGGAACTTTCAAATTTTCTGGGATTATTAATATTAGAAGATATTCTCCCATTTTATTTATCGCTGTACTCAAAGTCATTTTAGACACAATTACCTCGTTCCTTTATCAAATTTGTGTATGGAAAATGGTCAGTAAAGAACGACTTACTCGTTTAACTAAGTTTGAGTGCGGCCGGTTCCAAACTAAGCTCTAGGGTTGCAGGATACTAGACACCAATGAACAAGATCGTATCAGGGTCATACACACTCTTAAAAACAAAAGTTGTCTCTCCTGTGGTCAATAGTTAAAAGCTTGTGTGCATATAAGTTATGTTTTTGATAGTTTCCACAGGAAAGACTGTAACCTAAATCTGTGTATGACCCATCATCTTTATATATATATATATATATCTTCTATGCGTGTGTTTGTTAACGGCTGGACCGATTTTGATGATTTTTTTGTGTGTGGTTCAAGTGGATTTAAGAATGGTTTTGATTTACAATTAGATTTTTTTTTAAATACGTACATATAGTAAATCACGCATGTTTCCCAGAGGGGTAGGTAGAACTCTTTTTTCCACCTGCTTCGATCCTGACAAATTTCTTTCGCTTCTTCCAGATTCATGCATCGAGTAATTTTTTTTTTTTAAGACAGTACGTCGTCTGTCGGTTCAGGTAGTGGTATATAAATTACAAAGTATGTAATAGGTCATAATACATAATGGTCATTCATAATATATAATGGTTTTATTTTTGAAACCGTAAACTTTTTAGGGTGTTTTAAGAGACTAGTATAGAACCAATTGGGTTAGATTAGGTGTACTTAATATACGTATATTACGGCTATTATATATTTTGAATTTTATACAATTATCATACGTACCCCCAATAAACATAAAAAGAAAATATCTAAGACTCAGAAACGGTTATAACTAGGAATCAAACCTAACCGCGTCGTCATATTTATGTCAACTAAGAAAACTTCTCGCTTGACAGGCTTTGCTTTTTACAAGTTTTCCATTATCTTTCAATGTATGTATGTTCGTTACTCTTTTAAGGTCAAATCTTGCAAATCAATTTTCAAGCAGTTCCCATAAATGGAACGGGCTGAAATTACCACATATTATGTAAGTCCGATGACAATGACGATGGTGTGAAGTTGACGACACGCTAGCCTAGTTGGTAGCCTGCCTTCGAAGCTAGGGTCCTGGGTTCAAATCCTGGTAAGGGCAAATATTTGTGTGATGAGCACGAGTATTTGTTCCTGAGTCTCGGATGTTTTCTATGTATTTAAGTATATCTTTCTCTATGTAAGTAAGTTTATCGTTGTCTAGTACCCATAGTACAAGCCTAGAGCTTAGTTTGGGACTAGTTCAATTTGTGTGACATTGTCCTGTGATTTTAATTCAATATGGCATTTTAGATCAGATCTGATGATGGAGTAGAATGGTAGCGAAAGGATCTCCGTTATATGTAACGTAGAATAAAAGTCGACCACAAATTCTTATATCAAAAATATTTTTTTTTTTTTTGGTTCTGTACCCAAAACGTCTGTCTGTCTGTCCGTCTGTGTGTCTGTATCTCATGAACCGTGATAGCTAGACAGTCGAAACTTTCACAGATGATGTATTTCTGTTGCCGCTACAACAACAAATACTAAAAACAGCATAAAATTAATATTTAAGTGGGGCTCCCATGCAATTGCTTGATATTAATAACGGTACCTAACGATTAGACGATTGAAATATTTACAGAATATTTAGTTATATGTTCAACCCGCCCTCGCTTCGATCCGGATTAAAGTATTATACATATAAACCTTCCTCTTCAATCACTCTATCTATTAAAAGAAACCGCATCAAAATCCGTTGCGTACTTTTAAAGATTTAAGCATACATAGGGATATAGGGACAGAAAAAGCGACTTTGTTTTACTATGTAGTGATTAACAATAAAAAGTGAGGCTCCCATACAAAAAAGGTGTTTTTATCCGTTTCTTGTTTTTAAAAAGGACAATATACATACTCGTAATGTCTAATGTTGTAAAGATGGAACCTTTCGTGGAAGAGTCCGACTCGCACCTAGCCGTTTTTTTTCATACCTAAATTCAGGTGCGTTAAAACGATATCGTGTTTGACTCGTTTAAGAATCGTTTATGTCACAGTCGCCATTATTGTAAATGACATAAGAGTTATCAAAACATTGAAAATACGGGAACAGGTCAAAAATGATATCGATAACGCACTTGAATAGAGGCCCAGCAGTAGCAACGTCATATACCGTTCACGTTCGTAAAAAGCGCAGTTGGACCACTAAAACATCAGATAGCATCTATTTTTTGCCATGAAATTAAAACGAACGATATTTTCCTAAAATGTTTCCATTTTTAACGATGCCCGACCTGGCATCGCCGTATGTAAGTCAAGAGCTGTGCATAAAAATAAAAGCAAAAACTATCGCGGTGCAGCTAGTAATCCTAACTGCATAGATATTTCTACAAAATTCTGCGTATCCGTGGTTAGGTTTTGTTGAGCCTATAATTGGTCTATATTTTGATCGTTACGTAACAATAAATCGGTGTAAGTTAGAAGTGTTGTGTCCTAGGAAGTCAACGTCATCGAAGTTATAATCTAAAGCTACAAAAATACCAACAACTACAAAAAGAGTTAATTCTGTAATCACATTTTGCACAAACTGGCTATAATTATTACCAGTGTATTAGTGACAGGTTGCAAGCCCATCGCCTAACAGTACTACAAGCCCTTATTCCCTTAGTCGCCTCTTACGACATCCACGGGAAGATATGGAGTGGCACTAATCTAACCCAGCAACCACAACATAATACAATATAAGTATTCTTTAATTTCTGCACTGCACAGACTGTTAGTTTATCATAAAGATTAGACTGACAGTCCGATGTACGCCTTGTTTTCGACAATGTCGAGTTTTATACAATCACCATGAACTTAGAGAAATAGTCCATGGATATCACACGCGGACAATTAAAAGTTCGGTTTAACAGTATTTACTCTGATGGACTCGACAAAAGCGCATGGGTCTACTCAAAAAGCTTATATATGACACTGGAGATTGCACGAGGAACAACGCCTTGAAGCCAAGAAAAGTGACCTTGAATGACGTCGCTTATGTTTTCTGTCCCTTTCTTTAGGATGAAAAGAAAGGGACAAAAACGTAAGGCACGTCATTCAAGGTCACTTTTCTTGGCTTCAAGGTATTGTTCCTCGTGCAATCTCCAGTGTCATAATAATAAGCTTCTTGGGTTTACTAAAAAATTCTAACCATTTGACCTTGACATTTACTTTCGTAACATCATCGAAAAGGTGAAAAGTAAATTGATATTATGAAAACGAGTCTGTTTAAGGGTTGTGCTACGTATAGGTTCAGAGCACGTTTTCGAATAGTAAAAGCGATTCAGAAACGTGACGTATGGTTGAATTATACGTGCTCAAGCTTATATGACTTATATTCCTTTCAACCCCCTTTTTTATTGTGACTCACCAACTATTTTTCCAACAGTAGCCACCCTCTTACCCGCAAGGGTTCCTTTTCATTACGGAACCCTAAAAAGGGCCACACTTCTGGTGATAATCACGCTTTGGGCACAAACGCCCGATAACCCTTGCGCCGCCGGGCGTTCGGAAATCTTACGAGCGTAAGCCCGCCAGGTTTACCCTCGGGGGTCCTCTAGCTTATGAATAAGTTAGAGCGGGCAGCGTGTTAGTTAAACACACTTGTTGTGGCTTGTTTTGGGAACATTTCTAGTTGGTGTTGTTATTAAGTTGTATGTTCGGTATCGGGTCGATTTGGTGTAATAATCAGTAATCCTGGCACCCATTTACAAGTCCTTTTTCATATCAATCTGCGGGCGGAATAGTCTCGTTTATTGATAACGATAAGACGTGAATAAAACATCTGTCACTTTCTGACTTATTTGCGAGGGTGACGATTTTTATCTACATTTATCCATCGCGATAAACGTGACCATAATACCAGGAGAGAAAAGTATGCGGTAATTGATAAAGTATCGAGTGCTGTTACGTTTAACCTTTTACAGAGTTATGTAGTTCAAAATAAGATGCAAAACAAATAATGGCGCCTGTTAATGATGACACAGACATGGGTTAGGTTAGGTTAGGTTAGGTTAGGTTAGGTTAGGTTAGGTTAGGTACCTTTGTCTCTCAGTGTATCTCTTCTCTTTTATTTTTGTCATCCTTGCTACATATTGTTTATTAGCTTAGAACTTTTTATTACCGCTTTTTCGGAGAGTACTTTTGCCTTAAGATAATCCTATAATCTAAACATTTATGTGTCAACTATTAAACATATTTTCTACCTTTTTTGCGTAATAAAATGACTATGGTCACAAACCTTAATTGACTTTAAAATTGGGAAACCTGGCCATCCATCGAATGTAATAACATTCGATGGATGGCCAGGTGTCCCAATTTTCATACAAAATCGACCCGATATCGTGTTCTTGGCACTGAATGGGTTAAAGCGTGCATTCTAACCGTTCGTCACTTGCGCCGTCACAAAAAGCTAGACGCTTCAACCGACTCACCCAGTTTATGGTCCGCTGTGGAAGTTTATATTCATGGTACCTTTTGAATTTTTTACGCGACCACGCCTCGGGGTACATTGGAGAATGATGCTGTGAGAGACTTAAGATTTCTTACTTCTTGAGGTTTCTTAGGCTTTGAAAAGCTGCGTTATACGATACGTTGGCCTAGTTGGTAGCGACCCTGCCTTTGAAGCTAGCGGTCCCGGGTTCAAATCCTGATAAGGGCAGATATTTGTGTGATGAGCACGAGAATTATTTTGTTCCTAAGTCTTGGATGTTTTCCATGAAATTCCATGTAATTAAGTGTATATTTCTTTATAAAAGTAATTTTATCGTTTCTAATACCCATGATATAAACCTAGAGCTTTGTTTGGGACTAGGTCAATTTGTGTGACGTTGTCCCCTGATGTTTATTCATTTACATCATGATTTCAGTTAAAAGATCTCCACGTAGGCCAGTTTTCTGCTGCTCGCATCCATCAGTTTCATCATTATCTTTACTATAGCATCAATCTTGGAAGCTATTACTTTATCGAAATGCCTTTCAACTCATGATTAAAATTTTAATTCTATATAAAGACATTTCTTGTCGCATGAGTTTTTTTTTAAAAGACACATGTCTAACCTAACCTACATAATTAATGTATAAAATATCCTGAAAAATTTCGATGAAATGATACAGTCGATGAAGTTAAACCTATGAAGGCAGAGCAATCGTAAAATGTCGAGACGTTATTGACTTGGATGTATATTTACTTTAGTTACGTCAATCGTCAATTTCTTTAATGGATTCCATGTTCTACGTTCGCTCAGTGTTATTGAAGGGAAAGAGAACCGCAAATTGTGATGGTTAGCATCATAAAACGGTTACATAGTAAAACATCTAAAATTAAATGTTATAATATAAACTTCATACACATACTCGTACGTCTAGAATGTCGAAAGCCTAAATGCATAATGTTCGCAATCTATAACGTTCGAAATACATACAGCAAGACTGGGCCTCTATTCAGGTGCGTTAAAACGATATCGTGTTTGACACGTTTAAGAATCGTTTATGTCACAGTCGCCATTATTGTAAATGACATAAGAGTTGTCAAAACGTTGACAATACGGAAACAGGTCAAAAACGATATCGTTAGTACCTTGTAGAATTCCAGCCCAGGTCGAATTAATGTAATGTCGAAGTTGAAAATGAATATATTATGATTATTTGGCATAAACTTGATACACAATCTCTTAGAATGTAGATAGCCTAAATGAATAATGTTCTTAACGTATAATGTTTTAAATACGGGTCGTTTAAAAAAAATGTGCATAGTTAAAGGCTAAATGAAAAAAAAAAACACGATCGCGTCCTTTGTATAACAAAAGTTAGTCATACAACCTGTATGGGTAATTTTCGTCACACAAAGGAATCAATTAAGTTTTGTTTTAATTAAAACCCTTAACTATGTACATTTTTTTAAAACGTCCCATATAGGGTCACGACAAGTAGTCCCAATACTTCGTGTCTTACTCTATTCGACGGAGGCGGGGCTCCTATTTGTAGGCGATTTGCCCTTAGGGCATTCAAAGATACCTAAAGATCCTAACCTACCTACTTTTGGGGACAATTTTTTTTTCTGACTTCGTCATTTAAATATACCTAGCACTTTGTAAAAGGGTCCCATAACCGATAAAATATTTTATGAATTTCTTACGTCACATAATTTGACTTTATGTTATGAGTTTAGACCGTAGAAATTTAAAACTTATGATAAAATATGTTATTAATGACGAACGTTAAGCGAATTGATTTTATATATTTTGTTCATATGAAAAACGAACTTATAACAATTGTTTTTAAATGTTTCGCTGCGTAACCCATAAATCACTTACTTAATGAACAACTACTATAAATTCCTTATAATAATATGCGAAAATAAGTATTTGTTTGTTTGTTTTTCTCATTTTCACGATTCAACGCCTGAACCAATCCAGGTGAAATTTGGTAACGAGATATTTTGTACACCGGAGAAGTATATTTTGTGACTTATTCTATAAAAATCGAGGTTAAAGCTAGATTTAAACACACAACGGCCAATGAGTTTAAAAATACGTGGTCTAAAAAATTCACTTAAAAGTAACTTGTTGGAAGTGGTGGTATGACCCTGTTAAGTGTATTTCCGGATTGCTACCACCATCTTAACCTACATTAACCTACCGCCAAGCAGCAATGTTCGCATTGTTGTGTTCCGGTATGAAGATAAGACAACCGATGACATTACTAGCATAAAGGCATTCCATCTTAGTCCCTTTGAGGTCTAAGGATTGCAGTCTTTATATTATAGTCTTAATAATTCAAATGTATATGGGTCTCAGATTGCACTTTTATGTCTATTAAAAAAACCTTTTTGTTTTTAAGTATCGATTTTCTATCAGTTTTACCTTATTATGCCATAACACAAAGTATCACTACACATAGTTTTGGCACGTCTATTCATAACGCGTGGAAAATATACCACAAGCCGCTCCTTTCCTTCATAGTCGGTTAACGTCCCCCGCCATAGACTCCCGTACATCGCCATAAACCTCGGGAGCCTCCCCTATGTCAACCATAAACTCTAACTACTCCAGCGCAGTCTTTTGAATTTTTAACGCGTCCGCTGCCTTTAACTGGGATGAAAAGACTATTTGATTGCTCAAAGAAAGGAATTCTAGGTTTGCTACAGTTGTACAGTCGACATCATAAATATGTTTACACTTTAGTACCATGTCACTTTCATTCACTGAGACAATTACATATAATTGTATATGAAATTGTCTCAGTGAATAATAGTGACAACGTACTAAAGTGTAAACATATTTATGACGTCGACTGTACTTGAATTTGCTAATGACTAAATACTAGGGAAAGAGGGAAATGCATAGTTTGTAGAGTGAATTTGTCAAGGGCGTTTTCAGAAAAAAGTGTACATAGTTAAGGACAAAATTAAGAAAAATTAACTTTTATATGTATTTAGTATGTATTTATAAAATTATTTACTTTATGTATTTATATTTAGTTACCTATACATAGTTTTAATTTCAAAATTGAAATATTTTAGTTGTTTCTTGTAGTTACTTAGTTTGAGTTCTAAACGAATTAGTTTATACTGCCTGCCATGAATTTGTGTCCTCAGTTATTTCTTTTACAAGGTTGTCTGGAAGAGATGGCTATTTAGCGGTAAGACCGCCTGTTGTATACCTATGATTTAAATGTACTGTTCCGTGTTCTGTTTTTTTTTGGTATTCAATAAAGAGTATTTGTTTTGTATTGTATTGTATTTTTCCAATTCGTCACGAAAATTAGCCATACATTTCGATACGTTAATTTTCGTGACGAAATGGATTTTTTTTTTCTTAATTTTGTCCTTCACTATATACACTTTTTTTGGAAAACGCCCATAATAATATCTATCCTTCAATGTTATACTCGAGTAAAGCAATCTAGGGCCAACAAAATATTTATTAGAAAGGAAAATAAAACAAAAGCGATAATGTACAGACCTAGTTTTTCATAATTACTACAACATATTCAAACATGGAAATCGGATTAGATTTAGGGGTGAGAAACGTTATCGCCCGGATCTAAATTTGTATGGATTATTTTTGACAGCTACGCAATTTAAGCATCACTTCACAACCCTCTTCATTTATGAATGAAATGACTATATAACTAGTATTCAATGGACTGATGCAAACATTTTGAATTGCGTCAACCAGCCCGCAATAGAGCGATACATTATGAACATTATTAACATTTCAGACGCGCCTGACCTACGTGCCTGTACACTGACCGCTAAATTAAGCTTCTCATAGATCAAAATACTTGTTTTCCAACTAGATTTAATTTGCTCTGAGTTCTGAACTAGCTAAAAGAGTTGTTTACGAACAGGATTATTTACAAACATCAAACTGCGAGTTACATTAAAACAGCCCATTTACATACGGACACTGTAAGGGTTCCGATTCTGCCATTTTGGCTACGGAACCCGTATTGTTATAAATAACGAAATATAGACTTCTTTAAGAGGCCGTACACGAAATTTTGGTGGTTTTGCTTCTTTTTGAGATTTTACAGTTAAAATACTGCTATTCTATAAGATTGAATGCACATCATGAAATATCATTTCAGTTCTGATCGAATAAATGACTTACAAATAAATGAGGTAATTTTTCAGATTTGTCGAGTATTATAATGCGAGATTTAGGTTATTTTAAAACATTATATATTGCTATTATTTTTTTAAATGATGTTTTTTTAAAGTAATGGATTGATTTTGAACTGAACTTTATTACTGTTGTTTTAATTTTATGAACGATAGTTTCAAGTAGTCGTAATCAAAAACAATGTTTTGCCCATTTTCTGTAAAACTTTACCAAGTTAATCATTTTTTTACACAAAAAATATATATGAAGGTGGCAAAAAGTAATTCATACATTTTTTAGACAAATTTTACAGTAATAAATTGATTTTTTTTTATACCTTTTAGACGTCAAAACCATTCGTGAATATGCGATATTCTAAACCTCTTACAGAAAAATTCACAAAACAGTCGCCGGTTTCAGGTCAATGAATCAGTATCAAATAATAAAAACAAAAAAGTAGCTCATACATTCGTTTAAAGTTGAAATTATCTTTCGTGTTGCGCATTAAAATTTGTAGAAGTAAAGTACTTCAACAGTAAAATCACGTCTGTAAAATCAGGTAAATCGGCGAAATCGGCAAAATTTCGTATACGGCCTCTTAACACTCCGAGATATTTATCAAATAAAATATACCTCCCCATACCAAATCCTTTCCAATCCACTGACCAAATAAACAAGATAAATCTGCCGTTTCGACGAACTGTCAATACCCCCAAGCCCGTAATACAGTTAGATTACGACCTAACTTTGTCATGAAGCCTATTTTCTACAAAACCTAAGCAAGAATTTTCTTTTTCTCCGGCCCTTTCTGATTTAAGGCCGGTTTATCTCTCCGGGAAACAATTGCCGTGCTCTAATAAAGAAACTTGAACGGGGCATGTGAATATAGTGCTTCGATATACCCTAGTTCAGATATAATGTTGAGAATCGAAACAGACATAAATAGAGAGACAATAGGTATCATTTAGTAAATTCCAGCTAGGCACTATTCTGCACGCTAACACCATATTGTTTTTCACATGTACGATGTTATCATAACTCTTATTACCCGATAGACTCTGAAGGACTTAAGTATGTATGGCGACCGAGTAAAAAAAAACATGAATAAATAAATTTAAAAAAAAATGTCACAGGCTTGTGGGTACTAAGACAACGATAAACTTACTTATACTGGGTGTTGTGTTATTTTTACTCTTGCTTCAAAAATATTAGAGATATTGCCGATTCAATGATTCCACTAACTTAACGATATTCATGGACCCTCTAATGCAGGGATGCGAGGAGAGGGAAGTGTTGTTAAGTAAGTTTATAAATTAAACAGTGGCAGTGGGCGGGGCACATTGCTCGCAGGACTGATGGCCGATGGGGCCAGAAAGTTCTCGAATGGCGTCCACGGACCGGGAGACGAGCTGTTGGTAGGCCTCCAACAAGATGGAGCGACGACATCGTAAGGATGGCGGGATCGCGATGGATGCGGAAGGCACAAGACCGGTCTAAGTGGAGAGCCTTGGGGGAGGCCTATGTCCAGCAGTGGACGTCTTTCGGCTGATATGATGATGATGATGATGATAAATGAAACAAACAGTAGGAGAGGGGCTTGTTGTCTGATAAGCTGTACATGAAATTTCAAATTTCGAATGTCAATACAGTGTATCGCATACCTACAGCTTGACAACCCATGTCATCATTTCTAGTGTGACTTTGTGTCCACACGAGAAGGTAAGGGAGAGATAATTTGTAACAAAAATTTTATTTTTTTTGATTTCGTTTTATTGTCGTAATATATTATATTAACGATACAAAATCATATGTTAAAATTTGTGCACTGATAAAAAATTACCCTGTATAGCTTCTCTCTCATTTTCCGCGACAATTTTAACAAGTTTGAATTTTCTAAAGCTTATTTGATATTTCAATTAAGGTAGATTCATTTCTGATTACCGGCGTAAAAAGCCTTGATGTAGCAAATTTCTTAGTTAACGCGTTTTCTAGAACTAGCCTTGACCTAAGCGATGGCTTCTGACGAGAAAATGGGTCGGGGTTTTTAATCAAAGCATAAGATTATTTCTCTCTATTACATATGTTTTCATTTAAAATATTTACATACATATATGACATCACGCCTTCATTCCCAGAGTGGGGTAGGCAGAGCTACAGAAATACCAAGAATCAGGCTAAGATGTTTACCAATGTATTAATGGCAGAGCAAGCCCATCGCCTAACAGTACTACAAGCTCTTATTCCCTTAGTCGCCTCTTACGACATCCACGGGAAGACATGGAGTGGCACTATTTTAACCCGCAGCCTTTGGGAAATTGATGAAAAACGAGTCCATCTAACGGTAAGTGAGAGCCATAGTATTTTTTTTTCTCGTGAATACAATTTCAAGACTGCGTTACCAACCCTGAGGACCAAAAGAGAATACCTATGCTAGCAAATTCGCTGTCACCGGTTTCTTTGCAAAAAATAACCCTCAAAATTTGGAGCACTTGAAAAAAGTTCGTGTCATTTTCATAAAAGAGAATGAAAGGAATATCTTTGACGGCTTCGCTGTACCAATAACAATATAATATCAACTGGCACGTGCGACAATTTGTGCTTTTATTGATATACTGGTGTAAAAAAGTGGCGTCATATTTTTTTTAATTCCGTGCTATAGCTTGGGATGAACATTTCAATTTTGCATTAAAAATTCGAAAAGTACTGAACCTTTCTGTGGTGCTACTGGCTACTATACGCTGGTACAGTCGACCTTATAAGTCTGCTAACTTTAGTGCTTTCGGCCTTATAAGTAGCTGCACTACTTTTAGGCCGACAGTATCAGTTTCATAAACATTTAAATAAGCTAATCCAGTATTTCTCAGCTTTGTAGCGAAAAGGCCTACGAACAGAGAATCCGCCTAGCGCTACGCACTTAATTTAATCGAGCATTTCTCAGCTTTGTAGTGAAAGGGCCTACGAACAGAAAATCCGCCTAGCGCTACGCACGTAAGCTAATTGAGCATTTCTCCGCTTTGTAGCGAAAGGGCCTACGAACAGAAAATCCGCCTAGCGTTACGCACGTAAGCTAATCGAGCATTTCTCCGCTTTGTAGCGAAAGGGCCTACGAACAGAGAATCCGCTTAGCGCTACGCACGTAAGCTAATCGAGCATTTTCTCCGCTTTGTAGCGAAAGGGCCTACGAACAGAGAATCCGCCTAGCGCTACGCACGTAAGCTAATCGAGCATTTCTCCGCTTTGTAGCGAAAGGGCCTACGAACAGAGAACCCGCCTAGGGTTGTTGGCACTATATGTATTAAGGTAAAAGTTCATGCTCGAGCAGAGAGGGTAGTAGGTAGACGTAACTTTGGAGAAAAATATTTATTGCTTTAATATTATTTAATACTTAATTTATTGATAGAAATGTCTCCAACAAAAGTATAGGATATTTCTTACATCTTTAACTGATTACATTACTGAATAAAGCTGTTTTCTTAAATCTGTGATGTAATGCAGTTTTATTTTATCCATGAAGCCTTCAAACTTTCTACTCTTTATGGCGCATCAATGGCTGCAGCGAAGAACTTTAGAGTATTTGCAAAGTTTCAATGTGTTTTTGATAACATCGATTATAATTCAGCCAGTTTTATCTTAAAGCCTCAATTAAAAACAAACTTTCCAATGATTCGCGTGAGTTATCCCATACTAAACTGTTATAATATATTATGCTAAGCTGGTCGAGATATAATTTTAAGCTCCAATTAATTTAAACTTTATTGCTTTTTTACTTAAAAAAATATATATTTAAAAGAACTAAAAAGTAAGCACGGCCCGCTTAGTAATTTTTTTTTGTCATTTATTATTTTTATTAACTTCTTAATATAAATGTTTTAAGTCTATCATATCTATGGTAAACAGATAACTACCATGTAGAAGTAATTTATCCCAGTATATAAATAACAGGAAAAGATTATCTACAAAAAAACCCGAATACTTACCGTTCTCTTGAATGTGAGCTCCCCTCTCGCTCATTTGACGTCAACAACAACAAAGTATTTGCACATTTTGCTACAACAGCTAGAAAAATAGTTATTATTTAAGCTAAAGCGTTCAATATAATTAAAATATTTAAGTCAATTGAATACTTAACATATTGTAGCAATAAAAAAAGTTTAACAAAATATATTATCCAACGTGTCTTACCTAGCTCCACGTGGGCTCGTCAGCGTCCACAACACTAGCACACACCAAGAATCCACACTAGAATCTAAACACAGTCAGAATTAAAGTACACAGAATTTTCAGAATTCGCGGTCAGAATCTGAGGCGCGCCTCAATCGTGTCAAGGCTGCTACAAGCGCTACAGCGTAGACGTCCGCACCGGCGCGGGTCTCCCGTACGAGAGGCTCACGTTGCTACGAGCTACGAGGGGAGATCCGTGGCCAATCGAAGTGAGGCTGCGCGGTAGGAATGTCTGCTCTACTTCTGTAAATACTATAAAATATAATCGCTTTTGATAATTGCTTTTAATACCGTTTTTTCTATCATTTAGAGAAGGTGCGTATTAAATTAAATAGATTCCTGGCCGAAGCCGGGTCGAGTCACTAGTTTGTTATAATTACTATTTTATATACTAACTTGGCTAATACATTAAGGTTTGCGATTAAACATCGCAATGCTACCAGTATATTGAGAATGATACCAATTGGTAGCGGCGTAGTTGTACGTACTTATCTCAATGGTTATTCCGATCTATAAGTAAGACCTTTGTTCAGCTAGTCTACTGGTGCCAGTTTATGTATTTATCTGCTGTTTGTAATTTTTTTTAACCTGATTTCTGTTGGGATTTAATAAAACCATAAGTACCCTGACTTCATGATAATAGTATGGTAGTTGTTAAGTAAAAAAAAATATGATTTTTAAACTATTTTCAAAAAATAATTCACAGTCATTTTACTAAGAAATGTATAATATTCATAACAAAAATGATCACATTAAATGCCCAAACCGCTTGAATATGACTAAAAATAAATAAAACAAATATGGTAAAAGGTTTAGTTAACATAACGATACAATAAGTGAGTTCCCTATTAATAATATTTAATATTAACAAATTAATCAGGTCTCAGTAGAGCATCATTCTTTGCGAAACAAAAAGCGTCGTATAGAAACGAGATAACAAGCAAAGTTGGGCAACACCGGGCACGGGCTAGAGCGGGACAACATCATTAGCTCATTCCATCTTCCCCTCTATCCATACAGAAGAAAGAGACAACACAGAAGGGCAAAGTTTCTTCTGTGAATTATTGAAATGAATAATGTTTTATTTTGCTAATTGACTTCGTGGGGCTAGGGTCCTATTTTATTCTGCCTGATAATTAATTCATTTTGTAAATTTTGTGATGCATTAATTACCTTTAATTTAAAAAAGACGAGCGAACGTTGTAATTGAGATTGAAGATTGCTGCTTGAATAGATCATGCCAGTAATACTTAAAAATATTACCATATTATTATTTTTAAAAAGATTTTAGAGTACATTTTTGATTGGTAAGTTTTAGGCTATTTAAAATTTCTGAACATTAAATGTTGATCAGTTAGCTTTCATTTTTCAAAATAGTTTTAATTACCCTTTACATGGTGGACAGTCAAGAAAGAGAAGCAAGAGGTTGACAAGGCATCTACCTAAGCCACTAGTGCTACAGGAAAATGGTCTCAAGAAACTATATTAAAACACATTTAATATCAAGTTTGCTTGTAACAAAATGGAATAAAATCTTGGAATCCGTGACCCATAAACACTTACATTCTTAAACCTACAATCTTAAGACCGCAAATGTGTTGTCTGAATGCTTAGCGGTAAGTTAAAGGATAAGAATGGTGGTAACTATCCTGATGAAACCCACAGAAGGTCCTACCACCACTAAACCTCTTCAGTTCCAATAATTCGTTTACTTATTTGCTCTCCCTAAAACCCAATCTTATTCAAATATATATATATATATATATATATATATATATATATATATATATATATAACCTATCCAACGACACCCCACGCTATAGGAAAATACATCCCCACATTTCAGGTACATAATTTTTTTTTTTTACTTTTTATTGTACCACTTTGTTAACGTAACTAATATGCACATGCATGCCAAATTGCAGCTTTCTAGTACTATTAGTCTTTGCACTAGGCTGCGGACGGACGGACGGACGGACATGGGGAAACTATAGGGGTTCCTAGTTTGACTACGGAACCCTAAAAACATGTAAAATCCGACGAGAAAGTCAAAAATTTGCAGCTGGGCGAAGCAAGGCGGCGGGCGGGTAGCAAGTATGCAATAAAAACTACAACATACATACATACATAACATCACGCCTTCATTCACAGAGTGGGGTAGGCAGAGCTACAGAAATACCAACAACTCTAAAAAGACTTGATAATTCTGTAACCACATTTTGCACAATCAGGCCAAGAAGTTAACTAGTGTATTAGTGACAGGTTGCAAGCCCATCGCCTAAAACTACAACATTAACCTTTATTTATTTATTTATTTAGTTTATTTGGGACATTAACAGCGATACATTGAAACACACAATTATCTTACAGTCAAGGCGATAAGGTTATGGAATGCTTTGCTTAAAGAGGTAAGGCATGCTAGTCTGTTGCCATTTTTCAAAGCAAGCTATAGGATTATTTTCTATCACTTCCGTAGTTTTCCTGTGATTTCCTTTAATTTAACTCCAATCAATTTTATATTTTTCTGATATCCTATAAATCGTGTGTGATCATTGTTTGGATTTTTATTTAGATACCTGTATAATTAAATGTATTTAGTATAGTTTAGTTTATGTATAAAAGGCAGCCCTGCAAACGTTGTTCTGCCATATCCTCCTGAGGCCCACGTCAAATTTTACTAGTTCAAAAAAAGAACCTTGTTTAAGTTAACTAAAGTCTGAAGTCACTTTGGCAAATGTCCTAAATTTAGGCCGTTGGGCCTTACGAGGATAAAGGTATACACAAAAATACTAAAATCACGATTAATAAATGGGGATAGAAAGAAAAAAGAAAGAAAGAAAACCATTTATTCAGTGCCTAAATATACAATAACAAAACTAAGTGCAAACAACTTGTATACTTAACTATTTCGTCGTTTCGTTGATAGGGGTAGTTTACCGTAGACAAAACAACCATAGAGCTTAGATCCATCACAAGGTATCTGCAATAGACACCCCTAATACGTGGGGGATGGAATTACCCGACCTAGTCGATGGTCGGTTGTTTTTGCTCCGCGAGAAACATGTGGTTTTGACAACCCCAGTTAAACCCTATACAGGGTGGAAAAAACGAACGCCACATCCCACATGAACGGCAACTTCCTTAAATATCGGAAATGGCGAATTCTACGCAAAGGAGACTGACTTTTATTTTGGGAACAATATATACTGCGTTTATGGATTTTTGAAAATTCGTCTGTTTTAATCGGGAATTGAAATCCTAAACACAACGTCCTAAGACACCCAAATAAAACACAGGATATCCGTCCTTCTGGAGCTTCACCATTAGCATTAACATGCTCATAGCCAGCACGACTCTATTGTTTCATGATACAAACAAACTTACGTACAGCCACACAAACCGTATCGCCACAGCATAGGACTCCGTTTGTTTCATATCAACTGCAGCTGTAACTTGGTATAACAGACACGGAACGTGAAACAGCTTTGATATGATTATGCATTCCTTTACTATTCGTTCGGTCTTTTGTTCTTTTCCCATTGTCGGAATTGTGTGAAAACATGCGTTGGTTAACCCTCTGCGACTGACGTGACGTCTATCAGTCACCGCAAAAAAAATATCGCTTCATAGCGTGAAATAGGTCTGTATCGCTCAGCAACCTCTCCTAAAGACTCGGGGCATTATAAACTAACCTATGTTAAAAACTCCAGATTTTTCACCTTGTTCAAGTTAATGTCTTTTTTTTTTATTTTGAAGCCCATATACACATGCTTATTATAAATTCCGCATGAAAATTAAATACTCATGTTATACACTTAATAAACAATACTTATCATTGACCCATTAGTATTTTTTCTGTTTTATCAAAAATGACGTCTGACAGACTCCACCTCAGTAGAATGTTTCTAAAAAGTCACCACAGTTGCAGAGGGTTAAGACTACTGACATTTGCGGATACGTTAATCAACCGAGCAAAATGTTGTCAGAGTCAAGACAACTAATTAAATTTTTAGGGTTTCGTACCCAAAGGATAAAAACAGGACCCTATTACTAAGACTCCGCTGCCTGTCTGTCTGTCTGTCACCAGGCTGTGTCTCATGTCCCGTGATAGCCAGACAGTTGAAATTTTCATAGATGATGTATTTTTTTTTTTTTATTTATGTTAAGGAGAAGGCACCCGAGCACTCAGGCCACCTGATGTTAAGTGGAATCTGAGACCCATAGAGATTTGAATTCTCAAGACTATAATCCTAAGACCTCAAATGCGTTGCCAACCCTGAGGACTAAGATGGAATGCCTCTATGCTAGTAATTTCACCGGTTGTCTTATCCTCACACCGGAACACAACAATGCGAAAACTGTTACTTGGCGGGTGGTTAATGGATAAGATGGTGGTAGCGATCCGGACGGACCCTGCACAGGGTCCTACCACCACTAAAATTACTAATTTTTTTGCCGTTATAACCACAAATACTAAAACAGAATTAAATAAATATTCGATTTACTCGATATTAATAACGGCAACAGGTAGACGCTTTAAATACCTATTTACAAAATATTTATTTGTATATACTCAATACACACACCGTGGTTTCAGACAGACAGCGGGACAGGTGAGACTAAAAAAAAGTTATAAATATAGTGTCTAATATTGTATATATAATGGTACGGAACCCTCCGTTTGCGAGTCCGACTCTCACTTGACCATTTTTTTGTTTGTTTGGCGATAATTTGTTGCATACATTTATGTTCCAGCCTAGGAGCATTAAATGGATTCTATCGAATTAGTATATTTTTCTACAACTCTTTTATGCCGAGAAATGTTATATCACCGTGAGAAAGTTCAATGGCTGGACTAAAATATGAGAAAAGCATTGTGGTTCTGTTTGTCAATTCTATTCAATTGTTTTTAGACATGGCAATCGGTCACTTTAGGATTCAACTATTGCTGCCAATTACTAATTTTTGCCATTGTGTTCATGTGGCGATAACTTTATTAACACAAAGATTTGAGACTTCCAGCCATCGAAAAGTTTTAGAACCTAAAAGAACCTATCTGGTGACACATCGCTCATCCTAGAAGAGAAGTAAAGACAAATACAGCTTTAAATTTTAAAAATGAGGATGGTTCGCCACCTACTTGTTCTATTTAACTAGTAATATTAGTGCTACAGCAGATTTTAATATCAAATCTATTTCTTATTTACATAGTATATCAATATTAGAACGTCTCAAGGACGTCGAGGACGGTCTTTGCTCTGAACGTAAATAATTAAATATCGGAATCTTCAGTGAGTTAATTCGTATTTACACGTAGCTATAAGTTGATGCAGTATAATTGTATCGTTGTTGAATGGGACTTTCTGGTTTTTTTGTTTGTTTATTCACAGCGGGCGCAAACAAAAGGTATCGCTTATTTTCATTACATACATACATAAAGTCACGCCTTCATTCCCAGAGTGGGATAGGCAGAGCTACCAGAATACCACCAACTTTAAATTTGTTGATAGTTCTGTAACCACATTTTGCATAATCAGGCTAAGATTTTTACCAGTGTATTAGTGACAGGTTGCAAGCCCATCGCCTAATAGTACTACAAGCCTTTATTCCCTTAGTCGCCTCTTACGACATCCACGGGAACATGTGTGTGGTGTTCTGACCTGGCAGCCACATGGGTCATTTTCATTTAACATGCTTTATTATACCAATATACAAGCATTTTTAGTTAGTTCGTTGTTTCCTTTTATTTCAAAGTCGATCACTTAGTATAAGCATGGACAGCTGAAAGCCATTCCAAAATTTAAAATCTTACTACTTACACGCTAGGGGCTAAAAATGAAGGTATCGATTCTACTCCTTAAATTATAGGTACTTCTTACAAGCTTTTTATTAACTTGCAACGCATACATGCATGTTCGGGTCAATTGAGCTGAAATGTAATACACCTATGTGACTTCAATGACAATACAGTCTGTTAACCCAATACGAGCAAATATTTTAACGACGGTTAAATATGCATCCTAATTAACATAAAAACGTGTGTATCGTTAACATGAGTTTTTTTTTCATACTAATTAACTCGCCATGTAATGTTTTAGAAATAGCCCACTTAACCTGCAATCAACTGGGTCATACACAGATTTAGGTTAGCGTTTTTCCTGTGGACACGCTGGAATTTAACGTTTTTAAGGCCTAATTTTCTGGCTAAGCTCATTCCCGCATAAAATTCAATTTAAACTTTATTTCAAATATAAAGTTCATTTTTATTTGTTTCAAAATTTAAAATGTCATTTAAGTGCAAACGTAATTTAACTTTATTTCTTTACTCACTAAAATCTACCGGATTGTAGTATAGTGCTGCCCTGCTAAGCCAAAAAGCAGTATGTCAAATAAGTCTCCTGTAGCAATCAAAACCTTATTACTAACAAGAGAAGATTGAATCTACTTTGGCAATTGAATCTGACATACTGTGTTTTAGCTTAGGAGGGCAGAGTGGGCCTCAAGAGGATATAAAAACATAACTTATATGCACACAAGCTTTTAGCTATTGACCACAGGAAAGACAACTTTTGTTTTCAAGAGTGTGTATGACCCACAAATATATATCTCCAATTTCTATTCCTTTACCTTTTGGTTTTTTCGGTTAAAATGTATGATTATGATTGTTGTGTTAGAGTGTGTTTTTGTCTAATAAATGTTGTGAGTTTAAGCTTGATTACACGGTAGGTACAATAATAATATCATGGGACAATGTCAGACAAATTGACCTAGTCCCAAACTAAGCTCTAGACTTGTACTATGGGTACTAGGCAACGATAAACATACTTATATAGAGAAATAAATACTTAAATACATAGAAAACCATCCAAGATTCAGGGACAAATATTCGCGCTCATCACACAAATATCTACCCTTATTGGGATTTGAACCCAGGAGCTTCGAAGGCAGGGTCACAACCAATGAGGCTAGCGTGTCGTCAAGCCGTTTCTTACCGGTCAGTAGCCTTACCGACTAGCTGTTGCCCGCGACTCCGTCCACCGAGAAAAATAAATCAGCCTACGACACATACAAATAACTTAGCTTTCTATTGGTAAAATAATTTTCAAAATGGGTTCTGTAGATCGGAAGATTACCACCTACCAACTCACAAACTTTACCTCTTTATAAATATAAGTAATGATGTAAAAATTATGCATGTCCTGCATTGAAAATACTATTTTAGTATAAAACTTAAAAAATAACAAACTTACCTAGTTTTCTAAGTTGTAGAATGAAGTGGGACCTATACGTACATTTAAATCCCAGAGCTCAAAGGCACCTTGTATATGAAAGGCAGAGAGCGTCGGTGACCTAGTGGCTTAGGGTGACCGAGTTCGAACCCGCGCGGTCACCGTGTACCAATGAGTTTTTCTATTAAGTACATTACCCGATGCTCTTACGGTGAAGGAAAAACATCGTGAGGAGACCTGCATATTCGAACAACTGAGTGTGATTGCACAAACAATCCTAATGAGGCGAATCGAGGGCCCATCTATAGATAAGATAAGATAATATAAGACAAAGACGGAGGGACACCGAGGCATATTAAAAGAATCCCGTTGGGCTCCCTTCGGACACAGAACCCTAAAAAGTAGAGTCAAACTAAAAAAACTTAGTAACAAAATACATACATACGTAACATCATGCCCTCATTCCCAGGTTAGGGTAGGCAGAGCTTCAGAAATACCAACAACTGTAAAAAGACTTGTTGACTCTGTAACCACATTTTGCACAAGTAGGTTGAGATGTTTACTAGTGTATAAGTGGCAGGTTGCAAGCTCATCGCCTTACAGTCATCAAGCCCTTATTTCCTTAGTCGCCTCTTACGACTGCACAGGGAAGACATGAAGTGGCACTATTCTAACCCGGCAACCAAGAGCTTCAAGATTGAAGAAATGTGCCACATTTATAATTTAAGATACGGTTACTTTTGTGGGGGACTCCAATTGTGCAAAAATATACAAACAATGTAGCCCGTGAAACACTGTTTCTTTCCTGTCTCTCTTTCCAGCTCGTTATAGCCTTATAGTGCCGGCACAGATATCTACTCTGAGGGTTACCAAGACATGCCTAAGCAATTCGGTTTAGGATGGCTGTCATTTACACTCAGTACAGCTACAGCAGTCTCTTTTTCTGCGCTGCGTGGAACTGCGTCGCTTGCGTCTCAACTTACGCTTAAGCTCACCTTGTACGTATTCATATGTATTCTGGCAAATACGTACATACCTAACATCACGCCTTCATTCCCAGAGTGGGGTAGGCAGAGCTACAGAAATACCAACAACTCTAAAAAGACTTATTTATAATTCTATAACCACATTTTGCACAATCAGGCCAAGAAGTTTACTAGTGTATTAGTGACAGGTTGCAAGCCCATCGCCTTACAGGGGGGTTTTCATGACACGCCTAAGCAATTGAGATTAGAATGAGTGTAAGAGACAGAGCTATAGTAGTTCCACGGCTCTGTTTCTTTCTTTCACCGTAAACTGAATTGCTTAGACATGTCATGTTAACCCTCCAGTACTACAACTACCATAAGCTTTATTCCCTTAGTAACGACATCCGCAGGCAGACATGAAGCGCCACTATTATAACCCGGCAACCATACCGGGGAAAACCAAATAAATATAAAATAGTATTTTCCTTCATTTCAATACACTTCATATATATTTTTTTTTATTATACTACGAGTACATTAAAATAATAAGTAAAAAGGATTTAAAAAAAACTAAGATTACTCAAATTAACCGCACAATCCTCAAAAGAACCTTCCAATTCAGATTCAAAACCATAACTTACTCGCTACGATCGCTTAATCCAACCCACCCAATCACCCATCTCGCTCTTTCACAGGAAAATTGAAGGAGACAAATTGTTATAAAGGGTAGCTCGAATCGTCCGACCATCTTATCCTAAATCGCAACCTGCGAATGTTCTCAGCCAATTGAGCCAGTCATTGTCCAGAAGTTGGTAGATTAAAATCTGTTATCCCCTACCTTATTTTGTGAGGGTCTTCTGAAGGTTAGCTGGTAATGAAGTTAACTACATGTGCCGGGTTTGCGAGATTTCGAAGTTAAGTTTATTATGGAATGAATTGTATGTACTTTTAAAACTAGAGACGCAAAAAATTATTGTTTTTTTTTCTCGTATGTCTGTGGTTGTCCTTAGCACAGTTCACAAACGATAAGACCGATTTGGACGCGGTTTCTATCAAAAGAAAGCTAGTTAAATCAGGATGGTTGTTACTTAGGTTTTTACCGACTGTAAACAAGGAGGTTCTCAATTCGATTGTATGTTGTTGTTGTTGTTGTTTTTTATTCTCTGCTTGTTACTCGATTACTCCGTCGTTTGAAGACTGATTTTGAAAAAGGTTTTTTTTACTTTTTTTTTATGATGAGGAGAAGGCATACGAATACTCAGTCTGATGTTAAGTGGAATCTGAGACCCATAGACATTTGAATTCATAAGACTATAATCCGAAGACCTCAAATGCTTTGCCAACCCTGAGATATAAAATGGAATGCCTCTATGCTAGTAATTTCACCGGTAGTCCCATTGTGTTAGTAGTGGTGGTAGGACCCAGTGCAGGGTCCGTCCAGATCGCTACCACCATCTTATCCATTAACCACCCGCCAAGCAACAGTGTTCGCATTGTTGTGTTCCAGTGTGGGGATAAGACAACCGGTGAAATTACTAGCTGTTTACTGTTTAACCGTAAAATAGCGATGTCTTTCAGACAACCTTGGATTTTTTTTACATTTATAATTTTTCTAGATTTTGCACGTGACTCCATCAGCGTAAAATTGCTATTCCCCCGGGAACCGTCAATTTTTCAATATAAAAAGTGACCTATGTGCTATTTTGGACTATAAACTATCCCTGAGCCAAATTCCATTCAGATCCGCTCCTCCATTCTAGCGTGAACATCCAAACTTTCGCATTTAATATTAGGAAGTATTATGAGTAGTAACCCATAAAGTACTGACTACTACTTAACTACTTATAAATTTTGACGCCACCTTGTAATATCAACATATTGACTCACAAACAAACATTGCAAAATTCAATAACTGCTTGTAATCAAGCAAACCACGGTGCCGAGTACGTTAACAAACCAATTACGTACGTTGTACAGGAATATAGAAACTAGAACCTTCCAGAGTGCTCCACATAAAACGAATCGCTGGAAATTATTCATCGCCGTACATAAATGAATGTATCCCATACCATTTCTCACACGCACATCTGCTCCTCGACAATTACATGAGGTTTAAAAATAACTCCAGTGGCGGTATTAACTAAAACAAGGGCGGTGAATAATAAATACAAAATAAATATCAAGGGACAATCTCACACAAATTGGCCTAGTCCCAAACTAAGCTCTAGGCTTGTACTATGGGTACTAGACAACGATAAACATACTTATATAAAGAAATAGAAATAGAAGAAATACATACTTAAATACATAGAAAACATCCAAGACTCAGGAACATATATTCGCGCTCATCACGCAAATATCTGCCGTTACCGGGATTTGAACCCAGGAGCGCTGCCTTCGGAGGCAGGATCACTCCCAACTAGGCCACCGTGTCGTGAATTTACTTGAACAAATTGGAAACTTGAAATCTTATATTTTCACTTTAGATCCGGTGACCCTCTAGAAAATGTACCTACTATAGCTTTAAAAAAACTGGGCAAGAGCATGTCGGACCATGTAGGGTTCCAAAGCCTAAGTTAAAAATAACAAGTAATAACTAATTTTCTATTTAAAGTCAATTGGTGCCGTCTTAGAAGATTGTAGCAGGTATAAACACTTTAATCACCTGTATCTCAAGAACCAATGATATCTACTTAGTCGTGATAGTTTTGCTTTTAAAATCGTTATATGCGTTTTCAGTTAAGATGTTTTTAAGTTTTATAGTATTTGTAGTGTTGGCTGTAGGGGACACTTGACTCTAACAAAAATAAGAGCTTTAAAGCTTATAAATGGATACCTAAACCGAAAAATTGATATCACAAACCCGTAATATTTTTGAAAGACTATCCAACGACACCCTACACTTTGGGTTAGACATGAAGAAAAAAATACATCCCCACGTTACGTGTAAGGGAGGTCCATTAAAAGATAAACTAGATTTTATTTTACCTCTTTGTTAGCGTGACTAGTATGTATAGTCATGCCAAATTACAGCTTTCTAGTATGAGCTAGGCTACGGACGGACGGACGCACGGACTAAGGGACATGGAGAAACTATAAGGTTTCCTAGTTTGACTATGGAACCCTAAAAAGAACTAGTAGGACCTTCCTTTAATATATCGCTAAATAAGCCATTAAAGATAAACACAGCTTTCAGGAATCCTCCTAATAATATAAATGTGAAAGTTTGTGTGTTAGTTTGTCACTCGTTCACGCTGCAACGGCTGGACGGATTTGGTTGAAATTTGGAATGGAAAATAGCTTAAATACACGGATTAACACAAAAGCTACGTCTCATTCCAGAAAATTTAAATTTTTCCAATGGAATAACAATAATCGAAATGTTTTCGAAGTTGCGGACAGAAGTGAGTAGTAAATATGACTTCGGACCGTTTAAATCTTCATAACTTTAGTCCTGGCGGAATACCTATTAGCATTGCGAAGATACTCGAGAACTGTTACTAACTAAATCAGGCCTTTCGCCACCGCTTTCGTATTCATATCTTTGTTGGGTTGAATTAGCTTGGTCTTTCGATCTTTATATTCTTTCTTCGCTAACTATACGAAACAACCACGATGTATCTCGTGTTCTGGTGATAGTCTTCAGAAGTAGGTACAGTACCAACTGTACCTACTTCGAAGTAACGTTAACACAATGGTCCTAAAAGTCTCATTACAGTGTACAATGGGTTTTTTGGGTTCCATATTAGTCACGCCAACAAAGTGGTACAATAAAATGAAAAAAAATACATTTTAGGTTATCTTCCCTACACATAACGTGGGTAAAATATTACGGGTTTGTGAAAACAGTTTTTCGATTAAGTAATCCATTTACGAAATATTAAGCTCAAAGCGCTAATTTTTGTTAGGCTCTAGTGCCCAAATCTGAAATAAAACTTAAATGAAAGAGCATAATTATAACGAATTTTAAAGGATCACGACTAAGTAGACAATCATTGGTTCTTGAGATAAAGGCGATCAAAATGTTTATACCTACTAAAATCATCTATGACGGCACCAATTGACTTTAAATAGAAAATTAGTTATTACTTGTTGATTTTTGTGTTTGTAGTAATTAACGGCTTCGGAAACCTATACTGAGCATGGTCCGACATGCTCTTGCCCGGCTTTTTTTTATACGGACGGACAGATAGACGGACAAATAGATGGACAAGCAGGCAGACGGACAAACAGATGGACAAGCAGGCAGACGGACACACAGAGACAATGACAGAGGGACGGTAGAGCGGCAGACATTAAAAATATAAATAAGGGTTCCATTTTGGTCCTTGAAGTTATTAATGTCAAAGGCAATATTGTTATACCTAGCGGAAAAAAGGCCAATGACATAGCTAAGCAATTCAGTTAACGATGAGAAAAAGAGACAGAGCTATATAACTGGTATAGCTCTGTCCTTTACGCTCATTCTAAACTACATTGCTTAGGCATCCCGTGGTAAATCCTCTGTTCATCGACAAGATTGTTCAACGTAAATCAGTTTTTCCAAACTATAAAGTTCTGGTTTTAATAAACTTAAATATTATAAGGATCAGGCTCCAAATTTATCGTAACCTCATTTAAAATTGAGTTATTTCATATTTTCCCAAATAAATCAAATTTATTGATAGCTAAATGAAACTTAAAAATAGCAAGGCCAAAGTGCTTCAAAAGTTTTTGACTACATTATGGGGTTAATTTGAATAAATTTCAAACCAAAAACATAATTTTAAACTTCTTTAACGACATTATAAGAAATAATTTAGAGATGTCAAGTTAAACTAGATGTGACACCCTGAAACAAAATAAAACCCGATATGACACTGATGTTGTTTTGTTGATTAAATATGACTTCATATTGCCATCGAATTGTTATAATATAATAATGGGTGAGGACCAAAAAGTTGGACCATAGTTAAGCATAGTTAACCATACAAACAACGAAAGCGAAAAAAGTTCCGTTGTGTGATGATAAGTATCCTTACAATTGTATGGCTAATTTTCATAGAAAATTTAATTGCGTGCCTACCCAACTTTTAGGTCCTTACCCTAATATGTAATATAATACTACATCATAAAGAAAAATAACTGTTAATAAACTTACACACTGATTATATAAATCGAAGGATCTCGGAAGAAAAATTTGCAAATGGATTTTCAGTCATGTTTAAGTATTTAAGCTGTTTAAATCAAAGTGATCTAGTTTTACAGCCAGAAATTGGTATGTTCTCTTCTCTGTTTACGGGTCTAAAATTTACATAGCTCAATACATATACAACTCTTAATTTCATTCCTACCCCTAACAACCACCAACCTGATCAGATATGTCATGTTGATGTCTATTGGTTCTTCAAGTAAGACTATCCCCACCACAATGCGTTCCAGAAAGGACGCAGTAAACTACAAACCCTTCCTGCAATTTATACCCTTGTGTAGCTCCTCCAAAAGGGTTGTGATAATTAAAATTCAGGCGGGGTCGGACGCTGTTCGCGGCATATAAATCGGAGACAAGACAACTCGACGGATCGCTGAATCGATACCGGGATTACGTGCGTAAGCAATTTCCCTCGCGTTTAGTCGGATAACCGTATTTTCTAAATTAAATTCTCGAAAGATTTTTTTTGCATTTTGTTTTCTGTAATATAAAGCTATAGAAAAAAGAAAAGTAATGAAAATGCACTTATTCAATACACATATAAACCACACAGAAAATGTAAAAAGAGAAAACAGCAATAAAAAGAATAGTGAGTGTGTCTTCGCGGCAGAGAATCGGACACTGGCCCAGCATAATGCTGAGGTGTTCAACACCTACAGCGCTGATTTTTAGCCAGCTCCATTTGTGACAAATGGATAGCACAGATATGTGGAAATATGGGTTGCATTTTAGATTAGATGTTAAGTCTGGCAAAAAATTACAAAAATGGCCTTGAACCTTCAATAATAGGCTCTGAAGAGCATTGGGTAAGTGAGTTCAGATGATGTATTTTTCTTATAACTGCAACGAATGTATTTTTTGGTAATAATTATGAGGAGCGCTAAATAGCCAAAAATATTCAAAATTATAAGGCGTTTAAAAATATCAGAGCTGAGCTATTAGAAAGGAAAAAAAAGATGCATCTGTACATTTTAACCAACCACTTAACATACAATTAGACTGTTATCAGCTCCCATAATGAATAAACTAACAGTCGACTAACATTTAACATCATTTGCTCTTATTTTTCTCGTATTGATGGTTTAGATAATTCGCGTCCAGAAAGCAGTGGTGCTGATCGCCCTACTATCTGCATCTCGAAGGTCTTCTTCAGTGCACGAATGGAGAGGACGGGCGGCGCAATAGGTGAGCCGTTATCTGGGGCGCTGTTCCACAATTGCACTTAAATAAATAAAGAAATATCAGGGGATAATCTCACACACATATTGCCCTAGTCTCAAACTAAACTCTAAGCTTGTAATGGGTACTAGATAACCTTAAACATACTTATATAGAGAAATACTTACTCGAATACATAGAAAACATCTAAGACTCAGGAACAATTCGCGCTCATCACACTAATATCTGCCCTTACCGGGATTTGAGCCCAGAACCGCTAGCTTCGAAGGCAGGGTCACTCCCTACTAGGCCAACGTGTCGTCAACTTGACGCTGGGCCTATCAGAAAAACCCCATCGCATTAGGTTTTCCTTGCATCGGCCGCCTTACGTACGGAGTCTGTTCAACGCTTTTGTTTTTCTCTTTTTGTCTATAGTATCCTGGAATTTCTCGACAATGATGGTCCTGTCAGAAGCACTAATAGATTCACTTCGCATTACCGGCGTGTAAACGCTCTCTTGTGGGCAATTTATTGAATAAATATTTTGAATTTGAAATTTGTAAGGTGAAATTGGTATGTAAGTTTCTAAGAGGGTTTAAGGGTTAATTTATACATTGTACATCAACGTTTGTAAAAGTTTTCATATGACTTCGAAAAGTTACTGATACTTTTTTGTTATTTAGGCTCCTATTCATAATGTTGCTAGAATATATTCATGAACTTCCACTACCTACAATAACAGGGATGTTGGAAAGTATAAGGTAGACGTGGTCAAACCTTTATTTTTTATAGGTACGTATTTATTTAGCTATAAGGTAGACGTGGACTAACTATTTGGTTTACAGTGCTTTGTGATGGACCGACTATTTGGTTGTATTTAAGGTGGAAACTTCATTGAAATTAAACGTATTTTAAAGAAAAACAACGTTTTTAAAGTAATTTTATTGTCACATAAGATTTTATAGGGATCGATGCGTGATAAGTACAATTATAATCCTATATACTCTAATCTAAGCTCACCTTTTATAAACGTCAATAATAATAATAATAATAATAATAATAATAATAATAATAATAATATCACGGGACAATGTCACACAAATTGACCTAGTCCCAAACTAAGCTCTAGGCTTGTGCTATGGGTACTAGACAACGATAAACTCACTTATATAGAGAAATATATACTTAAATACATAGAAAACATCCAAGACTCAGGAACAAATACTCGTGCTCATCACACATATATCTGCCCTTACCGGGATTTGAACCCAGGACCCCTAGCTTCGAAGGCAGGGTCACTCCCAACTAGGCTAGCGTGTCGTGTGTGTGTGTAATAAAGGAACTAAATGTTGGTATTTTTAGACTTCTTTCTTCCTACGTTAGTTTTGGCTTGCGTCGTCGTTCTTAATGCCTTCTTGTTATGTTTTCTATGGTGTTCCTCCTCTATAATTGTATTTCCTGGTTCATTTGGGTTCCTTCCGAAATATTTTTCATACAGATCCCGGAAACTGTTCATGACTGCATCCGGGTCGATTTTCGGTTCGGTATCGTGGTGGGAGTATCTGTGGCCACAATAGCAAACGTGGTCTTTCCCACAAAAAGCTGGTTTTGCGAATTTCATACACTTTCTGATACATTTTCTAGCGACTTCCAGATTTGGGCAGAAATGGGCTATGTGATGTCTCAATAATACACTTTTGGAAACTGTTGCGACATAGTCATCTGTAACATAAAAAAGATTTAATAAATGATGATTATTTATGTTTCGGAACAAAAGGAGGACATAGGAAAGTTTAATAATACACCGTAAGTATAGAAAAAGACGGAAGGTATATATATTGCTTATTATTATTATTATGAGCCCAGAATGTCCCACTGCTTGGCAAAGGCCTCTCTCCCCCTCTTCCATTTTACCCGATCTTGAGCGGTTTCCCCTCCATTTCTTGTCCCATGATCCCAATCATCACTCCATCTCTTTCTGGGGCGGCCACGCGTTCTCTTAGCATTTTCCGGGAGCCAGTCTATGGCTCTCCTGGCCCAACAATTAGACTGCATTCGAGCAACGTGGCCGGCCCAGTCCCACTTTAGTTGGGCAGCCTTCTATATTGCTTGCAGAAAAAAAAAACTTTAATTGATAAGATTGTGATAGCGATCCGGACAGACCGCGCACTAAGTCCTACCGCCCATTTAAAGTTGACAATACAGTTGGTGAAAATAGGTTTGATATAACTATCTATAAATCGGTTTTTCGATCTTTTTTTAGCAAAGGGTGACAAGAGCCTTATCGCTTAAGTACTCATTTTCAGGGTTCCGTAGTCATACTAGGAACCCTTATAGTTTCGCCATGTCCGTCCATCCGCAGCCTAGCACAGAGACTCTTAGTACTAGAAAGATGTAATTTGGCTTGAATACGCACATTAGTCTCGCCAACAAAGTGGTACAATAAAAGGTAAAAAAGGGTATTAGGGTATTTCCCCTACACGTAACGTGTCGTTGTCGTTGGATAGGTCTTTGAAACCGTGAAAACAGTTATTCGATTAAGTAAACTGTTAATGAAATATTAAGCTTTAAAGCGCAAATTTTTGCTAGACTCAAGTGTCCTCCCCCCCTACAGCAAAAACTAGAAATGCTAAAAATAAAAATAAAAACTTGAATAAAAGCGCATATAACGAATTTAAAAGGAAAACAATCACGACTAAGTAGACATCATTGGTTTTTGAGGTACAGGCAATTAAATTGTACGTAAGACGGCACCAAATGAGTTTAAATATTTTAGTTATTACTTTTTGATTTTTATGTTTGTAGTAAGTACTTAACGGTAACGGAACCTTACACTGAGCATGGTCCGACATGGTCTTGCCCGGTTTTTACATTTAGACATTTAACTTGGCAGCATTGCCAAGTTAAATGACCATGTAAGAGCCAGAATTTTGGTCAGGAGTTGCGTTAACCAGGTGCTTAGAAAGATGCTTAAAATACGGTGTGGTCCTGGTCCCCACGGTCCTAAAGTTTCGACCTTAAAAGGCTCAAATACGTAACTTCGATAAAGTTGACTATATTTGCGCCTTTGAGGGTCTGCGCTGAATCCACTGCGAAACCAGCCCTAATTAGCCATGAGAAAGGTGTGACGGCGCAAGGGTTTCCACGCGAGTGGTATCCCAAACCAACGGCCGGTACAAGACAAGACAACAACAACAACAACAAACAACAAGACTCCATCAGGTATTTTACCATCATCGCGCATGATTCCAAAATAGCATAATTGAAGCTGGTTAAAGCCCGATAGATGACATCATTAAAGTTAAAGTGACGGGAAACTTTACCAGCCATCCCGTAAGCATAACTTGGTGACCAAACCAATTTATGTATTTAGGCTCCGTTTCCACTTGAGCTATGCGAGGCAGCGGAGGGGTGTGCGATGAAAAAATCCCCCAATAGGAGAGCTGCACTGAACGAAGCTAGGCATTCTATTGGTTTTTTCATCGCAAACTACTCCGCTACCTATCACAGCAAAGGCAACCTTAATACTTTATTAGTTTAAGTCAAGTCAATACTTTACTAGTTCGACGACACGGTGGCCTAGTTGGGAGTGACCCTGCCTCCGAAGCCAGCGGTCCCGGGTTCAAATCCCGGTAAGGGCAGATATTTGTGTGATGAGCACGAGTATTTGTTTCTGAGTCTTGGATGTTTTCTATATATTTAAGTATTTATTTCTCTATATAAGTATGTTTATCGTTGTCTAGTACCCATAGTACAAGCCTAGAGCTTAGTTTGGGACTAGGTCAATTTGTGTGTCATTGTCCTGTGATATTATTATTATTATTAAGTCTGAAATTGTCAATTATTATAGAGAGGACGTATTCCTACCATTTTAACATTGGTTATTATTAGTTTTTACTATAGTTCATAGCTTTAACATTATTTTTTAAATTTTCCTAATCAGATACTCTTTGACCTTCAGAAGGTGGATTCGGTGACCCCGAAGAGCACTCAGATGGAGTACTTGTGTTGAGACAAAAAAAAATACAGCAGCCACTCCAATAGTTGTCGAACTTGCAACTTGGCGATCACGAGCCGTCACCATAACTCACTGGCTATAGATATTTTGGTTTTTACTGTAAATATGAATTCATAAAATACTTTACCCGCAGACATTACTTCGATCTCCTTAATTCCATCTACCAGTAAAATACCTGTTGAAATAAAGAGTTAAAATGAGGTTAAAAAGTTTATTTTATTTTATATTTTTAGTGATTATAATATGCTGTTATGTCGTTCCACTTTTCAATTAAAAACATAGGATATTTCACGCTCGCCGCAAGCAAAGCATAATATATTTAAACCATTTAAATGTGCTTCTTTATAGTTGCTCAACTATCATAATCGAGATAATTACGTTATCGCCACGCTTGAAATAACCATCGAATTGTTTCACGCGTCCACCATTACTGTCAAGTAAATAAGAGTTAATATAACGATGACAAATCGATAATATGTCAAAAGCAATATGGTTTTTTCAAGTAGAATAGCACCCCTGGGCCTCTATTCTACTGCGCAATAACGATATCGCGTTCGACGTGTTTTAGAATCGTTTAAGTCACAGTCGCCATTATTGTAAATGACATAAGAGTTATCAAAACGTTGACAATACGGAAACAGGTCAGACACGATATCGTTATTAAGGTGCAGAATCCGAGCCCTGTTCTCAATGTATATACCTAAATAGAATTTGTGAGGGTTTTTTTTTCTAGTAGTTCCATTATTTATAAGGTTTAACCTAATGGAACTGATGGGAAATCTTTTATTTAATTTGAGCGACTTATAAAATTTGGCTGGCTGTTTGTTTCGCTTTCACGGCTGAACCGATCTAGATGGAATTTGGTATGGAGATAGCTTAAACTCCGACGAACGACATAAGGTATCCTACTTTTAACCGCGAGTATCGATAACCCACTTCCACGTGGACGGAGTGGCAACAGCTTGTTAATACATATAAAATCTGCCAAATTCTGAAACAATTAGTGGACTAGGCTAACCGAGTCTAGTTTCATAGCTTTTTGTAAGTACCATAGTGGCTGAGGAATCAAATTGGTTGAATCTAAAAATAAATGACAATAGCAACTAATATTTTTGGGTTAATATAATAGGCGCCGCGCCGAGGTGATCCACAGCGCGACACCGTGCCGTGGTGCGACGTGGCATGGCACCGTGCATCTGTACGAACACGGTAACGTGCTGATCTTAGATTTTACAATGCCCCTAGAAACAATAAATTGTGATCGCACTTGGAAAATATTTTTTGTACTCGTCGATTAAAATCAGTGCATTAAGATTTCATTGAGAATACTGCAACGTCACTCTTTTCATCGTTGAATAGTCTATGTTACTTCCGAAACAACCGAAATAACTATTTCGATACGCTCTAGACAATCGAAAAAAAATTGAAAATAGAACTTCGTATTTAAATAATATGTGCCCTTGTTTAAAGAGACTCGATGTGGCACAAAATTGCCAATGTATGGCGTTTTAGAACGTAGCAGCATCGCGTCATCTGTCAAATATCTACTTAAACTTGCTGCTGTATTCATGGCAAAAAAAAAACTACGCTTTGTGATTGGCTTGTATTTTTAGCTTGGCACAGTACTGCAACATTACGGACGCCGCCGGTGGTAAAAGAAGTCGAATAGTAGAACTAGACAATATAGTACTTACGATATTTCGTTTTCTTATATAGGTACTCGTTTTAATGATTATTAATTTTAATGAACTCGTACAAAAAGTATTGTTCATAGTGTCATAATCAAACTTTTTTACTCAGCAAGCTTCGTGGCCTAAACACGGTACTCGACTGAAAAGCTCTCTATTATAACACATACTATCACGCCTTCATTCCCAGAGTGGGGTAGGTAGAGCTACAGAAATACACAACAACTACAAAAAAAAGTGGTTGGTAATTCTGTAACCACTTTTTGCACAAACTGGCTAAGATGTTTACCACTCTATTATAACACGATTGTGAAAAATACTATTTCACATCTTTCCTTTTTTACAACCTAAGCAAGACGACCAATGATTTACTTAGGATAAGTATCCATGTCAATATCAGCAGATAAAACATAATAACTTACTAATAAATATCTATCTTTCTTATTTATTTCAAGAGCTTTATAAAGACGTTCATCTTATGAATTTTCTAATTTATTATAAACTAGCGACCCGCCCTTGCTTCGCTTCGGATTAAAGTATAATACATATAAACCTTCCTCTTCAATCACTCTATCTATTAAAAAAAACCGCATCAAAATCCGTTGCGTAGTTTTAAAGATTTGAGCATACATAGGGATGTAGTGAAGTAAGAATAAATAAAAATTTACAATATAAAAATAAAGTCCTCCACGCACCTACTTGCTGCATCGTATCGAGGACGCTTGCAGCATTGCAAAGCGACTCTAAATCTTTGAACAAAAAAGGTACCTGCCCGTTGGTCGCCAGGGAAGTCGATTAAATTGTCTACTTCTTTTACGAACTTCTTTGTGTCAGATCCCCACAGCGCTTGTTCTGCAAGTGAAGCAAATATATAATTTATCTTTGAAAAATCGCTTTGCGGCATTTGAGGGTTTGAGAATGGACTGCAGCAGTCCATGACTTGCTCGGCGAGCAAAGCCTTGGACGTGGGACGAGACGGAGCTGACGTATCAAGGCAATTGAGTGAAAGAGTTTTTCTAGATGCAAGTTTTAAATATTATCAATTGGAATTGTCAGAAATGAGGAAATTTCAAAAGGGATATACAGCAAAGAATGTAAAGAAAGGGAAAGAAAACACAATGGTAAAAAAATCGAAAGGCTCACAAGAGGAAGATTTTTGTGAATGTGAATTTGAATCTACCAATGAGGAAATAAAGTTCAATTACCTTTGCTTTTAAATGCCATTATTTATTATTAAACGAATGAAAATTAAAACTCGTTTAAATGAAGTTGAAACTAACTTGTGTTGATAACGTCCTATGGAGGATCGGGTTTCACGAGGTTGAACATCAGATGAATTAGAAGCCCCCAAGTAGAAGCGATTTAGTCAGAAAAGTTATATAAGGCGAAAGTGTATTAACGTTGTAAATAACCAACACGTGCGCCAGCGGAGAGTTTACCTGAGACGAAGATCTCATAGCACTTATTGACATTTAAGGAAAGACATATCTTAGAAGAAGGGCCAATTGCTTTTCCCTTAAGTGCCGTCATCTAAATACCAGATGTTCAGTCAAAAATAAGATGGGGGTTAAATGAAGGCTAAAAATAAGTTTGACTGCGCTTTTCACATTTACGTCAGAAATCATGGTTTCCACCTTTCCAAACACACCGTTTAAGAAGGCGATATGGCTGAAATATGCGACATACTTAGGACGGGTGCTGTTTGCGGGGTCCAGTCTGTTCACGCTTGCAAAGACATGTTCCAGTAGTGTTTTAATAATTGTTCTTGACGAAGAAACCTCATCGTTACCGCTACCGGTAGTTAGAGTCGCAGAGAGCCTCCTCACAATAAGTACCGTGTTGCTTGCTCCAGCGATCTAGCGACACTCTTAAGTTCTTGTTTGACACTCTTCGCTATAAGACCATTCGCCAAAACGATTATCGGGACAGTGTTCGTCGAGTCAACGTTCCAACGGTCACTTCGTGAGCCAAGTCAAGTTACTTACTGAGCTTGCAGCCCTCACAAGGTTCTCGTCATTTATAATGTTACTTACTTTTAAGTAAATTGTATCTTATGATTGAAGACAAAATCACCTTCTGCTACAGTTTTTTGCGGCGTTTCTTTGCAATGAATTTTATCAAAATGTAAATGAGCCAATTTGCTGAATAAGTGAATATTTATTTTCATTCATTTCATTTCTTGACACAGGCAACTCAGCCTAAATTTGTTTATTAATTACTTACATCGCTTCTTGACTCAAAACTACATCTACATTTAAAGTATTCTTACCTATTGGATTAGCAGTTTTAGTATCACAGATACATTGTCCTTGGAAACAGATACTCAGAGCGCCTTGGCAATCAATTTGGCATATATTTTCTCCTTTACGACCGAGACAAGACGACCGAAGATAACCTAAGTAGTAGTCCATGTCAATATCAGCAGCTAAAAACATATGAATTGATTAATTAATGTATTTTATCTTTTGGACTAGACCATTCTTATCCCTCTAAACTAAATTGGTTGAAATTCTGATCTTCATGAATGTTCTCTATTGAATTCATGACGAATGCTAGACAGACGGCAACCACCAAAACTTAACAATGCGCTGCAATGGATGCAATGGCTTGGGTTTAGGTTAGCGGGTAGAATATACCTTGCAACAAAGTCCTACCAACACTAGATTCTTGGCAAAAAATAATAATTGGTTGAATGCTATATTTAGAAACAAGTTTTAGTGATCGTAGGACCTTGCGAGGTCAGGCCATATCTCTACCACCATCTTATCCTTTAACCTACCGCCAAACAGCAGTGGTGCGTGGGGATAAGACAACCTATAAAATACTAGCAAATTGGCATTTCATCTTAGTCCTCAGTGTTAGCAACGCATTTGCAGTCTTAGGTTTGCAGTCTTGGGACTGTAATCTTGTGAACGCAATATCCAGGTCTCAGATAGCACCTGCCAGGGCACGGACCCGGTTTAAAAAATAGGGTCAGGTGTGGTAAATATAACATAAGGGTAAAAATTAGAGTACCGTAAAACTACACACCTCTAGTCCTAGCCTGCAACTATAGTCCAATTTTCATCCTTACATTATCCTTAAAATATGATAGCTATATGGCTAGACTTTAAAGAAAATTATTTAGGCCCGACATTATAATTATATACCCAGCAATATGAGTTAGTAAGCTATCATAATTAAAGGAAAATGTAAGAACAAAAATTGGACTATTGATGAAAGCTAGGACTATAGTTGTCTAGTTTTACGGTATTTTTTTTGCACTCGAAAACTTATTCTACCTACTTCATTCCTTTTCCTCTTAAAAAGAAGCATTGTGACTTACTTTTTTACCCTTGTCTTATATTTTCCCCACCTGACCCCACCGGTTTACACCGGTTCTGCTCCGAACTTTTTTAGGGAAACTTTTTTAAAAACTGTATTTTAGCCTTAATCAACCGGTTTAATCCACGTGTGGCTAGTCGAGAAACCAAAAGTTTTGTAAGTAATATGAATACTAAGCGACGCTTGTTTATCATGCGTGACGTGCATCTGGATTAACTGGTTTTTTTAGCTCAAGGTTCAATTAAAAAGGTAAAAAAACCGGTTAGGCTTTGCGTCAAGTAAATAATAACGGTTCAAACCGGTATTCGAGCACTGACCACTGTCACTAGCCACTTTCTCACACTTTGGCTTCATTGTCGCTTCACCGCGTCACTATGGAAAATCTGTACATAAGCCTCCCCAAGGTTGGCCTCAAGGAACGGTCCTGCGCCGCAACAAGTTGGACCAACGACGTGGCAAAGGCCGCGGGAAAGAATTGGAAGCAAGAGGCACATTGGCTTCTCTAACACATTATTCTTAAAATACTAAAAAATCTTTTGCTCGTGACTTTCGCTTGAAAGTCGTTTATTCCCTTGGATACTGTCAAATGTTTGAAAATGAAGTGTCTTTCCGTCTCCAGGCAAACTCTTTCTCAAATTTTAGTTTAAATCGTTTATGTGGTTTATCCGTGAAAGTGTTACAAAAAAAGAGAGTTCTGCATTAATAATATTAGTAAAGATGGGTTGTTTACCTATTTTTGTGACACATAAGTAGCAGAGACTCACAAGCAAAGTGCTCCCTCCACCCATTTCGTCGATGTGTGTGAATTCAATATTTTTTACACGGCACGAGAAATTGGTTACTAATTGATTTCACTCGCTTTTCCCATTACTTTTTCAATTAGCATAACTTGACAAGGCTTGCTTTGAGTTGAAACGCATTTTAAAATTAGCCAATACATGCTATTCTTTGAGGTACAAACGAAGACACTGTTAACTGACCACCCATATTACTTTAATACGTTGCGATAAGGTTTATTTTCAATTGTAAATTTACAGTTAACAGTGTCTTCAATTATTCATCTACAGCCTTGGCCGGTAAGGCAAGGCATCATTTTATCGAATCTCACTTCAACGACTGTCTCATTTCATCGAATTTAATTTCATCGACCACTATTTTCTGCTGAAATCATAGTGTTTTCAGGGTATCTTAAACATTAATTACGTAGGTTAGGTTAGATGTTTAAGATATCCTGAAAACATTATGGTTTCAGCAGAAAATAGCGTTCGATGAAATGAAATTCGATGAAAGGCGTTTCGATAAAATGATCCACACTCCTTGGCGAAAGGTGTTGAGCACCTAAGCGTTTTTCATATAAAAGTCAAACTTTAAAAGGTGCATTTATATCTTTCATTATAGAAAGTTGTAAATTTATTGGAAAAATTTGTCATATTTATTGACGCTTAGGAAAATTCCGTGGAAAAAAAACAATTGATATGTTTATTGTAAAACCCAACTTTTCTAGCTTCAGTTTTCACACGCAAATAGCTACTTCGAAACGATATGTACGATTTGCACATATTGAAGCATTTTTTTTATATTTCACGTCTTTGTGTATTACTTATTTACATTGAAAATTAATCCTTTTTTATAAGTTACAAAGAAAAACGTGGAGTGCTAACACCTTTGGCCAAGGCTGTATGGGTGTTAGTATTGTGTTTGGATTCCATTAAATTAAACACGTTTAGTGTTTCATATTGCGTGTCTCGTTTAAAAAGTAATATTTATATGCCTTTATTTATAGTTCAACATATGAATTTTCAACAAACTAAATCAACTTTTCCTTGTATGGTGAGCCTTATAAGTCACTGAACACTTATAGTGCAGTGCTGTCACTTTTATGTTACATTTTTTTTATTAATGGCGGTCTACCGCGATATTCCGCAGTGATTTCGCCAATGTTAAGTGAGTAGAGTAAAACAGTAAACAGAATAAATCAAAATCAAAAGCCGGACATTTTTTTATTGGCCATCATCCCCCCGAAGGTTAGCGGAAGACCTTTTACGTCGTGATTGAATTGCTTGCACTTATCTGTCAAAGACGTTAAAACGACATGGAAATTTACTAATTTTGAATTAAGAATATTGAACACTTCAAATAAATTAAAATTTCTAAAACCGATAAGTTTTTTTTTTTATGGAATAGGGGGCAAACGAGGAGACAGATCGCCTGATGGTAAGCGAATATTGTCACCCATAGACACCTGCAGCACCAAAGTTACAGGTACGTTGCCGGCCTTATAAATGAGAGTACGCTCTTTTCTTGAAGGTTTGAAGGTTGTATTGGTCTGGAAATACCGCAGGCGACGGACCATTCCACAGTTTAGTTGTGCGTGGCAGGAAATTCCTAGTAAAACGCACGGTTGTGGACTGCCAACCATCTAAATGATGGTGGTGGAAGCTCTGTCGCGTAGGACGAAGGCGGAAGGATGTGGCAGGAATTAATTCGAACAGCTCCTCGGAGCACTCCCCGCTATACAGGCGATAAAGAATGCAGAGCGATGCTACATCTCTACGCAGCGCCAAAGAGTCTAGCCGATCAGAAGTACGCTGGCAGCCTACAATTCGTGTCGCTCTCCGCTGGATGCGGTCCAGAGGGAGAAGCTGGTACTGGGGAGCCCCAGCCCACAGATGAGAGCAGTATTCCATATGTGGCCGAACCTGCGCCTTAAGTTTAGATTGATGCAGAAATTATATTAAATATCGTGGGTGAAAACTATACGAGTGATAAAATAATACACATAATCAGCCAAAGAAGTGTATTTGTAATAAAAAATGCGTTTTTAAATGCACATTAAAATTTTCCGTTAATCATGCCAATATACACTCCCTGTTTGATTCGACTAATTGCTTGCTTCTACGATTGGCGAGGTAGTGTAAATTACTACAATTATTACCAGACTGAGCCAAACTCCACACCAAAGGAAAGTTTATTATTTTAACCCCTTACGCATAGGAAGCCATATATGGCTTCATGCATGTATTATATTTTTAAATGACTCGTTTTGATGATTTGAAATAAAATTAATCAAAAAATAAGAAAACCGATGCAATATCTTTAAAGTTCATTTTCAAACGTACATTATAAGTAAATTTCAAACTTATAATTTATGCAGTAAGATTCGTAGCTTTGTCAAAATTCAAATTTGGTTAAAAGGATATAGGGGTTAAAAGGAGTTTAAAAATCTCAATGTAGGTAAGTACTCAAATGAATGCATGTTATTTTTCTTAAATTATTGGACCGTTTTTAACGAGGTCTCTCCCACGCGGTTTCGAATTTTTGATAACATTGTTTGATTTCGATCGGCATAATTATCAACTTTTAAAATGTTAAAAGTAGCAATAGTGACATAACTACAACATTTTACATTACAGTTAAATAGGGCATATTTTTATGATTTTTTTCTCTACGATACATACACCATTCTCGAGATATAAGCCGCCTCACCTCCTAGAAGTGGCCACTTTTAGTATGTTCACTCCCTTAGCATCCTGAACAAATTTCGGAAGAAATTGCTGAGGTTGCTGCTCACGCACTTTACGAGCAGAGCACACTTGCTTTATTGACTGGACTAATACATGATCTCGTCTTTTAACGTGTTTCGGCAGCAAAAACCCTTGGCAGACTCATATACAGGGTATTTTTTTAATAGGTGCACAAATTTTAATGTTTACCTCGCTATTGTTAATCAATCCCCAATTCAATCCAATCACCGTCTAATGCAGGGGTGCGAGAGGAGGGCAGTTTTGTTAAGGAGGTTAATAAATTAAATTTCAAATTTAGAATATCAGTAGGAGAGGGGCTTGTTGTCTGATAAGTTGTACATGAAATTTCAAATTTCGAATATCAATACAGAGTATCACATACCTACAGCTTGACATCCCATGTCATCATTTCTAGTGTGACTTTGTGTCCACACCAGAAGGTAAAAGAGAGACAATTTGCAACGAAAAAAAAAAATTTGAACTCGTTTTTCTGTCGTAATATATTATATTAACGATACATAATCATATGTTAAAATTTGTGCACTGATAAAAAAATTACCCTGTATTCCTAAAATGAGGGTTCATACCGACCCACTGGCATTGGTTTCATGCTGGTATCAGACGGGTACCTAGGTATGTTTAGGGGTTCCGATGGTCACCTTTGAGAGTGTCTGCATGCACTTCGAGCAGATAAAATACTGCCAGATTTCGCTTCTCTGTATCTTCCAGTCTGGTATATTTCTTACTGATGCCATTACTATTATTTCAGTATCAGATGGGTAAAGCCCCCTTTTTCGCTACGGAAATGGTTTTTTTTTACTTTTGGCAAGATCCGCCGTGACAGACTATCCAATTCGGACTTAGATTCACTTTTATTGAATATATCGGTAGATAATGAAGCATTTTAATGGTGAAATAATTTTGAAAATCGGTTTAGTAGTTTTTGAGTTTATTCTTTTCAAACATATAAAATACAAATCTGTCCTCTTATATTAGTGTTGATATACTCGTATTCAGTTAATTCAGACCATGATAGAGTAGACTCTTTAGAACTTTTGTATTTACTGAAACATTTACACATACTTCAATTACAATTAGTCCGTAGATAACAAGAGAGTGAAAACAAAAGGTTTGTATTCAAAAATACATTTCATAATCTAACGGCGTCGTACAAAAACAAAAGACAAAATTCAAAACTCCGTTGAATTATCAAGTCAAAATTAATCTTTCATTCACAATAAACGTCGTATACATCAGTCCCAATCGGAGGAGTTCAAAACTGACGTCAAACAAAGCCGAGTCAACTCCAATTACAGCCGAGGCTAAACGAGCCCCGAGTGGGAAAACTTCATTTCCTTACTTTATAGAAAGTGGAGTATTTTCTTCTGTAAGTAGACGAGGTAATAAGCGGTTAGCGGCGAGTAAAGGGTTAGTACTTATAGTGGCTGTTGCCACCAATGTCAAACTGGCCACTATTAAAACAACAACTAGAATAACAACTAAAGGCATAGAAGGAGCGATAAAAAATATAATTAGCTGATATTATGCAGTCTCTCTAACCTCCTGAGGCCTCTCGTACAAAAATTGTACATAATACGTTCATTAAAATATACCAATTACAAAGGAAATAAAATAGGTTTTCCTTTGTTTTTATGAGGGACAATCAAAGTAGAAAATTGACTCTCTTGCATTTGTAATAGGTTCATATTCCATTGGCAAATTTCATTGTATGGTGGGTCTTAGGAGGATGGGATTCAGTGGGTGTGTGTGTGTGTGTGTTAGGACCCTGTGCAGGGTCCGTCCGGATCGCTATTACCATCTTATCCATTAACCACCCACCAAGCAATAGTGTTCGCATTGTTGTGTTCCGGTGTGGGGATAAGACATTTGGAGAGCAGAGATGCCCTAAAATTGGTAACACATCATTTTATCGATTTTCACTTGTCTCTATCATTTCATCGAACGGTGATTTCTACTGAACCGTGATGTTTTCAGGACATCTAAAACATTAATTACGGTAACGAAGGTTGTGTTAGACTTGTGACTATGAAATAAGTGTACTCATGCGGCGAGAATTATAATTATAATTATACAGGGTGTTAGGTAATGAGTGGATAATCCTTGAACTACGGATAGAGGGCACTTAGGACGTTATGAAAAAGCTAAAATAAAGGAAAAATGACAAAAATCCGATTAAAAGTCCATATATCTCGAAAACCGTGCGACTTTTACTAGACCTATTTTAGCTTTTTCATAACGTCCTAAGTGCCCTCTATCCGTAGTTCAAGGATTATCCACTCATTACCTAACACCCTGTATTAGGATGAGGACCGAAAAGTTGGACCATAGTTCAGCACAGTTACAAACAACGAAGATGGGAAAAGTTCCGTTGGGCAACGAAATATATGCTTACAACTGTATGGCAAATTTTCGTCGCACGGCGGAAAAGCATCATAGAAAATTCATTTGCGTGAGTTAGCGTCTCCAACTTTTTGGTCCTTACTCATTAGTCAATCATATTATACACCTCGACAACCGTAGGTCTCTGTCATATGTCAGTGTGACGTCATTGCACCGGTTTTGCTACAAAATCTACGATCACTGCTAATGATACGTTAGTTAAAAGGTGTTTCGATGAAATAATAGTACCCAAAATTAGGTACCTTTGTATTATGAATTCAAATAGGGAATAAAAAAGGTGGTTACTGGTGGAACTACAATATTTTCAAGTGTCATACATTACGCATATATTTGTGTTTATAAATTTTTTTAGGGTTCCGTACCCGAAGGGTCTCAAACGGAATTCTTACTTTAAAAAGCTGCATCTTTTAATCCGTAAGAAATAGCGGATTTTTATTGACAAATGTAAAATGAATTTCAAATTATAAAAGTGGCCTCGATACAAGAAACCTTTTTTATTTATGTAGTATCGTAATTCCGGGCAAGAGCATGTCGGCCCATGCCCAGTGTAGGGTTCCGAAGCCGTTAAGTACTACAAACATAAAAATCAAGAAGTAATAACTAATTTTCTATTTAAAGTCAATTGGCGCCGTCTTAGATGATTTTAGTAGGTATAAACACTTTAATCACCTGTATCTCAAAAACCAATAATGTCTACTTAATCGTGAGAGTTTTACTTTAAAATTCGTTATATGCTCTTTCATTTAAGTTTTTTTTTCAGATTTTTAGTATTTGTAGTTTTGACTGTAGGGGGGAGACACTTGAGTCTAACAAAAATTAGCGCTTTAAAGCTTAATATTTGTGAAACGGATTACTTCATCGTTTTTTTTTTTGCAAACCCGTAATATTTTTGAAACACCTATCCAACGACACTCCACACTAAAGGGTAGACGAGAAATAAATATAAATCCCCAAGTTACGTTTAGGGGAGGAACACTAAAAAATTTTTTTTTTCATATTTCATTGTACAGTCAGCTGCAGAGAAATGTAACCACCCCTGCATAGAAACTTTCTATGAAGGGGTGGTTACGTTTCTCTGCAGCTGACCGTACCACTTTGTTGGCGCGACTAATATACTTATTCATGCCAAATTACAGCTTTCTAGTACTAAGATTCTCTGCGCTAGGCTGCGGAAGGACGGACGGACGGACATGGCGAAACTATAAGGGTTCCTAGTTTGACTACGGAACCCTAAAAACAGTAAAACATACTAACATAGGTATTTGATAAGATTACAGTAAAAACCCTAAATAAAACCAAAAAAGTACTAGGATACAAGGATCTACCCACGCTGTACCAGCTCATGTTTGGATTAAACAATCACACGCTTATCTCGAAGAATTGCGCCAATGACAAAACCAACGACGCTCTTAATGAACTCCCCTTGTAAACTGTTCCAGAAGTTTCCAACTAGTTCACGGGAGTTCTGCATTAACATTCTTCGAATATTTTTTTCCAATGGCCAGGGTTCAGGTTTCCAAGGAAGTTTGCGTCTTTAAAACTTTTTTATAGTTGTCGCAAGCGTTTTAGCGTCCATGTTGGAAATGGTTCGGATTTGTTTTTCAGAATTTCGGATTGTTTTGAAAGGAACAACTAGTTTTATTGATAAAGAGAAAAGTAAATAGAAAACAAATTTAAAGGCAAAAAAGGCGTGTCACAAACGGAGCTATAATATAAGGGATGGAAAAAACTAATGCCACATGGACGGCCCCTACCTTAAATTCTACGCAAAGGAGGTTTTATTTCATTTTTGAAAACAATTAACACTGCATTCATGGATTTTTGAAAATTCGTCTTCCGTAACCGGGATTCGAACTGGTCAAATATACAAATCAATAAAGTGTTTCTTTGCGGTCTTTATTTAGCTGAAAGATGTATACGTTGTATGACCCTTTCGATCTGTATCATAAAACACTACTGTTTTGTCATAATATACCAAAATTATATTATATATACCATAATAATACTTCGCAGAATATCATTTTCGCGAAAAATTATATCAGTAAAACATGATATTCCCAAAACATGATATTCGCAGAACATGATGTTTGCAAATAGTGGAATTAGGGTAAAGAATCGTAGGTAGGTTTAGGTTATGTTAGTTTTACAGCAAGCCCGGGGGGCCAAACCACCCAGGAATAGGAGCTCCCTAGACACTACCTAATTGATGTCTTGTTAATAATGATGTTTTGAGAATATCATGTTTTGCGAACATCATGTTTTGAGAATATCATGTCTTGAGAAGATCATATTTTGAGAATATCATGTTTTGAGAATATCATGTTCAGCGACGGAAGGCTTTTGCTCTAAGAGTCTACAACTACGGTACTTTGGTAGGCACAAAATGTAAGGTAAATATTTTCCTTTACAAGAAAGTACCCGGAATCGCTTGTTTCGTTTGATAGCACCTTTAGTTAGGTCAATCTAGGATCGTCCCTGTAACAACTGTATTATGTAATTTTAAACATGTACTATTGTCAATAACAAGGTATTTAAAAATAGGTGATTAATTATTTAAATAACTTACCGTCGTTTCTCAGTTTGTATTAAGGTACATACATACATAACATCATGCCTTCATTCAGAGTGGGGTAGGCAGAGCTACAGAATTACCAACAACTCTAAAAAGACTCTTGATAATTCTGTAACCTCATTTTGCACTAACATGCTAAGATGTTTTCCAGTGTACGAGTATTAGTGACAGATTGCAAGCCCATTGCCAGTACTACGAGCTCTTATTTCTTGAGTCGCTTCTTGCTACATCCACGGGAAGACATAGAGCGGCACTATTTAACCTGGTATGAAAAGTAAAAAAAAAAACAAGTAAAAGACTTCTTCATAATACCTGTCTCATGGATCATTCTACATTGACCGTACTATACCAACTAGCCTCACTGCGTCGAAAGAAAGAAAGAAAGAAACACATTTATTCGCAACAGTCACACATCAAATAACATAAAAGAAGGAAAAGTGAACAGAAAAGTGATAAGATAATTGTCACAAAACTGTCCCAACTCAGCATGTGCTCGACAGGTGTGAAAATCGAGTTAGTTTACGTTTTAATCTACTGATGCATTTTTTGCTGTTTTTGATCTGTGTCTTTATGCGTGTATGATTCTTTGGGTTTACCCTTGAATCACCGAAACTCATAATTTCATGGAATGTTTTTACTTCGCCGAATTTTCATTTCATCGACAGGCATTTTTCTGCATGCTGTGGTTATAATTTTTTGGTGGTCAAATGTCCAATCTAACCTAAACTATTTGATTCAATTGTTTTTGGACATGGCAATCGGTCGCTTTTGGGTGCAACCATTGCTGCCAATCACTAGTTTTGCATCAGCACTTTGTAGAAGTTAATTGACCAGTTTGTACAAAAGGGCCGAAATACGGTTTGGGAGTTGTTCGTTGTGGAGCCACTGAAAGACAAAACATATCACATATAGACAACACAAACATTGAAAAGGAGGTGGGGAGACGTAAGCATAAGCAAGCTGGTTAGAGTTTTATATTTTGGGTTTTGATAAAGTCTGTTAGTTGTAACCCATGCTTAATATAACCTAAAACAATGTTTCAGCCGGAATTCGCTATCGATGAAATTAAATTCGGTGAAATGACTCGAGTGTCTGTATTCAAGGGATCTCGGTTCTTTGTAACCTGTAGATAATGACCGGATAGTCAGATTTCGACAAACGGGATGTCTATAGATTTGTATTAGGCCGGCACCTGTAAGTTATTCCTATGTTTTAGGACGCATCTATGGGCAAGAGTGGGCAAATATCTGCATCTCAGTCTTGCATATAGCTTTGATTCAAAACTTACAGGTGTAATGCCGGCCTTAGCGTTGCAAGTGCCACTGGGTATATTAATAAAACAAAATGGCTGATTTTTAAGTGGGTATTTAACACTTTTACAGAGAATTAATTAAGTACAGTTTGACACATAACCTCAAATATTCATCAAGCGTATTTTTATTGAAAATAACGTTTGATTAATTGGGCGTCTTTTTTTAAAAGTGTACATCGATAAGGACAAAATTAAGAAAATTATATTTTTTCCATTTCGTCACAAAAATTTGCCAATTGAAATGGAAAAAGTTAAATTTTCTTAATTTTGTCCTTAACGTGGTACACTTTTTTTGAAAACCGCCCAATTATGAAAGCAATGATCGAGTGTACATTGCAAAGACCACTTTTCATCTTTAAAAGTACTTTATTATCGAGTAATAATTGTAAATAGGTCCATTAGCGTTTGTTGATATCCTTTCCAAATTCAATTGACACTTTAGTAGTTTTCTTAGCTTAATAAAATGTTTAAAGTACCAGGGTAACATCGCCGCATTGCAGTAAACGTCGACGTAATGAAAGTATGCGCGTGCTGCCGCTGACGAAGTTGGTGGAACTTTGCGCTTTTACGAGGAGCAGTTTCTACTCTTTTTAACCGAATTTAAAAAAGGAAGAAGGGAAAAGTTTTTCATCCCATTGTTTTTTATGTCCAATCGGCCGAAGGGAACCCAGAACTGATATAGAACTTTGTCACAGTGACCAGTCAACTTAACTTAATAGATGGATGGATGTTTATTACTCAATTACGCCAGAACGGCTAAACAGGTCTGGATGAAATTTGGCACAGATATAGTTCGAGTCCCGAGAAAGGATATACAATATTTTTTTTTTTTTTTTACATTTCTTAAGGGAGTAGCGATACACAACTTCTTCGTGGTTTGAGTCGTGGGAAACAACTATTATGACATATTATTATTACATAACCATGAAGTTCCTGAATAGTAGTAACGTTAACAGCAGTAAAACGATGCTATAATTACTATTCCTTCATACGCAACAAATAAGTTATTTTTTACTGCTGTTATTTATCAATATTCAGAAACTTCTTATTTTAAAGACAGCCTTATAAGTAGCTGCACACTTTAGCGCTCTGTCACTTTAAAGTCATGTTCGAACGGCTCCACTCATCTATTAAAGACGTTAACGAGACAAGGTACCAAAGTATGCAGCTACTGAACTATAAAGTGGACTTATGTATTCACCGAGATTTCCTGGAATGTTATCACTACTTCGCTTTGCCGATGGCGCACCTGTTGATGATCTCTATAGCGAGAAAATATTAAACTCAGGAGTATTGAAAACGGGTCACTTTCTATGGAAATTCTTTACTAAGTGTCCCCTTTTCATTGCTCTTGACTATAGATCCTAGCAGGCATTCATTTTTATTAACAAGGTCTTAGTTAAGACGAAGCTTGTTTCAAAACGCTTTGCGGTTTCATCGTAACTTATCAGTTTTAGTCTGGGCGTCCCCTTTTTTTACAGAAACTCATTTCATAGAATGAATCACTTCGCAGAATTTTCATTGCATATAAAGCTAATTTCTGCTGAAACCTTAATGTTTTCAGAATATCTTAAGCATGAGTTACGTAGGTTAGGTTAGGTTAGACCTGTGACCACCAAAAAATAATCTGAAAATTCTACTAGTGTTCAACCGTTAGTTTGCAATGGCTTAGACCTTTTTCAATGTAGTTAGGTTATAGATTATTTAAAATACATACATACATACAAAAAAATTATCACGCCTTCATTCCCAGAGTGGGGTAGATAGAGCTACAGAAATACTAACAACTTTAAAAAGACTTGTTTATAATTATGTAACCACATTTTGCACAATCAGGCCAAAAAGTTTACTAGTGTATTAGTGACAGGTTGCAAGCCCATCGCCTAACAGTACTACAAGCACTTATTCCTGTTGTCGACTCATACGACATCCACGGGAAGACATGGAGTGGCACTCTTCTAATCCGGCACGGAAAATACAGTTACAGTTTTATAACTTTATCTCTAACGAATAGATCATTGCATGCTGTTTAGAACTACACAAGGAGATAAATCCAAAAAAAAAAGGTGTTGAGGTGAAAATGTTCTTTCATTTATTACGTACATTATGACCAACCCTTAAACGCTATTTTAAGTAAAGCTTCTTTCTAAGAAATATAAAGGAAAACGAAGCTCCTTATTTCTAAGAAAAAACTGCTTTACAACAATTATAAATAAGATACCGATCCGCGCAGATTGAACAAAGATAAAGTAAAACAAAACAATTCAAAGGTTGAGAAATTTAGTAAGCAATAATTAAGTTTTTCCTTAAATTTTGCGCTTGTTTTTTCAAGCTGTTTAACAGTATCCTTGTTATTTTGTTTGTCTTATTAATTAAAGTCATCTTTAGTCATAAATTAATCCGAAGAAAAATATTTTTAACCACCTTATATCTACATAATATTGATCAAGTCTTCATACAATTCAACAGTAGTAAATTTATTGATAAATGTCTGAAAAAAAACTATGTTTTTTGCATTGTCATCTGCTACTTATAAAGACCGATCTACAGCGTCCAAACTCCATCTGTCAGCACCTTCCAACTCTATCATCATCATCAAATCAGCTGTTAGACACTAATATTGCACATGTATTCCAAGGTTTCAGCCTACTCTAACAACGGAAGCTAGTTCAAAACGACTTAAAATATTTCAAACCAAACATGTTGCAATACAAACGAGTACAGTACAAAGAGACTGAAAAAGTATTTCGGGTTGGAGTAGACTCGCAAGAGATATATAAAAGCGAGCAAATAAACAGTCATTCATCTTAGAACGAGACGGTATACGCGCTTTTCATGTGTGCGTGGGTCGACTATACGCGTTAAGAGCCACCACAAGCAAACTCAACAGGACGGACCGAGCCGTTGTCGCGTTTTGTTGCGTGCATATTAAGCATTGACGCAAAAATATCGTCACGGAAATGTCATAATTATACTATATGGACAACCTTATAGCTTGATCGACAATAGATAACAGAAACTCTTAAAGGGCCGGATATAATAATAAATAAAAGTTGTTCATTGAAAAGAAACTCAAATTACAATCGATATAATTAGCTGGTGGTCCCACACTAGGCTATGCCTTTCACGTGGCGGACCACCTACTTTTCTATCTATACTATGCCACAAGTCCAATTAAAAAGGTATCGCTCTGTACGCTTGTCTGTTTTTGTTTAAAAACTACCTTCCTTCTTTGCATCCTTTATTAAATCTTCCCCTTATCCAGATTCCTTGTTACGGCAGTTTCATTTTCCCGGCAATGCTGTTTATAAACGGGAGTCTTAAAAGCCGAGGCAAGGCAAATATTATGCAGTGGAATCGTGAAACAAATTTACACAACAGAAGTTAAGATGATACTAGCATAATAAATAAATGATATAAGGAAGCAAACTTGACGTAAATAAATACGCAAAATTTATTTTAAGAGTGGGAGGTAGTACCTCGTGCTGGCTCCATCTAGATTGCAACCACCATCTCATCCTGCAGACGGGCAGTCAAACCAGCTGATGGTAAGTGGGATCTGTGACCTATAGACATTTGCATGCTCAAGACACCAATTTTTAAGACCCTGAAGACTAGAATGGAACGCCTCTATGCAAGTGTATTTATTTATTCATATGGCGATTGCTAACAGATTATTTTTTTGTTCATGTCACATCATGCCATGCACTGCCAGATCAACACAGCATCATTTCAAAAAACTTGCTTGTTTTGTTTCATATTCAAAGGATATGTATTAAAGTCGATTTTTAAATACAGTTGTATTTTGAGTTAATGCTGTGTTGATCTGGCAGTGCGATACGTATAATAGGTTTTTTAACCATTTGGCAGCGTCAGTGGTAAGAAGAATGAAGTCGTCAGGGTGACTAGTATAGGCTCGCGGTGGGCATTTGCGCATTATTTGCGGGTGGTAGGACTTTATGCAGGGTCCGTCCGGATCGCTACCACCATCTTATCCGTTAACCTACCGCCAAACAGCAGTGTTCGCATTGTTGTGTTCCGGTGTGGGGATAAGACAGCCGGTGAAATAACTAGCATAGAGGCATTCCATCTTAGTCCTCAGGGCTGGCAACGCATTTGCAGTCTTAAGATTACAGTCTTGAGAATGCGAATGTCTATGGGTCACAGTTTCCACTTACCATCAGATGGCCTGTGTGCCTTTTTGCCTTCTCAAATGCCATAAAAAAAAATGTTCTGGTTCACCGCAACGCAGTCGCAACAGGGGGACTTGGTCCAGCCGCATAGTTATTTATAGTATATGCCAGTAATTTCACCGTTTGTCTTATCCCCACACCAAAACCCAACAATGCCTGCTTGACGGTTGGGTAAAGGATAAGGTGGGAAATCAAACGAACCAATGATATAAATAATCGAATATTTTATTTGATTTAAACAGTGTAAGGTTTCCTGGTCGCGATGTACTCCTTCACCCCAGGAGCGTTGCGGATCTTCTGCAAGAGAGCCATCACGGACGGGTAGCGCTTCTCGATCTCGGAGTTGAGGAACAGGTTGGTAGATTCCACGATGCCAACCAGGATGAAATCAGCCCAGCTCAGCTGAAAAGGTACTTAATTGAGGGTCCCGTAAACGATATGATTGACTGACATCTAAATATATAAAAGGAGAAACTGACTGACTGACTGACTGACATACTAAGACACAGCCCAAAGCAATGGGTCTAGAGATTCCAAATTTGGCAGGTATGAGTAGGTTCCTTATGAGGGCTAGGGGTGCACTAAGAAAGATTTTTTGGAAATTTATCCCCTAAGGGGTTAAAATAATGGGAGTAGCGGGAAACTACTAATAATGGGGGTAGTGTTCGCATTGTTGTGTTCCGGCGTGGGGATAAGACAACCGGTGAAATTACTAGCATAGAGGCATTCCATCTTAGTCCTCAGGGTTGGCAGCGCATTTGAGGTCTTAGGATTATAATCTGGCCTGAGTGCTCGTGTGCCTTCTCCTTAACATAAAAAAAAACTAATTCTACACGTACGCAGTTGCGGGCGTCTTCTTTAAGGTAATATAACCTTCCATGGTATTTGGGCAGTACAATGATAGACAATGAGAGGCCGGATTGAGCAGTAAAGCATATTTCATGGGAACTGTATTACAATACGAATAGAGGATTAAGTTCAAAATTTTAAATATTTATTCATTACACGCCGTTAATATGGAATGAATCAAAAAGCGCTTCGGAAAAGACCATCTTTGCGGAGAAAAAGCGCTGGAAGAATCATTTTTTTCATCATTCATTAAACACCATCGTCGTTAAGTGACATCGTCTATGGTTACATCACATTAGGTAACAAAGTAATAAATAGTAATTTTAATAATAAGACAACACTTGACAGTGCCACAAAAAGTTCCATTTTCAATCTGAGTTTTAAAAATATTGCTTCGAAAGAAGTATTTGATCGATGTATATAGGTAGATATCATTTATAACAAAAACTTGAGTTAATTATTACATCAACTCTTTTGATGAATTTTTTCTAAAAAATATCACATTACAGAATTTTTCAGTAAGCGTTAATGTTTAACCAAGTCCACATAATTTTTAATCAATTTCCTAATGCAATTACCTGGCCATTGAAGTAGCCTTGGTTGGCCTTAAGTTCCTTCTCGAAACGCGAGAAGAAGAAGTCAACTGTTTCGTTGAGGATAGTCTTCTTGATGGCTTCCTTCTTGGTCACGTCGGTCTCTACAATGTAGGCTACGACCTCTGTAGAAACCACAAAACATTGGTTAGGTTAGGGGTTAACTATTTTAATTAATTCGTCGGTTTTTTATAGTTAATAGTTATAATAGTCACTTCATAGGCACAAAATGACTAGTCATGCATTTTAAAAATCATTATCTTCTATGTTTCAGCCGTAAAACCTCGACTGCAGGACATATGCCTCCCCCAAGGTTTTCCGTAAGGACCAGTCCTATGCCACTTGTATCCATCGGTTTCCCGCAACCTTGGCCTCGTCGTCAGTCCACCTTGTTGGAAGTATGTATGACACCGACAAAGCTCTAAGAATTTCTAGACTTAAGTGGCAGTGGCAGATCATCATGTCATTTTATCTTTATATAAATATCTAAATGAATCTGCCCTGCTAACACAAATGGCAGTATCTCATATGAAAGTCCTGTAGAAAATGCAACCTTATTACCAACAGGATATGATTGAATCTGCTTTGGCTACTGAAATTGAGTTACTGCTTATTGGCTTAGGAGGGCAGACATATAGGATAGACTACTTACTTCCCCAGAAGTCGTAGATGTTGAAGACGACAGCGTCCAGAACGGCTTGTTCCCAAGGGTCGGTGGGCAGGAGGTCGACCTGGCTAGCCACGTAGCGAGCGATGGCCAACGACTGGTTCAGGGTCTTGTTGCCCTCCTCATACAGAGGGAATTGCCCGTAGGGGAGAGCTGGACAGGAGAATTGTAATCGTTAGATAGACCTCAATAATGTCCAAGGATCACAAATATCCCTTTTTTATTTTGTTATTTTGTTGACGACACGCTAGCCTAGTTGTTAGTGAACCTGCCTTTGCAGCTAGGAGTCCTGTGTTCAAATCCCGGTAAGGGCAGATATTTGCGTGATGAGCACGAGTATTTATTCCTGAGTCTTGGATGTTTTCTATGTATTTAAGTATATATTTATCTATATGAGTAAGTTTATCGTTGTCTAGTACCCATTGTACAAGCCAAGGCTTCAGGACTAGGTCAATTTGTGTGACATTGTCTTGTGATAATTTTTTATTTATTGCAACGCAGTACTTTGCAAAATGTCAATGTAATTTCAGCCGGATGATGACTTTGAATCTCAAAGTTATGTAGCGATACTTTAAATCCTTGGAGATTTTTGATGTGTATAGTTTTAGGCAATAACACAATTGACGATAAATAAATCTTAGAAGAAATTTCACTTATGTTACCTACATAATACCATTAGCCTTATTTTTTTAAATTCACTCTATGTTTTGTGTACACGTGTACTATGTAATCGTATTGTTTATAATTTTACGCACCCATTATCGCGACTGTAAGTAACACTTACATATAGTCTGTGTCAATTGATTTTGACAAAGATGTAAACAAATACACTATTTGACATATAACCTGAAAATTTCATAACATTTTATATAAAAAAAACTACAGTTCGGAAACCACGACGTGGAACTGCGTCGCCTGCGTCTCAGCATACTCTAAACCTAACCTTGTACGTATTCATAAGTATTCTGGCAAATTTGTTCATGCATAGCACCACGCCTTCATTCCCAGAGTGGGGTAGGCAGAGCTACAAAAATACCAGCAACTCTAAAAGGACTTGTTGATAATTCTGTAACCACATTTTGTACAAGTAGGCTAAGTTATTTACCAGTGTAATTAGTGACAGGTTGCAAGCCCATCGCCTAACAGAGAATACCGGAGAGAAATATTTAATTAAAAATTAATACGAACACATAGTTAAAAGGCTATCGGGAAGTAGATAGCAAGTTTAAAACCACAATTTGTACCTATAAAACGGGTGATAATGGGGTAATAACGATTAACGGGTAATTTAATTAAATTTAAACAATGAATGTATGAATTATGCGTTTTCCGAAATAAAGATTAATTTGTTTATTTTATTTATTTAATGGAAATTGTTTCGTTTGGTTTTATTTACATCTTTGGCTATTTAAAGTGACACAGACTTGATAGCCTACATTACTTGTCATCTATCCCTAACTAAAATAAGAGTGTTGTGTAATGTTTTGTTATCACTCTATATTTCACTTGATTTTTAAAATAACTTTACAATCCATGTCCGAATACGTATTGTAACAACTTCAACCTTAATTTAATTTTCAAATATACCTAATTGGTTTTCCTTTTCAAACGACCGCCTTTTATAAATTCAACTTACAAATACTCCACATTTACAAATTAAATAATCTAATCATTGTTTTACCAAAATACTTAATGCTTGAGTGTAAAATTAAAGAAAAATATAAATATTGTGTAGTAAACCAGGAAAGTAACAATAAATACTAATGTTATAAATGGGAACGTAACTCTGCCTGTCTGTTTGTTACGCTTTCACAGATAAACCGCTAAACCGATTTATAGGGTACTTTTTATCTCAAAAAAACTGACAGTTTCTACAGGAATAGCGATAAATTATAACTTGGGAGTTTCCGGTGGGACTCTAAATTAGGCATAACCTTTACTAGTATCTTGGGACCCGGTGAGATGCTTCACAGTACGATTTGACATAAGCAATTAAGACTGTTGTAGGGTTTTTTACCAAAAAGGTAAGCAAAAAGGAGGGTTATGATTTTGACCGGTATGTATGTCTATACGTGTTACAAAATAATCCGTAAAAAATAAATTACTGAACTGACGTTATTTAATAAGGGTTGACACTACTTTTGTAATTTCTTTTTTACGGATTATTTTGTAACACGTTGTATGTATGTTCATCTGTTCCCTCGTAACTTCTAAACTGCTTATCATAATTTAACAAATGGGGTATCGTTGGAAGCGTTTTGATGGTCCGCAGGTTATTTGACAATAGGGACGTCCATAGTTTTTGTCCTTACGCTCTCTGGAAAGTACTATGAAAGAAAGGAATAACTGTATACCCAAAATAATTGTCGTGTATTTTTTTCATAAGATATGAAGTTTTAAAAAGTCATAATTCATACCCCTGCAAAAACTGTATACAAAATCGACGACAGGAATGACGCCACAGCTGTTGTTCCATGTATAAGGACCGTATAAAGAATTTTGCATTTATTTCGCCAATATCGTTAAATTAAAATATGACGTAAATAAAATGAGAATGCCGTAAAAAGCAATCTAAATTATAACAAGTTTATATTCTATTTATAAGTATAAAATCTTAATAAACGGGGCGTTTTATACATTTTTTTACATTTTCTCCTAAATCGTATCAAAGAAACTCAATTCTTATTTTCATGCATGTTCTCTATTGCAAGGTAAAAAGCTTGTAAATACATGCACTTACTGTCTTTGATGCTCTGAATCGGCCATGTCTTCCTGTCGTACCTGACATCTTCAAACTTCTGCCCCGCATAGTGCAAGATATACCTGATGGACTCCGCAATCCCGTTCAAATGGAAATAATGCAGTTTCTTTGCCATCTTGTTGCACTGTGACCCCTAGAATGCGAGGAGACAACGTATGAGCCCCCTTTTATACCCATGAGATAATAACATGTGATTCCTTCACACCTTATCTCTCACTTGTGTGACGATAATGGGTTCAAATAAACAAAGATATATCCAAATACACCTACGGTTCTGGTGGATATTTTGTTAATTAAGTCATTTGAAATTATTCTTTGAGTTTATTGTGTATAATCTATTCTATGTTGACGAAAATAATGATAATAAGAGCAAATTTTGATGTAAATAGAAGCAGTACCAGGGAAAGTTTCCATGTAAGACGTGTTAGTTATATCTGGAATTATATGCAAAGACAACAATGACGGCGGTTAAAACGCCGAAGAATCCATCCTAACAGATTAAAAAAATATAATACTTTGTATTATATTTTTTTAGTTTGTTTTGTGATTTATACCCATTTGAATTATAAATTTGGGCGATGGGCTTGCAACCTGTCACTAATACACTGGGAATCATCTTAGCCGGATTGTGCAAAATATGGTTAGAGAAATTATGTACAAGTCTTCTTAGAGTTGTTAGTATTTCTTTAAAGTATGACACACACTTACCGATACTGACCTTACTTTAAAAAACAGTCTCCATTAAACTATTTCTTATTTATTTTATCATTAAAGTATGATAGGGAGGGGTCATCGTACGTATTGACCGTCAATTTACCAAGATTGTATGTCATGATCGTGGCTAAGATTTAGATATCAGTTAGTTTTAAATAATCAGTGTTCGCATTGTTGTTTTCCGGTGTGGGGATAAGACAACCGGTGAAATTACTAGCATAGAGGCATTCCATCTTAGTCCTCGGGGTTGGCAACGCCAAAGGTCTTAGGATTATAGTCTTGAGAATTTAAATGTCTATGGGTCACAGATTCCACTTACCATCAGGTGGCCTGAGTGCTCGTGTGCCTTCTCCTTAACATAAAAAAGAGACAAGGAAAGAAACTAAAAATGTATAATACATAACATAACATAACGTCACGCCTTCATCCCCAGACCGGGGTAGGCAGAGCTACAGAAATACTAACAACTCTAAGAAGACTTGTACATAATTTCTCGAACCACATTTTGAACAGTCAGGCTAAGATAAAATAGTTTCCTAAAATACTTCCCAATAAAACAATATTTTTAATTATAAGCATTTATTAGGAGGCAAAGTGACATGAATCAAAACTGTGCTATAATTCTATTTTAGTAACATACAAGGCCACACAAAAAAGTACAATTCCTATTTTCTAATTAATGTAATAAGACAAAAAAAAAACTAAGGAACTAACTTACAAGCTTCTTTAAAACTATACTAATCATCAAACAAACCGCTACCAGTGGCCATCGTTCCCAAAACGCAGGCAGCATTTGAATAACACTAGATTCTATAATCATTAATTAAAAAATGCTTGAATATGTTTTTTTTTTCACATTTTTAACGGAGACCATTCATGTTGGGCCCAAAATTAAAAGTGCCGGCCAATGAATAAAAATGTTTAAACCTGATCGGAACATTGCTCTGAGCGTTTCATTATATGACATGTAAACTCTAGAACCATCATTTGTTGCTGTTGCAGAAGTTCGAAAATCCTGACTTTTCAAACAAAATCAAAAGTGTCAACTAACAAACATAATTATATTTTACTGTTTGGGGCTTCACTGTGAGCATAGAAAACACCTTGACCCAAGATAATTATCATAGTAGCAGGTATCATCATCGATCAGTCAAAAGACATCCACTTTTGATAGTGTAAAATACATCGCCAAATAAAGGGTTAATGAACACACATATTTTATTTTTTATGAAAAGTTATGATCTTCTATAACACCAACAAATGATGGTTCTAGAGTTTGATGTCATACAATGAAATGCTCAGACCGATGTTCTGATCAGATTATAACACTTTTATTCGTAAATCGGCACTTTTGATTTTGTATGAAAAGTCAGGATTTTCGAACTTCTATAACACCAACAAATGATGGTCCTAGAGTTTTGATGTCATATAATAAAATGCTCAGAGCAATGTTAAGATCAAATTAAAAACACTTTTATCCGTTGGCCGGCCCTTTTGATCTTGGGCCCAAACTTGTATGAAACAATACAATACAATACAATACAAAACACTTTATTGTCCACCAAACAAAAACATGAATGAAACGTGAATGGTCTCCTTTTATTTATCGATGACACGGCAAAATTTCTACTACCTATTTTTATTCTAACGTTACCATATTTATAATGCATTAATTTGAATTCGCTTACTAATTTTGTTCGTGCATTTAAAAGAAAAAAGCGCACTGACAAACTGAAAAGAAGATAAAATTATATTCAGGGACAAACTTGACATAGGTTGCGATTAGTTTACCTGCAAATAATTTTACAATAGCAAAAATATATTTTATGTCTGATGGAGCAATATGAGAGTCGAAATATACGTTTTTTGCGGCATTAACGATCACAGCTAGATCTGAGTATTTGGTTTTAATTTCAACTCGAAAACTTCACGCATTCTCGAGATAAAAAGTCTAACGACAGACAGATGGACGGACAACAAAGTGATCCTAACATCTGTAAACTAACATTATGGAGTGCAATAAACATTTGAGTATTTGAGTATCCTATAAGGGTTCCGTTTTTTTCCTTTTTATGTACGGAACCCTAACAACACACTCTAGCTTTAATTTACGATTCAATCGCTAAACATAATCTACCACACAAATCCCAATTTGAACATAAATCTTCATCATCCCTGTAAGTCCTGCACAGCGTTAACAGGAAATAAAAGCAAATTTCTTTACTAACGTTACATGATTTTTGTGAACCTATAATTATAATACAATATACTATTCTGCCGTGTTACTAAAGAAAGCGGCTATCTGCATAGTAATAGTATAAGCATTTTTGATCTAATATGGTAACCAATAGAGTATATAATGCTTCGACTACTACATTGCAGTTAGCCGCCTTCTTGTGTTACTGGGGCACTACCTAATAGTAAAATAAAAAAAAAATGTATGGGATGTCAGTCGACCACATGGTTTATCGAAACGCACGAGAATGTCATCCCATACATTTTGAGCGATAGATAAGAAAAACATTAGAAGCAATTTCATCTTGGCTAGGGCCCCTGGGCCTCTGTTCAACTGCGTTATAACGATATCGTGTTTGACGTGTTTTTAGAATCGTTTATGTCACAGTCGCCATTATTGTAAATTACATAAGAATTATGAAAATGTTCACAATACGGAAACACGTCAAATACGATATTGTTATTACCGTGTAGAATCCCAGCCCAGGTATTACGGCAGTATTAAGCCCTAGACACTAAGCCCCTTACTTATAACGCGGAATAACCGTGGGGTAGCATTTATCATGTTTTGTCCTTACCTGTAATTGTGACATTTGCTTCAGACAGAAAGTGACAAAGCATGGCATACGAGCTCGTAAGCTACTCCACGGTTATTCCACGTTTATAAGCAGACCCCGTACATTTGGTGCCGTTGACACAAAATCGGCGTCACGGTGCATATAGGCTGATTCAAATTAGTTTTATCGTAATCATTTATAACGTACATGTCAATTTCTTTAGTTAATCTATATCGAGATTGAAAATAAGCGAAGATGATACAAAATTTCTAATTGATTTTTACCGCCAAAGCCGGCAAATGACGTTATCGGATTGTCGTGCCGGATCGCCGAGCCCTCAGCACGCTCGATTTTTGTACCGGCGCGGTTACGGCATATGACGTCGTTGGCGTCGGGGGCAAGTAAAGTTGCAGCCGACCGTGGCGTTCAAAAGGTGAATTAATTTTTGACCGTGTTTCACCTACGCAGCCAATTAATTATTATATAAACTGAAATAGTTATATGTATGTATTTTTATTTACGTGCATAGTTTTACATTGATAGGTTTTAGAAAATTAAATATCAATTTGGTAACTCTAACGGTAGTGTTATAATTTTTTAAAACAACTTGCTGTATGTGAAATTACGTCACTTTTACGTCAGCGGCACCAAACGTGCGGGGTCTGTTTATAAGTAAAGGGCAAAATATTTTGCTTTATAGCAACACAATCTTAATAACTTTATAAGATACCGAGATATTGTATAACGACGATGGTGTAAGTGGTGTACAAGCTGAGAAAAGTTATAACGAGAGTGGCGTCGAGAGCGAAGGCGCGGCAGACGGTGGCGCTAAACGGGCGCATAGCGAGGTAGTTCGCGGCGCGCTGAAGCTCCACGTGGAGTTCGGCGTCTGCGCATAAACAGTTTTTATTTATGGCTAGTATAAGGCATAAGGGCACTCAGACCATACTCACGATGGTAAGTGGAATCTAAGTCAGGTATGAACGTACTGTTTCATATAACTTTGTTGAACTCTATTTTCTGCTGAAACTAAAATGTTTTCAGGGTATCTTAAACATCTAACCTAACCTACGTAATGAATGTTTGAGATACTCTGAAAACCTGGTTCCAGCAGAAAATAGCGTTCAAAGCAATGAAATTCGATGTGATGATAATGAAGTGGAATTTGATAGTAATGAGTTACCATCTGAGATCCATAGATATTTGAATAAAAGGCGAAGTGAATAGTAATGATAAGTGATTTTAGACAAACTGAAATTTTACAAATTGCAATCACACAGAAAATGGTTATACGAAACATTAGATAAACGTAATGTTACCGTCGCATACGAGTAGCGCATTTCCAATAACTATCTTCAATTGGTCCACTTCCTTGGCAATCATTTCACATACAATTGGAGGCAAACAAGAAAGAGCGATACCTACTATCGCATCTACTGAAACAATTTTTATTAAGTACGTTTCTTCGAAATTCTGAAAAAAAAAAACTAAATGAAATTACATATATACTTAGCATCACGCCTTCATTCCCAGATAGCGATATCCCAGTAAGCAGAGCTACAGAAATACTAAAAAGTCTAAAAAGACATGTTTATAAATCTGTAACCACATTTTGCACAATAAGGCCAAGGAGTTTACCAGTATATTTGTGACAGGTTGCATTCCCATCGCCTGACAATACTACAAGCCCTCACACCCTTAGTCGCCTCTTACGACATCTACGGGAAGACATGGAGTGGCACTATTCTAACCCGGCAACCACACGGGATTAATTAAATTAATAGTACTTTATTGTAAAAGCCCTAAAATACTAGTTGAGGATTGACTGACGAGGTGGCTCGCAAGTTTTACATTCATCTGTTATAACTCTTTTTGCCATAATCATCATTTGGCATAATTAACATTTGGCATACAGTCTTTTTTTCTGAAATCGTATACTTTTCAGGATTAAATAAACCTGACCTAACCTAATGTGTTCTATGCAATGATATTTTAAATCCGTGCATGGCGTGAATACGTTAATAAGTCGAGATGAAAAGTTAGTGAAATTTGTATTTAGAACAAATTGCGTATAGTTCAAATTACTTCATTATTTTTCAACGAGTTATCAACATATTTACGCCAGTCAAGGAAATAATCCTGAAAAGTCAACGGTTTCAGAAAAAACATACTGTATGCCAAATGATGATTATGCAAAAAAAAGTTTTGCCAGATGAATGCAACCCGGCTAGCAAACCTATACTAACAGGCATATTTGGTACGGTATCTCTTCATTTTTCATAATTTTATTTGAAATAATGTCATTTGCAATATTGGTCACTGGCTATAACCTTAATTTTCCCTAATACCTCATACCATAATATTTGGGTGCCATAATACTAACGCGTCCTAATTTTCAATCTCCCTAATGTTAGATACCATAATACCACTTTTCATAAATTTTACTTTCTTTAAAAGTTCATTTTTTCTAACATTTTATGCCATAACAATCATTTCTCATAATTTCGGAAAAAGGAATACCAGGCTTTATCAGTGTGTTCAGTAGATAAAATGGAGTACTAGTACAATCTGGAATACGTACTTATATTATAATAACCTACCTACTCTACCTTAAGAAAGGTCTCTGTTAGGTATGACGACGAGCGAAGCGAGGAGAAATGTTTGGTAGAATTGTGAGCTAGTACATAAGGCGTGAGTCGAGCGAAAGCGCCAGAATCGACTTTTTATGACAGATATGATATTAGGGCAAATGAAATAAATGGTAAGTAAATTTATGGCACCTACCAATTATGTCAACTAAAAACATGCCAAATGTTAAATATGATTCGTTATGGCATATAAAATTATGTCAAATGAAATTGGGGCAAATGAAATTATTGCATATGAAATTCGGTCAAACGATAGAGAACCTTTTGGTACACCTGAGGCCGCTTCATATCTTGTCGGTATGCTTGCAGTATAGCACTGAATCGGCAAGGGTTTCTAGGCAACCAGGGGCATCTATCAATCAATGCACAGCGTTTACTGGGCCTCTATTCAGGTGCGTTAAAACGATATCGTGTTTGACACGTTTAAGAATCGTTTATGTCACAGTCGCCATTATTGTAAATGACATAAGAGTTATCAAAACGTTGACAATACGGAAACAGGTCAAAACGATACCGTTATACTCGTAACGCAGTTGAATAGAGGCCCAGCGGCTTAAGGCTTGCTTTACTAGAAATAGCTATAATTTGTGATTCCATAACTTGATATCTAATACTACACAAGAAACATACAAATACATATAATCATATACTAATTAACGAGCAATATTTGTATATATATATTGAGTTCTGCGTTATTTGACAGATAAAAATATAAATATTAACTATTATTCCTGTGTATTTTAATAGTCTCATATCTGTTTAGATTTAAAATTATGTATATCAAATTGTGATTTCATAGTTTCGTACACCCGAGTAGGAGCTCAAAGGATTATGAAGAGACCATATAATTCCCATACAAATTCAGCTCCGGGCGATAACGTTTCTCACCCCCTAAATCGAATCCGATTTCCGACATTTTTGAATCTGTTGTAGTTCTTATGACAAAACAAACTTCGTTTCGGTTTTTTTTTCTAATTTGTTTCTTTCCACTAAATATTTATTTAAAGGAAAACCTACAGACCAACTTTTTCATAATATTTACGACATCTTTAATTCAAAAATCGTAATAATCTTTATATTTTTAAAATCAATCTGGAGTAAATACACACCTCGTTTTTAAAACTCAAAATCAAATTGCGAGAGTTTACGAGAGCATATATGAAGGCATATAGCAAGTTGACACAAATCTGCAACAAAAAAAACAGCTTTTTTTAAGTTGGGCTCACTCACTAACGGTGCCGTGCTGAGGCAGTTGATGAACAATAAAATTAGCGATAACCTACAAAGACTTCTACACAAGGTAACATTATAAACAAAACTATTAAAATCCGTCCGTCCGTTCGTCCGCAGCCTAGCGCAGATACTCTTAGACTAGAAACCTGTAATTTGGCATGAATATACATATTAGTCACACCAAGAAAATGGTGCGATAAAATGTAAAAAAAAAAAACGGGTACCTCCCTTGCACGTCACGTGGATATGTATTTTTTTCTCGTGTGGGGTCCCCATATTGTGTGGGGTATCGTTGGATAGGTCTTTCAAAAATATTGTGGGTTTGTTAAAACAATTTTTTCGATCAAGGGATCTGTATATGAAATATTAAGCTTTGAAGCGCTAAGTTTTGTAAGAGTCAAGTGTCCCCCCCCCCTCTACTGTTACAGCCAAAACTACAAATTAATGCTAAAAATCAGAAAAAACCTAAATGAAAGCGCATATAACAAATTTAAAAGGAAAACTATCACGACTAAGTAGACATCATTGGTTCTTGAGATACAGGCGATTAAAGTGTTCATACCTACTAAAATCATCTAAGACTGCACCAAATGACTTTAGATAGAAAATTAGTTATCTTTTGTTGATTTATATATTTGTAGTATTTAACGGCTTCGGAACACTACACTGAGCATGGTTCGAAATGCTCTTGCCGGTTTTTTTACGTTAACCTAAAAGTTTGATTCTTTTACAGAAGAAGAAGAAGAAGAAATACATTTATTTACAGCTTTAAGGGACTGTGGAATTGAGTCTATGGTTTTAATTTCAACTCGATATCTCCACGCGTTCCCGATATTAAGGGTCTGACAGACAGACACATGAACGGACGGACAGACGGACAACAAAGTTATCCTATAAGGGTTCAATTTTTTTCTTTTAAGATATGGAACCCTATAAACCTAGGTTTGGCAATTCTTATGGCTTTATTGGCCTTAGTTATACCTATTTCATGATATCTCATCATGATACTAAACTTACCAAAAACTTTTCCCATGGCATTACCATCAACTTGTCCATAAAATTTCTGTACAGTTTCAAAGTTTGTTTGACCGAATTTATTTGGTTAATGTTTTCTCTCCAATTTTCCCGCTTCAAATCCATCTCCAATCCATACCAAAGGTGTTTTACTCGAAGGCGTAATAATTCGAGGGGAAAACATCTGCCTACATCACCAAAAATCATTGAATAAGTCATTACGATGGATGTAAAAAGAAACGAATACTGTTGTTTAACCCCATAATACAATAAAAAAAGTATAATATGAATATACCCACAAAAGAACATAAACAAAACTTGACATCTTATCGGCAAAAATGGCTGATGCTCTAAACCTATTTCACGATCGATTCGTTCGATTTCTTTGTAAAAGTTAATGATATGGTTTTCTCCCGTAAATATCGAAACCAACCCATTAATAATGTATTCAAAACACACTGGCAAATAAAATAGGATGTCGTAATCGTTTTTCAAAGAGTTTATATAAAGCATTGTAGTTGTAACGGTTCCCAAACAGATGCAGTAGAGTCGAGCTAGACACGACAGGATTTTATTGCAGCCGATGTTGCAGTAGGAGCCAAACAGCATTCGCATAATCACCACCGTCCTCAGTGACACCCATCTCCCTCCCACGAACTTGGACCTCGATATGCTGTCCATGATGGACAATGGTAACTAGTGGTTATCTGAAAATATGGTTATGTAAACAACTCATGTTTTGATAATTTTACCTGAAAATTAAACAAAAACTTAACTACAGCAATCTAGCAAACTAGCCCTAATAGCAATCATTTGAATAAAAATATTAATAATTCTAATGATATCAACATTTCTAACAAAGTATGAATCTTGCCTCGCTGACGTAAACTATTGAAAACCGGGAATTGGCTCTTGTTGCATTTTACATATTTTGTAACTTCATTAATAAACATGGCAAGGTTAATATTTTCAATTTAATAGAAAAGAAAAAGAAAAAAATAATAACATTTATTCACAGCAACAATTTTTTTTTTTTACACAGAGCAATACAAAAGTTTTTGATAAAATGTAGTTAAAGGTGTATTTGGCATGGCACCGAAAATTTATAATAAACTTCCGACTAAAATTAAAATGGCAGACCGTATGCATGATTTTAAGCAACTACTTTTTAAGTTCTTTGCATATAAGGCTTACTATTTCGTTCAAGAGTATTTGCATGACGATAAAACCTGATCATAAAACCATGATGCATGTTAAACTTGTCATTTTTGTATGCCTTAGGGCGAGACGAAGTGACGTGGCACACGATATAGAAAATATAACATGTTACACAACCTATGTTTTACAAATAAATTATTTGAATTTGAACTAATATATGGTTAATATTCACTATAACACACAAGTATTAGGGCTCTTCGTTTCGAAAGCAGCTCAATCTTAAGCTTAATAATACTACCCCTATACTAATACTTTCCCTTGATGTTAAAAACAAGCCAACCAACGTTTATAACATGTTGATAGTAGTTTATGGCCTTCAATTTGAGCATTTTTTCAGTGGTTATACTAAAAAATATTACTTAGAATGATATAATAATATAAATAAAATTACTTATTGAAATAAAACAGTAAAATAAAACATACTCTGGCTAATTCATTATACCTTAAGTACCTATTACAATTGTTGTAGGTACTTAAATTTGACTTTTTTGCTGGGAGACCTTAAACAATTAGGTCCTAAACTAAATATGAAATACGCATTTATGATTCACTTACGCTTCACAAAATATTAATTGGCAAAAACATATCATTTCACAAAAAGCTTCCAACGCATTTTTTCTAGTAGTAATATTTGACTAATATTTTTGTGACACTTGTACAAATAAACACCGTTTAAAACACATTTCTCCGCTGCTCAATAGCTACGGTAATCGTTATCAAACCAGATTAACTCGTATTAAATCAACAAGTTATTTTTCACTGTGGACACAGTCACTTACGAACAAGTACCTGATGCTTCTGTGACTTCATGGTGGAACATATTGATCCGTCTTATTTATAGGCTATCTGCTTGTGCATCAAACATTACTTACAATAATAACCTGCATTTCAAATACCATCCATCCATCCATCACATCACGCCTTCATTCCCGTATGAGGTAGGTAGAGCAACAGAATCAGAATCAGAATCAGAATAATCTTTATTCAAGTAGGTTTACAAATATTAAACTCTTTTGAAACGTCATAGTAGCGAATTAGCTTAAATTGACTGCAGGTTCAAATCGCGACCGATCAGAGAAGAACCTGTAAGAAACTCTGTCGGATGTCTTTTTTTTTTCTACGTTCGCAACCTTTTGTCATAAGGACTAAACATTTTATTACAAGCAATTCAGTCCCAAGCATTGTTATCATTAATATAGTCTTTAATACTATAATATGCTTTAGAAATTAGTTTACGCTTAACGTAACTCTTAAATTTATTTACTGATAGTTCAGTAACATTACTTGGGAGCTTATTATAGAACCTAATACAATTACCCATAAAAGAGTTTTTTATTTTACGGAGCCGCGTGAAGGGCACTGCGAGCTTATGTTTATTTCTGCTATTAACATTATGTATGTCACAGTTCTTTCTAAATTTAGCGATGTTTTTATGAACATACATAATGTTTTCATAAATGTAGACTGTGCATGGTCAATGTATTAATTTCTTTAAACTTATCTCTAAGCGAGTCTCTCTGGCCCATCTTGTAGACAGCACGAATAGCCCTCGTCTGCAGAACAAAGATGCTTTTTACATCAGCAGCACTACCCCACAGTAAAATACCATATGACATAATACTATGGAAGTAACTAAAATAAACTAATCTAGCGGTATCTAAGTCTATTAATTGCCAAATCTTATTAACTGCAAAAACTGCAGAACTGAGTCTACCCGCCAATCCAGCAAGATGAGGACCCCATTGGAACTTGGAGTCTAACGTTATACCAAGAAACACTGTATCGTTAACTAGGTCTAGTTTGTCATTTTTAATAGTTACAGTAAACCAATCGACTACTTTTGACATAGCATTGTTTACATCGACATTAAACTGCTGTTGTCGTTTAACTTTGAACACAAGTGACGTATCATCAGCAAACAATACTATATCATGGTTGTCCTTTATAAGGTAAGGTAAGTCATTTATGTAGATGAGGAATAAAAATGGACCCAATATTGAGCCCCGTGGTACGCCCATTGAGACCAATGACCCAGGTGATCGTACTCCATTCACGTCTACCCTTTGTATTCTCCCGTATAAGTACGTTTTTATTAAGTTTAGCGCAGTACCTCTAACTCCATAGTGGTGTAGTTTCCTGATCAATGTGTCATGGTTAACGCAATCGAAGGCCTTGGACAAATCACAAAAAATACCTAAAGCATCCTGTGACCCTTCCCAGGCATTAAAAATGTTTTTAATCAACTCAACACCAGCTTCGGTTGTCGAGCGACCCCGAGTAAAACAGAAATACGAGTACCATTGACTAAAAAAAACTTCTTGGTAATGTTACCACATTTTGCACAATCAAGCTAAGATGTTTATGTATATTAGGGACAGGTTGCAAGCCCATCGCCTAACAGTACTACAAGCCCTTATTCCCTTAGTCGCCTCTCACGACATCCATGATAAGATAATGGAGGCATTTGAAATACTTTCCTACGTATTTCTGAAATATAGTGGAACGGGTTCACTTTACTGTTACGATCTTTTGCATTCATACCTTTCCGTTTGTTATGACTGATCATCTGTAGGTACTTTATTTTTTAAAAAGTAAGTGCATAATTAACACTACACACCAACTTACGCATATTAATAAATTACCAAAGCCTCATCAAATGCGTCTTGCTGCTAAAGATAATTAATATAGATACTCATTAAGTACAAGCTTAAAAAAATTGGTGTGTACATAAACATAACATCACATTCTTTATTGTTGTGTACATATACATAACATCACGCCTTCTGCCCTCCTAAGCTAAAACACAGTATGTCAGATTCAATTGCCAAAGTAGATTCAATCTTCTCTTGTTAGTAATAAGGTTTTGATTGCTACAGGAGACTTATTTGACATACTGCTATTTGGCTTAGCAGGGCAGCCTTCATGGCCAGATAGATTGTGGGTAGGCAGAGCTACAGAAATACCAAATACTCTAAAAAGACTTCTTGATAATTCTCTAACCACATTTTGCCCAAAAAGGCTAAACAAATAACAACTAAACAAATTACGAGAGTAAGTTGTGATATACGAAGTGATTCAGCTGATAGATAAAGAAGATGCTGGTGACGATGAGACTGGTGAAGGAGGTGAGAAGGAAGCTGTGCTGTTGACGGGTGAAAGCATGATTTGCAGCCTTTTGTATGAAATACACTTTATTTATAACCTTAGTGGCACTCCATGTCTTCCCGTGGATGTCGTTAGAAGTGACTAAGGGAATAAGGGCTTTTAGTACTATAAGGCCATCGCCCATCGGCTTGCAACCTATCCATAATATACTGGTAAACATCTTAGACTGTTTGTGCAAAATGTGGTTCGAGAATTATCAACAAGTTTTTTTAGACTTGTTGGTATTTCTGTAGCTCTGCCTACCCAACTCTGGGAATGAAGGTGTGATGTTATGTATGTGTGTATATATCTATAACCTGACATACACTTAGAAACCGGTCAAGTGCAAATCAGACTCGCGCACCGAGGGTTCCGTACCGCCGCAAAATAGGTATTATTATATTCAGATTTGAATTCGATTTCAAATTGAATCAGTGCAAGCGCAACTCACACCTGACCATTTTTTAGTATTTGTTTTTCTTCAGAGTTTCTAATATCAATCATACCTATCAAATTGGTCACTTGTATGTTACGTTTTTTTTACGATACAACAGAAATAAAATAAATTGAAAAAACCTTTCTTGTCCCCTTAATAACAAAATATAATAACTCTTCAAACGATACAGCTCTTTAAAGTTAGGACAGACGATCGGAAGGACAGACAGACAGCGTATGTATATTAATAGGGTCCAGTTGGATTTCTTTCGGGTACGGAACCCTGAAAATTAAGGCTAACAAAAACTTTGTAATCATGGTATTATAATAAGGCAGTAGCGATAAAGTATTACAAAATAAATAAGTAAGTATGCGTACTGAGAATTCAAGTGACGTCGACGTCCACATAACCTTTTTTTTATAATCTATATAATATTTTGTAGATTAAAATAAAATTAAAAGATAGGCGATGGGCTTGCAACCTGTCACTAATACACTAGTAAACTTCTTGGCCTGATTGTGCAAAATGTGATTACAGAATTATCAACAAGTGTTTTTAGAGTTGTTGGTATTTCTGTAGCTCTGCCTACCCCACTCTGGGAATGAAGGCGTGATGTTATGTATGTATGTATGTATGTATGTAAAAGAAATAAATAAACATCTTTGCCCAATCAATGAACATTTTAGAACAGTTCCCAAAAAAAAACTAATTATTGAATGTCGGCTAGATAACGTCATGACCTACATAGATCACTTTAAAAAAGCTTTTATCTTACAGAGTTATCATAAAATGGTCAGCCGAGTACGAGTAGTTTCACTTTAATGCATATCGTTATTTGAATAATTAATATTCACACAAATAGAATAGATCGATAGCTGAAGCCAAGCATTTAAAAATAAGGCTTTTATGGTTGGTGTTTGGAGCTTGATCTTATGAAATTAGAGAGTTAAATAAATAAATAAATATCAGGGGAAATTTTCACACCAACTGACCTAGTCCCAAACTAAGCTATATGGGCTTGTAGAAACTCTAGTTCTCTGGTAACTTTTAAAAACAAAATAAAAATCCACCTGCTAATGGAACAAACGTCCTCAGCCTAGCCGACGATATAAAATACTGTTGTATGCTGCTGTATATTTATTTATTTATTTATGTTAATTATTTATTTATAAGTATTTCTCAAATTTGCTTTTCGCATTTAACCTGGGCCGAGATTCTACACGTTAAAAACGATATCGTCTGTGGCCTGTTTCCGTATTGTCAACGTTTTGATAACTCTTATGTCATTTACAATAATGGCGACTGTGACAAACGATTCTTAAACGTGTCAAACACGATATCGTTTTAACGCACCTGAATAGAGGCCCTGTACCTTCGCAGAAATGACTGTTGTATTCTCATCTGCTTCGTGTTATTCGTAGTTTGTGCTTTGTTTGTGTTTTTGTTCTTATTTTTGTTTTGTGCTGTTTAAATGGATTCACTAAAAAACAGCGTCGAGGCACTTCATGCCTTGACACATGCTGAGTGGACTCCTTTTTGAGACCATCTTTAACTGTAATAACTACTTACCTATTTTTAATTTTTTTTTAGTTTTAAGCATGTTGTAACGTTGTTGAGTTGTGTTTCAAATAAATCATCATTCATTCATTCATACTATGGGTACTAGACAACGATAAACATACTAATATATACATATAGAGAAATACATACTTAACTACAAAGAAAACATCTATGACTCAGGAACAAATATTCACACAAATATCAGTGAGTCGAGTTCAGTTTGGTATAAAGCTGCCTAATTGAGAAGGCACGCGTTAAAATATTTTTTATTACGATGGGACTTCTTAAATTGCCGGATAAAACTTCACCTTTGAGATCGACGCAGCGCTGTGTTGAGAAAATCACCCCCTGTCCTTATCGGGTTCCCAAAAAGGTTAACGCGTCGACAAACAAACAGCAATTAGAGAAGAAAAGCTGAATTGGCAGGGGTGAGTGGACTGACGTACCCTCATAATGATAAGAATAAAATGTTGATTGAGGACATTGTTCATATAAAAGCAAGCTGTCAGTCACCAAGAATCACTTGGCAACATTACTTCTTGAAGAACTAAACACTAGCGTATTATCGCAGTCAAAATTCTGGTTTAGGTCTCGTGGTCCGACTGACCGATATTAGGGTCATAAATATGAGGTGGCTGGCTCGGATAGCCAAAACAACCTAGAAATAAGAGCTCCGCGACAGCGGAGCTCCGTCGACTCTAATAAACTTGATTTTAAAATAAAAAGATTGGTCAGTCGGGCAATGTTGTCAAACCACGGCCGGAGGGAAAATTGGTATCTCACAAGGAAGCTGGGTGTCGCTTTTTTATGTTAAGGAGAAGGCACACCATCACTCTTTCCACCTGATGGTAAGTGGAATCTGAGACCCATAGACATTTGAATTCTCAAGACTATAATCCTAAGACCTCAAATGCGTCGCCAACCCTGAGGACTAAGATGGAATGCCTCTATGCTAGTTATTTTACCGCTTAAAACTGTGATGATAACGCGGTTGCTGTTCGGCTTCTACTTCAATATCAGCAGCAACAAGGAAAGGGGACTTTCCTCCCTGCTAGGAGGGCTTGAAGTGGCACTTTTCTGTTCAAGGATAGGTGATGTGAAATAGTATATTGTGTGGGTACCACAAATTTTCTTGTTTTTGATAATTTCAGCATTTGTTTCATCACGAAGATCTTTTATGTTCCTCATAGGTGATTTTAGAAGCAGCATGTATCATCGGTAGTGAAATTGTTTCCACCTGGGACGTTAACACTTGAATGCCTCACTACGCTCAGGATCATATTTTAGAATCCTTCGGGATTCAATTACATAATACTTCTTTTCGTCCAGGATTCCATGTACGCCCTCGAAGTAAATATGTCATTTTGCTCCCTTGTGATGCAGTCTACTATTGCCTCATCGCTCACGTCTATTGCCTTTGCCTTGGTTTTACTATCACTTACGCGGTTATTGTAAATTAATTTTGTGTTTGCCTTTAATTATTTAATACAATGTGAATATTTTAGTAAGGTGAAAGAGATCTTATTGAATATTGTAAAGTAATTGAACAAACGGATCTAGAAATGGGAATAGAGTATGTACCATTGATAACTGTACAACACGATTATATTTATGCATATGCTTTTGTACACAACATTTTGCTTCACTTCCATTTGTATTATGCACATGGATATTTTTGATATGTGTACTAGGTACTGTAGGTATGGTGGTTCAGGGTTCCATTGTACTGATTATACAGTCGCCATCAGATATATTGGAGCGAACAAGGTGCTTACAAATACCTCAACATGACGTTGTCAAAGCGTTAGAGAGCATGTTCAGATATTTTGAGCACCATGAAGAGTTCAGATATATTTGATGGCGACTGTAAATAGGGTTTATAATTAAGTTCGAAGTTTTTTGGGTCATTATTGGGCATGACCCAAATATCAATACTAATATTATAAAAATTCAAGATTTGTATTTATGCAAAAATTAATGGGCCAATTTAAAAAAAAATATGTTTATTTTATTTCTAAAACACAGTCGTGGGCAACTGCTAGTATGACGTAACGAGCAAACAACGCCGTCGTACCGAAGAAATCAGCCAACTGCAATGTAGTCGCATTCTATACTATATTGCTAACCACATAAGATTTAAAATGCATTAGATTTATGCTTACTTACTTACTATGCAGTTAGCTGTCTCATTTAGTATCACGGCAGACAAGCCCTCTGATGGTGGGTTAGATCCATAGACAATATTACAACGTTTATTTTTTGCCACAGATTAGGTCATAATAATAAATTATCATCAGTTAAAACATATTGTCAATTGTTTCATGTACAGAAATTATTACATCATTATGTAACATTTATCTCTCGAGATTATGAATTTGTGAAAAATAACTTTCACTTACACCCGATAGCTTCAATGTCAATTTTAATGAGGCATCGATAAAGCTTGCTGAGATAATAATTATTCAACAACAAGGGATAAAAGTTAGGTAAAGCAACATTGTAATTTATTAAAAAAATCTTTACTTATGTCCATGCTAATCGATACAGAATATACTAATACCAATAAAGGTTTTAAACTTTATACAACATACTTAATTTATACATAGGTAGCATAGGATTTACAAAAGCTGTCGATTGAGCGCGTCGGCTCCATACTAGTTATTTGCGAGTGGAACTTGAATCAACCAGGCAGGTTATTTATTACCTTTAGATTAAATAACCCTTACTCTTAGATGCAATTTTTAATTATGAAAACACGACGACGTTGGTTTAGTTGGGAGTGAGCCTACCTCCGAAGCCAGCGGCTTGGCGGGTGGTTAATGGTTAAGATGGTGGTAGCGATCCGGACGGCCCCTTCACAGGGTCCTACCACCACTAAAACACTTTTTGTTGAAATAAAGTTGAAACTATTTTTTTTGATTATGTACCTCCGGGACACTGGTGTTTACAGTTTGTTAGCTGATAATGTCGCGTTATCATTTCGATAGCGGATAGAAAGTTAATATTGTCGTGTAGATTTCTACTCGTCTTTGAGTAGTATTTACTCAGCTAATCAGAACATATGACACATGTGTGACGCAGCAAACGATTAGCTAATGACTATTTTCTCACTCAAGGAACGAACAAAAGATATAGACCCCGTGTAAATAAAAGAGACGGATACTATTAGTTGATGGCTGGCTGTTCACACTACCGCATGCTGCCGGGAACTCTCTCGCTCCATTAGTTGGTCGATCAAAAGATATGTACTCGTATATCATTGATAAACGCAAATGCTTGGCATACTGTCAAACTGACACTGACTTGGCATACTGAACTGGGTTCCGTACAAACTTATAAGAATGTAAAATTGTATTGAGGGATGAACTTGACTTGGACTTTGCCATTGAAAAAATGTTGTCTCCATACATCGACATTATGTCGCGATTAGTTTACCAACTGCATAAAAGTTTGCAATCGTAAAATGTTTTTTTTGTGATGTAGGTAAAAAATTACGGTTTTCGCAATTTTTCCTTTATCTGTGCTATAAGACGTTGCTTCGTATTAAATTTCAAGATTCTAGATCGACCCTTTAGGTTTCGATTCCCTTGCGAGTTTCGAAAATTTGCGGTAATATGCGGTATAAACGGCTGTATCTTTTGATTGCGTTGCCTTAGAAGTTTTATTTTTTTACAGCTCTACGGGACGGTAGACTGAAGTATTTGATATAAATTTCAGCTTGATACCTCTAAAAGTCTTGACGGACGTACCCTATAAGGGGTCTATGGGAAGTACCCTATAAATTTTGATTCCCTTGAAAGTGACGTTTTTTGCGACATAAACGGCTGTATCTTTTTTTATGTTAACTTAGAAGCGTGATTTTTTCACGTCTTTAAGGGACTGTACATATGAGTATATGGTTTTAATTTCAACTCGATTCCCGAGATAAAAGATCTTGACAAACAAACGGACGGTCGGACATCAAAGTGACCCTATAAGGGTTCAATTTTGTAAGGGTTCAAGGTCCTGAACCCTATTAACTCCATACTTACACCACAAATTCAAGTTCTCCAAATATCAGAAACAGTGCTCGGAATATGCAGTGCTTATTAACCTCTACATTAGCATGTTCATTCAATAATCTATTCCCATTTCAGCTTTATTTATTTTCAAAACCAGTAAATAAGTACAATCATTTTATCTCCCACTTTGCATGGAAATACCTGAAAGTGTAAAAGTATAATAACAGCGCTCAGTTTTCCGCGAACGCCCCGCGTAATAAAGTGTTTCCTTAGGCGCAACGAACTACATCGTAAATTACTAGGGTTTTCTCTCTTTGCCGGTGGTATTGCAATTTGGGGTGCCAGTGACGGCGGAAAGCAGGCTCAATTCTACTGAGCTAAAACCAAGCTTATATCTTTTGTCCTAAGCGACGTCATTCAAGGTCACTTTTCTTAGCTTCAATTTGTTGTTCGCCGTGCAATCTCTAGTGTCATATATAAGTTTCTTGGCTAAAACGATATTGCCATTGACGTGTTTCCGTATTGTCAACGGTTTGATAGCTCTTATTTACTTGACAGTAATGGCGGCCGAGTTAAAAACAACGTCAAAAGCAATTATCGTTTATCCCAGTAGAAAGACGCCCATCTCGTTTTATCGGATCCGACGGTATGAAAATATATTCTAATTCAAGTTGTTAAAGTAAAAATTGAATTTTATAAATTAGTTAGTAAGTATTTTGTTTGTTTCTGTTTTATCTCAAATGAAGTAAATACAATTGCAGCTTGTGAAAAAAGTGAGGGTGCTTTTAAGAGTGAAATTGGCAAAACGATGTCAAGTAGTTTCTTGCGAGAAATTAAACCTAAAGACTAGGGAAAGGTTTAGAGTGGTATTGGTATTACCGTTCTATGCTTTTGATTATCAAACGTCAACACCATAATTTTGTAGAATGGTGTTGCCGTGTTAGGGAAAATTACCTTTGGATTTAGATTAGATTAGTTCAGGGATGTTTGTTTCTTAGTTTCGCTTATTACCACGCAAACTCTTATTTGCCAAACTATAAGTCCAATTTCACCGACATTTTTTTTATTGCATTGAGAAGGCAAACGAGCACACAGGCCACCTGATGGTAAGTGGAAACTGTGACCCATAGACATTCGCATTCACAAGACTGTAATCCTAAGACTGTAAATGCGTTGCCAACCCTGAGGACTCAGATAGAATGCCTCTATGCTAGTTATTTTACCGGCTATTTATCAATCAATCCTTTTCACTACCTAGAATTTTGTTCTTTCGTCTCACTGCCATTTTACCTTTAATACTTTTGTCACTATCATGGTACTGTTCATGCCATCTTGTAACTAACGCGCTGTGGAATTAATTGACCTCCTTGAACTGAGCTTCATGACACTCTTTCTGAATGGATTTGTTAAGCAAGCTGCACACAACACTGCCGCCCAAAGTAAAAACACGCATACGCCTATGCGTTACGTGGGCGTAATCCCTGATCTAAAATAAGGCCCTTATGCGACTATTCGCATAAGGGCCTTATTTTAGATCAGGGATTCTTAAACTGAGGAACGTGAACCCCCAGGAGTTCGCCAGTAATTGCAAAGGGTTCGCGAATCAGAATTAAGACTAAATTAGACCAAAATTTCTCCAGAAATCAACTCAATGTGCGTTAAGAAACAAGCCCACTCGCCACATCGTGTTTTTGTAACTTTATTGGGGCGTTTTTCAAAAAAAGTGTTTAATATTAAGGACAAAGTTAAGAAAATTTTACTATTTCCATTTCGGCATGAAAATTAGCCATACATTTAGATACATTAATTTTCGTGACGAAATGAAACAAGTTTTTTTTTAATGATGTCCTTAACGACGTACACTCTTTTTTGAAAAACGCCCATTGACTTCTAATATTTTATTTCAAAAACAAGGTTTTTTTTTAAGAGGCAAAACATACTTAAGTGCTACGTTTTGTTACAAACATCGCTACTACTAGGCTTGGCCTTATGCTCTTCCCCGCCGCAACCACTAAAAGATCCTGTTTATGCGGTCTCGGGGTAACTAACGCTCTGTGTAAGTAATTGACCCGCTTGTATTGACCTAAGCTTTATGACACTATTTGCGAACGAGTTTCTCAAGAGTTCTATATATGTAGTAGGTAGCACATTGCTTTGATTTGGCGTGCTCAATATAACTTACAAATAGGTAAAGTTAGTCAGTAACATGATATATTTTTTAGACAAAATATTACTCGTAAATGGTTAGAATGTTTACATTGCACGGCTTTTATGGATAATTTAAACCAAGCTCTCTATAATTTTATCTCCTGGGGCCCTAGCCAAGATGCAAACGCTCATGACGTTTTTCTTTTCTATCGCTCAAAATGTACGGGATGACAGTCGACCACGTGGTTTATCGAAACGCAGGAGAATGTCATCCCATACATTTTGAGCGTTAGAAAAAAAAAACGTTAGAAGCGTTTGCATCTTGGCTAGGGCCCCAGATCTCTATATCGCTCAAAGACTTCGTTTTTCGTTTGCAATAATAAAAAGTACTTTTTCGTGTTTTGTTTCGTTGGAATATTCTTTTTCATATTTCTCTAATACTTACATTTCAAATAAATAAATTAAAATAATATCCGAGGACTATGTCACTTAAATTGACCTAGACCCAAACTAAGCTCTAGCCTTGTACTATGGGTACTAGACAATGATAAACATAGGTACTTATATAGAGAAATACATACTTAAATACATAGAAATCATCCAAGACTCAGGAATAAAAACTCGGGATCACTAGCTTTGCTTGCAGGCAGGGTCACTACCAACTAGGCTAACGTGTCGTCAAAATCGTAATATTTCTAGTTTTCTTTCTTCACCTTAGTTTACCAGGCCTCTGGTCTTTACTAAATAAGTTCATTCAGTAACTTTTTATCCAAAAAGACCTCCAGAAATAATCAATAATGTTATCTTTTAAAAATTCGGGACCATCGTGATGACTCGTGATGAAGAATTCCTACGTATCATAAATTCGCCTAAGTAGATTTACCGCCTGTTTCACAATCTTATCGTCAAAAATAGACAAAGAGAGGGCTATCTTTATTTGACGGATAAATTTACTTGTTAATTGTGAAACAGGCCCTTACTATGTCCATGCAAATATGTCTTGTAACTGTTTACGTACAATAAAGATTATACATACATAACTAAGTACATTGAAAATGTGCACATCCATCAGCATATTTATAGCGCCAATATAAACGCTGCAGTACGACATAAATCTTCGTAATGACTCCATTGATCATGTTCCTGTTCATAATTTAAACAGGATATAGGACAGTTTGGTGCCGAGTTAACGTTTAAAACATAACGTTATTATGGTGGTCTTAGTGAATAAGTTTCTGTCAACAATTTAATTTTTGGGACAAAATTTTGGTAACAACTGTACTTTTATTGCAAACTCATTATCTGTTTATTAATACCAAGCTAATAAGTCCCACTGTTGGTCTACGCTAAGTTCAGCGGAGATCCTGGCGCCACCTTCGGACTCTTTCATCCTAATCAGCTCTAAGATTCCTGAATATTGCACTATCATCGGGTTTACATTATGTGGTCCAATTTTTACCGTGTAGTTGCCGGGTTACAATAGTGCCACTCCATATCTTCCCGTGGATGTCGTTAGAGGCGACTAAGGGAATAAAGGCTTGTACTGTTAGGTGATGGGCTTGCAACCTGTCACTAAATTACTGGTAAACATCTTAGCCTTATTGTGCAAAATGTGGTTAAAGAATTATCAACATGTTAAGAGTTGTTGGTATTTCAGTAGCACTGAATACTCCACTCCGGGAATGAAGATGTTATGTATGTACCTAATTAATTACAGATATGTTCATTAATTCTATCACTCCTACCTCCTACAAAACCACTTCAGCCTAACAAGCCACATCGTATCCACATCGCCTAATACAAATGTAACATTAATGGCTATCTACACGAAATCCATTTGCGAACCTGATCTCCCCCGGATCCTGTTTGGAAACCTCACGTTGTTCGGATTTAGACGTAACAGGCAACAAAATCACTTTCATCAGAGCCGATCAAATATGCACCCTAAGCTTCTATCTTACACCTTCCCCCTTCACCACGATATCACACCCTTCCATTTCCCGCCACCAACTAAAACAGCGTGTTGTGCATTGACCCGAAAGCTAGAGGCATTTTTAAATTGGTGGTGGTTAGCGGCCGATGGTTGACGAATTTAGGTTTTTTGTTTAGGTTTTTAAAAGTCATCAGTGGGTAGGAAATGTTTTGTGATGTTATCGGTAATGCTCTGTTTACACGTAGCAAGTGCTAGTTTTAGTGAGAAATATTATGCATACAGGTATTTCTGGTATTAAAATTGCTTTATTTCATTAAAACAAATGGCTGTTGAAAAATAAAAAATATTCGTTTAGGTAAATATCAATAGAAAAAAATAGTAACCTAGACATACACATGGGAGCAAAGAAAAAAAATCGCACTATCACGCACTTAAACTTATAATCATTATTATTTAATCTTAAAGTTTAGGCTGCGGTAGTGTAGCATCGATATACGAGTGGGTCTTCACTCAGCATTCTGCCTATGCATTATCTCAGACAACCTTGTTAGTTATTACTAACGGGATAGAAATGAATCTACTGTAGCTATTGAAGAATTGCAGATACTGCCTATTGGCTTATGAGGGCAGCATTGTGTTGCATTACTATTTAAAAAAAGTAGTGCTGCAACCCATCCTTTCTGTGAAGCCCAGAATACAGGGATACTTCTGAAGAATATTCCAACCAAAAGAGGTTATTAAACTTAAGCGAACGCTTCCTACTCCGTACGCATAAATATATTTTCCCTTAGATTTCCTTTTCACATCTTTCAGCACATACAACAGCAATAACCAATTCAATCGGAAAGAATAGCTCTTTACCCAAGAACAAATGCAAAAAGGTAACTGAAAGAGGGTCGTACAAAAGGAATATATAAGAACAATCTTTCATTGACGACACGTTGGCCTAGTTGGGAGTGACCCTGCCTCCGAAGCCAGCGGTCCGGGGTTCAAATCCCGGTAAGGGCAGAGGGCATCACGAGTATTTGTTCCTGAGCCTTAAATGTTTTCTATGTATTTAAGTATTAATTTCTCTATCTAAGTATGTTTATCGTTGTCTAGTACCCATAGTACAAGCCTAGAGCTTAGTTTGGGTCTAGGTCAATTTGTGTAACATTGTCCCGTGATATTTATTTATTTATGGTCACTTTATTTATCTTATGGTCACGGTAATATAAAGCATACTAATAAACTGAATACTGTATCAAGATTTTTGCGCAGTATCACAGAGTGACGCGGCATTTTTAATGATGATAAATGATTTGTTTTATTTATAAATGGGTGTTTGAAACAAAGATAAGGCGAACAATCTAAGAGACCTTTCTTATCTAAATATGTTCCGTTGTATCAGCTTTAGTGTATAACTGTTGCCCGCGACTCCGCGAAGTCGTTTAGTCGCTATTTTTCGGGATAAAAAGTACCCTATGTGTCCTATGTCCTTTTTCGGGACTTAAACTGTCTCCATACCCCTCGGTTCAGCGATTTATCCGTGACAGCATAACTAACAGAAAGACACACAGAGCTACTTTCAAATAAAATAAATAAATAAATCTCAGGACAATGTCACACAAATTGACCTAGTCCCAAACTAAGCTCTAGGCTTGTACTATGGGTACTGGACAAAGATACCTAAACTTACTTATGATATGTAGAGAAATATATACTTAAATACATAGAAAACATCCAAGACTCAGGAACAAATACTCGTGCTCATCACACAAATATCTTCCTTACCGGGATTTAAACCCAGTACCACTAGCTTCGTAGGCAGGGTCACTACCAACTAGGCCAAAGTCAATATATAATACTAATTGTTTTCCGCGAATCCATCCATGTAGAAGTCAATTATCGTAATTCCCTTAGGACCCGTTCAATTCTTCCGAATTAAAAGTACCTGAAATCCTTCGCCGGGACTCAAACTATCTCCATACCAAATTTCATCTTAGATAGATAGATAGATAAACATCTTTATTCATCTCACACAATACATGGGTTCAGCAAATATAGATATATATTAATATAAAAATATATATATACAAATATATATATCTTAATCAGTTCAGCGGTTTGTCACACAAATTGACCTAGTCCCAAACTAAGCTCTAGGCTTGTGCTATGGGTACTAGACAACGATAAACTTACTTATATAGAGAATTATATACTTAAATACATAGAAAACATCCAAGACTCAGGAACAAATACTCGTGCTCATCACACAAATATCTGCCCTTACCGGGATTTGAACCCAGGACCCCTAGCTTCGACAGGTGACATTTTAGTGTACATGGTGCAGCTTATATGAAACCCAGTAATGTATCAGCGTGTTAACTTTGCAATGTATACCGAATTGGCACCTGTCACGTGTCATTGTCAAGATGGTGAAATAGGGGGCTGGGGGTTATAATTATTAATAATAACAGCAAAGAAAGTAAGAAAGAAAACTCTTTCCTTGTTTCTTTTCCTTATCTTTCTTTATTGTTATTACAAATAATTATAAAACCCCAGATCCTTCTTATTTATCTTAATTATTCACCAAATTAATAGCCAGGAGGGTTTTTAGATCTAGGAAGATATCCTCATTTTAGAAAACTAGCAACTTTCTGAAAGTTACTTTATACACGTTAACGTTAATAAATGTTATTCTAAAAGGGCCATGTCCAAAAAGTCCTATGCCAAAAGCATATTTAGTCAACAAATATTGAAATAACGTGGAAGAGTTCACCGCCACGACACAGCTTAGTGGTGGTAGGACCCTGTGCAGGGTCCGTCCGGATTGCTACCACCATCTTAACCATTAACCTACCGCCAAACAGCAGTGTTCGCATTGTTGCGTTCTGGTGCGGGGATAATACAACCGGCAAATTTACTGGCATAGAGGCATTCCATCTTGGTCCTCAGGGTTGGTAACTGTACTTCGAGCAGGAACTTTTTGTGGTCGCTTGGTTTTTTATGGCAATCAGAAGGCACACGAGCACTCAGGCCACCTTTTGGTAAGTGGAATCTAAGATCCATAAACATTTGATTTGTGAGGACTATAATCTCAAGACCTCAAAATGCATTTCCAACCCTGAGGACTGATGGAATGCCTCTATGCTAGTTATTTCACCGGTTGTCTTATCCCGACACCGGAACACAACAATGCGAACACTGTTGCTTGGCGGGTGGTTAATGGATAAGATGGTGGTAGCGATCCGGACGAATCAGAATCAGAATCAGAATAATCTTTATTCAAGTAGGTTTACAAATAATAAACTCTTTTGAAACGTCATAGTAGCGACTTAGCCTAAATTGACTGCAGGTTCAAATCGCGACCAATCAGAGAAGAACCTGTAAGAAACTCTGTCGGATGTCTTTTTTTTTCGACGTTCGCAACCTTTTGTCGTAAGGACTATACATTTTATTACAAGCAATTCAGTCCCAAGCATTGTTATCATTAATATAGTCTTTAATGCTTAGCTGTAGGTTAAGGATAAGGTTTAAGTAGCGATCCGAACGGACCCTACACAGGGTTCTATCACCACTAAAAATGCCTTATAATAGTAATTCCAGTAACTAAACCGTTCTAAAGAGAGCACGGTGATGTTTTTGCCCATAGGAAACCAGGAAAATTGGTAGAAAACGCGATAACATCTATGGGAAACTCTGTTTGCTGTCTGGATACTTACCGAGGGTCCCGAGCAATGGCGCCCGTTGTTTAGGGTTATTGGTGCATCGGGAATTCTCAAGTGTAAGTTTAGTGTTGGGTACATGAGCGTAGAGTGTAGGATCTACTTTAAACTCTGATTTTGTACTGTGATTTTAAGATGACTACTTATAGGAAAACCTAAGAAATGCCCGCTTAGCATGCTACTATTCGACATTTGAAATTATGTAACGGAACTTATGGATCGCAAACTCGCTCATGTCTCGAAGAAAAATGACTTCCTTTTTAACATGTTCAATATTGTATATGGTTGTGTAAAAAAAATATAATAATATGAAACTTTGTTTAAAATTAATATGGAACATTATGTCAAATTTCAAATATAGAATGTCAAACGGTCTATACAGTGGGGCTAGTCAAATTGCATTCGACAATCGTTAGCGCTTATGTTTCGATTGAAAAATGTATGGAATTGACGTAATCCCCCGAGATAGATAGATTAAAACTCTCGTGCATAAAATTAAAACAACAGCAATAAAATTCAGTTCAAAATTAATCCTTAAACCTTAAAAAAACACCTAAAAATGAATAATAATTAGCAATATCTAATGTTTTAGAACAACCTAAATCTGGCATTATAATGCTCGACAAAAAAAAAAGTAGCTCATTCATTCGTAAGTCATTTACTCGATCATAACTGAAAAAATATTTTATGATGTGCATTAGAACTCGTAGAAAAGCAGTATTTTAACTGTAACATCACAAAAGAAACAAATCCGGCAAAATTTCGTATACTGCCTCTTGAAATTAACACTACTAAAACACTTTCGCGGTGTCAGCTAGCCGGTAGCCACGACGTCGCCAATATAGCGATGCTCTCGCCAGTTGTCATTTGCGACTTCAAATGACAACTGGCGAGAGCATGATCATTGTATTTTGAATCATTTTTAGGGTTTCACACCTCGAAAGGAAAAAGCGGAACCCTTATAGAATCACTTTGTTGTCCGTCCGTCCGTCTGTCAAGACCTTTTCCTCAGGAACGCGTGGAGGTATCAAGCTGAAATTTATATCAAATACTCAGGTTTACGGTCTCTTGGAGCTGTGAAAAACCCACGCCATCAAAAGATACAGCCGTTTATGCCGCAAATTTTCGAAACTCGCAAGGGAATCAAAACCTAAAGGGTACTTCCAGTCGATCTAGAATCTTGATATTTGGTACGAAGCAACGTCTTATAGCACAGATAAAGGAAAAATTGCGAAAACCGTAAAGTTTTAGCAACATCACAAAAAAAATATTACGATTGCAAACTTTTATGCAACTAATCGCGACCTATGTCGATGAATGGAGTCAACAGTTTTTCAACGGCAAAGTCAAGTTCGTTCCTCAATACAATTTTACATTCTTATAAGTGTGTACGGAACCCTCGGTGCGCGAGTCCGACTCGCACTTGACCGGCTTTTTTTTAGAGCCTGCTTATGATAGACTTCATTGCCGTGTTGGCATTACGACTACAAACACCGCAACCCGCAATTGATTACCTATAGAACAATCCGCTCGGCCTCCCTGTAAAGTACGCGTGAACTTCGGCGAAGCAATTAGAACTGAGAAAACTAATTTTCCAGTCTTCACCGCTTGTCTTGAGTGAGTTACCTTCGTTCGGGAAGTTTTCAGGAAGCTATGCTTTTCCAAGCAAATATACTTTAATTAAACAATTAAACGGTGCGTCAAGTTGATGTCTGACGTCAGACAATGGGGCACATTCTGATCTGAATTGCTACTAAACGTCTACCGTAAGATGGCGTGAATAGAGATTCACAGGGTGAATAGAAATTCTAAAATAAGTAATAATTCGTTACTAATAAGAACCAATATTAAATTGACTATTCTATTGGAAAATTACGTTCAAATCCCAGTCTTATAATTAGTAGAGTATGCTTTAGTTTAGGCTGTACTTCTATTCACCTTGCGAATCTCTATTCACCCCATTTTACCGATGACCGATGATAATATAGGCTGATAAACACAATGATCCTCCTTTGCGTCGCGCAAACGGTTGAAAAGCGCCTATCGAAACAAGATAGCAACAAGTTTCAAAACAGATTTAGAAAATAGACAAGCGGCAGGTTCTTGCGTGAGTCTTTCCAGGGCCTCTATTCAGGTGCGTTAAAACGATATCGTGTTTGACACGTTTAGTAATCGTTTATGTCACAGTCGCCATTATTGTAAATGAAATAAGAGTTATCAAAACGTTGACAATGCGGAAACAGGTCAAAAACGATATCGTTATAACGCAGTTGAATAGAGGCCCAGGTCGCGACCACCACTACCGCACCCAACCTTCTTTATTCTTATAATTTTCTAGTAGTCGCTGAGTTGAGGTAAAAAGTTTTACGATTACGTTCCGAAAGGCTGTAAAGTTACTTGCGTCTCGCGCGTTTAATTTCTGTTACGGGATCCTATTTTAGATTCAATCAATAACAGTACTAGCGCCAAACAACATGTTTGCAGTCTTGCATAATAAATAACATTTTTTCTGCTTCTTTTTTATACAGTCGGTTTAGGGGTCAAAGTATTACATCACATATATAAATTCAGATCTGTACTTTATAAGGTTTACGAGCTAGAGACCCGTAACATACGGATGGACGGACGAACGGACTGAAGGACGGAGGGTAGAACAGAAGTGTCAACAATTTAGATCAGTAATTAAGTATGGAACCCGTAAAAAGGTCTCGGTAAAAAAATTACAAAGTCGATTACGCACACAAGTTTCAAAAACCCAACGAGATTTAAGTGTCCAAACCGGGTACAAATCGAAACATATTTCAACAAACGTACTTATCATTATACAGAATTTTCATTTCATCGTAAGGCATTTCTCGGCATGAGGTTTTTGTTACAAGTTTTTCCTAACCTAATCAACGTAATTAATGTTTAGGATATTCTGAAAACATAATACACACACATATAGTAGAAAATAATATTCATTGAAATGAAATTTGATGAAATAGTGCAATTGATGATGTCAAATTCAATAAAATTGTGCGTCCAAACTACATTTCCCCTTATTTTTATACAGTGTAAACTCAACGTTTGAGATATAGCGCTTATATTTTCAGAAGCAGAGCAACTTCATTTAAATTTACGTGGCGCTGCATTTGGGTTATTCTGTGTCGGAACCACCAAGTTAGTTGACGAGCTTACAACATACCGGCTTTACCTGACTGTTAGACCCATGCTTTCGTACACAGTTGAGCGTCCTCGCTGAGAGCATTCACATTTAATGAGCATTCGGCGTCGAATATGAAAGTGTTGTGGACGCCTGTAACACTGCTTAACGTCCACACCACTCTAATATTACATGCGAATGCTCTCAGTGCGGACGCTCCTTTAGACACACGGGCCGCGGCTAGTGTTGCCACACATCCTGATTTTGGGTTCTCTTCATCAGGCATAACTTTTTTGGCATAATTTACTCTTGATCGGGACGCCAATTGTTTCCATTTTTAATTCATTGCCAGTGTGCATTATTAAGATAATTATTTTATAACAACCATTAATGACAAAAAAGGGCTGTAATTGGCACGCTTCTTTTCTAGCATAGTCCCGTTTCAAAATAGACTAGACCTGGCAGCACTAGTGGCCTACTTTGAAAATTGAAGTTCATCGGAACATTTGAATTTAGCATTTCATAGTTAACAATGCTAGCCAACTGATGGTGAGAAGGCTTTAAAGTGAAATTTAATTACGATTAGATGTCGTACGAATTGGAGCAGCTGCGCCAAGCAGATTTAGCACTGCTGTGTTTTGACTAGGGAATGCAGTCTCGTTGCTAGACAATCACGGGCGAAAATCGAACGAGATCTCGCGAGATAAACGAGATTGTTCTAGAGCGCCCACGCGGGGGGTGAAAGAAGCCGCGGGTTGTGATCTGTGGGATTGACGCAAGTCACTGAGATAGTACCACGTGACTATCTCGGTGGCTCACGTCAATTCCATACATTTTTCAATCGATTGTCGAATGCAACTTGACTAGCCCCACTTGCTCGTTTACTTGCAAATGTCATTTAATAATAGAAGCAGTCTATCATTTTGTCGAATTTCACTTCATCGATTGTTTCATTTCGTCGAATTTCATGTCATCGAACGCTATTTTCTGCTGAAACCATGATGATTTCTAGAACTCTCATAAGCAGAAACGTCGTAGAGCTCGTCAACTAATTCTCTTTCGTTACGTCAGAGAATACAACCAAAGCAGTCACTCTAATGTGATGTCGCTCATCGTTAGGTATATCCCGTAGACACTTTCAAAATCTCGTATCTCTTTAACATAATAGCCTGAAATTTAACCTTATGTACAGAGTTCTAAGGTTGGGTTTGGAAATGGTATAGGTGTAAGGTAAGTTATGACTTTAAGGAAGAAACTGGGTGAATGAAGAACTATGAGGCTCTCTCGATAGGAGAGTGCAATTGAGGATGGATTGAGACGTGTTATCATAATGTGTTGTTTATTCAGTGTGTATGTGTTTAACCACAGACGAGAAAAGACGTTAGAATAGTGCCACTCCATGTCTTCCCGTGGATGTTGTAAGAGGAGGCTAAGGGAATAAGGGCTTGTAGTAATGTTAGGCGATGGGCTTGCAACCTGTCACTAATACACTAGTAAACTTTTTTTATTAATCTAAATCCTTCAAAATTCTAAATTATTATGATCAATTTAGATATCGCTCGATATTCTTATTATTTTAGCAACCTTCAGAAAAAACAAACAGATCTCTCGGGTTTCATACTAACAACTTGGTAAAGGTGAGACGTATTTAATGGAATAGGTTTTTGGAACACGTCTTATCATGTACATACTCGTACGTACGCGTTCCCACGCGGCCGCATGTTAGCGCACGAGTATTTAGAAGTACGGCGACTTTCAACGTCCAATCGGGAGCGCGACTCTTTAGGCGCCGCGCCGACCGCGACCGCGATCGTGGCGCTAGTCTTTGGCACTAGTATTTTTGTGGACGCGTACTTGGAAGACTCAGAACGTATTTTGCCTAGTACGTCTCACCTCTACAACTTTGTATTCATTTATTAATGTGTTAACTACTATCATATGCATAAATAAAGCCGGTATTAGATTACACGTTATTCAGCAAACGATATTCAGAGAGTAAGCCTCGTCGAGCCCGATCTAACTGTCAGAATTCAGAGTTAAACTGTCTAACCGGTGAAATTACTAGCATAGAGGCATTCCATCTTAGTCCTCAGGGTTGGCAACGCATTTGAGGTCTTAGGATTATAGGCTTGAGAATTCAAATGCCTATATATATGGGTCTCAGATTCCACTTACCATCAGGTGGTCTGAGTGCTCGTGTGTCTTCTCGTTGTCATAAAAAAAAAAAAAACTCTTATTAGACCAAGCTACTTAGACTAAGACTGTCTTAACAACGTGTAGTCTAATAAAGCCTTAATTAAATTGAATAGGAATATGTACAACCACACAACCACCCGTCCCAACATCACCATTGCCGTCATCGCGGTGGTGGGTCTCTGAGACACTTGCCCTAACCTGTCAGAAAGCAACCCCTGGGGATCATAAACGGTCGAACAGATTTTCATGAAATTTAGCTGAGAACCATCCCTATTTTGTTTTTAAAAAAACGCGTCTCTTGTGAAAGTCACACTTTTTGTCAGGGATTTAAAGGATTGATTAACATTTTGCTGTTCTTATTTGTCCCGTATGCCACAAGACAAAAGTGATAGAGTTTCTTGGAAAAGTTGTTACAATAATACTTCTAGCACAAAACATAAAAACCGGCCAAGTGCGAGTCGGACTCGCCCATGAAGGGTTCCGTAGCAGCAAGTAACATAATATAAAAGTTCATTGTAGCTTTGATCAATGTTTTTATGACGTATTAAAAAAAACTACTTAACTAGACTTCAAACCAATTTTCGGTGGAAGTTTGCATGGTAATGTACATCAAATATTTTTTTTAGTTCTATCATTCTCTTATTTTAGAAGTTACAGGGAGGGGACACACATTTCAACACTTTGGAAGTGTCTCTCGCGCAAACTGTTCAGTTTAGAAAAAAATGATGTTAGTAACCTCAATATCATTTTTGAAGACCTATCCATAGATACCCCATACGTATGGGTTTGATGAAAAAAAATATTTGAGTTTCAGTTCTAAGTATGGGGAACCCCCAAAATGTATGGTTTTTTTTTTCAATTTTTGTGTGAAAATCTTAATGCGGTTCACAGAATACATCTACTTACCAAGTTTCAACAGTGTAGTTCTTATAGTTTCGGAAAAAAGTGACTGTGACATACGGACGGACAGACAGACAGACATGACGAATCTATAAGGGTTCCGTTTTTTGCCATTTGGCAAATTGACAATAAAAGAGATATTGGTGGACTATATATGCTTAAAATCATAGGTTTAAAGAGTGACCCAACAAGCTGATGCTTTCTATAATAAATATAAACGTCATATACTCGGACATGTAATACACATACATAATAACCCCTTTGTAGTCTACATACACATTAATCAGCAATACAATACTATATCTCCAAAGAACCCACATCCAAATCTAACCCATGAATGCATTAATAATTAAGATAAACAGGCAACAGTATAACAAGGCAAATTATGTCGGAACATCGCCCAGTGCGGTGCCTGCAGCTGTCGGGTTAGGATAATGTGCCAAATCGTACTTTAAATTACCGCGGATGGGTAATTGTAAAAGGATTATACTTCAACCATGTTTCAACCCTTGGAATAAATAATTTTGTTCAAAATGTTCAGTCGGAATTATAAGTAGCTTCACACTTTACCGCTTTGTCACTTCAACGTCTTGTTTAAACTGCTGCCCTAATTTGTCAAAGGCATTAAAGCGAGAAGGTACGAAAGCATGCAGCCACTTTTAATGCCGACTGTATCTACATATACATGAAAAACTTAAGTAAAGTACACGTTGTACGTAGTTATGTACACAACTCATATGGAATTTACGTCAAATTTCAAATATAGTTTCGAACGGTCTATACAGGTATTAGATGATGTAGGTCTACTTACGTCACTTGTGTAACATTTACATGGAAGAGGTTTACAAAAGATTTTTACCTATAAACTCTTTATTGCACAAAAATCCAATAACAAGTATGTTCGTTCATAATCTTAAGATCAACATGCACAATCGCGAACGTATCCCTTTAAGGGATCTCTTCCAGTTACCTTGAATTTCATGGTAGAATAATAAATGATCTTCTGCTAGAGTACTTAGCAGACATCTCCCGTACAATGATAGTCTTGTCCGAAGCGCTGAAAGATTTACTCTATATTACCGACAATACCAACGTGTTAAAAAAGCCTTGATGTGGCCAATTGACCGAATAAATAATTTTAATTAATTTCTTACCACCTAATTTACTCCCATTATAATTACATCTTCTTGGAAATTCGTGTTCAGAGTATATCTTTTAACGTATCAAATATTACCTGTAACAATAGATTCGCTAACAAAGGATGAATCGAAACTAAATACTACTGTACTATTCCATTATATCTAAACAAAGGAGGCCAAAGCGCAATTTTCACCAGTAGATTTATGGCAGATTGCCTCCCCCCTGTCAGCCATTTGGTTTATTTCAACTGAACACGAAAATGGGAATTCATACTTCTCGGTTTACCAAGCGTAGTTCCGTGTATGTTTTAGAATATAAAGTTACTCTCCGTAGCATTAAACGGAGGCTGTATTTTGATTTGTCGAAACCTGCCAAGTTCCAGGTAAAAAAAAAACATTTTTTTATAGCTGCGTCCCTTTTGCTGCGTGCAACTTGCCAGTGTTTGTACTAATTCGATGACACGCTGGCCTAGTTGGGTCATATACACTCTTATTAAAACAAAAGTTGTCTTTCCTGTAGTCAATAGTTAAAAGCTTGTGTGCATGTAAGCTATGTTTTTAAATGATAGGTTAAAGCAGTCCTGACGCCGTTTATGCAGGAATGGGCTCAGCCTCAAAATTAGGCCTTAAAAACGTTAACTTCTGGTGTATCCACAGGAATGAGGATAAACTAAATTTGTATATCATCCAGTTGCTAATGACTCTGACTTCGAAGCTAGCGGTCGGCGTCGGAACCCTACACTGAGCAAGGGCCGACATGATCTTGCCCGGTTTTTAGGGTTCCGTAGTCAATCTAGGAACCCTCATAGTTTTGTCATGTCCGTGTGTCTGTCCGTCCGTCCTTGCTCAGAGACTCTTAGTACTAGAAAGTTTGAATTTGACGAATGTACATATTAGTCACGCCAACAAAGTTGTTAAAATAAAATCTTGATAAAATATTATTTTTTCACCTCTCCCACACGTAATGTGGGGTGTAATTTTTTTCGATTAAGTAATCGGTTTATGAAATTTTAAGCGATAACGCGCGATTTTTTCTTAAAGGCAAGTGTACTGGGCCTCTATTCTACTGCGTTATAACACTCATAACGATATCGCGTTTGACGTATTTTAGAATCGTTTATGTCACAGTCGCCATTATTGTAAATGGCATAAGAGTTATCAAAACGTTGACAATACTCATTAGGTAACTTCAATAAGTCTGAAAAAAAACACACATACGAGGGCTTAGTTAGAATCGAAAGCCTTTTTTCACTAACTTTGTTTGTATGGTTAACTACGCTTAACTGAGGATTTCTCGAAAAATTTGTTACTTTGAGTTGTCCAGATTAAAAAAATGGTAGAGAATATCAAACTATGCAATAATTAAATAATATTTAAATGTGTCCCAAAATATTTGTATGGAAAGTTCCCTTTGTGTTACCGATATTCATGCGTTTTGGATAACGCAAAAGGAAATGAAAATCCTCAACTATAGTCCAACTTCATGGTCATCACCCTTATCTGCGAGTATAGGAATCTGTTTTCAAAGCAACATTCACGAACGTTAATTTAGGACCCATCTTTGGTCCAAAGTCAATCTGACATTCTACAGCAATAAGGTTGAGTTTGTTGTAAGTTACAAATGACACATACATACATACATAACGTCACGCCTTTATTCCCAGAGTGGGGTAGGCAGAGCAACATAATACCAACAACTCTAAACTTGTTGATAATTCTGTAACCACACTTTGCATTCAGGCCAAGATGTTTACTAGTGTATTAGTGACAGGTTGCAAGCCCATCGCCTACCAGTACTACAAGCCCTTATTCCCTTAGTCGCCTCTTACGACATCCACGGGAAGACATGGACAAATGACTTGGAATCTTTAATGACATTGACAAAATCTAGCAACTTTTTTCGGAAATGGGTCCTAAATTAACGTTCGTACTGTACCTATAAAATGAAGATAGTAAAAGCTTATTTATAACAACGTAACAGTTTATCATCTCGTCCTTAATTCTGGACTTAATGCGTCCTAAAAAACGCTAGGTTAAAAACAATTCCTTTCCCCCATAACTAGCAGTCGTTCCAACTCGCTACCGAGTTTTATTATGCACGATCGACAGGCGGAATGATAAAAGTGAAAAAAGTTGGAGATGTTCAAAAGAAATTCCCTCGGACTGAGGCAATAAAGCCTACGGCGTATTACATAAATCATCGTGCTCTCGTAATAAATGAAAAAAGGGAATTTGGCATGTTTCGTGGGGCAAGGCATGTGCTGGCGCGATTACTATGTACAAAAGAGTCATATGAACTCCTTAAGGATGCGGTGATATGAATACCTATTTAGTCGAAAGAGCACGAACGAACTCTCGAGCCTTTTTACGTGATTTAAATTCGTGTTTTCTTAAAACATAACAAATGCTAGAGCTAATTACATAATTACATGAAGGGGTCACGAAAATGTCTAGTCACCTTGGTAACTTTTGAGATATCAATATTTATTAGTTAGAAACCATGATTTTTCGTATGTAATTTTCATGTCGAGGTTTATTTCACCGTGAATAAATAATAAGTATGCATGGATTGTAACTGAGTGGCACATAGGTCATTGCAATCTGTGTAAGTATTTTAGATTTAACTTGACATCAAATAGCGACTAATCACGTCAAAACCTTGAGTTGTGTAAAAGATACGAGAAAACAGATAAATAAACGAAAAAACCACATTAAATTGTGAAAATTCTGTGTAATGTTTTTGTTTGGTGGACAATAAAGTGTTTTGTATTGTATTGTATTGTAAATTAAAAGAACTATAGATATTGGCCGTCAATTCAGCATTTCCCCGCAGTTGTGTTTCCATCCCCTAACGAAGCAAACCGCTCTTCATTTGAACATTACTCAAATAATAGACCATTTTCCAGTTTCCAAGGCTCACGATTGAGGTCAATGGGCAATGGGCAGCCATTGGTAGGTAATTTGACATAAATCCTGGCACCATCGACACGCCTTGCTCCCAATGTTTTGGTAACTTGTGAAGCTATTTGTCTTCCTAAAGCCATTACATATTTTTTGTGTTTGGCCAGTGTTTTGTTACGTTTTCTACGTTGAAGGTTTAAAAAGGTTGCATAACTTTTTATCAAGATATAGTTTGAGACATTTTAGAGTACCGCTAATAATTTTCAACCGCTATATTTGGCAATGATGTTTTAGTTTAGGTGAAATTAAGTATAAAAATGGCTATTAGGTACTTTTGAATTTACTTAAAACTCGCTACCTAACTTTTTCAAATCTTATTTCTTGTTAAAAATAGTAAAATGTGCGGAAATTAACTTTATAATAGTGTTGCAAAATCAATTGAGTGTTACACAACCAAATGTATCGTTTAAATACATGTACTTAGGTGTGCAGACAAATTATTAAGTGAGAACGGGAGTTTAATATGCAAATAAGGAACTCTGGCGCTTAAAACAAAAAAACTAAAACATACTAATTCTACTACGTTCTACAAATATTTACGACGCTAACATGATTATTAGAAGACGTTTAGAACAGAACGAATTACTAGATTTACTTACTTCATATCACCGACGCATACTATAACCCAGCTTGGCCAATTGAGAAAATAAATAAATATCAGTGGACCATCTCACTCAAACTGACCTAGTCCCAAACTAAGCTCTAGGCTTGTACTACGGGTACTAAACAACGATAAACTTACTTATATACAGAAATTCATACATAAATACATACAAGACTCTGGAACAAATATTCGCGCTCATGAAAGAAAGAAAGAAAGAAAGAAAAGAAAAGAAAAATAGACATTTATTCACTACACAGAAGACACAAAATTGATATAAATAAAAGAAAACAATGACAGTACGAAGTGTGTGTCCTCGCGGTAGTGAATCGGATACATCACACATATACACGGTGGGAACGAGTAACCCGCCAAATTTTAACCATCGATTCTAGAGCCTATTTGGAGTATATAATGTAGTGTAACATGAAGTCCAATAAAGCATAATTTCCGAGATTTTTATGTTTTTAAAAACAATTCCATAGTTAATTTAATTTGAACTTTGTCACAGGTCTATACCTAAATCATTATTTATTAAGAAATTGATTAAATTAATTTATGCTGTACGTTGATGATATTGCTACTTACAACATTAATCTTTTTAGTAAAAAATGCTTTAGGTTAAGGTGTCAGAGTTCAAATTAAATTAACTACGGAATTGTTATTTAAATTATAAAAATCTCGGAAATTATGCTTTATTGGACTTCATTTTATACCACATTATATACTCCAAATAGGCTCTAGAATCGATGGTTAAAATTTGGTGGGTTACTCGTTCCCACCGTGTATATATATGCCTGTCTGACAAACAACTTGTCGTCAATGATTATGAATTTGTCTACAATTTACACGATGTAGTGGATAGTTGTATGTATTTATGTAGCCTAAACGTGTGTAGACTAAATGGTCCGGAGACGGGTTCCATCCGGGTACCGCCCACAGAAATAGCATGCTAATCCGATTGCAGGCGACTGAGATGTAAACTACAGTAACGTCGGACAAATTACTGCATTTGAAAGCGTCATTCAATACAGTGAAGAAAACAAAGTTACAAATAGCTTATGCATTGAAATTTAATATTTTTTTAGAATTTTACTAATAAATAAAAAAAACCTCTCAAACCAAGCTTACCCTATGGTTATTAGAGAATTATTTAAATAAAGTTTAGAGAAAAACCTAGAAAGTATCAAAGCCTCAGAAACAAATACTCATGCTCGTCATATTTTTTTTTAATTTTGTCACTATCGGAAATCGAACCTAGGACAACAAACTTCGTAGGCAGATCTCACCAACTAGGCTGAGAAATGCATCGAAGCTATCTCTTAATTTATTAAAAATTCCATTGCATTATCATTACCCGACTGAGACGAGTTTGTAAGGATATTTTTTTTAACATAATTACATAGTGCTTGGTTTTTATTGCATTTTGGTGCAGTTATGTGAACTGCAAGCGGATTTAGAAGTTTACAAACGCGCATTTTTCATGGCAAGGGGAAGGCACACAAGCACTGAGGCAACCTGATGGCACGCGGAATCTGAGACCCGTAGACATTTCATTTTCGAGACTATAATCTCAAGAGTGCAATCCGTTGCCAACCCTGAGGACTAAGATGGAATGCCTCTATGCTAGTTATTTCACCGGCTGTATTATCCCCAAACCGGAACACAACAATGCGAACACTGCTGTTTGGCGGTAGGTTAATGAATAAGATGGTGGTAGCGATCCGGACCGACCTTGCACAGGGTCCTACCACCACTATAATTTAGAAACTTGGAAATTTTATACTATACAATATAGCATAGAATTTAGAGATTTAGTGGTGGTAGGACCCTGTGCAGAGTCCGTCCGGATCGCTACCACCATCTTATCTATTAACCACCCGCCAAGCAACAGTGTTCGCATTGTTGTGTTCCGGTGTGGGGATAAGACAACCGGTGAAATTAGTAGCATAGTGCCTCTATGCTCCATCTTAGTCCTCCGGGTTGGCGACGCATTTCAGGTCTTAGGATTATATTCTTAAGAATTCAAATGTCTATGGGTCTCAGATTCCACTTACCATCAGGTGGCCTGAGTACTCGTGTGCCTTCACCTTAACATAAAAATAAAAGAATAGAGTAGAATTTTGACACCAAAAAATAAAAAAAAACGTTGAGAAAAAAATATACAGTACGCACGTATTCTGGCGTCAAAAAGGTTCCAACTCAGCATAATGCTTATACATGTCATAAATAATGCCTAAAATCGTATGGTTTTAGCCGTTGTCTGCTTTACGGTCATATTAGAATGTGCTCTTATACACTTTAATATAGTTGGTAAGGAATATTATGTTTCTCCAATAAAATAAGGCCACCATAAAAGAGAAAAAGTCTATATTCAACTTCTATTAACTAAATACAAATAAACTTCTATATAATAACTAACGGCCCGCCAGCGGCTTCGCCCCGCTGCAAATTTCTGAGTATCCCGGTTTATTTTTCAGTTTTTTTCTTTCATAAGAACCTTCACTTTACAGTAACAAACACAATAAAAAAAGAATTAGCGAAATCGGTTCAGCTGCTCTCGAGATTTACGCTTAGCAACACATTCATCGATTCATTTTTATTAAATACCGAGTGTGGCCTGTAATAGGAGCAATAAATTGAAGGATCGTTTCTACTCTATAAACGTAGCAACATTTGTTCTACAACTTAAAAAAAAATGTAATTTAATGTTTGGGATTTTTTTGAACAAACTTAATAGCATTTTCAATATACTCCATCCAATAGTCTACTTGACATCTACTGTCAGCCTACAAACTTCGTAGTGTTTGCAACACATTGCTTGCTTGGAAAATCTAAATTAATGAATATTTGGTTAACAATAAGTTATTTTCAAAATTTGTAGAATAAATGTTGTTACGTTTGTGGTGTGGAAACGATCCCTCAATTTTTTGCTCCTATTACAGGCCACACCCGGTAGAGATACCGGCAAAGGATTGAGGTATTAATTTTGCATGCTACATTTTATAAGGCGTTCAATAACAAATGGAACCAAATTAGCAGAGAATTTTATTAAGCGTAACCAGCAAGCAACGAAGGCGAAAAAGTTCCGTAGTGCGACGAAAAGTACCCTAAAAAATAATATGGCAAATTATTGTCGGAAAGTTTGGAAGCCCCGCCGTTTACCGTTGCCGGGTTATGTCGTGAGAGGCGACTAAGGGAATAAAGGCTTGTAGTACTGTTAGGCGATGGGCTTGCAACCTGTCACTAATACACTAGTGCCTAATCATCTTAGCCTACCTGTGCAAAGTGTGGTTACAGAATTATCAACAAATATTTTTAGAGTTGCTGGTATTTCTGTAGCTCTGCCTACCCCACTCTGGGAATGAAGGCGTGATGTCATTTATATATTATGTATGTAAGTTTGGAAAGTTTTATAGAAAAAAATCAGATGCAGTTTCACAATTTGTTCCTGACCCCAAAATGTATTTAACGGAACTAAAACTTACAACCATACTGGCTTAACTTGACAAATATTAGTATAGACTAGCTATTTCCCAAGACTCCATCCGCGAAGAATTCATTTATTGCTATTCCTTCGGGAAACGTCCAAATTTTCGGGACAAAAAGTACCCTATGTCCTTCCTCGGGACTCCAACTATCTCCATACCCAACTTCACCTTAAAATTTTCAGCGGTTTATCAGTGAAAGCGTAACAAACAGACAGAGTAACTTTCACATTTCATATTATAGTATAGAATAGAGTCGTTATCGTTGAAAACTTCGTATAAAACTCAACGTAACCGATGCACACGATGTTTAGATAATGATGTTATTTTTAAAACAAAATTGAAAATAAACTTGCATGAAGTCTTCTAAGAACGAGAAGTGACATCTAGTCCGATTATATAAAACACTTGACGGTTTTATCAGCTCTTCAATAGATATCTTCCTTGTTTGCTGAAAACTTGATAACAAGGTGTTATATTGTTGACAACTATTCGTTAGTTTTCTAACTATAAACCGTCATAAAATGGGGATCCAATCATTTCATAACCAATGCTTCACAAATGATTCATTTCATAAACATATCATTTGACAACACGCGTTTTTTTTCGAAACTCCTTCATTCCCAGGCTAAGAAGTTTACTAGTGTATTAGTGACAGGTTGCAAGCCCATCGCCTAACAGTACTACAAGCCCTTATTCCCTTAGTCGCCTCTTACGTCCACGGGAAAACATAGAGTGGCACTATTCTAACCTGGCAACCACACGGGGGCTTCGAACTGTAAATCATTCTAGATTTATTTCAGGACTATCGTGTAGAACCCTGTTAGGTTAGGTTAGTTTTATAAAAATCCTGAAATATTTTTAGTACAGAAAAAAAAACGGGTTAGCCAATTTGGTTGTGAAACGATTCATTTGTCAAAGGTTTGTAGGCGAAAAGGCAGAACACCTAAAACATGACAGTTTTATAAATGCGAAAGTAACTCTATCAGTTCGTTTGTTTGTCTATCCGTCTGTTTGTTACTCTTTTACGGCTGAACCGATTTCGATAAACTTTGGCATGACGGTAGCTTGAATTAGGATGCTTTTGATCCCGAAAATTAAATAGTTTCCGCGATAATAGCGATGATCGTCTTCTACGCGAAACGCGTCGTGGGCTAATTAAATCGTAAATAATAAAAAGTGAAGGGTTTTAATTCTCCATCCATCTGTCTTTGATATCGTAATAAGAGCATTCAAACCGGTGAAATACTAGCATAGAGACATTTCATGTAAGTCCTTTAGGTAGCAGAGATGAAAATCTCAAGACTGGAATCTTGAGATTACACATTTCTATGCTTCAGAGTATACCTACCATTAGGCCTGTACATTCGTTAGGGTAACCCATAATTTTATCGAACTTCACTTCATCGATTGTATCATCGAACGCTATTTTCTGCTGAAACCATGATGTGTTACTTTAGGTTAAACATGTGACTACAAAAAAAAACGCATGTAAACAAATGAATGTACATAAATTAGTTGAAAGGTGTTTCTGTAGTATAGGTGCCCGTTCGTTTGCCTTATTTAATTATTAATAATAATTTACGTCACACATCACACTTATAACTTATAACATCAACCCACAGCATACCTACATTTTAAGTCGGTCGTCCTGGGCGACCTTTCACGTTAAAAATAATGGTCTATTAATAAAAACCTTGTAAAGTAACAATTAAATGAACTGTACCGGACCGTTGTAATAGCTTTTTCGTTTTAATGACATAATGACTGCTATTATCATCGTAATAACGAAAACATGACTACAATTAACTCTGTGCATGTTAACGTTTTTAGCAGTATAATAATAGCCTTGCATTCCTGATACGGATATTAAATCAATTTCGATTACTTTATTACTTGATTTAGAGCTACATAATGTGACATTTTTGCGGTTTGTATTCAATGTATTACTACCCTGTTTTAAAACAGGGGCGTAAAGCAGTAGTTTTACTGCAATAATTTTATAATTAGTCAAAAAACGTGATTATTTGAGTCAAGAAAAAATTAACGGATATGAAAAAAATCTTTACATCCGGTATAAAACAAACAAACACATGTAAATCCGATCTCGAACTGGCGGCTGCGTATAATTAAGCTAGAACTTCATTTAAGGTACAGTCAGCAGCAGAAGTAGCTACGCAACCGAAGAGCTCAAAATGATCTGCATTCGACTCTATTGTCAAGAGAATACGTCGTGTCTAGATCATTTTGAGCATGTTATTCTGCTTAGCTACTTTTGATTCTGACTGTACATACCTAAGTTCGTGTTGTATAAAAATCATGCAGAGGTTTGTCTCAAATTTATTTTATTTTGTGATATTATTACTTACTTCCCGTGTGGTTTCCAGGTTAGAATAGTACCACTCCATGTCTTCCTGTGGATGTCGTTAGAGGCGACTTAGGGAATAAGGGCTTGTAGTATTGTTAGGCGATGGGCTTGCAACCTGTCACTAATACACTGGTAAACATCTTAGCCTGATTGTGCAAAATTTGGTTACAGAAATATCTACAAGTCTTTTTAGACATAGTTTTACCCCACTCTGGGACAGAAGGCGTGATGTCATTTATCTATGTATGTTATCTAAATCAAGTAATAAAGAGCTAGGAGGCTTGTGGGCGATAAAAGGCTGGTTAAAAATAAGCTACAAAGCCTTGATCGATAGGGATATAGCATTGAGTAGGGTCGCGTGCCTATGCGTGTTTTACAGGCTGTATTTCGGAGAGTGCACAGGAGCTGCATGATATGATTCCGCCTTCTCACTTTTACCACAGGAATTCTAGAAGGAGTGCGCGGTACCAACCGTACTTAGTTGCTGTGCCTAAGATCAGGATAGTGATTTTCTTAAGACAGCGCTGCGTGAACTCAAAGGTTAACGTTTATCTGGCAAGTTTAAGTAGTTCCGTCGGAGCAAACAAAACACATTTTAGCGCGTGCCAGCTCAATTAGGCTGCAGAGCTCGGTCGCCTAGCGGAGCTTTACATTCACTTTTCGTTTCGTTTGACCCGGTGTCCTTCAAAAATAGGATTAATAGGTACCTTCTGGGTAAGCTTCATCGTCGACCCTGTCCTGACTTTCTGGTGTCGACTAGGATCAAGAGCAAACCCATTTTGTATAAAAAAATGTCGCTAGCAAAACATCGCTAACTTGTGTCATTTAGGTGGCACTTGACAGTTTCTAACACACTAGTGATGTGACAATGTAAGCATGATTTTATTTTAATGAGTTTCTAAATCTAAATGGTAAATTTAAAACGAAATCTTCTAAAGGTGAGGTAGCAAATGATTCTGTGATGTGCTTTTTGGACTTCAAGTGCTTGTTCATATTAAATTTCTTGCAAACTATATAAACATCGCAAACGGGTGCATTTTACCTTGTCACCTTGTAGTAGGAGTTCTGAATACTCTCTAATGATTTCCTCCATTATTTTGAAAAATTCAATGTTTTGCGACACGTCTTGTAATAATTATTACGAGTAAATGAATCACAATATTGTAGATTGTTTTAAGCCAGTGATCAAACCTACTGCGTCATTCGCAGCTTCAGAACAATAGTGACACAATTCAAAATTTCAGCTTTCAAACTTCAAATCATAAATTGATTACAATAGAGACCTAATTCTAAATAAATTTCTGAATTACTTAGGTCACTATTCTTCTGAAGATGCGATATGTTAAGACCATGTAGGTAATATTAATTTATTGTTTTATCTTATCTGAAAAGACATTTAGAAAACTTGTCTCATCACTAATCTGTCAAGTGCTACCTAAATGCCACGAGTTAGCTATGTGTAGTTATTACTTATTCAGAAAATAATAATTGAACATTATTAGTTTTTATTATGCCTGCTTTGAACTAGTGCTCAGAGTTAGGTCGGAATAACGGAGGTATTTTTCTTTGTGTCGTAAAAAGAACATATCGTGGCGTTAAAGCTCTTTAGGTAACAAACAAAAAAAAATGCTTTTGTAACAAACCTCTATAATCATGTTTTTTAAAATAAAAGCTGTCATTAATTTATAGGAATTAACAACTTTACTGGGCCTCTATTCAGGTCGTTAAAACGATATCGTGTTTGAAACGTTTAAGAATCGTTTATGTCACAGTCGCCATTATTGTAAATGACATAAGAGTTATCAAAATGTTGACAATACGGAAACAGGTCAAAAACGATATCATTATTACCTTTTAGAATTCCAGCCCAGATTGATAACGCAACCATAACGTTTACCGTTCAAGAGTGGACCACAAACGCTAAGCCGTTAGCAGATGCCATTGGAACAATCTCGTTCCAGATGCCTAATACATTGACCCGTAAGAAACGCAGTGCACTTTATTCAACCAAAGAAAAGATTCAATGTACAACAAACGGTTATTCTCAACGTCGTGTACATCACAGTAAAATCATTATTATTTATGTAGTACAGCCAGATTAAAATAATTATATGCAGTTGATGGAGTAGGTAATCGGTGATAATACCCTCCTTTTTAGGGTTCCAATGTTAAACAAGGAACCGTTATAGTTTCACCATGTCCGTCCGTCCGTCCGCAGCCCAGCTCAGAGACTAGAGATACTAGAAAGCTGTAATTTGGCATGAATATACATATAAGTCACGCCAACAAAGAGGTAAAATAAAATGTTGAAAAAAAATAGTTTTTAGTGTACCTCCTCTATACGTAATGTGTGATGTTTTTTTTTCCCGTTTACCCCATTGTGTGGGATGTCGTTGGATAGGTCTTTCAAAAATATTATGAGTTTGCGAAAACAATTTTAAGATTAAAGGATCCGTTTATGAAATGTTAAGCTTTAAAGTGCCAATTTTTGCTAGAGTCAAGTGTGTGTGACCTATAGGCAAAATTCCAAAACCTAAAAATCTGTAAAAAATCTAATAGAATTTAAAAGAAAAACTATCACGACTAAATATACATCATTGGTTCTTGAGATACAGGCGATTTAAGGGTATATACCTACTAAAATCATCTAATTACAAGTAGTTATTACTTGTTGATGTTTATGTTCGTAGTACTTAACGGCTTCGGAACCCTACACTGAGCATTGTCCGACATGCTCTTGCCTGGTTATTAGTCGATTAAAATAGAATGAAGTTCTTGAAGTGGTCACATACCTTAACATTATAACGGTGACGTCGATGTGTGTCGACCGCTGCATCGGCGACCTCTAGCGGTAGAAAGTGCGTTTTTGATGACAATGATAACGTCAGTTTACTACCGAACGACTAAAGTATTCATTAGAGAACCGTTTTAGGGTTCAGTAGTCAACAAGTCCTTCGCAGTTCCACTCTAAAACTCTTGTGTACCTACTACAAAACTTACATTGAGATTTCGGCGACAAAGATGTAAAATATAATCTTGAAATAAAAAGAACCAGCTACCTGCCGTACAAGTAAAGAAAAGGTTTTTTTTACTACGAGTATATGTAATTAACAATTTTTAGGGGACCGTTTTGGAAATATTAAAGGTGATTTACAAGTAATAAAAATCAGAATAATATCACTTAATCACTACATAGTATAAAACAAAGTCTGACTATCCCTATGTATGCTTAGATCTTTAAAACTACGCAAAGAATTTTGATACGATTTTTTTTAATAGTTAGAGTGATTCAAGAGGAAAGTTTATACGTTTTTTTGACATTCAATAATACTTTCAGGAGCGAAGCGAGATCGGGTCGCTAGTTAATAATAGAACGAACTTAAAAGAAAAACCATCACGACTAAGTTCACTTGATTGGTTCCTGAGATATAGGTGGTTAAAGTGTTTACCCAAAAAGTTTTTGTGTGCTAAATAAAAAAATAGTTCATACATGTATTTGAGATAGCTTTTTATGTTTTTAGTAACGGCTTCGGAACCCTACTGAGCATGGTCGGACATGTTTTCCAGTTTTTAATGGACATTTTATGTTGTATTAAAAAAAGGTTTTACTGCTAAATAACTGTTTATTTAATACATTTGCCGTTTATTTACAGTAAAGCATTATTTATTGCATGACAGTATTAGATTTAGTAGTATTTAGTTATATAATTGTGATTTATGATCGTATGATATTTCAATTGATAATACTAGGTGATCGAACCAGTAATGGACAAGGTCCAATGATGGACACTTGACTCTTATTTTACAGACAATAAAGGTTATTCATTTGTTTTGCAACAATCAATTTATAACGTTATGATCTTTGAATTAAGAGTAAAGTGTCCATTATTGGTGCCTGTCAGCTTAAAGTGTCCAACACTGGTGCGATCACCCTATGTATGTAATTTGCACGCTTGCATGCAAGCTAGATACAAGAAACATAATGTACTGTAAAATCCCTATACTGTGTCAATGCAAATAAATAATTTCAGATTTCCAATTTCTGATGCTTGCGAGAAATGTTCGTTCGCCGGAATTGTTTCAAACTCCAATACGGAGAAAGCATTGAAAATGGTAAACTATTTCTCGAATTCAAAACGAAACAGAAGTGTCAAGCACAGAGCAGGTGCTTGTGGTCAGTGGTAGGACAGCCAGGCAAATTCCATTGCGGTTATAGTACCCTTAAGCCTAAAGGAATACGAGTTATTTTACAACACACCGAACGCATTTGCAAGTTTATATATTTTACAACGTTTTAATCACGGTTTTGCGTTCTATATGCGCTTTAATTTCTAAGCCTTTAAGTTGAAATTATCAATGTTTATACGCATACAAGTTTGTACGCGGATGCGTATTACGTATAACGAACTTTTCACTGTCAGCCGTGGACAGCCGTAAATGATTTTTGTTCTATGAGTTAATGGAAAATTGAAAGAGATTTATAATGAACGGAATTAGTGAGAGGATTGTGGTTTGAAATGCGAAAAAAACTGATTACGTGAAAGTTGAATTTGGAGAATGCGTTTTTGCTTGTGATTTTTGACATTCAGTTAGACAAAGTTTTGGCCACTATTATCTTAATCGCTTTAGCCTCTGTCTGGGCCTTTATTCTACTGGGTTAAAACGATATTGACCCGTTTTTTACCGACTTCAAAAAGGAGGAGTTTCTCAATGCGACTGTAATGATTTATTATTGTGTGTTTGTTATGCGATTCGATTACACCGTTAATAGTCAAATCGACTTTAAAAAATGTTTATTGATTGATACCTACTCCCAAAGTGATCCGATTATCACTAAGATGATATTTGATGAGGGAATTCGTAAGGAATTGAGAAACCTTCTCAAATATTTAAGGCATACATTTAGAGTTTTTGATTTTTTTTTCAGTTACAAGTCTATCATTTGCATGTAGATATTATAATTTGGAGAAATGAAACTGATGATGAAGACCACAGATGGCCACCGGAACTCCTCAAAGGTGCCTATTTCAAGGGTGGCGATAAGATATCTCGATGCTAGCCATTTAGTGGCAATTATCCTTTAATAGACACGTAAGCCTAGTTGGGAGTGACCCTGCCTCCTATGTTTTTTATATATTTAAGCATGTATTTCTCTATATAAGTATGTTTATCGTTGTCTAGTACCCATAGCACGAGCCTAGGGCTTAGTTTGGGACTAGGTCAATTTGTGTGAGATTGTCTCCTTTTTAGGGTTCCGTAGCCAAATGGCAAAAAACAGAACCCTTATAGATTCGTCATGTCTGTCTGTCTGTCCGTCCGTATGTCACAGTCACTTTTTTCAGAAACTATAAGAATTATACTGTTGAAACTTGGTAAGTAGATGTATTCTGTGAACCGCATTAAGATTTTCACATAAAAATAGAAAAAAAAACATAAATTTTGGGGGTTCCCCATACTTACTAACAACTGAAACTCAAAAAATTTTTTTCATCAAACCCATCCGTGTGGGGTATCTATGGATAGGTCTTCAAAAATGATATTGAGGTTACTGACATAATTTTTTTCTAAACTGAACAGTTTGCGCGAGAGACACTTCCAAAGTGTTGAAATGTGCCCCCCCCCCCCCTGTAACTTCTAAAAAGAGAATGATAGAACTAAAAAAAATATATGATGTACATTACCATGCAAACTTCCACTGAAAATTGGTTTGAACGAGATCTAGTAAGTAGTTTTTTTTAATACGTCATAAAAACATTGATCAAAGCCACAACGAACTTTTATATTATGTTACTTGCTGCTACGGAACCCTTCATGGGCGAGTCCAACTCGCACTTGGCCGCTTTTTTTTTTTAATATTATTGAATCATACTTTTTGATCATAATAATTCACTTATCTACAGCATGATCCACATCTCTAATCAAGCCGGTATGTTCATGTTAACGATAAGGCTTAACCTCATTAGAGCGGATTTGGGGTTTTGTTCCCGATCGTTTATTACCCTTGTTATCTTAGCCATAACTTTACCATTGTGTCCAAAATCTCAAGTAGTCTTGGGACCGAATTATTAACTTTAAATAATAGAACTACAGAACAATGGAGAACTGGGGCCCATTTCATAAAAGCTTGTAACTTGTAATACAAGTGGAAGTCTTTTTTTATTAGTACGGGCAAGAGCATGTCGGACCATGCTCGTGTAGGGTTGCGAAGCCGTTACGTACTACAAATATAAAAATCGACGAGTAATAACTAATTTTCTATTTAAAGTCATTTGGTGCCGTCTTAGATGATTTTAGTGGATATAAACAATTTAATTCGCTGTATCTCAAGAACCAATGATGTCTACGTAGTCTTTTACATTTTTAGTTTTGTAGTTATTGCTGTAGGGGGGGGACACTTGACTCTAACAAAAGTTAGCGCTTTAAAGTCTAATATTATATTTCATAAGTAGATCCCTTAATCGAAACATTGTTTTAACAAACCCATAATATTTTTGAAAGACCTATTTTTAAACGGTACCCACACTATACTTCTTTGGCATGACTAATATGTATATTCGTGCCAAATTACAGCTTTCTAGTACTAAGAGTCTCTGAGCTAGGCTGTGGACGGACGGACGGATATGGCGAAACTATAAGGGTTCCTAGTTTGACTACGAACTCTAATAAAAAGAGACTTCCACTTGAATTACAAGGTACAAGCCGGTATGGGGTTAATACAACGTACTATTATAAGGAATCTTTATGTAAAAGAGCCCTGATCAAAATTAATAAATACATACATACATAACATCACGCCTTCATTCCCAGAGCGGGGTAGGCAGAGCTACAGAAATACCAACAACTGTAAAAAGACTTGATGATAATTCTGTTACCACATTTTGCACAAATAGGCTAAGATATTTACCAGTTTACATTTTATTCCCTTAGTGGCATAATTCTAACCCGGTAACCACACCGGATAAAAATAATGATTAATTAATTATCAGGGGTCGGATTAGGTAGTGCTTATAAACCTATAAATTTAATGTGTGTTCGTTCAATAACGTTTTCCCATCTCACTCACGCTTTAGTGAACATCCGTCAATATTAGGTTAATAGCACTACCTATTCCGAATACTTATTAAATTAAGGAGTGAGTATACTATCTTTGTTTCGCATAATAGTACTTTTATTATGTTAAATCCCGTCAAAGCAAGCAGGCGTACTCGAAGGGTGTCCAACGGGCCCCTATTCCTAAGCCTACACTGTCCTTCCGTCCGTTTGTTCTACTTTTATAGAGCTGTCCTTTGACCTGTAAGAGATAGTGGTTTTTTTTTCAGTAGATGATACTCGTATTACGGCGAAACTCTATCCATACCAGAAACCTTTTTTTCAACGCGTTATTATTTTGGTTATATCGTAGAAAACGGTAAAACACACAAGCGATAAAATTAGTGCGATTATAGGACGAAACATAAAGAAAAACAACAAATACTAGTAACCGGCCAAGCGTGATTGTGTGTTGTGTTAACGGTAATTTTTTTTGGTAAAGACTCAAGGTTCAAATTGAGATATAATATAATAAAACCTATTACTCTTTGCCAATATTATTGAGTATGATTTTTATTCATTTGTCATTTGTTTTACGATTTTGCGGCAAATTGAAAATTGTCTGTGTCACGTACCTAAGCATGAATTTAACGCGAGAAAATTTTCGTGCATTTTTTTTTTACCCTCGATATCATTTAAGTCAACAAGAAAGTTATGATAGACTACGATTGGCCTTTCCCGATAAAGCCCCATCTTGTGCCACTGTTTACAACTGGTTTAATGAGTTTAAACGTGGTCGCACTAATCTCACCGATGATCTGCGTAAGGGACGGCCTTCTACGGCGACGACTGAAGATAACATCAGTGTTGTGCGGCGTATGAGAGAGGCTGATAAAAGAGTGACCTATCAGTAGATTCGGACAAGCTTAGGCATCGGTATGAGTCAAGTGCACTAAAACCTACATGAACATTTAGCGGTCAGGAAGCTTTGTGCCCGGTGGATACCTCATAATTTGACCGAGGCCCTAAAACTCCATCGTGTTGATTGGTGCCGTGAAATGATGAAAGATTTAATGCAGGTAACTCAAATGCTGTGTTCGACATACATGCGGGTGACGAAAGCTTGATTTACTGTTATGATCCCGAAACCAAAAGACAATCTGTTCAGTGGGTGTTTCCTTCCGAGGAGTGGCCAACTAAAGTGAAGAGAGGTCGAAGCGTGTGAAAGAAGATGGTGGCCTCGTTCTTCGGAAGGACAGGTCATTACATGAAAATTGTTTTAGAGGATCGAAAAACAGTTACTGCAGAGTGGTACACTAACAATTGTTTGCCACTTGTCCTGTAAAAAGTTCGGGAGAAACGACCTCGCAGTAGAATCCTCCTTCACCACGACAACGCCTCGTCGCAAACCGCCAGGCGAACGATCGAATATTAGGCGACGTCAGACGTGGAATTACTGGGTCACCCGCCTTATAGCTCCGACTTCGCACCTTGCGATTTTTATTTAATCCCGAAAATAAAAGAAAAACTTCGAGGAAAATGTTTTGTGGGCGCCGAGGAAGCTGTGGCTGCGTTTCAAAAGGCCGTCGAAGAGACCCCTAAGGACGAGTGGGCAAAGTGCTTTTCTCATTGGTTCCATCGGATGCAGCGATGTATTGACATGAATGGACCATATTTTGAAAAGATATAATAAAACTAATAACTTGCTAATTTACTCAGCTTTTGATTTTCTAAGAACTTTCAGTTTGACCCTTTGACCCTTTCGTACATATGAAATGAATAATAACTTCCAAAAATAACCCGTGGAATTCTAATAACTACAGTAGTTAAACAAGTCACAGTATTTTAAGTTAATGTAGTAAAATACAGTTGCAACCAGCTGCTGCAGTGCAGCTAAGTGGGAGACTGCGAAATACACGGTTTATCTTATTAATTAGGAGCTAGTAGCCATTTATAACGTAATATTGCAAAATAATATTTTTGCATACTTATTTCGTTAAGAGTGATGATCACATTGATTTCAGAGATTTTAAATTTAGATTGTATTATTAGTATTTATTAGTTAAATATTCTTCTAGTGTTGTTAGTGGGTGTCTATCATTAAGAAATACCTTTCGATTAAATTAAATTATGCGTAATGATACTTTTGTTGTTTCGATAAATTAATACGAGTAAAACAGGGATGGGATTCTATACGGTAATAACGATATCGTATTTGACGTGTTTCCGTATTGTCAACGTTTTGATAGCTCTTATGTCATTTACAATAATGGCGACTGTGACATTAACGATTCTAAAACTTATCAAACGCGATATCGTTATAACACAGTAGAATAGAGGCCCTGTAACAGTGTCAGCATTTCTCTTACAGTAGGTAGTCCTAAGTTATTTTTACTGACGTTTATCATGTGACATTTCGGATTCCATTTTCAAGTTACAACAGAGAGAAATCAACAACAACAATAATTAATTAATATTTTTTAATTTCACTTCAAACAGGAGTCAGAGAGACGAGAAGACAGCTTCACATCGCTGTTATTCTATCTACCAGACGTGTTATCGTAATAAATACAAGCTCTCTTACAAATAGTCAATCGAGTGAGCCAAGTCACACGACCTAGCTCACTCGACGGATAACGTGGGCATGCGAAAATCCACGCCCTTAAATGTGTTTTTTACTATCTGACGGGACAACTCCAACTCGCCGGTTAATGGTGCATCGAGGTCAAGAACGAGTTGCTTAAGTACCTTATTTCGAATGAAACTTAAATAAACTATCATAAGCAGCATAAATGAGACAGAATGATCGAACTACAATTTTATTACGGGTACTGTTAAGGGGTATCGCTACCACCATCTTATCAATTAACCTACCGCCAAGTAGCAGTGTTCGTACTGTTGTGTTCCGGTGAGGGGATAAGACAACCAGTGAAATTACTAGCACAGAGGCATTCCATCTTAGGCCGCTTCCTGGAGGGCAATTTTTGAAGTTCTCCGACAGAAAATGACTAACTTTAAAATCAATTTGTGCAGCGATTCAATATGATAACGCCTTTATCATATCAAATCCGAAAGGTGGGCCCGCTCGTCGCCGAAGTTAGTCTTTTTCGACACTGAGTTTCAAAAATTGCCTTCCTAACTTCTCAGATGTAAAACGTACAGGCGTCGTAAACGCTGCGCATGATTGGTGGATGCCACTGGTTGCCTAGAAACCCTTGCCGATTCCGTGCAAGCATACCGACAAGTCAGGAAGCGGCCTGTCTTCAGGGTTGGCATCGCATTTGACGTGTTAGGATTACAGTCTTGAGAATTCAAATGTCTATAGGTCTCAGATTCCACTAACCATCAGGTGGCCTGAGTGCTCGTGTATCTACTGCTTATCATAAAAAAAAGAATTTTATATGAAACATTTTACAAAATAATTTATTTTATTTTAACATTTGTTACATTTAAGAGGTTATTTCACTTAAAAATCTAAATTAAGTTTAATGGTTTTAAATTGAACTCTGGCTCTTAGCATTTCCAACTAACGCTTGGGCAGAAGCCGTTGCGAAGTCGCATTTGCCTCGCCACGAACCTAAATAAGTCTGAAATATGGCTTAATTTTCGCAGCTCGTGATATTCAGGCCTCAGCACGGATTAAATTAAATACGCAACAAGGAAACGAACGTTAACTGATTCACAAATTCGTGAAATAAATTATAGCTTTACCAAAAATCATGCTTTTAATACTTGATGTGTTTATTTATGAAGTGATAACATGTTATAAATCGATTAACGCCGGCTGCACACACGAAAATGCACGACTCATTGTCACGTTCCGCCTGAGCCGAGCGTGCAAGCGAGAGCGCGGAACAAGCGATAGTGAGGCAAGTTCGGCTTATCAACGGTTTTTTTAACGGGTGTATATCATTTCATCGAAACACCTATCATCATACCACCCATTTAAATAAGACAGGGAATAGCTCAAAAGTTACCCAAACTTTTATCTGACCTTAAACTAGAATTAACCTAATGTTCCTTTCTTAGCTCATCCTTTCTAATCTTCTATATTCAGTAATTCATGGCAAAATACTAAACTTTTCTTCTAGTACCGTGTATTTCCCTAGAAAGAGTCGCTGTAAAACAGTCTAGTTTATTTAGCAAGCGAGAGGAATCCCAAATGAGCTGGCATTTTTATATTTTTTCCTTTGCACGTTTAATCTTGGTTTGATGCAAGGGAACCCTGCGAAGTAAATGAGGCAGAGATAAGTTTGCTTTCCGAATTAGCCGCTGTCATGCGAGTTGTGTGTTAGGTAAATAGGGTTTCAGCATTTAAAGGAGGATGTGTAGGTGGAATTAATTTTTGGTATTTACCGCCGGATATTTTCGAGATAAAATTATTAGTAAAAGCAGTCGGAGAAAACTGCATTCGGTATTCAAAACAGAGGCCCTAGCCAAGACGCGTTCGATAACTAGCGTTTCTATTCGTTTGGTTTTTAAACCAATTGCGTCACTGGTAGATCACGTGTTTTTTCGTATGACGCGATCTACCACTAACGCGATTGGGTTAAAAACAATAGAAATAGAAACGATAGTTAGCGATCGCATCTTGGCTAGGGCCTTAGTTTGGTTTATTACGGCTAAATAAACAACTTCAACTAGCGTCAGCTCGCTTGTTTAGACACTTATTTGTGCATAACTGAATACCATGTATATCTCGATTTTGCAAATGACACTTGTTCACTTCACCCACAAAATTTGATCGGTTGGAAAATCGAATAGTGCTTACTTAGCTTTGATGTCTTTTGAATGCGCAAAATAGCGCTTTTGTCTGTGAATTGTGCGACTGATGAGGACTCTTTCGAAAACCGCGCTGAACAATAATTCGCATCGCATAATGTAAAGTTTAGGTATAGCCGAAATTTGTGTTGTTTTTTTACGCACGTAAACTTTCGCTTTTGCGTTTTCTACATATACATTTTTATTTAGCTTTCTTCGTGGAGTCATAAACTAACCTTTCTTTATTACACGTATATAAATATGTATATATAGTCGTGGAATTTTTAAATATATCTGCTTGCTATCATTAAAAATCATAATTATACTTTGCCAACGTTTTTTTCTGTCATTATTAATTTACGTACATAATGATTACAAAAACTGTTTCATTACCTTGCAGTAGTTGAAAAATTCGTTTCGGCCCTCAATATGACTCGCCCATAAATTGCGTACTTTCTACCCTCTGCAACAATGTACCAGGCAATGTAAGGTATAGCCGTGCCAGGGACGTGCTTGAAAACTTGTTGAATTAAGAAACATTTCCACAATATAATCTGCTTGTCGTTAACTACTTCGTTTCAATTCCTAATTAAAATACCTATTAAAATGGCAGTGCCCAATCTAGTGATCAAAGTACGATTATCTAAATTAAAAATCGGACTTTCAATTAAGTTAATGAACGCTTTAAGATTTACTACTTTCAGAAAGCGCGGGCGACGGCAACTTCATAATATCAGACACAGCCTTATTCTGAGAATAAAGGCGCGTTCAGACCGCGTGTACTCCGAATCCGTTTCTTTGTAATCGTACAAACAGCAACACTCCTAACTGTACATCGGTGGACCTTATTACAAAAGGCATAAGGTCTACTGTCGGACAGTTAGCAGTGTGGGCGATGGTACCCGGAGAGCCTGATGTACTTTTTGTATGAGATATAACGTATAATTCGAAATTTTTACGCAATACCAATTTATCGGATTGTATATTTTAAAACCAATTTAATTGCGATGTTTTTTAAAAAACGTTATTAAAAAAGTTTACACGATTTTAAAATTAATGAAAGAAAACGTTTTATTCGACTTTTAGTGCTCAACATAAAGCTCAGCTCGTTGTTTAGCAGAGCCTCGGTGCTTTAGTAATCTTGTAATGTGTAATGACGACATGTTGGCCTAGTTAGTAATGACCTTGCCTACGAAGCTAGCGGTCCCGGGTTCAAAACCGGTAAGGGCAGGTATTTGTGTGATGAAAACGAGTATTTGTTGCTGAGTCATGGATATTTTATATATATTTTTCTATACAAGTAAGTTTACCGATATATAGTACAAATAGTCCAAACTAGACCTAATTTTGGGACTAGGTCAATTTGTGTGACATTGTCCAGTGATAAAAAGATATAGAAAAAATAATTATAAACTAGTAATTCATCGTGAAACGCTATTTTAAAACTAGAGCTAAAACAGGAGAGAGAGGACAGACAGAGGTTTTTGTAAGTATATGTACGTAATGAATAAATTTTACCGAAAATGGAGAGAAGGTTACAGTTAATTTTATTTTATTACGAATATACTGTTCAAGATTCAGGTATTAAAAAGTATAAAACAAAATACATTTACATATCCAATCAATTTAATAATTCATAAATAGAAGACGACACAAATAAACATTATCACGTAATTATTGGACGCTTACTAATTTTAAAGTCATGTACTCACACCCTATAAATGACGCTTGCTTCCCCAGAATAAGGCCGCAAGCTTAAAAGTCGGTGGGTGGCACTCGAAAAACTTCAGTAGTAAATCGTGGAGTAACTTTTTAATAAAAAAAAACTGAAAGCGCAGAACTTCTACAGTTTAAATCTGAAAACTTTCAATTAGGAAACTTTTGATAATGAGTACATAAAACAGTTGCTGGAGTGAAACTCGCATTGCACCAGAGCATTAATGTTTAACTTATTTAAATTGATTTTCAGTTCGCCTTGGGTGGTAAATATAAATTTATGTTTCTGTAAATAATTAAAAAGTTTGATAACTTGAAACTTTCTGTTTGGTATATTATTTACCACCCAAGGCGAACTGAAAATCAATTTAAATAAGTTAAACATTAATGCTCTGGTGCAATGCGAGTTTCACTAAGTGCGTGGTCGGCGCACAATTAAAACATTTAAGTATTAGTTTTGATTTGGAAACGCTTTCAAATATTTAATGTATGTAATGATGTTGTATTTATACTGTTTTCTTATACCTCCCGTGTGGTTTCCGGGTTAGAATAGTGCCACTCCATGTCTTCTCGGGGATGTCGTAAGAGGCGACTAAGGGAATAAAGGCTTCTAGTATTGTTAGGCGATGGGCTTGCTACCTGTCACTAATACACTACTAAATATCTCAGCCTACTTATGCAAAATGTGGTTACAGAATTATTAACATGTCTTTTTAGAGTTGTTGGTATTTCTGTAGCTCTGCCTACCCCACTTTGGGAATGAAGGCGTGATGTTATGTATTGTATGTATGTATGTATTATACCCGCAAATATAGAGAAAGATAGAACTATTATTGTGGTTGCCGGGTTAGAATAGTGCCACTATGTCTTCCCGTGGATATCGTAAGAAGCGACTAACGGAACAAGGGCTTGTACTCGTAGTGGTGTTAGGCGATGGGCTTGCAACCTGTCACTAATACACTGGTAAATATCTTAGCCTGCTTGTGCAAAGTATGGGATTGATGTGGGTGTGATAAAATACTACTAGGGTTAGGACTTTTGGTGGCATACCGTGGTTCTAGATTCCATGGACTCGCTATTTCCTAATTATTACCTATACACACACTACTTTGATTTTGACCTTCAAGTGTCATCCAAAAAAATATTTAACTAATTAAACAGCTGAAGGAATTTAATTTAATGAATGATGTTAAAGGGTAACAAACAGGTTGTAGTGTAGTTTTGTGACGAAATTACCCATACATTTATATTGCTAATTTCATCACAAAACTGACAAATAATAACGTTTTTTAACTTTCCTTAATTAGGGTACACTTTATTTTGAAAATACCCAAATATTTCTTTAGTACTTTAGTTGTTTATTTTGAAATTATATTATTATGATGATACTGAAGGTCAAAATGGAAGTGGTACGTATGTAGCAAACCAGGGTATGCCACAAAATGTTCTAACCCTCCCACCATCTTATCCATTAACCACCCGCCAAGCAACAGTGTTCGCATTGTTGTGTTCCGGTGTGGGGATAAGACAACCGGTGAAATTACTAGCATAGAGGCATTCCATCCTAGTCTTCAGGGTTGGCAACGCATTTGAGTTCTTAGGATCATAGTCTTGGGAATTAAAATGTCTATGGGTCTCAGATTCCACTTACCATCAGATGGCCAGAGCGCTCGTGTGCCTTCTCCTTAACATAAGTAAAAAAGAACCCTAGATATAAGATAACTATAAAAAATATTGTCTAGTACTCGAGCTATACGCTTAGAGCTTTGTTTGTAGCTACTAGAGGTGAGACGTATTTATTGGAATAGGTTTTTGGAACAGGTCTTATCATGTACTCGTACGTACGCGTTCCAACGCGACCGCATTTTAGCGTACGAGTATTTATGAGTACGGCGACTTTCAACGTCCAATCGGGCGCGCAACTCGCTTTAGGCGCCGCGCCGGCCGCGACCGCCGAGTCCGTCCGTATACTCCGTCGTCGCGTTCGGATTATTTAGGAAGGGCTCGGGTCACTTCGCGTCAACTTAGCGACCGGCGCCAAGACAGGCGCATATTAAAGTAGCCCGTTTTACTCATTGAATCGCGTTCTCGTAAGTACTCGTGGCGCCAGTCTTTGGCACTAGTATTTTTGTGGACGCGTACTTGGAAAACTCAGTACGCATTTTGCCTAGTACGTCTCACCTCTAGTAGCTACGTGAATTGTTGTAAGATTACACCTAGTTACACTCGCTCTCGCGTCTGGCTGTATGTTGGGTATGGTTATATCTTAAATCCTTAGAAACACAAAAAACGCTAGTTAAAGTATTTACTCGCACGTATAAAGTCCATTCGCTTAGATAGTGTCGTCGCCTCTGTATCGCACCGCCTTGGCACGTGCCGCCTTTTGTCAATGGATGCCGCCGCGTAAACAAAGAATGCGAGCGGTTTACCCGCAAGTGAGTTTGGCAGATTACATCGAATTAAATTCTTACTTTATTACAATAACCACAAGTGCGTGCGTCACAAATAAGTGTTGCCTGGCAAAGTTGAGTACCTAGACAAGACATGTGCATAGTTATGCACATGTATTGGGTCCAATTCGGATTACCGTTGTCTAATTTTAAACGTCTGTAAATTTAAATTTATAAACGTCAAACGCATACACAACTGTCAAACTCGATTTAAACAATTTTAAACGCAATCGGTATTCGGAAATGCACTTCCTAAATTTAAACTAATCTGACAGAGGCTTTTAAATTAAACAGCGATCTATGCATTGCCACCTCAAAAAATAATTATCGGCGAAATTGACGACTTTTTATAATTTAAAACAAAAGTGATTATAATTACTTTTAAATTTTGTTTTTATGAAAGCATTTTGAATAATATCTTTACTTAATATCTAAATTCAAGTAAAAAGTTAGAAACTGAAAAATCAGAACTTGTATTTTATGTCACTAGCGGACATGTCATGTCCATGGCTGACTGTTGTCACTAGCGTAAATAAGTAGATATACATATTCTTCAATCATTTTTTGATGACATAAACGTTGTTAAAAAAAATTGCAAAAGCGTACATTTTTTTATGGCTTTTGAAACATTAAACCCGTTTAAAATCGCGCTGTCATTAAAACTATTTTCCTAAAACGTTAACAAAATCCCGAAAAATATCTCGCAGTCTTTTTATCAAAAAAAATAAAGCGCCCTTTGAAAATAAACCCGAGTATTTTTTCCTTCCACAGTTCGCTGCGCGGGCGAATTTTTAATTAGGAAAGTTATTTTGCTTATTTTGTACTTTTTCCGCGCTTGTAACACTCGTTGTTTCACGGCCCGGTTGGATTTAGTGGAACCCGCTTCTAATTCTTCGACGAACTCTACGACATAGAGTCAACAATTGAATTATCAAGCCTTTTTTAAAGGATTCCGACCTACTACATAAGAACGTCTGTCTGTTTTTTTTAAATTGTTACATTGTGTAATTTTTGTTGGATTGCTAATAAAAAACCATTAATATGTATGTCATTATCAACTTTTAGGATATTTATATTGAACTCTAAAATTGCTAGTTGCCACATTTAAATGACCTCAATTTAGATTGAGGATCCAAATCAAACCTCGTCAAAAAACACCTATACAAACCAATATAATACACAATGACATGCAATAGAATCAATTTCATTGTGTAACTCGTTAGGAATAGAAATCGACTCAGTGGCGACAGACAAGTTGCATTCGACAATCGTTAGCGATTATGCTTTCGATAGACAAATGTATGGAATTGACGTAAGCCACCGAGATAGTACCACGTGACTTACGTCAATTGTATAAATTTTTCAACCGAAATATTGTGAGAACTCTCCCTCTCTCTCTCTCTCTCTCTCTTGGAGCTAAAAGTAGAGCTTAGAGCTTCGAGTTTTGGGTCAAGGGTCTTATTTTCGACAAGTCGTAACTTTTTTTTATGTTAATGAGAAGACACACGAGCACTCAGGCCACCTGATGGTAAGTGGAATCTGGGACCCATAGACATTTGAATTCTCAAGACTATAATCCTAAGACCTCAAATGCGTTGCAACCCTGAGGACTAAGATGGAATTCCTCTACACCGGAACACAACAATGCGAAAACTGTTGCTTGGCGGGTGGTTAATGGATAAGATGGTGGTAGCGATCCAAACGGACCCTGTTTATTATAATTACTTAATTAACGAATTATTATTTAATTAGAGTAATAGTCTCCAGAATCAGAGGCCGTACCCAAGATGCGTTCGCTAACTAGCGATTCTATTCGTTTGGTTTTAAATCCAATCGCGTCACTGGTAGATCACGTGACTTTTGGTATGACGCTACCAGTGACGCGATTGGTTTAAAAACAAAACGAATATAAACGCTAGTTAGCGAGTACGCGTCTTGGCTGGGGCCTCTGGAGATGAGTTACAATAGTTACTTACGGGAACACCTTAAAATTCCATTATTTTTTTACCGAATATTTATTTGTCCGAATTTTCATTTTTCCGATGGCTAAGTTATGCTGAACCTATTTTAGCTTAAATATATATATTATTAACTATACATAGGTAAGGTTATGTTTGATTCAAAAAATAAAGTCTTCTATCAAAAAATTGCATTCGGAATTATGAAAATTCGGATTTTTGATCAATTCGGAGTTATGACTCTTCGGAATTATGTAGTGTACCCGCTGGGATCCTATCATTTCATGACACAAATGATATATTTCACAAACATATCATTTGACAACCCGCGTTTTTTTCCGAAACTGTAAATAATTCTGCATTTATTTCAGGACTATCGTGTAGAACCCTATATGTTAGGTTAGGTTAGTTAAAAATGCGGGTTGGCAAATGAATAGGTTGCGAATCTATGCATTTGTCAAAGATCTGTCGACGAAAAGGCAGAGAACCGAACCCGTTACTAACAATAGACTCAGATTGTCTGGGTTAACTATCACAACTGGTGTCTTTTCGTTCCCTCTGTGCCGAAATATGCTTTTCGGGAACGAAATTACCCTCCGCGGGCGGTCCCGGTCTCGCGGACCGTGTCCCGCCGCCAGTCACTGCTGGTTCACACTCTGCAACTGCTTAATGCGTTTCTAGATGCGGCTCCTGATATTGACGTGCTTGCATCCAGGTGGGTGTCGGTACGTGATGAATGTTTGAGTTTTTGTGTTCTGATCAATGAACGGCCTTCATCTGTTCTTTAATGCTTTATTGTTTAGTGTTTGTGTTGCTTCGTCCTTATGTTAATGTAGTCCAAAATTCACAGTGCTTTAGTTTTACTGTTGTACTGTGTAATTTCATTAAGAATAAATAGAAAAATAAATAGTTCTACCCAGTGTGGTTGCCGGGTTAGAATAGTGCCACTCCATGTCTTCACGTGGATGTCGTAACAGGCGACTAAGGGAATAAAGGCTTGTAGTACTGGTAGGCGATGGGCTTGCAACCTGTCACTATAATACACTGGTTAATATCTGAGCCTACTTGTGCAAAATGTGGAAACAGAATCATAAAATTAAGTCTTTTTGGAGTTGTTGGTATTTCTGTAGCCTTGCCTATCCCACTCTGGGAATGAAGGCATGATGTTATGTGTATGTGTGTAAATAGTTCTAATTCTAATCACGCCTGTTTCCCAGAGCGGTAGGCAGAGACTAATTCTTTCCACCTGCTACGATCCTAACAAATCTCTTTCGCTTCTTCCACATTCATACATCGAGTCATGCATGCACGTCGGTTTCGGGTACTTAAGCTTCGGCCCTTTTCAGTATTTCCCCGATTTGATTAAAAAAAGTACGCATAGGACGGCCCCTTCCGACCCTTCCACTCACTATTGCACTGTATATTTCTAATTCTGCTCATATAAAATAATAAAAAAATCCAAAGTTTTTTTAAACACACAATAGATCTATAGTTCTTGCAATAAGACCTGTACCGAAAAGTTTTTTTACATACCTTATTCACGATAACAATAAAACTGTAACTAATAGTAAAGATATTTTATTTTAGTTATAAGGAGTAATTGTGCCTATTTACAATAAATATACACATTTTATGGTTTGAGGGTTTGGCGGCTGAAGCAGCGAATTTTTTTCTTCAAGCCCGCCATTAAGTTCTGCACAGTGGTTTCAGAGACTTTGCTGGCATGCTTTTTCCATTTTTTTTAAAATCTTCCTCTGATATTGCTGGAGCACAGTTTTTACGTAATTCCGCTTTTACTAACGCCCAATACCGCTCAATGGGTCGTAGTTGGGGGCAGTTAGGGGGGTTAATTTCTTTCTGCACATGTTGCACATTATTCAAAGCAAGACACTCCTGTGTTGCTTTGGCATAATGTGAAGTAGCCAGATCGGGCCAAAACAACACATTTCCTTCATGTTTCCTTATAAATGGTAATAAAAACCGTTTTATACATTTTTGACGATATATATCACCATTTATGGTCCCTTTCGTTATATTATAAATGACCCCGTGCGTTTCCCACAGGAACATATTGCTTGCCAGATCAAATAATTTTCTCCGAATTTTTCCATAAATATGTACTTATTATTATCGCTAATATTCTCTTTATTCTCGGTAGTGAAGAATTGGTCACCTGGTAAAGTCGAAAAATCCTTTTTCACATATGTCTCATCGTCCAAAAGAACGCATGTTCCACTCAAATTGCACAGCAGTTTGTAAAGTTTTCGCGACCTTGTTACGGAGGTATTGTATTGTTTTACCGACTGTTTAGGGGCTTTTACTTTTTTGTAGGTTTTTAAATTCTGACGCACTTTTGCTCTTTGAACCATAGATGCACTTGTTTTAACTTTTTTTGCCACATCTCGCACAGACAGATTACAATTATTTTTGTAAGTGGACACTATTTTCCTTTCTATTTTTTTATTTGAAGGACCTGTCGGTTGTCCACTCCGAGCTTTGTCTTGGATTCTATACTCGTTTAAGTATCGGTTAACAATATTTCGAACTGTGGCACGATTCATATTTACTCTCTTTCCGACCGACGCAAAAGTGGAATTAGGATTTTCCAGGTAAATTCGCAGAACATTTTCTCTTCGAGTTATTTTATCGTCCCGCATTTTAGATAAAAGCGATATTTTTCCGGAGATAATTGTGTCGATTGACAGTTCAAAATGATAGAAACGGAGTCATAAAATAAAAAATAAAACAACGGTATCATGTGCAGAGTTTGTAAAAAAACTTTTCGGTACAGGCCTTATATCTTAATTCGGCTGACACATGTCTGACTGCTGTTAATATTATGCACTAGTGAAGATTACTTAATCTATATTGAATTTAAAACTTCGATTAAATTTCGATTTCTATGAACAAAAAATATTTCCTTTAAAAAATATATGTAATCCCTTCATTTCATGCATAGTCAAACATTTTAGAACCTTATATTATTCAATGCATGACTACAAATTATCTTAAGCCTGTGGTCAATATTATAATATACTAGTAATAATGTTAAAGGATACCAAGCATTAACAAGATTCTGAAAAAAACTATTTATAACGTTGTCTTTAACGTTTGGTTCCCTATATAAAATATCGACATATTTGTATGTACGATGTTCGTGACACGCAAACAACCTACTTTAATTTTTTTTTTTCATATTACGTAATGCTGAAAAACATTTATAATAAATTTATTACCCATACAATATTTTCGTCCCCATAATTTGGACCCCAGAGGCACGCTTTATAAAAAGCTTGTAACCGATACAAATGGAATAAGTCTCATTTTACCTAACTACAGCTAAGGAACGGTAATGATACAGACACCCTATGTATGTATACATCTTTATACATATGTATAATAATATGTATGGATCTTCCACTCTAGCGTCGTTTACCAATTTTCGCAAAAGATGTGTCTATCGATTATTTTCCTGTATATAAGTATGTTTATCGTTATTTTACACCCGTAGTGCCAGCCTAGAGCTTAGTTTGGGACTAGGTCAATCTGTGTGAGATTGTTATTGTTATTCACTTACTCATATTTCCATCCTGCTTCGTTCGCTGGGTTGTATAATGCTCACAACTCGTGGCAAACCATATGATCTTCACTAATACGGCTTAAGCAAAACAAGTCACATCTACACCCTAACTACTAAATAATTTGAAACCTTATCGTTCTTACTATTAGGTTCCATTTACAATACCAGTGTTGAAATACATGCGACCATTGCCACGTTGGAATAGGTTTTGCAGTGTAATGCAATTATGGAATCAATGCAGCTCGTTCTGAGGCCTTAGTAATGGTGTTTCTATACTTAGAATGAGTTGTGTGTCTTTTTGAGTTGGAAAAAGCAGGAGTTTCATCATTTCCCAGTATTAATTCTTAACCTGTCTAATATAAAACATGATTTGACAAATTCAATTTTCGTTGATTTAAATTAATACTTACCCATTTTTCGGAATCTTAGTTAAAGCCCTTTATTTTGATACCTCCCACGATATTTTTAAACAATATTAAGTTTTAATGCAGTTACAGTATTTATTTCCTTTAAAATATTATTTAAAGAATGAAATACTGTAACTTGACTTTTTATTTAAATTAGATTATTTTCTTGCATGTTCTTACCAATTTGTATTATACTAAGCAAGTGTTGTGCATGGTAGTAATAGAAATAACCTTTTTTTTTGTAAGAATTGAAATTAAAATTAAAAACAAACATGTGTGCGTAAAGAGGAAAAATATTTATTTTTGTAAGTTTATAACAAATGAACTCAAAAACTATCGACCGATTTTGAAAATTCTTTCACCACTAGTATGGTAAATTTTATGCAATAGTTTAAGTACTGTCTTACTGTAAAAATAACCTAATTTACATTTTGTTACCGTACCCAATAAATAAAAAAAAATATTAGATAATCCTCGCTGGATACCGTTAGCCTCCCAAATCCCCAGGTCTGTCGCTCGAGGACATAACATAAAAGACACCGTATAGTAAATACTCCAAGGCTTAAATTACAGTGTTTCTAAAATAGGCATTAGGTCTAACGAGGTCAGTAACAATTCATAATTGGAATTATGTAATTTGATCCACAGTCTCTTGCTAACCAATTAATCAGGTCAGTAATTCATTATAATACACATCGGTTCATTAGTTACCCTTCGTCCTTCAGAGCGGAAGTAAAGGGATCCAATAATGGGTCCAGGAAACAAACAATTGGTGGTGAATAAAGACAATAAATTTGACAAACTAGTGATGTTACATAAAAACAAACATGTTCATAAAAGAGTTACATTTGAATAGTAAATTAGCTGTTTCCCGCGACTCTGTCCTCCTTTTATCGCTATTCCCTCAGGAACCGTTAATTTTTTCGGGATAGATTGTGGCGGGCTATTATTTGCAACTCAACGACTTATGTATGCGCCTATTTTGCGCAGGGGGATTAGTGGCACTATTCCTGCCGGGATAAAAGTACCATATATCCGTCCCTGGGTCTCAAACTATCTCCATACCAACATCTAAATCGGTCCAGATGTTTATCCGTGAAAGTGTAACTTAAATCAGACATACAGACAGACCGAGTTACTTTTACATTTATAATATTAGTATAGATTTGCTTTTTCAACCAATACTCCATAAATAAACCTAATTAATGTTCACTTTAAAAAAAACTAAATACTTCTTCTCGGCAGTGGTCTCTTCTTTTTTTTATGGCAATGAGAAGACAAACGAGCACACAGGCCACCTGATGGTAAGTGGAAACTGTGACCCATAGACATTCGCATTCACAAGATGACTATGATCCTAAGAACTCAAATGCGTTGCCAACCCTGAGGACTAAGATGGAATGCCTCTATGCTAGTTATTTCACCGGCTGTCTTATCCCCAAACCGGAACACAACAATGCGAACACTGCTGTTTGGCGGTAGGCTAATGGATAAGATGGTGGTAGCGATCCGGACGGACCCTGCACAAGGTCCTACCCCCCGCAAAACTTGGGTAGCTGGTAGATTTTTGACTTGTAGGTAAAAGTAGGCATCCTGTCATCTTATACCAAGAAACGTTACACAAACCGATTAATTTCCGATTGAAATACTTATTTCATTTATTTCAGGGCCATCGTGAAATACCCTATAAGTAACTAACCTACTCATAAATATTTTGGTAAAACATTAATGAACTGAAAAAGTGCCCGTGAAGCCGAATACTGAAGAAACATCTACATTTTTACGTATTACTACCAACATTTTTTTTTTACAAAAGCAATTTTTACTAGCGCGGCTGTAAATTTTTCATATTCTCGCAACCGTAAAGTTTTTGTTACGCTTCAAAAATAAACAACCATCGACAATCTGGTCAATATTTCACACGTCAGTTCTACAAACATGACATGGCTAAGCAATTCATTTTACGGTGAGAGAAAGAGACAGCTGTGTAACTGCTATATCTCTGTCCCTTACACTCATGTAATGATAACCGCCCAGATGATGAATGCTTGCTGATCCGAAGAGTCGCCGTAGGCGCATATAATTAGCATGATTAAATTAGATCTATCTACATAAGGAGATAAATCATTAGAACCAATGCGTGTACACACGGACACCTCTACGAAGCGCATAGGCATGAAATTGGAGAATTATGAATGTTGATGTGTTCGTTTTTCATTGACGTGCATGACATATTCTTAATTAAGGTGATTTAGATTACCGAGGTAAAGCGATGAATCATATTAAAGCCATACATTGTCTTAATGTGCTTGGTTACTCTAACTTTAATATTTTAAGCGTTGGTAACGCATTTGCGATCTTTGAATTATAAAATACTAGCGACCCGCCCTCGCTTCGCTCCGGATTAGAGTATTATACATATAAACCTTCCTCTTCAATTACTCTATGTATTAAAAGAAACCGCATCAAAATCCGTTGCGTAGTTTTAAAGATTTAAGCATACATAGGGACAGAAAAAGCGACTTTGTTTTATACTATGTAGTGATTAGCCGTTTCTCGTCGTTTATCGCTGCTTCCGCGGGAACTGTAAAATTTAACGGGAAAAAACTATCCTATGTCAATCCTCGAGACCTCAGGATATCTCTATACCAAATTTAATTTTAATCGGATTAGCAGTTTATTCGGTGAAAGCGTAACAAACAGACAGACAGTTACTTATACATTTATAATATTACCATCTGATTTCTGTGACTCCGTCCACGTAGAAGTCGTTTATCGCTATTTCCTCAGGAATCGTCCCTTTTTTCGAGATAAAAGTAATCTATGTCCTTTCCCGAGACTCAAGCGTAACAAACAGACAGACAGCCAGTGTTCCTTTCACCCGCTGCATTTTTTTATTCTTGACAATTTATTGTTTTATTTTTGTAAAAAATATTTTTTTTAATAAAAAGTATCCTTTGTTACTTCTAATACCTTCCAGAATATGTGTACAAAGTTTCATGATGATTCGTCAATTAGTTTTTGCGTGAAAGCGTAACAAACATCCACGCTTTCACATTTATAATATTAGTAAGGATATATGGTTTAGAATGGATATGGACTTTAGAGCCACGCAAGTGACCGGTAAGCTCATGTCCTACGTGCTGTTAAAAAATACTGATAAATGCGAGAAAGTTATCTTCCACGAACATCTTCTAAGTATTTTACTTAGTTACCTAACTTTTACGACTAGACATAAGCCTTCCCCAAAGATCTCCACCATCACCAGTCCTATGCTGCTCATATCCCAGCTGTTCCCTGCGTCTCTCATCAGATCCTCGATCCACGTTGGAGGCCTGCCTGCATTCCGTTTTATGTTCACCACTCCATCATTGCAAAAGGGTTTACCCTGGTAAGCGTATTTCCTCGACTGTATATACATACTGGTATACGGGCCGAGTAGCTGTAACTCTATCGCCCCAACACTCAATTATAACAAAGGCTTCAGAATTCACAAGTTATAAGGGTATTTGTACAGGAGCTGCGTATTTAGGATCCCGCCGTGAATTATGCTTGTAACAATAGAGTTAATTCTAGTTCAATCAGAACAATCCATTGTCACGTTCGTATTGTATTGTTAAGGTGGATAAACAAGATGGTTTATTGATATTGTTACTAAAATTAGCTTATAGCGATCGAAACTGCGACTACAGCACGGCTAGCACATGACGGCACGCGAGTTATGTCGCTCGCGAGATAGACTACCTGTCTTTTTCTGATCGCTCTAATTAGACAATGACGGGTAGTCTATCTCGCGCGCGACGTAGCTCGCGCACCATCATGTGCTAGCCGCACTGCAGCATTTATCCTGAGACAAACATTTCAATCGTTTTTAACCTCCTGAGGCCTAATGTAACATATATTTATGACATTGGAAAAAAAAATACACTTTAGTTGACCGACTCAAGGTTCATAATTCGAACGAACGATATTGAACCCAGGCCCCACGAGGTTAAGTTTTCGGCAACTCATCATACATACATACATACATACATTAAACATGCTTGTTTCCCAGAGGGGTAGGCAGAAACCACTTCTTTCCACCTACTACAATCCTGACAAATCTCGCTTCTTCCACATTCATACATCGAGTCATGCATGCACGTCGGTTTCGGGTACTTAGGATACGGCCTTTTTGCAGAATTTCTCCGATTTTAATCGAAATAGTACGCCTAGGGCGGTAACTCATCATTTTATCGAATGTATCATTTCATCGAATTTAATTTCATCGAACGCTATTTTCTGCTGGAACCATATTATTTCAGGGTATATTAAACATGAATTACTTAGGTCAGGTCATGTTAGATGTTTAAGATACCCTGAAAACATTATGGTTTCAGCAGAAAATAGCGTGCGATGAAAGGTGTATCGATGAAATGATAGACACCCAAGTTTTTCGCTCGTATGTGTGGGTATAAATGTTATAGTCACCTCTTTTCTATAAACTCTTTATTTTATTATACTAATCGGTAGTATTAATATTCAGGATAAAGTTTCTCTAAAAAATATTTGGTTACTGTTCACTTTTAACAAGTAAAAGACACGTAAAAGTTCTGTTATCTCTCCAACACTCAAAGACTTCGTATGAAGTACACGCTTGCTAATTTATCGTTAAGTACCTTGTTAAAATCTTCGATAAGAAAATTGTTGAAAAATGTTATTAGGGGCATACACCACAACACTTTGCTGAAGGCTACAAGAAATGAATTTCAACGGCGACTAATGTTGTGTAGCCGGAACGACGGGGCTCATTTCGAACAATTTAACAGTTAAATAATTTAAGTGTTACAAAATTGATAGTAAAATAAAGTTGATGTTAGATTTAACGATTATTTTTATTTTTAAGACCAAATGTTTGTTAGAGAAACTTTATCCTGAATATTAATACTACCGATTAGTATAATAAAATAAAGAGTGTTTATTTTTTTTTAAATTTTAGTTGGTTCGAGTCCCGGGCGAAGCAAGCGAGTTTAAAAAAATCTTTTAATGCAGATTTGTTTCTTTTCAAAAATAAAGGAATGTCTCCTTTAAGTAAAATGAGCTAGCTTAAGGATTTAAAGTAGTTTCCCTCCAGGGCCTGAGTTTAATTTCCACACTAATATGTAGGAGTGAGCGGATTAGATGAAAGACCGATGATTGAGATGATTGAATGAAAGGGTTGGAAAGGCTGAGAACGATGAGTGACTGAGCAAGGGGAGTGAGTGAGAGAGATAAAGGACGACTACAAGAGTAATAGGACCCCTTTGGCCGCGTACGTAACCTGAGGTTCGTAACCAGTTGCGATTTATTGCAAAACTCTTATTTCAAATCAATTAGACAGTGTCGTCCTTGCTCCGCTTGCGCGGAGCTCCTATTTCTGAGTGGTTTGGCCCTCCGGGCCTGCTGCAAAATTAACATAACCTAAACCTACGATAGTTAAGAACCTCTGGTTACGTACGCGGCCGAAGCTGGTTGGCCCTTCACGTGTGCGCTAGGCTAGTTTTTTTTAATAATTTAGTTTTGTTAGTTTTTCGAAAAAATAAACTTAGCGTCTACTTCTTTAGTGTTTATTTTAAAACCCAGAAGCTACATATACATACACGACATAAGGGATAAGTTCGCCTTTGTACATCCTTTTATTATTATTCATTGCATTATTTTGGTTTTTCTTTTGTACAATAAAGTGTTTACATACATAATAAAAATATACATGGTTTTATAAATTAGCTATTTTAGACTTCTATAGTTACTATCATTTAAAGTACAATATTATAACTAAAGAACAGACAACTATGCAAACTCTAAATCAGAATGTTACAACTATTATGCTTCGTAATATATGGCACCTCCTTAATCCATGTCACGACCATTGAAGCGGCCTAGACCACTTTTTAATTACAGCAAAAAGGTAAATCACAGCAAAAAGGTGGGCATCGTTGAATTGCAAATAACAATTTCACTCCCCTATGAATAAAACACTCGCAGATAGCTATTCTAATCGTTTGCTTGTAATTCTGTAAATGGTAATAGTCATTTATTACCGACATTGTACCTATAGAGTTTCTTTTACTTTGTAACAACCGCTCTTGCTCGCGTAGAAGTTATATTATCTTCTTTTCTTACTTTATTAAAAATAACCGGGCAAGAGCATGGCGGACCATGCTCAGTGTAGGGTTCCGAAGCAATTAAGTACTACAAACATACAAATCAACAAGTAATAACTAATTTTCTATTTAAAATCATTTGATGCGGTCTTAGATGATTTTAGTAGGTATAAACACTTTAATCGCCTGTATCTCAAGAACCAATGATGTCTACTTAGTCGTGAAAGTTTTCCTTTAAAATTCGTTGTATATAATTTCTGATTTTTAGTATTTCTAGTTTTGACTGTAGTGGGGGGGACGCTTGACTCTAACAAAAATTAACGCCTTAAAGCTTAATATTTCATATCGGACGCCGTAATATTTTTGAAAAAATACATCCCTACGTTACGTGTAGGGGTAAAAATAAAATTATCAAGATTTTATTTTATCACTTGGTTTTCGTGACTAATATGTATATTTATGCCAAATTACATCTTTCTAGTACTAAGAGTCTCTGACCAAGGCTGCGGACGGACGGACGGACGGATATGGCGAAACTATAAGGGCTCCTAATTTGAATACGGAATCCTAAAAACTTACATGCAGTATTGAATAATTACAAGCTCGCCAAACTGTTACTCAGTAAAATATACACGTCCGGCGTCCTCTAAAATGCGTTCAGGGCGGCAATTTTTGAAGCTCACCGACGTAAAATGACTAAATTTAAAATCAATTTGTGTAGCGATTTAATCTACGAGGGGGCCCAACTTTTGGATTTGATATGATAAAGGCGTTATGATAACAAAACCAAAAGGTGGGCCCGCTCGTAGATTGAATTGGTGCACAAATTGATTTTACAGTTAGTAATTTTACGTCGGTGAGCTTCAAAAATTGCCCCCCCAGGTCCCGTTGGCAATGTCAAGCATTCCTTCTTCTTTCGGTGCCTCTCCAACCAGTGAAGGTTGGCAGTCAGCTCCGTATACTCCTCGTCTTTGGCGATGTTGAATAGCTCCGCGGCACTTGTGATTCCGGTCCATTCCCGGATTACATTTGCTATCTGCGGTGGTGGGATCTCGGTGGTTGGTGTGCTGGTGGCTGTAACGTAATGTTCTTACAAGGATATCGTAATGAGATTCAAATTTGGAACATCTTCCAAAACCAACTCAAATTAAGTCTCCAATTCTAGCATCAATTGAAATTATTTTTTTGCCAAGCACGATACTCATCTCAGCACCTGTAGATGTTACATTTGCCTTCAGATTATGTACCTATCTTAAAGTACCTATAATATGTGTGTGTGTGGATAAAATAATATATACAAAGTTTCTAACATCTTTAAGAATTTGATCCGTATTAGAAAAAATATTTAATTGTTTAATGTACATAATTAGGCCTTTATAACAGTAGTATCAGTTGCATAACCAACTATAACGTTATTGGTCTTTGAATACTGGCAGATTTTTCGGGATAACAAGTACTTTATGCCCGTCTTCGTGCTAAAAACTATATCTAGGGCTCTATCCTGCTCATCGTCATCATCACCCACTTCCGTCCACTCCTAGACATGGGCCTCTCCCATGACAAGCCACTGAGTTCTGTCTTAAGTTTTGTACTTCCAACCATTTGCATTCTACTTGGTAAAAACTAATTTATTTTGACGTTGTTATCGTATTATCAACTTTATGATAGCTCTTAGACCCTAGCCATCACGCAACACGCTCCTAACGTTTTTCTTTTCTATCGTTCAAAATGTATGAGATGACAGTTGACCACGTGGTTTATCGTGACGGACGAGAATGTCATCGTTCACATTTTGAGTGATAGAAAAGAAAAATGTTAGTAGTGTTTGCATCTTGGCTAGGGCCTCAGGGCTGGGATTCTACACGGTAATAACAATATCGTCTTTGACGCGTTTCCGTATTGTCAACGTTTTGATAACTCTTATGTCATTTACCATAATGGCGACTGTGACATAAACGATTCTAAAACACGTAAAACGCGATATCGTTTTAACGCAGTACAATAGAGGCCCTGATCTCGACAGTGATGGCGGACTTGCCTTACGCTATCTTATCTTACAGATGAGCGCTCCTTTCGGATACACTTCGACCCATTTAGGATCTTTTGTGCAATTACCCTCTTATACACTCAGCTGTTCAAATGTGCAGGTTTCCTCACGATGTTTTTCCTTCACAGCAAGAGCATCTGGTAATGTACTTAAGTTAGAAAAACTCTTCGGTACATGGTGAGCGCGGGGATTTGAACTCGGTACCTTACGATCACGAGTCGACCCCTTAAGCCACTTGGCCACCGACGCTGTTGATGGCAGAGTTAAAAACAATACGATGTGAAAGGCAATATGGTTTCACAGAGTAGAACGGAGGTCCAGTTATACTATAGTTTGGTTTTTAATAACGGAAAATGTAAGTAAATAGGTACGTGGGAATTGCATTGCCACGGTAAGTCCTACGTCCGTAACGGCGTCTAAGACCAATTCAAAACGATGTTTATAAATTATGTTTTAACTAGCGACCCGCCCTCGCTTCGCTCCGGATTAAAGTATTATACATATAAACCTTCCTCTTCAATCACTCTATCTATTAAAAAAAACCGCATCAAAACCCGTTGCGTAGTTTTAAAGATTTAAGCGTACATAGGGATATAGGGACAGAAAAAGCGACTTTGTTTTATACTATGTAGTGATGAGTATAGTTCGCACTTATTGTTTTTGAAGAACTAGGGCTTAAAACAATACGACGCGTATTTTAAAGATGCGGTATCAATTAGCCACAGAGAAAAGTAACAACACGAAAATTGTGACTATTTTGAAAAGTCTTAGTTCTAGTTATTGGTCTACAATCGGAACGCAAATTTTATGTAAACACTTTATTGTACAATTTGTACAACAATGTCAGTACATACAGTCAATGGCCTGGACATGGACCTTGTTTGCCAGTGGCATAAAGGTGAACAGATATTTGTACATACGTTTTGGGAACGTATGTATATTTATGGCCTTGACTGTATTACACAAAGTTTACGGAAACTGTATGAACTAAATTTAAGACTTAAAATAATGAATAACACTAACATAGACATATGTAAAATATCAACATAATACTCGTAATATACACATTATTACAATGTACTTTTTTATTTCTACCTACTTTTGAAGTTGATGAAAGAAACCAAAAAACTTACAGTAATTAATTTGTGACTTTATTTTAATTCCATAGCAATGAATTGAAGCCATCCGAAAAATGCAAAAATAACCGGATTGCTTTCTTAAATAGCGTTACTATTAAAATAAAAATGTATTTAGTTTATTTTTGTTTTGAGGTGTAATCCCAATTCAATATCTATTCAATCTTCCATTTATTATTATCAAAACATCCCTTTATTATCATAGCAATAACAGCTTCGCAAATTACATCCACTATTCTATTCAAGAACCAATCTAGATTCGCACCAACTGGAAGTTTGTTCATTGTTGCGTACCTAACAAGTGAGATAGCGAAGTAGCAACTGATTTAAGGAGATAGTTTAGAGCTTAGTTTGCTCCTTAAACATACCTTAAAGGCACTACACACTTTCCTTCAGTTCTGAATCTGTATACATACATAGCATCATGCCTTCATTCCCAGAGTGGGGTAGGCAGAGCTACAAAAATACACTCTAAAATAGTATTTTTCACAATCGTGTTATAATAAAGAGCTTTTTACCGTGTTTAGGCCACGAAGCTTGCTGAGTGGCCTAAGTAAGGTACGAGATTAAAAAGTTTGATTATGACACTATAGTGAACAATACTTTTTGTACGAGTTCATTAAAATTAATAATTGAAATCATCAATACGAGTACCTATATAAGAAAACTAAATATCGTCAGTACTATTCGTCACTGTCACTACTCATTTTCTTAGTTTATATTTTAACTTTTTAAGCTTAAGGTCTGATTTTTATTTCAACAGAAAAAACGTAAACTTCTTAGCTTTGAAAAGAAAAGTTGTCCCACCACCGGCGTCCGTAATGTTGCTGTACTGTGCCAAGCTAAAAATACAAGCCAATCAAAAAGCGTAGTTTTTTTTAAGCCCTGAATACAGCAGCAAGTTTAGGTAGATTTTTGACAGATGACGCGATGCTGCTACGTTCCAAAACGCCATACATAGGCAATTTTGTACCGCATCGAGTCTCCTTAAACAAGGGCAGATATTATTTAAATACGAAGTTCTATTTTCAATGCTTTTTCAGTTGTCTAGAGCGTATCGAAATAGTTATTGCGGTTGTTTCGGAAGTAACAGACTATTCAACGATGAAAAGAGTGAAGTTACAGTATTCTCTATGAAATCTTAATACACAGAAAGACTTGTTTACATTTCTGTAACCACATGTTGCACAATCAGGCCAAGAAGTTTACTAGTGTATTACTTAGTGTATAAAAATGTAACAAACCTTAAGAGGATTGTGAAGCGATGCTAAAATCGCGTAGCTGTCAACAATATTCCATACAAATTTACCTCGGGTGATAACGTTTCTCATCCCCTAAATCTAATCGGTATTCCACGATTTTTTAATATGTTTGAGATATTATGAAAATCTAGGTCTGTACGTTTCCCCTTTTGTTTTTTTTTCAATTAATATTTTTTTATGAAGGAAAACGTACAGACCTAGATTTTCATAATATCTACGATATATACAAAAATCTTAAAAATCGGACAACGGTTACGGGGAGAAAAACGTTATCGCATTTTGTATGGCTTTTTTTTGCTTCACAGATCTTTTCAAAGTTGTTGGCATAATATATTTCTACCCCACTTTGGGAATGAGGGCGTGATGTTCTGTATTTGTATGTGTGTGAGGTATTTTATCTTAAAATCACACTAATATTATAAATGTGAAAATAGCTTTGTCTGTCTGTCTGTTTGTTACGCTTTCACGGCTAAACCGCTGAACCGAATTAGATAAAATTTGATATGGAGATAGCTTGAGTCCCTTTAAAGGGCAAAGGGTACTTTTTATCCCGAAAATATCGACAGTTCTTGATGCAATAGGGCCTTTTCCAAAAAAAGTGTACATCGTTAAAGACAAAATTAAGAAAATTCAACTTTTTCCATTTCGTCACGTAAATTAACGTATCTAATTTTATGGCTAATTTTCGTGACGAAATGGAAAAAGTTAAATTTTCTTAACTTTGTCCTTAACGACATACACTTTTTTTGGAAACCGCCCAATAGCGATGAACGACTTCTACGCGGACGGAGTCGCGGGAAACTACTAGAAGCACTTTGAGACAAGCATTAGAGTTAAGATCGGTTTATTAAAACGGCCCTTAACTTCCTGCGGGATGATTCTCTCAATACAGCGCTGCGTCGATCTGAAAGGTGAAGTTTTATCCGGCAAGTTTAAGAAGTGCCGTCGGAGCGTACGCAACTCATTTTAGCGCGTGCCTTCTCAATTAGGCAGCAGACCTCGGTCGCCTAGCAGAGCTTTACGTTCACCTTTGTGTTCGACGCAGCGCTATGTTAAGAGAATCACCCTCAGAGTCGGGCTTGCAGTTCTCGTTTAAGAACATAATAATACTAAATATAAAAAGCACCCTATATTTAATTCGGTTTTCGGCGAGAGAAAGAGACAGAGCCGTGTAACTTCTATAGCTGTCTCTTACAGTCATACTCAACTGAATTTCTTAGGCATGTCATGATAACCACCGTTAATCTGTTGCGTTTTGACAGTTAAGTTTCAACATAACCATGCAGTTAACTCAGCAACTTAAGTCATTTTACATCTTTTGATGAACTGATGGACGAAAGAAAGGTCAAAACGTGTTTATTAACTCTACGAGTATACTAATTTGTATATATAAATGAAGAAACTGGCTGACTGACTGACAAATCAACGGACAGCCCAAACCGCTGTTACTAGAGATTCCAAATTTGGCACGTAGGTTCCTTTGTATATGAATAATGCACCGAGCAGCATTTATTGCAAAATGCCTTTAAGCCAATTATGTAATACTAGCGACCCGCCCTCGCTTCGCTCCGGATTAAAGTATTATACATACAGTGTGTTACCGGCATGAGGGCTTTAAATGTAGGTAGGTATCGATTCTACTCCTCAAATGGAACTCCTTTTGTTCTACGACTTTAAATAATGAGGTAATTTTTATTTTTTATTTTTCATACAAAATAAATTAATTCACTGATTTTACTAGTAAAGTTTGAAAGGTTAATCACCTCAATCAATCAATCACAATCGTAGAACAAAAGATGTAGCATTTTAGGAGTAGAATCGATACCTACATTTAAAGCCCTCATGCCGGTAACACACTGTATAAACCTTCCTCTTCAATCACTCTATCTATTAAACCGCATCAAAATCCGTTGCGTAGTTTTAAAGATTTAAGCATACATAGGGATATAGGGACAGAAAAAGCGACTTTGTTTTATACTATGTAGTGATAATTGTTTTAAGTTTAAGTTTAATGCATTTTTATTGGTTCTCATGCACACAAGACACTTTAGACATGAGAGCGTGTTGTGATGTTTCTCACCGGACAGCTACTTAATTTTTTTATTTTTTGTCTGGCATTATGAGCATGTCATGCTCACTCAAAGGGTTCGCTTACGGCGGCGTCGTTGATCGGGTCGCCTCATTCCCGAACATGGTTAAGGGAGGCGATGGCTGAGATACGCGTCATGCTTGTGAACGGGTGCTGTCTGTGGGGTCCAGCTGTTCACGCTTGCAAAGACCTATTTTTCCAATTAGTTATTCTAGTAATCGTTCCTGATGAAGAGACCTCGTCGTGCTGTTCTCCTAGTTATTATTTTTACACTTCTCCGCAATGATGGTCTTGTCCGAAGCGCTAGTAGATTCACTGCATATTACCGACGTGTAAGAGCCCTCATGTGGCCAATTTACTGAATAAATGATTGAATTTGAATTTGAATTAAACTTTTGAAGTTTAGGGGTAGGGGAAATCGCCGGCGTCTTCTAATATAATTATAAATGTGAAAGTAACTCTGTCTGTCGGTCTCAAGTATTAACCACAAATTTGGCCTGCGTGCTTTTAGGCATAGCAGATAAAGTTAAGTAGGGGAAGACCGGGCATAGTGAACACCTTTACCTTTGACCGAACATAACAGAAAAGTTTTACAAGGAAGAAATGAAAATAATACTATAGGGTAATTCTAAAAAAAGTGGCACGTTAACCTGTCAATGAGTTTTTGAATACAAAGTATGTTAAATTTGCAATTTCCATAAAAAATAAAAATGTGGATAGATAAGCACAGACCTTTTATATCGAGGCCCAGCAATTTTATTTATTCAACCTTATTAAATTCGTCAAAAAAAATATGTAGGTACCATTTTTTACTGTAACCTGTCTTGTCCAAATGCGACATGCTTCCAGTTTTTTGGTCTTTGAAATGTGTGTACTATTTATAAAATATATTTTATAATATATTTTACAATAAGAATATCATGACATTCAATTAATAAATATATGGTCTTAAATAAATATTTTTTATACAACAATATTCGCACACGAAGTTTGTCCACCGATTTTTTTACTGTAACCTGTGTGTTCGCGATATTGCATCTCACTTAAAAACGAAGAATAATAGGCACACCATAATCCTCGGTAAATATTCGGCCAGTGTCTGGCTCACCGCCGTACGGAACGGTTGGAGACGATGTGTGGTACTTTTGTGGATATTATTCATCAACGGCGGTAATCTGGAGGTTGTAACGGGTATGTTAACTTTATCTTGTCTCGATTATTTAATTTTATTGGTATGGGAAGGTATTTACTAATCATTTGGACGTGGTAATCTGTTATATCTACTTGTGGTACTAAGAGGGGACCTTCGTATTTTCAACGGTTTTAGAGTAAATTCCTTTTAAATCTACTTTTCACTTTATCCTGTGTAACTTTAACCTGTAACTAAAACACAGGTTAATGTGACTCTTGGCAGGTTAAAGAGAAATATGTGCAGGTTAATGTGACCATTGGCAAGCTAAAGTGAAATAAATTTTTAATTGATTCTATTTTTAAAATATGGTGAAATTTCCCAGGGAAACTTCCTAGACGCTTTATTAAGCAATATTAACAATGTTCTATCAAAGTAAATGTAGGGTATTGCTAATTTATAGTACCTACTTAATCTGTTTGCGTTAATTTCACCAGCGGAACTGATTGCACCGTGTTGTTGTAATTCCTCTGTTCCACTGAGTTCAACTGGAAGTTCAATCAGTTTGTAGTGTTGTGTAGTGTAGTTTGTAATTTCATTTTAAAAGTTGAACTAACCGGAAAAAATTGATCCTTTTAAATCAACTTTCTAATATTTTAATCACAAGTAAGCATTCAAAAATAGATACGGGTAAACAATAAAATCCCGGTTTAATGCAGTCGAGTTCATAAATACTTGTACACTTTAGTACCTTAGTACTTTAATCGCTGTGACAATTTAAACATCAATAAGGATACATTTTCTCCAGTTAGTTCAACTTTTAAAATAAAAATACAAAGTTGGAGTATTTTTGTCCCATAAGTTCAACTGATTGAACTTCCAGTTGAACTTAGTGGAATAGAAGGGTTGGTGTAATTCATTCGTTATATTTTAGGGCCAACATGGGAAAAAAAAAGTCTCGAGAGGAGCTGTTAGCACAAAAAAGGGAGAATGAAAAGAAAAGATACGAAAAAATAAAAAGGAATCCTGAACTTTATGCTGAGTATGTAAGAAAAAACAAAGAAAAATATCAGAGAAGAAAACAGGAAGGAAAAATAGTTAATATACATAATTTAACTCCGAGAGACCAAAGAGCACTAAAAAAAAAGTGGAAAGAAGAATCCAAAAACGCATACCAACGAAGAAAACAAAAAAAGCAGCAATACAACGCTTTATTGATTGTAACAGTCCTCCAGACAGCGATATGGATGAAATAGCTCTGCAGAATATGGATAATCCTAACCAAGATGAACCTAAAATGCCTACCTGTGAGCCTGGATGCTCAAAATCTAATATGCCGCGAACACCACTAGCGTGTAGTCTAATGAGTTCACCAGCTTCATCACCCGGTTCAAGTGTAAGTGTATCACCACGTGCTCGACAGTTGATTCGTAAATTGAGGTATAAAAAAGATAAAGAGATTGAATCTTTAAGAAGTCAATTACAGTCAGTTAAAAAATTGAGTGATATGTATCGTAAGCAACTATCAAGACAACAAGAAAAAAGTTTAATAGCATCTGGTCAGCAGCCTGCCTGTTCCTCCATAAATAGAGAGAATACCCCGCCTTTGAATGTGCAATCTGAATTTAACTCCTCGGGTCGTAATCGTACAAATGACAGTGGAGCTTCCTTGCTTTGCGAAGGTATTTTGCAATCATATAAAAGCATTAAATCGAGCAAAATAAAGCATACCGTGTCAAACATTTTGGAACCACACTTGAGATCACAGTCTATAGACAAAATATCACAGAAAATATTGAAAAAAATATTTAGAAGAAGAAATAAAAGCATAAAATATGTCACAGCTAACAAGAGAAGAAAAGATGTAAGTGATTTCCTTTCCGATGATGTAAACAGTAGCTGTGCAGCAGGCAAAAAGGAGTTCGTGAAAAAACAAGGAGTAAAGGCCCAGGTTCGGTATCTAAATGATTCCCTGAAAAATCTCCATACCAAATTTATTACTGCCTATAAATATAGATTATGTTACGCTGCCTTTTGTAACTATAAGCCATTTTGGATCTTGCCAGCATCCCGTAGACCTCAAAACATCTGCCTTTGCGTTATACACGAAAATTTTACACTTTTAGTCTCTGCACTTTCAAAATTCAAAATTATACCACACAAAGATTTAACGAACCTATTGAAAAGCATTTGCTGTAATGTCAATAATCCTCAGTGTCATTTACGAAACTGTAAGGATTGCAAGTATATAAAGGTACAATATTTGGAATTTGACAACTCAAAAGAGTTTCACTATTGGACTTGGAATAATAAAACTGAAGATATTGTGACAAATGGAACTAAAAAGAGAATACGAGTAGTAAAAAAAGAAAAAATTTCAACTCAACCGATAGAAGCTATTAAAACCTATGAAAACATGATTGACAAATTTTTAAAACACAGTGGGAGGATGGTAAGTCAGCAACAAGCAATTAAACAAATAAAAAACAGTTTAAAAACAAATGAAGCTTTAGTACACGTCGACTTCTCTGAAAATTATAAATGTGGTTACAGTAATGAAATTCAAGCAGCTCATTTTGGCGGTAGTAAACCTCAAATTAGTATACATACCAGTGTCCTTTATTTTTTTGATACGCATGGCCAAAAACGAACACAAAGTTTCTCTACATTAAGTTCCAATTTAAGGCACGATGCAGCAGCCGTATGGGCCCACTTTGAACCAATCTTAGAGTATTTAAAAACTAATTCTCCTCAAATAACAAATCTTCACATACTGTCAGACTCTGCAACCAGCCAGTACAGAAACTATAAAGTGTTTTTTCTGATGTCAACTTTCAAATGGACTTTACCTCAACTAAGATGCGTAACCTGGAATTATTCAGAATCTGGTCATGGGAAAGGTGCTCCTGACGGAATAGGAGCAGTCTTGAAACGTACCGCTGATACATTTATTAAGCAGGGTACAGATATACCAAATTTTGAAACCTTTTCTAATATGTTAATTGATAAACTAACAAATACTATTATTAAAATCATTACAGACGATCATATCCTAGAAAAAGACTCGCTTTTTCCAAATAACTTACGGTCCTTTAGGGGAACTCTTCAAGTTCACCAAGTGGTATGGAATAATGCAAAATCGTCTGTTGCTCTGAGGAAACTTAGTTGCACTGAAGATACGTGTTTAACAAATGCGTCGTACTGCCAACATGGTAAGCATCTTGGGTTTCATTTTGTTAAACACCAAGAAAGCATTACACCTAGACGCAGACTAAGTTTCACAACAGATAGCGACAGTGATAATGCTGCTAATCATAGTACTCACACCGAATTGGTGGCAGTCGCCAATCTCGAAAGGTCTAGTATTTTTTCTGCTTCGTGTGAGATGGAATTGCCTTCAGAGTTAAGACGTACTATATTGGACAATATTTTAACCGAAGATCCGGAAAACCAAACTGAATCTCCACTGAGCAGTCATACAAGGAATATATTCAATGATAGTGACAGTGACAGTTTTGATTACAATATCTTTTAATATGTAAGTGTACCATACCAAATACCATATTTTTTATGTTTAAAATATTTAATAGTGTTAAAATAAGTTTATTTTGTTACCTAAAAGAGATTTTAATAATTTACTAAGAAAAGAGTATGTATTACCTTGTAGTATGGTTTACCTTAATTTTTTAACTGCCAGTAAAATTATTTAGATAAGTATAACTTTTAAAAGGACATTCTAACGTATAAACACATAAATAAAACTAGTTAAATAGATGTAACTTTTGCAGATACCTGTTTGAACAACAATAATAGTTTAATTTAGAAAAAATACATTTTTATTCATAAAATAGGAAGGCTGTCCAAAATTCGTGTCACCTTAAATAAGTCAATTAGACTTAGTAGACCAGGTATTCATTATGTTATAACTGTTATAAGCATGTTTGAGACTGATTTTTTGGTTTGAGCTTTTATAATCATCAATATTAGCATTAGAAACATTAATAGGTAGATATAATTATGACGTTCCTAAAATGTGATTCAAGATTGAAGTTAACTAGAGTATTTCGTTTTGTAGTACGGTAATAAGATTATTTTTAATTTTTAATAATGCATGGCAAATATTTATTTCTTTTTGTATAGGTCGATCTGACCTTTTTTGTTGATTTATGTTAAGTAAATACTTTATGAAACTAATTGTGATTAAAAAACTGTGACTGTGATCATATGAGGCTTTGAACTAGATAACCTTAGAAATAAATAACTAATCGTAAGATGTTGACTAATTCGTTGAATTTTAATCATAAGTAAGTAGGTACTTATTTATGACAATTATAACACATGTTAAGTCGTTTCCCTTTTTATCCAGTATTATTTACAATTGTAATAGGTATATCAAGCTAGCATAAAATAAAGAAAAAATACTCGTTGGCTCACAAGGTTTGAATTCTGCTTTTTTTTATTGTTAAAACTGATTATATTAAAATAATGTCTGTCATTGTATGAATGACCTTGTTAAGTAACAATTTCAAATTTCGTTTAAATTATGTAAGTAAGTAAATGAATGAAAGTCAAAATTTTAGACTATTTGGAACTGAGATTGTTACTTTGGTAATTCTGGGTATTTCATTACTTTTATAAAAAATACTAAAAATATACGTTGATTATTTAATAATAATTTTCTTTTATTTTTTTATATAAGTTACTTTAACCTGAAACCTTTTCTTTCCTAACCTGTACACCGAAACTTTAACCTGATAACTTTTCTCTACTAACCTGTCTAATGTTACTTTCACCTGTATCTCCAATATTTCAACAAGCCATAATTCTTATATTTTCATGAATATTTCGTTCCCTTTTAAAAATATGTTACAATTGAAACACCAAGAAGCTTATTTTATGCAAAAAAGGTAAAAAAACAAAACTTAAAAAAAAACAAAACCTTTAACCTGTCTGTGCCACTTTTATTAGAACGACCCTATAATCAGTCTTTATTCACAGATCTTTAATAAATCACCAACATTTGTAATTTTATCACAGAGCAACATAGGCTACGTTTTATATTTCGTTTTATGAGTCGCGGGCAACGGCTAGTGTTTTAATAAACCTTTGACGTGACATCTGAGGCTCACCGGTTAGTAATTTGTTACAAGAAGCACCTAGCTGAACATAACGTCTTGATTTTAAATTCAGTCATACCATTTATCATCTCGTGCTATCCGCCATTTTGTTATGGTTTGCTTCCGCTAGTAAAGGTAATTAACACTAACTCTTACTCGTGATTACTTGATAAAAAGCGTAACTTTTCTTTTCCACTTTTGTGGGTTTCGAAAACGAAAGTATTGTTTTGGTGCTCTATAACATGTGAAAATTAAAAGTGAACCAAGAAATCAGATGTCTATTTAGAATTAGTATAGCCATGTCTTTAAATCATAGCAAAGTATATAAATCATTTGAAGGTCAATGCATTCTTTTCTCTTCTTTTCTATAATAAATGACCCGACGCAGTTTTAAAGTTACCATTTTCAGCACTTAAAAAATACTTGAAAAAGTCATTAATGTCTAAAGCTTGCTTACTTTTACCTATAGGGTCGAGGATTATCTAACAGACAAAAATGCTTGGCCTAAGATACCTAACGTTAGAGCTTAGTACCCATCTAGTCTCGGGGACACGGTTTCTGTAGGAGAACGTATCGAAACATTATTTATATTTTTATTTTTTTATTTAGTTTAGCATCGTCATGGGTAGGTATAAATATTATTATTATTTAATTTATTTGCTCTTGTTTATTAGAAGTTTCGACACTTTTTCCTGCTTAACTACGCATGTTTTATATTTCGTTTTATGAGTCGCGGGCAACGGCTAGTGTTTTAATAAACCTTTTTTTTTTAACGAGAAGGTACACGAGCACTCAGGCCATCTGATGGTAAGTGGAATCTGAGACCCATAGACATTTGAATTCTCAAGACTATAATCCCAAGACCTCAAATGCGTTGCCAACCCTGAGGACTAAGATGGAATGCCTCTATGCTAGTAATTTCACCGGTTGTCTTATCCCCACACCGGAACACAACAGCATGCATATATATATATATCATGCGTAGTTAAGTTCTTGTGGCGCTTCTTCTCAGCAGTGGTCTCTTTGAAGCGCTAGTAGAGTTTTGACGAGTAAAAGGACCCGTTGTTTATTCAGTAAATAGGCCGCTATTTACTGAATATTTAAACAACTTTCATCTTTTTTATCTTTATCTTTTTTAAGAACAAAATTGTAAGTCACTAATATTAGTAACATACATACATACATACATAAATCACGCCAGTTTCCCAGAGGGGTAGGCAGAGACCACTTCTTTCCACCTGCTACGATCCTGAGAAAGCTCTTTCGCTTCTTCCACATTCATACATCGAGTCATGCATGCACGTCGGTTTCGGGTACCTACTTAAGATTCGGCCCTTTTCCAGTATTTCCCCGATTTGATTAAAAAAAGTACGACTAGGGCGCCCCCTTCCGACGCTTCCACTCACTTTAGCACTGTAAATTTCTTTCGTCAATCTTTTTTCATCCATCCTTTCCAAATGACCGAACCATCGGAGCATGCCCTCATGCATCTTCTAATCATCTTCTTCATCTTCTTCTTCTTCTTCTTCTTCTTCTTATATTAGTAATTATGATTTAAAAACAATTATAATTAACAGCTTCATCAAATCTAAAATGTATTCATTAAAAAAGATATTATTATTACAATATTTCATATGAACGTGATCCTTGATATAGTATACACTTTCTGACATTATCAATGAACTATTTTACAAACACTTCAATAAATAATCTTATCACGGGCATCCTCATATCAGTTTTAATGAGCCAATACGAGTACCTAATGATGCATAGAAAAATAATGTGCCGATTATCGATTCACAGATAACGTTTCGCAGAGTTATATCGCAGATGCATCATTTGACAGATTTTCAACCTAATAACGTTTCGCATACGATTCTACTGTATCTATGAGTCAATCGTTCAAGCGTATATTAACAGTAATTCCTTTGGCTTAGTGATCAGTATGAACTCATAAAATCAACTCGGACAACCTTCCCCTTTGAAACTCAGGTAATATTGACCAGGTTAGGTCAAAATAACCTGAATTTCAAAGAGGATAGTTGTGGTTGTTTTTAGGGTTCCGTACCCAAAGGGTAAAAATGGGACCCTTACTAAGACTCCGCTGTCTGTCTGTCCGTCTGTCACCAGGCTGTATCTCATGAACCGTGATATTTAAGGGAGACTACCATACAACAAACATGATTTCTTTGCCGTTTTTTGCTCGATATTAATATCGGCAACAGGTAGATACTTGAAATGTTCACATACAACAAACGTGCGTTTTCCCCATTTTTTGCTTGACTTTAATACAGACACCGTGGTTGTATAGATAATAGTACGGAACCCTTCGTGCGCGAGTCCGACTGGCACGTGGCTGGTCTTTTAGGGTTCCGTAGCCGACCCTTATAGTTTCGCCATGTCCGTCCGTCTGTCCGCAGCCTAGCTCAGAGACTCCTAGAACAAGAAAGCTGTAGTTTGGCATAAATATGCATATTAGTCACGCCAACAAAGTGGCAGGATAAAATTTAAAAAAAAAACTTTTTGTACATCCCCTACACGTAACTTGGGGATGTATTTTTTTTCTCGTCTACCCCATACTGTAGGGTATCGTTGAATAATTAATTCAAAAATATTATGGGTTTGTTAAATCAATTTTTTCATTAAAGAATCCGTAAATAAGGTTGCTTTAAAGCGCAATTTTTGTTAAATTCAAGTGTCCCCCCTTCCCCCTCCCCCCTACAGCCAAAACTACAAAAAAATTGAATGAAAGCGCATATAACAAATTTAAAAGGAAAACTATCACGACTAAGTAGACATCATTGGTTCCCGAGATACAGGCGATTGAAGTGTTTATACCTACTAAAATCATTTAAAACGGCATCAAATGACTTTAAATAGAAAATTAGTTATTACTTGTTGATTTTTACGTTTGTAGTACTTAACGGCTTCGGAACCCTACACTGAGCATGGTCCGACATGCTCTTGCCCGGGGTAACCTATCGATCTTCCGAAACTGACTTGTCCGATTTTCACTTGTCCGAAAACAGTTCCCCGAATTTTTAAAATCCATCTGCTTTGTTTACCATACTTACGAAACGCCGCTGGTTTGTTTCCCCGAATTAACGTTTTCCCGAAACTCAATAGCCCGAAGAACGTTTGCCAACTTTATTGTTTGACAACTGATTTGTTACCCCACTTTTCATAATTCCGATGCTACGTTACACCTAAATTTCATTTCCCCTAATATCATTACACCGAATGCCATAAAAAAAATTGCAACAGATTTTATTAATTATTCCCGGCATTTGGAAATTTGTTGCTTGTCGCTTTTTTGTGTTATGATTTGGTTTTTGCGACTCTCGTGCTAGAACAGTGGGTTAAGTAGGTTACAACTGCGACTCCGCGGAAAAAAACTGGCACGAAAAGTGGGTTAGGTTAGGTTAGAACTGCGACCCCGCGGAAACAAACTGGCGCTAGAAAAGTGGGTTAGGTTAGGTTAGAACTGCGACCCCGCGGAAACAAACTGGCACTAGAAAAGTGGGTTAGGTTAGGTTAGAACTGCGACCCCGTGGAAACAAACTGGCGCTAGAAAAGTGGGTTAGGTTAGGTTAGAACTGCGACCCCGCGGAAACAAACTGGCACTAGAAAAGTGCGATTCGATGTTTTGACACAGCGGAAAAGTAATATTTCGGAAGTAAAACTTTACGCCAAATAAATTAGTTGGCAAATGAAACTTCGGGATTTCAATAAGTGGCGATTCGAATCATAAGCGAAATGAAATTGCGACGAAATAAAAATAGGGGACATAATAATATGGGAAACGTAATTTCGTGCAAACAATAATTACGCGAAGTGGAAAAAAGGGAAACGTTTTCGGGCTAATAATATTCGGAGTAACGAATTTCGACATTATGATAGGTAACCCTTGCCCGGTTTTTTCGATCATCGTCTAGAAATTGAAGAGTAGGTTACAAAAATATATAACACTAGGATTCTATTTTAAGTCGTTTACGAGTAACACTCTTTTAAACTTTATGTTTCATAGTTCCGCTATCCAGTTTGTTTTGTCAATAAGCATTATTAGGTTGAGTTTGAGTTTGTATGTGGTGGCTCGCGGCGCGGTTGAGGCACGCACACATGCAAGCCGCGCGATGTACCTTTGTTTGAAGAGATACTACTGTTTAAATACTGTATCTATTTGGTTTATTTTAAATCTAGATCAGTTCATTCTCATTGTTAACACCCGCACACTTTTGCTGGCTTATTACATTTGAATAAAGTTCAAAGTGGTACCAAATAAACGACGCGTAACAGCTAGGATTACCCTTTTAATCCATGAACAATCCAATCTATTTGCTGTTAAAGTAATGAGTGAGATAATGTTTCATAAGTACTTTCATTGTCAAAATCATTCATTCCAATCGCGTATGCACAGTTTACTTTCATGATTATTCCAAAAAATGAGATATGATCAGTATTTGAAACATATAATCCATTATGTTAATATATTACGCGGCTGACTACCCGTGTTGATCACCTTTACTCGGTAATATGTCAGTGAGAACACATCACTACTATGAGTTCTCGAAGTTCGATTGTAACTCGATAGGTGAATTTACAGTGAGTTATTTTGTTAGAGTATGTACAAACGTTATTATTTATTATTATTATAAACAGCATTAGTGGTAGGACCTTGTGCAGGGTCCGTCCGGATCGCTACCACCATCTTATCCATTAACCTACCGCCAAACAGCAGTGTTCGCACTGTTGTCCTTAGTCCTCAGGGCCACGCATTTGCAGTCTATGGGTCACAATTTCCACTTACCATCTAGTGGCCTGTGTGCTCTTTTGGCTTCTCAATGCCATTAAAAAAAAAAGTAGTCGCGCCCGATCGACCGTTTGACGAGTAGCCACTTTTAAGAGAATAATAACTGAGACTTTGGATGGAGGCTGTTGATTTGGTTTTCAGATGGAAGCAGACGGCACAGGACCGATCACAATGGGAAACCTTGAGGGAGGGCTATGCCCAGCAATGGACGTCTTTCGGCTGATGATGAAGATGAGTTGTTTTTACTGATAGATCGAAAATATATCTTACATACATACTATCACGCCTTCATTCCCAGAATGGGGTAGGCAGAGCTACAGAAATACCAACAACTACAAAAAGAGTTGTTGGTAATTCTGTAACCACATTTTGCACAAACAGGCTTAAGATATTTACCAGAGATTAGGCAGCATGCAGGTGAGTCGAATTCAGTGTCGTACAAAGCTGCCTAATTGAGAAAGCACGCGCTAAAATGTGTTTTGTACGCTCCGACGGAACTTCTTAAACTTGCCAGATAAAACTTCACCTTCAAGATCGACGCAGCGCTGTGTTGAGAGAATCACCCCCAGCTACAATGTTAGCTATGAATGTGTACGGAAAAATTAACTTAAAAACTATCACGTATAAATAAAACACGTGCGAAAAGCCATCAATCAAACAGCAAAGAAAACAGTTAATTATAATTAAATTTGAAAACAAAGCTACTCCCGTGGTACGTCAAACGGCACTGTTGAGATGAAAAAAAAGCGCATTGTTCTCGACTTTTCCCGCCGATCTGCAATTAGGTACACTCGATAATTGCAGCTAATCGATCGTGACGGAACACTGTGTTGCTCACGCTATCCGGTATGCAAAACATGCGGTTTGAGTGAGACGAATTTATTAACACTCCACTCGCTTTGAGGTCTGTGGTAACGCCGTACATTTCGAAATTTTGATGAATATAATATTGTGTGAAAAGATACGTAATTTTACATAATGATGGGTTCCGTACCCAAAGGGTGCCAAACGGGACCCTATTGCTAAAAACAATAAATAAATAAATCCAGAGGGTCCCCATTCAATTAGCTCTTTTTCTTACTGTATGCTTTTCGTGATACATTGCATCGCTGCAATAGCTCCTGCCTCAATAATGTTATAACAACTCGTCAATGGATTGCTGCAAGCCGCATCAGCCGCATGCTGATTGCCCAATGAAACTGACCCTACATACAAGCGTCTTTAGTATGAAAACTGTATAAGCCCTAAAGAAAAACCAAAGTACGGAACCCTCGGTGCGCGGGTATGACTCACACTTGACTGTTATATCCTTTTAAACTTTGAGTGTATAATTTTATCATACATATAATTTAGAAACCTAAAATTGATTTATGTTTTTATTTGGAAAACAAAACAGAGTAATACGGACCTTCTCCTTAACAGTTTCCACTAAGACATGATTAAACAATATTGCTCTATAGGTACATATACAGGGCGTCCCAAACTTATGGGACATGAAAGGGAAGTACCTTAAATATCGTAGATAGTGTATTTTGCTGAAAGAAGACTTTATGTTATTTTCAAAAGTTAGTAATTCTGCATTCATAGATTTTCTAAAAATTACTTGCTGTGTCTGGGAATCGAACAGACTTAAATGTCAAAAAAAAAATCCTACTTTTATGATGCCAATCGAAAGAATAGCTAAAAAATAATAACTCTGCTTAAGTAACATTGTATTTTAAAAGAAAGGAACAACGTAAAATGGTTGAGTCAAATTTCAAGAAAGATATTTATTGCCGTCGACGACGTTCGAAAAGTAGCGATATTATCATTCCAAAGATAGCACTGATTATTCGTAAATAAGTACCTACTTCATAAAATACTAGCATAGTTTTCCTTATTATAAGTGCACGTGTAGATAAAATGATAAAACTTAGTATTTCAATACGTCCTGTGTAATGATAATATCGCTAGGTACTTTTCGAACGTCGTCGACGGCAATAAATAACTTTCTTGAAATTTGACTCAACCATTTTACGTTGTTCCTTTCTTTTAAAATACAATGTTACTTAAGCAGAGTTATTATTTTTTAGCTATTCTTTCGATTGGCATCATAAAAGTAGGATGTTTTTTTTTGACATTTAAGTCGGTTCGATTCCCAGACACAGCAAGTAATTTTTAGAAAATCTATGAATGCAGAATTACTAACTTTTAAAAATAACATAAAGTCTTCTTTCAGCAAAATACACTATCTACGATATTTAAGGTACTTCCCCTTCATGTCCCATAAGTTTGGGACGCCCTGTATAATCCAAATTTTAGCAAAAAGCAAGCTTAAAAAAACTAGAAAACTACATGTACTAAACTACTTATATCTACACATCAGCACAATAAGCAATAGCTCGAATAAAATGAAAAATATTAGAATAGTACCAAAAATACAAAAAAGGTACTAGGTACCACTAAACAGATGAAGGTCATGCACAAACCAATATAACACGCAAAAATGAATATCAAAACACTAAAAAAACGATCATGGGGCTAGAAATTGTTCCCAAATTAAACCTTAAAACGATCTTGTTGTCTGGGTCATACACACTCTTAAAAACAAAAGTTGTCTCTCCTGTGGTCAATAGTTAAAAGCTTGTGTACATACATATAAATTATGTTTTTATATTATCATATAAACTCTAAAGCATTCATGGGAATGGGCTTAGCCAGAAAATTAGGCCTTAAAAACGTTAACTTTCGGTGTGTCCATAGGAAAGACGGTAACCTAAATCTGTGTATGACGCGTCGAAGCTTTTTCCACTATTAACCTGTCAGCCATTAAATCCATTGAATTCATGAATAACTAATCTAAAATTATTTGAGCACTCTAAGAGCTTCATAACGTTCACCGTCGAGCGAACCTGTCAAGAGATAATCTGGCAATGGCTTAACCACTGCACAGTCAGCCAGTAAGCATGGTAAACAATTATCACCCTTATTTTAAGGTGAATAGAACTTTGCAGATGAGGACTTCTGCTGCTGGGTGTACATCTTTCCTCGCTTTACTTATTTGCATATATTTCTGAACTTGGATTGTATTGTATGTAATATCGCCAATACTTTGAAAAAACCTCGTATCTCATATTTCGTGATGTACGATTTTCAACTTAAAAAGTTTAAAATAGTACATCATGAAATATGAGATACGAGGTTTTTTCAAGATAATCACGATGTTACTACATTTCATTAATTTAATTTCTTATTAAGAGAGCGCAAAGCGTCCATCGTCCAGTGGCGCCCTCATTAATTTTATTGTGTTTTCTTATAAACTACAGTATGATCTTAAAATCAAAGAGTGCTTTACTGTTGTACAAATGAATACACACTTTATAGACAATATGACATAACTTAACAACAATTGAACTATGAGTGAGCAACTTAACGGAAAAAAGTGGCCACCTTTTTCCGCTAAGTTGATTACACAAAGGTTAAAAGTTATTAAATTGTGTCATGTGTGTGTGTATTGCGTATTTATTTCTACAACAGTAAAGCGCTCTTAGATTTTAAGATAATATTTATAAGAAATGGATAAAAGTAGTGAAGGCGCCACTGGACGCTCGGCTCCCTCAACATAATTTTAACGTTTTTATTGCCAAAGGTTATAGTTGCCAATAATTACGCAAACTAATTAATTCTAAACTTAAATCTTCTGAAATAGGCGCAGCATTTGTTAAGTTTTACCCGCCAAGCAACAGTGTTCGCATTGTTGTGTTCCGGTGTGGGGATAAGACAACCGGTGAAATTACTAGCATAGAGGCATTACATCTTAGTCCTCTGGGTTGGCAACGCATTTGAGGTCTTAGGATTATAGTCTTGAGAATTCAAATGTTTGTGGGTCTCAGATTCCACTTACCATCAGGTGGCCTGACTGCCTTCTGCTTAACAAAAAAAAAAAAACGGTTTAGACATTTAGTAATTTAGTTCGTAATGAGGAGAATTATCTATCAAAGTTAACATAAAGCTAAATTTATTTCAACAAGTTATTTAGACAATAATTACCTAGTATTTATTAAGAGATAATAACAAAATGATCTATCTACATTGTTAAAACGATACTTATCAACAATGTAAGTAAATATTTCAAAATAGATCAAAGTAAAAGACGAGATAATGATACTAATTATAAGAGACAGTAATGCATTGTTAATGAATAATGTATTTACATGATGTTTAAGTCGATGAATGTGTTGAGTATAAATCCAACAAAATAGATCATAATAATATTTGCTAAGTTTGATAGTAGGTTTAACGACTTATGCTTGTTTCTAATTGATTTGACAACTTCGGGTTAATAAATCATTTTCCGCACATAAATTTAATTTATATTTAAACTGATATAGGTTAATAAATCTAAGGCGATTAAAATATTAGGATGGACAGGTTGAAAATTCAGAAAAAAGATAATAAAATTATATTTATTACAAAATATATGAATTGAAATTATTAATTTGAATATTTCAGAGTAGGTACCTAACGATCATTTGAAATAGTTTGAAAATAATCAAAGTTGGTAAATTACCGTTGTGACCTTTAGCACATTCAGGTTAGGGCTGAATTTTAAGGCTTTACGATAAACTAAAATTCGGACAAAGTTAAACGATGCATAAGAAAAATGACGATTAGGAATTCCAATATAGACACCTAACTATTAGGTGATCCGCCTGCTCTACTGTCTTCTTTTTTAATTAAAAAATAGATTCACCGAAGAGTAAAGTTTCTGTACGAGGGCAGAGCAAAAAGGCTTGTTTTTTTTGTTTCATGTAACTATTTATTTTTAACGTAGTCCCCATGTAACTCAATACACTTGGTCCATCGCTTTTCTAGCTTTTTGATTCCCTCCGTATAGTACGATTTCTCTAACCCTTCAAAATACGCATTAGTTTCTGCGTTGATTTCTTCACTGGAACCAAATCTTTTTAAACCAAGCCATTTCTTCAAGTTTGGAAAATGAAAATAGTCACAGGGGGCCAAATCTGGAGAACAACGCGGAAGCGGGAGCAATTCGTAACGCAACTCGTGGATTTTAGCCATAGCAACTGCACAAATGTGGACCCGTGCGTTGTCTTGGTGAAAAATCATTATCTTTTTCGCCAAATGGTATCGTATTTACATTAAAACTTCATGAAATCGTTGTAACAAGTTGGCATTATATTCGCCGTTAATCGTTTCACCTTTCTGAAGGTAATCAATATATATTACACCACGAGCATCCAGATAGTAGCCATAACTTTATTCGCCGATAAAACTGCTTTGGCCTTCTTTGGTGCAGGTTCACCTGAAGCAATCCATTGTTTTGAATGATCCTTGGTTTCTGTTGTATAAAGATGAATCCAGGTTTCATCAACAGTTATGAAACAACGCAAGAAGTCGTTTTCATTACACCTAAACCTCGCCAAACATGCCTCTGACAAGATCGCCCTAGTACGTTTTTGATCAAGTGTGAGCAATCACGGCACCCAACGGGCGGAGAGCTTCTTTATATCCAAATAAGTATGGAGGATATTACGAACCCATTCGTCAGAAATGCGTACAATATCAGCTATCTCATGGACCTTTACTCTTCGATCATTCAATACGATGTCATGGATTTTGGTAATCTGGTGTAGTGACCTCAACTGGGCTTCCGGGTCGGTCGGTGGCAGCATTGCTTGTACGGCCACAACAAAAATCCGTAAACCACTTGTGGATCATTGTAATCGATGGAACAGAGTTCCCGTAATATTTGTCTGTTTTTTTTTTGTATCCGTTATGCACAGCGTGGCAGCTACTGAATAGTACCCATGATCCGGGTAACCGGGATGTACTTGTAGCGATGAACGTAAATCGCGGAGTGAGTCGCTCCTTACTAGGGGAACTGCGACAGAGCCACGATTACCAATTCACAATGATTGCAGGAACCCAGGTATTACGCGATTGGTTGACGCGTCCCCTACGTGGCAATGTAGTCACCTGCAATATAAAAAGTGGCTGAAAGCAGTTGGAAACAAACGACTCAAGACCGAGCTCAGTGGCATGCCGTGGGAGAGGCTCATCACCAGCAGTGGACGGAAGTTGGTTGATGATGATGATGATATACAGAAAGCGCTCTTCCTAACAAAACAGCGTTTAGGTAGTCAAGCCTCCTTGAAGGAATCCAATTAGTCAAGCTGATCTAATTTGATAATCATTCAGATGAAGGTATTCGTGTGATAGGGCGACTGTCCTGATAAGCAGGAGTTCAGAACCTGTAAGGAGCAGCTCCAAGCTAGCTGGCAGCAAGATCAAACAGAAGTTAATTGAAATTAGTTATAAAAAACAGGTAGGTCGAACGTATCTATCCTGTGCATCCCTTTCCTACGTAGACGTATTAATTCGCACAAAAAAATATTAAAGTTTTGACAGAAACTTTTTCGAATTTGTTTAGATAAATCGTCACTAAGGAACGAATTTAATCGTCATCAACTAGCTCTAAACTAGTGTAGCCGTAAAAAAGTCTTAGAAACTTCCTCATCATTTCATATTATTCATTATGTCTATATCATTATCTATACTATAACGCATAATCCTAGTCCAAGCTTAATTTGGGACTAGACAGTTTTTGACTATTATCGATGTTTAATGGTCATTATAACATCGTTTATTATACAACGGGTTTCCTTAACCTAATTAATGGCGTGTAATATTCTAAAATTAAATGTAAATAGACGGCTTAGCTAAATAATTTATTCATGGAGCCTATACGTGACCGTGAAACTAGAACACGGCTTACTCGACGGGACTTAGTTTTAGGTTACAAACATGTAACAACCCTCTTTTTTAGGGTTCCGTACCCCGAAAGGTCCAAACGAAGCCCTATTACTGTCACTCTGGTGTCTATCTGTCCGTACGTCGTCGGTCATACAGGGACGGGACTTCTTAAACTTGCCAGATAAAACTTCACCTTTAAGATCGTCGCAGCGATGTGTTGAGAGATACACCCCCCCCCCCCGGTTTTACAGCCAAATGGTTGAAATTTCTTGTTGGCCCATATCTATACTAGTTGTCAAAAAAATATTCATTTTTAAAGGGGGCTTACAGAAAAAGGGTGCGCAAACAAAAAATTACCTACCTCATCGAGTGGAGCATCGTTGTTCAGACCTCGTTGAGTAGATAAATACTGTATTATTTTTAATAAAAAAAAAATTGTTAACAAAGTAATGAGAAGCCACCAAAGTTAACAAATCTTAACTTTGGTGGCTTCTCATGCCCTAAAAACTTCAAATTTGGTGATAAAGTTTATTAATACGTATGTTTTACTAACAAATACAGATAAATCAGATTTGGGTACGGAACCCTAAGTCTGTGAAGTCCGACGCACACTTGGCCTCTTTTTTACACATTTGCACTCTTGTTATTGAGATCTTGAGATTGTAGTCTTGAGCTTGCCAGCAAGCGGTTCAAGAGTTTAATACGAGTAAACTAATGCGACTGCATTACTTCCCTGTAATATTGTCACAGTACTTTGCACCGGATATCAACACTTCAAGAGACTAACACGACTTGACCTTGAATTGATAGATTTCGATCAATCACACCGCGGCATCAAAGTGTTGAGGGACAATAGAAAGAGTTATAGGTATACTTATCTACAACACCATAAGTCAAGGTAAAGCTTTGTTGCAATTCAAACTGTAACATATAAGGGTAAGATTTGAATCAGGATGGCGTCATAATTTGAGTTACAACGTTATGAAAAAGCGGCCAAGTGCGAGTCGGGCTCGCCCATAGAGAGTTCCGTAGCAGTAAGACGATTTATGACGTATTAAAAAAAAAGTAAGTTTGCGTGTACATCATATATTTTACCATTTTGGAAGTGTCTCTCACGAAAACTATACAGTTTAGAAAAAAAATATGTTAGAAACTTCAATAACATTTTTGAAGACCTATCCATAGAGACCCCATACGTATGGTATGGGTTTGATGAAAAAAAAAACTGAGTTTCAGTTTTAAGTACGGGGAACCCCCAAAATTTATTTTCTTTTTCAATTTTTGTGTAAAAATCTCAATGCGATTCACAGAATACATGTACTTACCAAGTTTTAACAGTATACTTCTTATAGTTTCGGAAAGAAGTGACTGTGACATACGGACAGACAGACAGACATAACGAATCCATAAGGGTTCCGGTTAATGCCACTTGGCTACGAAACCCAAAAAGCAGTGTTAATATCCGTTTCGTGATGAAAGAGAATATATAGCCCGGTGTTAAATTACCTATAAACATTATAAACTCCTATGAAACAATTAAAAAGATCGTTAAAAGGTAATTGAGTTGGAAAGCGGTTGAACTGAACCGATTTAAAATTAATCCGGTTTGTAACCGTGAAGTTTTATATTGTTATTGTTTTCACTTCGTAACATAAATTTAATATAACATGCTCGTAAATCCGTAAGAACTGATATCCCACCAAAAATGTACATCAAAAAATTGGGCGAAGTTGTCATGTGCCACCAAAAGTTGTGATACTGATAAGCAATAAATGTTTTAAAAAACCAAAAACTGTGTTCAAAAAGCAAGAAATAACTTAGTTTGAATGGAAGGTATTATTTCAGTCCAATTGAAGAGGACTTTTGGTGAAAAATTTTGTGGAACGCCGACTTCAGCTGGACTGAGCTAACACCTACCATTTAAAAAAAGTTATTTTTACTTTTTGAACACGGTATTTGTTTTTGTTTTTAACATTTATTGTATATCGTACCGTTTTAGTGATCCGGCGGTCCCGGGTTCGATTCCCGAATTGGGGGAAAAATTGTGTGATGAGTGCGGGTATTTGTTTCTCTATATAAGTATTTATATCGTTATCTAGTACCCATACACAAGCCTAGAGCTTAGTTTGGGACTAGGTCAATTGGTGTGAGATTGACCCCTGATATTGATTCTTTACACCTTATCCCATTGAAATAAGGTGCAATAGTACATAAGGAATCTAAAGGCGAGAAGCTGTTTGCTATAGTATGCACAATTGTGCATAGCTCGACTAGCTGCTCACGCATCATAATAAAATATCTTTGTTGATACTACCATTTACATTTGTTTATAAATTTCTCTAACAGCAAATAACGTTACTAGTTATGCAAATACGGCACGGCATGTTTATTTATCAAGCATGCATTTTCAAACAAACTGCTTTTTACATGGCGGTGTATTCTAACCAAAGTGCTACACAATTTGATTAGTTAAGTACAAACAATTTGAATTACATCAATATTTTATTCACTTGACTGCCCGTATTTTGATATTAAGGCATCAGGTAACAAAAAAACCGGCCATGTGCATGTCGGACCACGCACAGTGAAGGGTTCCGTAGCTGGGATAACGTTCAGGTTGAAATTCCTTTTTTTTTTTTTTATTAAAATCTCAAAATCTACACAGCGTATTGTGTTCAAAACAATTTTGGTTGGAAGTATTTCGTATGTTCTACTATTGTAATTTTTATTAGAATGTTCTATTGAACAGTTCAAAACCTACCCACCCGGACAGAATATTTACGACTTTAGAAGCGTATATCTCGCCAACTGTTCACTTACGCAAAAAAGTCACTTAAAAACCTGTATATCATTTTGGAAGCCCAATCTAAAAATACCCCACACGCTGATGTAACTTAAAAAAATTTTTTTCGTCCCCTAGTTACATGTATGGACTGCCACCCCTAAATATATATTTTTTTTCAATTTTACTACATCATTGTATAGTGGTTTATAGAATACATCTATCCTCCAAATTTCATTTATATAGTGCCAATAGACTCTGATTAAAATGGCTGTGACATACAGATGGACAGACGGACGGACGGACGCCAGACGGACAGACGGACATGTCGAAATTATAAGGGTTCCGTTTATGCCATTCGGCTCCGGAACCCTAAAAAGTGAAATGTAGAGGCTACAATTAGTCTTTCTAAGATTCTGCTTAGTTAAAAATCAATCAATCACAAGCCGAACTATTAACGAATGTTTAGGGTTCTATGAGAGGATCAATACATGTTTTTCTTCATTCTAAATATTTTCTTACCTTACGTCATCTTAATTGTGTATTGTTTTTATTGTTTTCTGCCTTTTTTATAGTACTATCGATGTTTCTGATTCTTATTTCTCAGTTTTGTTATCCACAGTGCTGTGATGTTTTACTGTTATAATGTATTTTATTTTAATACTAGCGATCCACCCTCGCTTCGCTCCAGGTTAAAGTATTATACACATAAACCTTCCTCTTTCATGACTCATCTTTAAAAAAAAGCGCATCAAAATCCGTTGCGTAGTTTTAAAAATCTTAGCACACAGGGACAGACAGCGGGAAGCGGCTTTGTTAGGCACTCAACACCTTTGACCAATGGGCCGAGCACGCTGCCACAGGACAAGTTTTTTTCAAAGGTTCGGGACTTTAATTCGTCTATTCCATATTCCAACGTAAGAATAAAGTGCTAAGGTTTGAAATAAAAATGTGTTTTGTGTGACTTGAGTCCATTACTAATTAACTTAAAACCCGTGGGTGGCTGTTATTTTATTATAATACCCTTTTACCCCGCTTATAAGCAGAAATGCGTCATAAAAAGTAATTTAAACAATGATCAGGGTGTTAATGTATATTTACACTAGCGACCCGCCAGCGGCTTCGCCCGCTTCTGTTTTTTTCATATCACTTAGGGGTATGAAAAGTAGATGTTGGCCGATTCTCAGACCTACCCGATATACATACACACAAAATTTTATTAAAATCGGTCCAGCCGTTTCAGAGGAGTTCAATAACGTACACCGTGACACGGGAATTTTATATATTAGATTTAATTTAATGCAAATCTGTCCAGCTGCAGATTTTGAGTTAAAAGTGCTCAACCAGACAGACAGACAACAATTCTAAAAATCAATGATTCAATTTCAGTATTCACTTGTTTTTTTTAACAGACGCGTCTCTTCTACAAACTTAATATATGTAAAGATTTGACACTAGTTCCCATTGGACGTATTTGACACTGTAATACACCGGGATTATTGACACTAATTTCAGAATTATAATCGCTGTGCATTACCTACCTGACACACATAATTTAATATCACTTACGCATCCGAGTCTTCCCATTCGCACGATTCAGGTCCCCTTGATCCCCCTGATTTCCCCCGTTCTTAAATGGCTTCTATTGCAATGCCTATAAGATCAATCTGCCAAAAACCGCAACAGTTTATCCTAACATCGCTGGGGAAGCAGTCCCAAAGGATTTTGAGGGACAAATAAGTACAATACGATCATCCCGAATCCCCTAGAAGATCTTAGAGGATCACACCGAAATGCCACTCGAAATAATGGATATAGGTAAGGTGAGTAACTCGTTAGAGGTTGAATAAAAAAAAGTACGTATATTTTTTTTTAAATTGCCTTTGCGACCTACATTTTAAGCTAGTATCAAGAGTTAGGTATTACCCGAGTCAACCAAGACCTCACAAGCTGATCGCATATTCAAATATTATATTTTGCTGCCAAAAAGCCTCACACATAAATATGTTGAATAATGTAATGACAACATAACGCAGTATCATATTGTTTTTTTTAAATTGTACTTAATGCAATTTATAATGAGAAATATTTCATAAGCTAATTATTTTATCCAATCATTAAATGATTATACCTTTTATTATTCCTATATTATTGTAAAACTGACTATATAAGATTAATACAAATAAAAAATCTTAATATACCTAATAATTACCTCTTATAATACTCGTGCCTGTTAATTACACTCGGTGCGCGTATCCTAATTTTGGCACTAGTATCATAATATCCCTTCATTATTATGTTCCTTTATAGCATTGGTTACTTAATCTACCGCAACGTCTGTGTCACCTTCCGTATTTTCACCGAGCGGTCCCAACGGAAGACCAGCGTCGGCATCGCAGCCAGCAAATGCAGAGTTGGGACCGTTTCGCAATAATTAGGTACCACTGCATCTATCGAGTCTTTTTTTTATTTTCTAGTGAAAGTATACGCAGGTTTAACATGATTATTTTTTAAATGAATATCCTGAAATACGTGTTACGTTACGTTCGTCACAGAAAATATTCCAAATACTTGTAGTAAAACTTTGAAACATTCATTTCTTTCGTATCTCCACGAAACCAATTTCGTTGCCGCCATGAAATACCGCTTACTTTGCATATCCGTGACAATCTTTTTTTACGGCATCAATGTAAGTTAAGTTGAACATTTTTTTACGCTATCAAGAAATAAGATGATTTAGACGGAACATACCTTAGCCGTTACAATACCTCAGCTTTTACTGTGTTAAGCACTCATGTCAACTATTCTCTGTTTGGCCTAGTGATTGACTGGTAGAGAATACCTTAAGGCATTAACTCCGCCATTTATTCTTACTTTTTTGCTGGGCAGCAAAGTTAAAATAAATAACCTCTGACAAGACAGACTTGACCTGTCAGCACGTAAAAACTGAGTACAGTTAAATACCTTTTAAAACAACGTTCGGGTTTGTATTTCTATTTAATTCGCTTTTAACGACTTTTTCCCAGAACGTCGAATAGCACTATTTTCCGATATCGTAATAATTATAACACTATTCACGAGTTATAACATTATGATTATCTATACTAATATTATAAATGTGAAAGTAATTCTTGTCTGTCTGTCTGTTTATTATGCTTTCAAGGATAATACGCTGAACCGATTTAGATGAAATTTTGTATGGAGATAGTTTGAGTTCCGGGAAACGACATAGGGTACTTTTTACCGAAAAATTGGACGGTTACTAAGGGAATAGCGATTAATGACTTCTACGCGGGTGGAGTCGTGGGAAACAGCTAGTAACGTTATAAAACTCGGATCTATAGTGGTATTCATCATAACGATATACAATAGCGTTATGTCACCTTTTTTACTGCACTTAATTTCACTGGTTCGTAATACAGCGGTGGCCTTTATTGCCGCCCATCTAATATGCATTATAAGAATCGCCAGGGGCACGATTCTTTGATTTAGAGCGTTAAAAACACATATCATAGTTATTATAATACGACGACACGTTGGCCTAGTTGGGAGTGACCCTGCCTCCGAAGCCAGCGGTCCCGGGTTCAAATCCCGGTAAGGGCAGATATTTGTGTGATGAGCACGAGTATTTGTTTCTGAGTCTTGGATTTTTTCTATATATATACGTATTTATTTCTCTATCTACGTATGTTTATCGTTGTCTAGTACCCATAGTACAAGCCTAGAGCTTAGTTTGGGACTAGGTCAATTTGTGTAACACTGTCCTGTGATATTATTATTATTATTCAAGTGAGCTATTCCGATTATAACGTTATTCTGTTTTTGTACAATGTTTTCTAGGCAAAGATATTTATTGCAAGAACACAGTATTATTACAGTTAATGGTAGGTACTCGTAGTCGTATAGGATGAGCTTATGTTCTTACTAACTCGGGCATGCATAAAGCATAAAATACTATAATTATGTATTACTATCTTTTTTTAATGTACTATTATCTATAATTATGTGTTATTATCTATTTTTATTTAAACTTGTATTTCTCTATATCTGTAATAATTACATTGATCAACCAATGTCTATAATATTACCCGTAGCATAAGCCTAGCCGAGCTAAGTTTGGAACTAAGTCAATAAAGGTAAGATTGTCCCTTAACATTTATTTATTTCATGCGTGTCTTTCTCCTTCGACATCCGAAGCTAATTGTTTGTAGGTCCCTTCTGCCGCATAATGCTTACTAGCAGACGGATCTTGTATACTCGTATTGTAAATCATACGCGTATTCTTTTTTGTACTAAACAAAAACAGTAAACACATTATACCAGGAACAGTTTTTTCTGAAAACTATATTTTAATACTGTGTCTGACTGTAACATTTAGATTTAAGCCCACGTTTTGTATGCAAGTTATTGAAACAAAACAAGTGTATGGTAATAAAAAAGATAAGAATCTCATACTAAGTATAATGAACACACAGACAGATAATAAAACTCAAGAGAAAAATCCACTGTTAAGTTTTTTACACGTTCTAGTATCAGTAAAAAAGTGTCTGTTCCAACAGAAATATTTTTTATCCCATTTGTACTCACTCATATTCATGACGCAACTCGCTAAATAAGTTATCTAGATGTGATTACGTAAATACCTACTAAATACTATTACAGCGTATATTCTCCTAGAAAATATCGTCGCTCTCTTCGTCCCTGAATTTGCCTGACAATCATATCTTGATCTCCGTACTCATAAGCATTGTATCATGTCAAATCGTAACCAAACTCGATAAACATCGAAAACATATGAGCATAGTATAGAGACACGCATAGACATGCACTTTAAACGCACTGACATCATAACCCAAGATATGTTTGCCAGTACCTCTTCGACACACCCGCCGACGAGTTACTCAAGAAGATAAGTAATACCCAGTAAGTTACGCAAATTTAGGAAGCGTCTTGGGTTGGACGCATGTAAGACAAACTGGACCACACTTGACCACCAATGTCTCCAGACTTATTATCTTACTTCACAGTACCACAGTCCAGTAATGAAATTCACCTAATTACTTAGAACCATGATGTCAAAAACAAAGTAATAACTTAGAGAAGCACCAGGCGCTTGAACTCCGATTCGTAACAGTTGCCAAGATGACATCGGTCTAAATAAAATGTTTTTTTGTTAACCCAGTACATTATCTTTTATTTATTGCAGAGTGCAACTTGTCCGGATACAGATCACCGAAGCGTTAAAGATAACGCTCGCAGAATCCCATTCAATACAGTTTCGTAAACAGTACTTGCACTTTCAAATCGGATGACTAGCCACGTCTGGGACTTTCTCCTGCGCGACATGTCAGCCTAACGTATAGCGCATCTATGGGTTCTCTCGTTTACTGTAGTGCTTCTTCGGATTTCTGTCCGTTTTTAATTTCATTTTACGTGACGTCGACGCCATTGTACTGCTTCTTGCAGCGACGGTCATTTGCGCTCTAACATGAGAACGTACCGGCCGCCTTCACCGTTAGCCAGTACGCCGTACGGGACCCAAACGCGCTGGTTTACGTTCCCCGTTTACGTATCCGACTCCGGTTCTTAATCAAAACAACTTATACTCGAACGCTAACGCGGTATTTTGCGTGAAGACTGATTAGTTCTGTGAAGTGTGACGTTTTGAAAATGTTCGATTTTTAAAAGGTGAGCATAGTTCAATTGTTTTTGTTGCTACTTCGAAAAGGTGAGTTTGTTCAAATATTTGTAGAGCTGTGTGTATTTGTATTATCACTTTGAGTCTTGTACTATTCCATCTTCAGTAAAATCTAAGTATTTACCGTCCATATTGTCAATATCTATTCCGCCGCTGTTTTGAAATCGATGTTATTACTAGCATTTGTAGCAAAAAACAAAAACAAAACATTTTGGGCGCTCAGGATGTTTCATTTATTTTGGTTAACTTATAATTATGTAGTATTTTGAGGCGATATTTACTAGTAGTTTCTCATACAGCTGTGTTTATATTTTATTATAGCTTTGTTTACACAGTTTCGGCTAGAGAGGCGCTTGTTTTAACATGTTAATTGTTGCAAGATAACTCAGTCCTAATACTCATGTTTCTAAATTATTTTTTATTACTCTCTTTTAGTATAATTATGTTTATTAAATGGCTTACATACCATAATTTCATTACACGCACTTATATTTTATAAAAGTTATAAGTAAAGAACCACAAACAACATATTTAAATATAAACAATAACCTAACCAGTAACGATTAGAAAATAACATAATTTTTATATAATTGTTTTTGTGTATGATACTAAAAAAATAAAATAGATTCTAATATTCATATCAGTCAAGCAAGAAAAAGATGTAAATGTATAAAATAATTGTTTATTTATTTTGAATACACGTTTTGTGCAGTGTGTGAAAAATTTATGAGAAAAACTTGTTTTTCCCAAACAACATGGCAGGTCGTTAGTGTCGACCTTGAAGTAGGTTCAATACCTCATTCTTAATCTGATAATCTTCCAACTCCAATATAAAGCTACCACATTTTCAACTCTACGTATTAAGACATTAATCGGAAAATTGCTTGTGTGTGAGTTGGACTTACATCGTTTTGTATTTGAGGTATGTAGATGTATGTTTTATCGCTCATCTCCGCTATAAGCCATAAGATCGTGATTGTATGCTCTCTTGTTGCCTGGAGGTTTTAGAGAAAGCAATAAGAAGGCGATAAAACGTGTGGACTACTTTATTTCGGTTCTTATGGTATTTTCTATATATGTAAAACTACAGTCCACGCATTGTATGCTTTGCTATCTGTATATTAATTATTATTAATATATTGAATCTTGGCCTGATTGTGCAAAATGTGGTTACAGAATTCATACAAGTCTTTTTGGGGTTGTTGGTATTTCTGTAGCTCTGCCTACCCCACTCTGGGAATGAAGGCGTGATTTTATGTATGTATGTAATTATTATTAGGTATTTTAATACCAGTTTACATCGCATCAGATTTAGTGCTCTTAAGGAAGATATTTTTGTATTGTCACCTAAGTTCTAATTTCTTGTATAAAAACAGTTCTCTGCCTTTTCGCCGACTAATCTTTGACAAATACATCGTTTCGCAACCTATTCATTTGCCAACCCGCTTTTTTGTGTAACTACAAATATTTCAGGATTTTTATAAAACTAACCTAACGATGGTCCTGAAATAAATCCAGAATCATTTACAGTCTCGGTAAAAACGCGGGTTAAATGATATGTTTGTAAAATTAGTCATTAATGAAACGTTGGTTATGAAATTATAGGATCCCACAAAAAAACAGTAAGTTGTTTTCATTTGACGTAAAGGTAAGAAAACAAAAATACAACAATTTTTAATTAAGATTCCGCCGACCATAACACGACGATGAATAAAAATGTTCTATTACATAAGTAACTAACATTCGTCTGCGACTTTTTTAACGTAGAGCTCGTTTATTGCTAATCGGGAAAGATAATAAATAGTCCTATTTCAGGTAATCTGAGCGCTTAATTTATTTTAAATCGGCTGATGCGTCATGCAAGACAAACATTCAAACATCTAAACAACAACAATATTTAACATTAAAAATTATTAAATGCACATAATAATATATATACATAACATAAATGTCTGAGTTTTTAATACGGCCATTTTCAAGTAACGTACACATCGTCATGGAACAAAAATTATCCCACATTTCATAACCATTCGCACGTGTAGGTACATAACCTTATATCTTAAACCAAAAGGCCTTATTAACATTAAACAGCTTTAACAAAATCGACCTTTACATGTTAGTAATGTGGTTGCATTTACTATGCGTTGTCAGAGATACGGCGTTTTGACTTAGCTGTACGTTTAGGTCTTATTTATACAGCGGCCATGTGATCTCAACACACATGTGTTAAATCATGATTTAACATTTTGCTACTGAACGTACACACATCTAAACATTCCCATATTTTTCTCTGGTCACAATTAGGTACTTTGTTAACAATTTTTTTAGTCAATCTACTTGTTTTAAATCCGATCTTTAACTATAAAAATGATTCCTTTAGAAAGGTCGGTTTCTCCATTATAACTTGGTTATTGGTGGTAGGACCCTGTGCAGGGTCCGTCCGGATTACCACCACCATCTTATCGATTAATCTACCACCAAGCAGCAGTGTTCGCATTGTTGTTGTTGTTGGAGATAAGACAACCGGTGAAATTACTAGCATAAAAGCATTATTAGGATTCCTGTTTTGAGAATTCAAATCTTATAGGTCACTCTCTCTTACTTCAGGTCAATGCCTAGGCCCGGTTTAATATACTTAGGTTAACTTATACATGTAAAATAGGTTTAATTGAATTGGTTTGTTTAATTTTTAAAAGGAGAAATTGTTAGTTAGGCACGGATGGAGATGAATGGGGTCCAGTAGTCAGTGACTGAGCGCGTCTCACTTCGCCGGGTCCCGGAAGAATATCAGCGCTGGCGCAGCAATGCGCGCAGCACAAGATGCGCCGGCGCCCTTTCATACCTATGCCGTGACTTTTGAATCACGCATCTTAAGTTTAGTTGTAGTTATAATAATAGTTTTAAGCTTTTAATGTTTTTTTTTTCCTTTTTATTTTATAATTATTTTGTACGTGTTTACTTTGTCATGGCGTAATTTATGAATATAGGTTTTTAATCTATCTATTTATCTATAGGTCTCAGATTCCATACCATCCGGAACTGTGTGCCCGTGTGCTTTCTCGATATCTACCATAAAAAATAGTTTTTTACAGGAACGTACGTAGTTCGGACTTTAACAGCGACATAAACGTGTACCAATAGACGACAGTCGCAAATGCAATCACGATCTCGTTAAGATTTTTGTGCGACTTGGTAGCGTTAGACGCCCGCTGTGCCTTGCTAAGACAAATGGCAGTATCTTAGACAAAACTCCTGTAGCAAATACAACCTTATTACTAACGGGATAGGATTGAAGCTGCTTTGGCTATTGAATTTGAGATACCGCCTTTTGGTTTATGACGGCAGCACTGCAGCTGGGTGTCGTGGCTTAGCAGGCCACGGCACGTAATGCTGAGAGGAACCCTTGTATAATGATGGCGTTTTTATTTCTATTTTTAACCGATTTCAAAAAAAGGAGGATAAGATTTAAAAAATATATATTGCGATGAGTTTTACCCGAAATTGGTCCCATCACACGTGAAGATCTAATTATGGGATCTTGGAGAATCGAGGGAACTCAAATATTATAGGAATACATACAGGGGTTTTAGTGTTTTCAGTGACAACTCATTCATTCGCATTTGCATTCAAAAAGTATCATTTTGTGAAGTGGAACTGATGATGAGGACCACTGATGGCCACCGGAACTCCTCAACGGTACCTATTTCAAAGGCGGCGATAAGATATCTCGATTAAGATAGTTGAGCTACTATGACGAAGCACATTCACATTTTGTTTAAACATGTGCACTACGACATGGGAATGGGACTACATAACGCATATTATGATTACTAAAACAACAAAAAACAAAATAAAGTTTTAAAAAAAAACAAAAAACCGCCTTTTCAAAATTGGGCTTTTTGTTAAAAATACTATGTGACGCCGACTTCAGTTTGACTGATCTCTAACCATTTAAAAATAAGTTATTTTTTGGGTTTTTGAATGCATTTTTTTATATTTTACTGTTTCGGCCAATGGTTGACTGGCAGATAAAGCCTTAAAAATTCCTGTTCTTAATTTATAATAATGTTTCTTTCTTGATACTGTTATGTGTGTCACAAAAACAATGTGCTTTTTGAATTGTAAAATAATAATCTAGCGATCTAGACCGCTCCTTTCTATTTGCTACCACTCGTAATATAAAAAAAGCTGCATTAATCGCAGCTTTCTATTGACATATCGATCACATGACTCTCAAAAATGACCCAGCACTTAATAAAATGATCGAGCATAATAAAATTTACAATAAGCTTTCAAAGTCACGTACGTCTGAAGGGTCACCATCAGGGCTGGGATTCTACACGGTAGTATGCGTGTAACATGAATCGTAAAGAAACTTTGGCCCTAGCCAAGATGCAAACGCTCCTAACGTTTTTCTTTTCTATCGCTCAAAATGTATGGGATGACATTCTCGTGCGTTTCGATAATCCACGTGATCGACTGTCATCGCATACATTTTGAGCGATAGAAAAGAAAAACGTTAGGAGCGTTTGCATCTTGGCTAGGGCCTCTGGGCCTCTATTCAACTGCGTTGTAACGATATCGTGTTTGACGTGTTTTAGAATCGTTTATGTCACAGTCGCCATTATTGTAAATGACATAAGAGTTATATTGTTGACAATAAGGAAACACGTTAAATATGATATCGTTATTACCGTGTAGAATTCCAGCCCTTATGGTGACCCTTAAGACGTACGTGACTTTGAAAGCTTATTGTAAATTTTATTATGCTGGATCATTTTATTAAGTGCTGGGTCATTTTTGAGAGTCATGTGATCGATATGTCAATAGAAAGCTGCGATTAATGCAGCTTTTTTATATTACGAGTGATAGCAAATAGAAAGGAGCGGTCTAGATCTTGTTATTTATTGGGGTGTCTATCATTTCATCGAAACACCTTTTATTGAATGTGTCATTTCATCGAACGCTATTTTCTGCTGAAACCATATTTTTTTCACGGTATCTTAAACATCTAACCTAACCTAAACTATGTAATTAATGTTTAAGATACCTTGGGGGTGATTCTCTCAACACAGCGCTGCGTCGATCACAAAGGCGAAGTTTTATCCGACACTGAATTCGACTCACCTGCCTGCTGCCTAATTGAAGGCACTCGCTAAAATGTGTTTTGTACGCTTCGACGGGACTTCTTAAACTTGCCGGATAAAACTTCGCCTTTGAGATCGACGCAGCGCTGTGTTGAGAGAAAAACCCCCCTTAACTTACTTTATAGTTTCAGCAGAAAATAGAGTTCGATGAAATGATGAATGAAACTCTATGAACTCTATGAACTCTATGAGTTGCCTATTTATTGTGTCCATATTTTATGAGTCCAAAATACTTGATTTTATATGTCTTTATCCTCTTGATATTTCATTCGCATATTTAAAAAGAATCGATTAAATTGTAACTTAGTACGGCAGTTAGTTATTTGGTTTTATAGTAAGTCAGAGTGAGGTTGTTGAAATATACCTACAGTTTAATTCAACATGCAGTTTAAATAGCATCAAAACAATCTTGCTTAAGTGTAACTTAATAACATTTTAAATTACAAGATACAGGTTAACTGTTTTTCCGATTATGTTCCGGAAATATTTTGACAATAATCGACAGATCGTCTAGATTTTATATTTGAAATAAATTGATTATAAATTATAAGAAAAACGACTTAATGTAAAATTATTCAAAAGAAAAAACGTTTAAAGAAACTTCGAAGAATTACGGCTCTTTACTTGAAAAGTGACATACCAGCTGATGAGTTGCTAGCTCGTTTGCTTCGCATATAAACGATCACAAAAAGAAATCATGAGCGAATGACGAATACTATCTATATTTTAAAATACAATTTAACGGATAAGGATGCGTAGACCTTCTAAAATACTGCAATCTCAGTGTTATTATTACAATAAAAATGCATTTGTGCAAGTGCAGTTTTATGTAACAGTTTCACATAACAATGTTACGTTACTGTTACCATAAAACTGTTACATCGTTTCGAAAATGGGTGACAGTTGGATAACAGAGCTATTAAGGTCTGCAATGTATTCTTGAAGAGACCACAAGCTATCAAACGTAGTACGTACGAGTAGGTTGCATTAAATAAGCCTAGAATTATTCATATTTCAAAATTTAAAATATTTATTCAGTAAATAAATAAATAAATCACAGGAAAATGTACACAAATTGACCTAGTCCCAAACTAAGCTTTAGGTTTATACTATGGGTACTAGACAACGATAAACTTACTTATGTAGAGAAATATAAGAAAATGAGTAGTGACAGTGACGAAACATCTTTAACTCCTGAAGAAATAACTATTTCAATTATCTTGTGTAAAAGAAGTCGGATAGTAGAACTAGACAATATAGTACTTACGATATTTAGTTTTCTTATATAAATTATTAATTTTAATGAACTCGCACAAAAAGTGTTGTTCACTATAGTGTCATAATCAAACTTTTTAATCTCGTACCTTACTTTCGCCACTAAGCAAGCTTTGTGGCCTAAACACGGTACTCGACTGAAAGCTCTCTATTATAACACGATTGTGAAAAATACTATTTCGTTTAAAACGATGACTATAAAGGACACGCGAAAACACGATGAAACAATACGACACGCGAAAACACGATAAAACAATACGACACTGGCAGTCGATTCTGGCACGAAAGATATCTAAAATAAAAAAACTGAAAAAAGCGTGAACAGGCTGGGATCCCATAGACGGCACCGTTGCTCGAGTACCGAGCCGACCCGATCGGTTTCTATATTCACAGTGAAATGGTCGAATTTACTGTAATATGTACTAGCTTTCTACGTAGACTAGAGTTTCTTCAAATACAGAAAGTCTTAAAAACAAAGATTTGTGTGTTGGCAAAAGTGAGCGAATAAATTAAACAATACGTTACTTCTGGCAATCATTACTAATGTATTTTAAATAGTGATCGTTAAGAAACTAATGATTAGAGTTAAATCTCGTTGTCAAATGGTAGGTAAGACGTCAAATTAAATGAAGCTTATTAACATTTCATGGTCATATAAAGAATATTTTATAGGCTTAACATGGTAAGTTATGGCATGGACTATTCAAATTCAAATTCAAAATATTTATTCAGTATAATAGCCACATTAGGGCTAATCTACACGTCGGTAATATGGAGTGAATGTACTAGAGGTGACAAGACCATCATTGCGGAGAAGAAGTGCCGCAAGAAACTCCAGAGAAGTCATTTTTAAAACCATAAAAAAATACTTAAAAGTAAGTCACATTAAAAGGTGATAAAGTGGTAAATAATAAAAAAATATTACAAAATGTAAAATGAAATCGAATTCAAATTCAAATTCAAAATGTCTTTATTTGCTTAAAATGTGGTACAAAGGATGGTAGTAAGTTGCATAATCATAAACGCGCACATTTTACCAGCAGCTGGCATGCAAAATATAAAACGAAGTAATAATTAATAAATATATCCGTGTCAACACCATTATTTTAAACAGTTTAATGTAACAATGGGTACCTACTTTCAATGGACTAAAATACAAGAAACACAGTAAGAGCTATTTCACATCATCAATATATATTTTAAACCTAATAAACAACATTTAACTAAAATTAATAACTATAGGAGAACAAGTGGTAGCTTTCACACAGGGATTATGTGGATGCAGCTCTTCTTGGGCCTTAGCCAAGATGCAAACGCTCCTAACGTTTTCTTTTCTATCGCTCTAAATGTATGGGATGACATTCTCGTGCGTTTCGATAAACCACGTGGTCGACTGTCATCCCATACATTTTGAGCGATAGAAAAGAAAAACGTTAGGAGCGTTTGCATCTTGGCTATGGCCCCTTATGTTTTGGAACCATCTGCAAGTCGCAATGACCTTGGACCAATTGGCATTGCAGCACATTCAGAACTGTGTGAACTGGTTGGATTGCGTTTTGAACAATTAATCGTAAAGGCACGAAGTTACATTGTTTTGAGATATCTTCGAGTTACAACATTTAATTCTAGTTTTTTACCGTTTCACATCGTGATTAACTCCTTAAATTATAATAGATATACATACAATGTTTTTAATAACCTTAGAAACGTGTGCTAGAGAATTCCCGAGACTTCGATATCAGGGGTCTGGGGCTCTATTATACACGGTAAAACAATATTATTATTTTTCCATCTTAGTCCTCAGGGTTGGCAACGTATTTGGGGTCTTAGGATTGCAATCTTATGATTATAGCCTTGAGAATTCAAATGTTTATAGGTCTCAGATTCCAGTTACCATCAGTTGGCCCGAGTGCTCGTGTGCCTTCTACTTATCATAAAAAAACAGAGGACAATCTCACACAAGTTGTCTTAGTCCCAAACTTAAGCTCTAGGCTTGTACTTTGGGTACTAGACAACGATAAATATACTTATATAGAGAAATATATACGCAGAAAACATCCAAGACTCAGGATCAAATACTCGCGCTCATCACACAATTATCCTTCACTTACCGGGATTTCAACCCAGGACCTCTAGCTTCATAGGCAGGGTCATCATGTCTATCATCAGCATCTTCTTGCACTTATCTGAATCATTTAGGATGTGTAAGGTATTTTCCTTCAAAATATCCCTATCAGCCGTCACTTCAGTATTCACTGCCTTTTGACATGTTATATATCGTTTTTAACTCGGCCGCCATTACTGTCAAATAAATAAGAGTTATAATTACGTTATCAGCAATATTCTCATGAGACCCGGTGTTTTCTACGAGGTACATAATCAAGGTAACTTAGTTATCTAAAGTTAAAGCTCATTTTAATTTGTTTCATAATTTAAAATGGCATTTAAGAGCAAAGGTAATTGAACTTTATTCCAGTGCTGGTAGATTCAAATTCCCACTCACAAAAATCTGCCTGTTTGTGGTATGGGTCTCTCAAGGATATCGTTTTACCGAGTAGAAAAATTTGACGACAGTGAGGTTTTAAAATTTAACATGTATCATACGATACATTAAGAAATTTTTAAGAAGTTTTTATGACATAAAAAGTCATACAAACACGCAGCCCACCTGATGGAAAGAGGGGTCTGGAACACGTAGACTTTTGCAGTGTTAAAAACTCTAATGCCTTGTCGTATAAACTTCATGCTCAACATAAAATCAAACAGAAAGCTATGACGTGTGCGCAATTTAACTTCAACACTAGCGACGCTGTAGAATTCGTTTATTGCTTTTCTAGGGAAGTGTTAAATTTTCCTGGATAAAAAGTATCATATGCGTTAATCCAGTATATGGACTGCCAGCATGCCGAATTTTATCGAAATCCATCCAGCCGTTTTAGTGTGAAGAAGCAACAAGTAAGTAAGTAAGTTCTGTAACTCGCACACGAATTGATCAATTTTTAACGGTATACTTACTGTTTGCCCGCAACTCCGTCCACGAGGAAGTCGTTTATCGCTATGCCCTCGGGTACTGTCCAATTTTCCGGAATGAAAATTGGCATATGCGCTATTCCAGTCCAGACCTTAATCTGACTTTCTTCTGGCGTGATTGAGTAACATTCATATATCAAAACTTTCGCATTTATAATATGAGTATTAACATTAAGTTCATTTTCAACATTAGTAAAGCGCAATGGAGAGGTCACTTGTCAATTTGAAAGCCTCCAAATTAACGGTAGGTAAATTCAAATGATATAACAATTACGGTGCTCAAATAGTGTTGTCACTGACTTTCATATAATTATAATTTTTGCATCATCATTGGCTTATTATAAATGTATTTAAACTCAGGATGTTGCCACACCGATGATTGTTGGAAAAATAAAATCAATACCTAACTTTCGATCGATTGGTATTTGCACCAGCCATCTAATAGCTTATGGTACTTGAGTGGCGATAGCGCAGTGGTGGTGGTGTAGGATATTGACTTATCATTACGTACAGACTTCGAAAGCCGAGCGTAGCGATACATTTTTCTAATTTACGGTGAAGGAAAATTTTGTGAGGAAAACCTACACGTGCGTCGAGTGTGCATGGATACATATAACATCACGCGTTCATTCCCAGAATGGGGTAGGCAGAGCCACAGAAATACCACCAACTCTAAAAAGACTTGTTGATAATTCTGTAACCACATTTTGCACGAGTAGGCTAAGATGTTTACCAGTGTATTAGTGACAGGTTGCAAGCCCATCGCTTGCAAGCCTTTATTTCCTTAGTCGCCTCTTACGATATTCACGGGAAGACATGGAGTGGCACTATTCTAACCCGGCAACCATACGGGGTGTGTTGAGTGTGAAAGAGGGATAATTGCACAATGGATCCTACAAGGTTGAAGTGAATTAAAAGTGCTCATCTAGACAGAATAAGATAAGATAGCTAGATAAAATAAGTTCGCAGCATACAGCAGTTGGCACTGATGTGTGGCACAAGTAGGTGGCAGCACCACCGTTACTACAAGAGGTCCAATGAAAAATAATAATACATACATACATACTATCACGCCTTCATTCCCAGAGTGGGGCAGGCAGAGCCACAGAAATACCAACAACTACAAAAAGAGTCGTTGGCAATTCTGTAACCATATTTTGCACAAACAGGCTAAGATGTTTACCAGTGTATTAGTGACAAGTTGCAAGCCCATCGCCTAACAGTTACTACAAGGCCTCATTTCCTTAATAATAATACTCAATGAATATTTCATTAAGCGCTAGTTCCATACTATACATCCCTACCTGTTCAAACAATAATAATTAACATACATATATACATAACATCACGCCTTCATGCCCATAGTGGGGTACCCAGAGCTGCAGAAATACCAACAACTCTCAAAAGACTTAATAATAAAACATTAGACAAAAAATACATTATGTTTCAATACAGTAATCAACGTTAATAAATCAAAACACCCACATGCATTTCGCTAACTTCACTTTCTACGGAACCGCATTTACTTTTTGCGACCCAATTTTAGGTCGCTAGAAATCAAAGTCGAATACCGTTCGAAATTTGAAACTGAAAAACCGTTAGCACGGCAGCCAAGAGCTCATTAATGGGTCGATTTTGTATTGAAATTAGTTACTCTGGCACTGATTGATTTTCTAAAGTACTTTTGTTGAGTGCGCGACCGCTCATTAGGGTCATATCTTTTTACTTGTATTTCTATTCTGTGGAGAGATTCTGTTGTTCATTAACTAAACGGTTACTAATGAGTGTATACATAACTCTTTCGTTCCAGATTTGTTATTAATTGCAATACAATATGTGATTGTTGATTGAACAGAGGACAATAAGACAAAGGAAAGTTTCGTGTCGAAACAGTGACCAGTACACAACAGCTGTTGCAAAGTGGAGCAAATTTTATGCTCGTATGCGTAATAAAAAGTTATGTTTTTTTTTTAATCTCACAGTGAAATAAAGTAAACGTTTTCCCCCTTACTTATAACCGTGGGATAGTTTATGCCATGCTTTGTCACTTTCTGTCAGATGCAAATGTCACAATTACAGATGAGGACAAAGCAAGGCATAAGCTACCCCAAGGTTAATCCACAATTATAAGGGGGTTTGAGGTTTGAGCATTGGTATTGCATTTTTAGTATTACGTACTACAAATATTACTAGATAAAAAATATTTTGCGGGTGGTATGACCTTGTGCAGGGTCCGTCCGGATCGCTACCACCATCTTATCCATTAACCACCCGCCAAGCAGCATTCGCATTGTTGTGTTCCGGTTTGGGGATAAGACAGCCGGTGAAATAACTACCATAGAGGCATTCCATTTTAGCCCTCAGGGTTGGCAACGGTTTTGCAGTCTTAGGATTGCAGTCTTGTGAATGCGAATGTCTATGGGTCACAGTTTCCACTTACCATCAGGTGGCCTGTGTGCTCGTTTGCCTTCTCAATGCCATAAAAAAAACACTAACTGTCGAAAAAAGGAATTTTTAAGGAAAGATTTTATAATTAATAAATTAATGTGTATGTTTGGGTGTGTCAAAACTAAATATTTTCTTATCTAGAATTTTTTTTTAAAAAAATATTAAAATGAATAAAAAATATATTATAAAAAATATACATTAATAAAAATGTACATTATATTATACTTTTTATATTTTTATTTTTATTTTCTTGTTTTTTTCTTATGCTAAAAGCCTGAGAGTCCTTTGACATTCGCACGTTCCACAAATCATTATGATACCCTAGTACTCTACTACGCAGCTATCACCTAGTCGGTTGTGACCCTGCCTACGAAACTAGTGGTCCCGGATTCCATTCCCGGACTGAGCAAATATTTTTTTGTATTTTGTTTGAGGAGCGCATGTATTTGTTTCTGAGTCTTGGATGTTTTTTATATTTACAAGTATTTATTTATCTATGTAAGTATGTTTATCGTTGCCTAGTAACCACAGTACAGTCAGCAAAGTAGCTACGCAACAGTTGTAATATTATACCTTCGATACTTGGATCCGTGTCCGTTTTTCTGTAGATTCATAGTTTAAATTGTTAACTTATTGCGCATTTCTGATCATCTTGCCGGCGCGGTTCACCTGAAGGTTATTGGGACTCGTTTGGTCATGGAATTATTCCTGAAATATGTTGTTTAACTTAGTATATAAAACGTTCACAGCTTGACCGACTGACTTTGGGGACGTATGTCTTCTTGAATATATGAACTCCGCGATGTCGCCAGAGTGTTTATTTACATTTTTCCTTTTGATTCTTGCTACTTTTATGAATATTTCGTCATTTAAAACAGATTATTTGTACATTTTGTTTATTTTCTTTCAACTGACAATATTGTTATTTTCATTGTCTTGACAACGGACAGAGACAATATCTTAGGTTTTATACTGTAACATGGAGTTAATATGATTGTTTTCCATAGAATTAATTCCTGGCATGTGTAATTTTGTATCGGTCTACCAGAATCTCATGGCAAATGGGGAAATAAAAAATTTTAGAGGGCAATACTGGGGAAATTGGACTAAACGGTATTGATACTGTGTAATTTTTAAACCGACTTCAAAAAATTGAAGTTTAATGGCCGTATTAATAAACTGATCTCAACTCTAATGCTCGTCTCGAGATGCGTCAAAAATGACAGTGTTCTATGGTTTGACGTTTACTTTGGCGTATTTTGTGACCGGCATCTCACCCAAGATGAGTTTATTAATACGGCCCTAAGATTCGACGAATTTATATTTTTTATGCTTTTAAGATTATTAACAAAAAATACGAGTATATACACTAGAGGTCTATTACATTAAACTCCCAGTATAGGATAATAATTTAATATATCTGAGGACAATTTCATACATACCATGACTCAAACTTATTAGCTCTATTCGTGAACAGATAGATTATTGCTCACAAATAAAATAATAAACACACCATTCTTTCTCACAAATTTTAATACAATGAGTATAAAAAATAACTTAAAATCTCATCCAGAACTAGAAAATTATTCCAAAAATTCTACTTCCATTTCTTGTTCTTCATCTGCTGAGGACGATGAAGAGAGAGAAGTATTTATGATAAACCTCTCTTCTAACATTTCAATTATTTTGTCTTGCTTTATGAAATCGTTTTCAATTTACCATTATTAGAGGTGCCCTCAGTTATTATTCGACGAATGGTAGTGCTGGGAACCCCTGTAATAAGTAGCATTTATGTAAGACAAAATATACCTAAACCTAAAAAGTTGACAGTTGCCATATGAAAATCACTGTTTTTTTACTTTTAAAAATGCCATCAGATTCTGGTAGACCTATAATTTTATAAACTTAGAACTTCCAAATTAAAAAGATAGAACACCAGGGTATATAAAGGGTGGCTCAGACTAGAACCATTCATTCTTCCTCCAGTTTCCGAGTTGAAACGTTAGAAATCGGCCTTGTGCGGGTCCAAGTCAGGCCCCGCACCTCAAGAAGCCTCTATCTCCACACCTCGATCTCGATCCTGCTTGCTCCGGGACCGTTACTATCTCCGCACCGCGATCTCGTTCCTGCTTGCTCCGGGACCGTTACTCGATCTCACGGACGGACCTCTACTCGGGCCTATCTGCTACCACACTTCTACGAAGAGGAGCGTTGCTGCCATCGCTACGCACTACTGCGCAAGTGGTGTTCACTGGAGCTCTCTTCAGTCGTCTACTTCACAGAAAAGAACTACTCTCTGCTATCTCCCTGGTGTTGTTAGAGACCTATTTAATTAGTTAGAAATTTTATACTGGTAATTATGTGTAAAGCTAAACAAGTGCTCAATAAATAACCCTGACCCTGACCTAACTCTTTGATCTCTCTCAATCCTCTTTACGTACCTGGTCTTCCGAGCCTTCGGAAGGTCAGGTGCCTCTACAACTTTCCTTCGTCTGTTATCTGGTCTTCCGAACCTTCGAAAGACCACGTAACACGACACAGTAGAGCTCAAAATCATCGGCACTTTGCTCTATTATGAAGACATGTCGTGTCTAGATCATTTTGAACACGTTATTTGGCTTAGCTACTTTTGATGCTCACTGTACAAGCATAGAGCTTAATTTGGGACTAGGTCAATTTGATTGTGGTATTTATTTATTTAAGTCAATTAAACTGGCTTCCTACGACCTAGTTCTACAGCTAAATTGGAACATAATTTTGATATACATAGTCTGCACCAATTGCATGTTTAATCAATTTAGCCGATTTTTTTGGGTTCATAAATTATCAGGACAAATTTTACATAAAAGAGGAAATTCATCTGAATGACGTTGTGCACGAATAAGGGGCGATTTTTGAAGCTCACCGACGAAAAGTGACTAACTTTAAAATCAATTTGTGAAGCGATTCAATCTACGAGCGGACCCACCTTTTGGATTTGATATCATAACGCCTATGTACTCAGTATTCTAATTCTTGATTTTAAATACCTACCTATAGAAAATACAATTTCAACTTCTATTTTGAACTTCGTTAACACGTTCACGGACACAGCACCATTCTCAAAATTGCGTGATATGGCACAAATTATTGTCATACAATATTTTCTACGGCCTTGGACGAACTGTCACATTTAACAATGTGTCAAATTGTGCCAGCGTATGACGGAAAGTTTGTATGTAATTTCGTACATAAAAATCTTACCGAAAGTGGCAGCTCGTTCACGGCCGTTACGTCCACAGCCGTTATGTGTCACAACACGCGTCGTTCCCCCTTTAGGGTAGTGCATGAGGTTGAGGTTGCCCTAAAGCTTTGTTGCAGTGGCACTAGCGGCTTGTGTTAAAGCCTAAAACGGCACAGGTGTCCGTACTTCCTATAAATGCTATGGGGAATAGCCGGCCGTGGACGGAGTTCCGATTTTAGTGTAATTAAAAACACCGGCCACAGCCGTAGTGCCATAACACGCGGGTTTTAGTTTACGTCTCTCGACGTACTGTCCGTGAACGTGTTAAAGACGAAAATCGTTTATAGACAACGGTAATTCATATTAATGTCGAAAAAAAGCCAGGTCAACCAACTTGAACAAGTTAACTACGCCGTGCCATACCATGCATATGTAGTTTATGACCAAATGATACATATTCATCAACAATAGCAAGTGTAACCCGCTTGTTTGACACGCATTACTTAATACCAATCACAATACATTTTTCAACGATTTACACTTTTTCGTTGATTCCTAAATCAGTATACACTGCACGCGATTGAAACTGAAAGTTAACGCCACATCCACACGTGCGTAAACGCTCGCTGCGTTTTTTTGACGTCGCGGTCGAGCGGGCATCGTTAACCCAGTGAACTTTAAGCCTTGTATACTTGTTAAGTACTGTTATAGGTACGGTTGACCGTATAAGTAAGCACTTTTAGTATTTTGTTACTTTTACTTCATGTTTAAACTGCTGATATCTGTCAAAGGCGTTAAAACGACAAGGTACAAAAGTATGCAGCTTATAAGTCTGTGTTTAATAATTTAGAACGAAATGTAGTTAGTTTTTTTCGTGTTGTAAAGTGGAGATTTAGTAATAACCTACATATTTATTTCGACAGTTTGGCAGTAGCTCAATAATTTGTAGTCAAATAGTACGATTTTAAAGAGCAAAATGCCAAATACTTGCAATTGTGATTTAGGTAAAATATATTTAAAGTATAATTATGAACAAATTATTGATAACTTTTTTCTCTTGATATTTGTTAGGTTATTGAACCAAAAGACAGAAACGAGCACAACGATGCAAAATACGCACTAAGAAGGAATAAAAATTAAAGTCACGGTGAAGCAAATCAGAGTAAATTTTCAGAAATTTTAGTAATTTTTTCTGTGTGTATCTCGAAAATCTGTTGGCTTTTATCATAAAACGAAAGATGTCGAATGAACTCATAGGAACCTAACTGGTTCTTACTCGCTCCAGGATCAAGGCAGACTTGTCGGTGAGTTCATCGACAGTATATTTTCCAACAGAAAGCATAAACCGACCAAATAGTATTGTTAAATGTCTTGTGTTGAATGACACAACTATTTAATATATCCAGACTTTATTGAGCCGACGTGTATGCCGAGTGGCAGCCATGAAGAGAGAGAGACGGCCAGTAAAACGAGATAGCTAACAACATAAAGGTAGACACAGATAAGCTACCTAACAAGTATGTAATAACTTTATTTGCGGGTAAACAGACAGATAGACACTGAAAGCGTTTATTTTATACTATGCCAAGAAAATATACAGATATAGAAAGTATGAACGAATTTTTGGTAAAGCTATAGAATTTTGTTGGCTATTAGAATAAGTTTTCACGTAACGATCGATAGTGGCAAAACAATAGCGAAAGCCTACTGTTATGCTATCGTATTTTCCCATTAGAGTGCAGTTAAAATCTTAATACATCAATTCATAATAGACAATGTTACGATATGAATAAAATGATAAAATCGATTGTGGGTTGGGTTTAAAAACCTTAATGTTGTTAGGTACTCGTATTAGTGATTATTAATTTTTGCTACCTTAATTATTTGACTATTAAATGCTAAACAAGCTCTCCAGCTTATTATCTCCATAATCAAGAGTTAATTTCTATAAACGTTTCTAACAGTACAACCAGCCGCAACATAACCTATATCCAACTACATTTCCTTATCTACGCAATTCTGCATCCGACTGCGTTGGAATTTAGGTTATCTCGCTCCGCTATAATTAAGTGGGGAAATAAACACCGCGCGTTCCTCTCACGTGTGGCTGCAACTTTAGTTTATTAACTTTAAAATGAGCCGTGATGGATTCTGAGAAATGATGTGGCAACACTGGGTGTAATCACGTCGAATTAAATTAGAAATAATTGAAGATCGTGGATTGTGGCCGACAGGTGGAGATTGGGTTGGTATTGAGACAAATTAAGTGATAATCTATAATGATACGTTGGTTGGAATTTGGAGAATGATCACTTGGATTTTCTTGTAGAGTGTATTTAGTGCGTATGAGCAGTCGGAGATAAGTCTTTATAGTTTGATTTTGTTTGCGAATATTTTTGATAAGATGCGGTTGATAATTTCAAGCGTCGACTCATGTCTGTTCCCAAAATTCAAACACCGAATAGATTAGGTTACTTTGAATTAGAATTTGACACATTTTGAATACGATTTTTAAACTGCAGTTTCATTGGTCGATGGGCAATCAAACGGCCCGCATGCTTTTCGTGATACATTGCATCGCTGCAATAGCTCCTGGAGCGATAACGTAATTACAACTCGCCAATGGATTGCTACAATCCTGCGGACTATTGTCAAATTAAACTAAGCCTTAACCAAGCAACGTTTCCCAAATTGATTCATTTCCCAAAAACATAATTTGGGCAAACGCTATTTTTCCGAAACTGTAAATAATTCTGGATTTATTTCAGGAGCATCGTGTAGAGCCCTATAGGTTAGGTTAGGTTAGGTTAGGTTAGGTTAGGTTAAAAACCCTGAAACGTTTACAGTTTTTGAAAAATAACCGTTTGCCCAAATGATATGTTTGGAAAATGACTCAGTTAACCTAATCAACATTAGTAAACCTAACCTCGTAAGGCCCGGTGTCCTATAGAAAGTACATAATCCAGGCAATTCAATTTAAACCTTATTTCAAGGAATGTAAAGCTGATTTTTATTCGTTTCAAAATTGAAAATGTCATTTAAGTGCAAAGTTATTTGAACTTTATTTCCTTGATGGTAGATTCAAATTCCTACTCACAAAAATCTACCGGATTGTAATATGGTGGGCCTCAAGAGGCTAATCAATCCGGGGTTAAAATATTGGCAACGGCCATTAAATAACATTTTCTCACGATTATCTGCGTTTCTGCCAGAACTGTGCGAGGTAATGGAGCGTTGTGCGAGGGAAAAATCTACCAATAGAATTCCTAGCCTCGCTCAGCGCAGCTCTCCTATTGGTGGATTTTTTCCTCGCAAACCGCCCGCTGCCTCGCACAGCTCTAAGAAGTGGGGACTAAATTAACTCGCTTATTTGGATGTCTGTAGGTATACATTGAATAATTTGTATGCGTAGCTATATATTAAAATCAATCGTTGTTGGAAGAGATAAACAACTGCTTACATAATTATGTAGAATAGAGTTGATCTTTGGCCACGAATTTATTTTCAAATGAGTTTGACCCCTAATAAAAATGTATCACATCCCTGAACTAGGCTAAACACATCGTGAACCTTAAGGTTCTTCTTCTTATTTTTTATTAATGGCGGTCCACCGCGATGTACGCAGTGATTTCGCCAATGTCAAGTGAGTAGAGTAAAACAGTAAACAGAATAAATCAAAATCAAAAGCCGGACATCTTTCAATCGGCCATCTTCCCTCCCCGAAGGTTACCGGAAACAACAACCTTAAGGTTGAATTCCGTTTTTGCGCGTCAAGACAATAAGGTCGATAATATGGGTGTATCAAATAGGGAACATGTATATATTTTTTGTTACGCTCTCTAGAAAGTGCTATGAAAGAGAGAAATAACTGTATACGTGAAATGGCTGTCGTGTAATTTAGTTTTAGTTATAAAAGTCATGGTGCAGACCCCCTGCAAAAACACTATACAAAATCGACGAGAGGAATGACGTCACAGCTGTTGTTCCATGTTTAAAATATCTTATAAAGAAATTAGCATTTATTTCGTAAATTACTTTGTTTAAGAAAATAGAAGTTTTAAAATTGTAACAAGTTTCGATTCTAAATACATACATAACGTCACGCCTTCATTCCCAGACTGGGCTAGGCATAGCTACAAAATACCAACAACTATAAACTTGTTGATATTTCTGTAACCACATTTTGCACAATCTGGCTAAGATGTTTAATAGTGTATTAGTGACAGGTTGCAAGCACATCGCCTAACAGTACTACAAGCCCTTATACGTAAATTCCCCTAGTCGCCTCTTACGACATCCACGGGAAGACATGGAGTGGCACTACTCTAACCCGGCAACCACACGGGACGGTTTGATTCTAAATAATATCTTAATAAACGGGTCAAATCTTAGTGTATTGTGTTTTAGATGCTTTTATTTTACATTTTCTCCTAAATCGAACCAATGAAACTCAATTCTGATTTTCATGCATGTTTTCTATTAAAAGGTCGAATTTAGCGACATTTCCTTGTTATAGACTACTTATGAAACCGACTGTCTCTACTCGTATATACTCATGATATCACTCAAGCTCCCGTCCTCTTGCCGTTATTTGAATTTAGAACCGTAGGCGCTAACCGAGATTTTTTAAAGTAAGTAAGCCTTTAAAGTTAGACACGAATTACGTCTCCACTTATTATTTTTTTATCAAAAATTCGTTTCACGAAAACGCTGTCCTAAATGATTTAGTTTCTGAAATTCGTTTATATTTTTGCTGAATATAAAAAGCAATTCCAATACAGTGTAACAGGGATCCGCAGTCAAAATAAAAAACCCTATATTCATTACTTTTTAATAAAAAATATTATTATTTTTGTCGTGTCTTACTTAAAGAATTGTGATCCAAAGACATAAATTAATGCTATTAACACTACTAAATGTTACAATGGTTTCTTGCATGTCTTTACCTCGTGCAAAGTTATTTAATGAACCATTTCCTTCGCCCTTTCCATATCCTATTTCTATACGTGAAAACCTATAATTGGCTTTATCCGCATAAGTCCTGTTTTATTTTCGCAAAAACGTGTTTGTGCTTAAACTATTATATTTACATAGGTTACATGGCCTTTTTTGGCATGATCTTAGTGTTGTTTTTTAAGATAATGCTGCGGAATTGTAAAATGTTATACTGAGTTTGAAATGATTTGGTAAAATGCACTACCAACTACATATTTAATTGTACTTTTTGCAGTAGGTAAGCGTCTATAACACCTCATTGGGAACGGAATTATGGAAAAATAAAAGTACAGTAAGTACTCAGGTCTGAACTACAAGTACTATAATTAATTTGTACTTGTACAAGTACGCGAGGACTTACGACGTTATAATCAAGTATTTGGTTTTCCTATAAAAAACTACCATATAAACCCTGAACTATGGTTTTTGTTTGTTATGTTGTAATTTTTGCAGAGAATATAGAACCGTTTCTTATAATCTTATGTCATCATAATTGTGTACTGTTATTGATATTTGTCTTTTTATATTATTAAGGTGTTAGCGATTGTTGTTTTTAGTTTTTATAATCCACAGTGCTGTAGTGTTAATAAATAAACTGTGTATCTATGTTACTTTTTCTACGAGACCCGTGTACTATAGCCCAGTAATCGCTTGACCAAATTTCACAGTCAATAAACTTTTTTCCCTGAACCAGTTACGCCGTGTAACAATATTGAATATTATAATAGATTCGGGCTACTTGAGATCACGAAAGTTTTTGCTTTCCACACAATGTTGTGCCAGAGTGAAGTAAACAAGAATAATAATTGCAAAAGTTTCGATGGAATTTATCGATACAGAAATTTTGGCGAAGCGAAATAAAAGGGTCTTACTTAATCATAAACGAAAACAACTAACGGACAGACCCTTTCGGAAATTCTAGACTTATTTTTTATGTATCTATATGTATTTATACACTGAAGGCGGATTTAATAATGTACATAGACGACATAGACACGTTGGTCTAGTTGGGAGTGAGCCTGCAACTGAAACCAGCGGTCATGGGTTCAAATCCAGGTCAGGGCAGATATTTGTGTGATGAGCGCGAATGCTTGTTCTTGAGTCTTGGATGTTTTCCATGTATTTAAGTATGTATTTCTATATATACGAGTAAGTATGTTTATCATTGTCTAGTCTTTTTTTTTATTTAACCGTTATTATTGTAATGTACGACACGCTGGCCTAGTTGGTAGTGACCCTGCCTTCGAAGCTAGCGGTCCTGAATTCAAATCCCGGTATTAGCAGATATTTGTGTGATGAGCACGAGCACTTGGATGGTTTCTATGTATTAAAGAATATATTTCTCTATATAAGTATGTTTATCGTTGTCTAGTACCCAGTCTAGTGTCCAGTAGAGCTTAGTTTGGGACTAGGTCAATTTGTGGCAGATTGTGCCCTGTTTTTTTATATTATTGTAGAGGCCCGGAAAATAGGGGGTTGCCTAGTGAGCGACCATACCTACGCGTAAAATACGGTGACGTTGCGTTAACAAAAGAATAGGTCATACTAATTACATGGCGTCATTTTTGTTTGACGGACCTTAACTTACGCGCTTAAAGCTCCAGTGTGGTCGCTCCCTTAGGCAATCGCAGTTTCCACTGAGGCATATGACTTTGTCCACGTAGATTTCGATTATCGTTATTCCAAAAAGTCCCCCACAATACGTGTAGAAGAGGTACATAAAAAAAATGCAGTTGTTTTTTTTGTAAACTTGCTTTTTAATTGGTTGTTTATACTTTTATTCGCAACCAAGGCAAAGAAATAGTTTTATGTTTTACCTAAAAGCGACGCGATGCCATCACATATGTGCGGCGACCTTAAATTAATACACAAGTGCAATTGAGTCGGTATTCAGCATAACAAGCCGCAATTGATCTGTCAGAGGCAGGACGTTGCTTCCCTATGCATTTATCCGGCTGCAGAGGTAGCGTGTCATTCGAAAGAGTATTGTAGGTGCAAGACATTTAGATAGGTTTAGGTTTTTTTTAATATGGAGAAGGCACTAGCACACATGCTAACTGAGCTTATAGCCAAGATGCGTTCGCTAATTAGCGTTTCGATTCGTTTTGTTTTTTATCCAGTGTCACTTGTACATCACCAGTGACGCGATTTATTAAAAATCAAACGTATAGAAACATTTTTAAAGTGTTATATTGTCAACGTTTTGATAGCTCTTTATTTGATTGACAGTAATGGCGAACGCGCAGTGTGAACTTATTCCTTTAGAACTCGAAGTTAACAAACGAAACTACAAAACACTTACCCCATTACTTTAAGTACACCATCTTATCCATTAACCAACCGCCTAGCAACAGTGTTCGCAATGTTGTGTTCCGGTGTGGGGATAAGACAACCGGTGAAATTACTAGCATAGAGGCATTTCATCTTAGTCCTCAGGGTTGGAAACGCATTCGAGGTCTTAGGATTGCAGTCTTAAGATTAGATTCCACTTCCCATCAGGTGGCCTGAGTGCTCGTGTGCCTTCTCCACACCAAAAAAATAAAATAAATTTTTTTAACTAATAAACGTGGAATAAGCTTGGAATAGTTATGCCATGCTTTGTCCTTATCTGTCATTGCGACATTTGAATTCGACAATCTTGATAGTTACTAAGATTTTCTATCTTAAACCACGGACACACAGACAGACGTACAAATAGTAAATAGTTAAATAAAAATAATCCTAATTACAAGCAGTTCATTAACCCAAATACAACAATGACTGCCCAAAAACGCTCCAACAAAAACCAATTCTTTAGAGCTTGACGCTAATCACGTCGAAAACCTCTCGAACCACAAAAAAGTCTACGTTTTAGGGGAAAGTAAAACATTTTGTTTTGAAAAGAATTCAAACGGTTAGTTAGTACGTAAATAGCTTCTTTGCATAAGCCATTGCACTTTTGGACAAGAGTGTATGCAAATGTTTTGTTACGGGTTTCTTTCTTTTTGTGTGACGTTGCGCAAAGTTTCTTTGTAACCAACCGGAAAGATTTGAGATTTGTTCCGCTAAGATAGTGTGTGGTTTGAGTTGGAATTTAACACTTTATATTCATCTCTGTAATATTAATCAGAGATTATATATAATTTCTCTTGTTTAGCAAAATTCTTGTTTTGCCCGTGTGGTTGCCGGGTTAGAATAGTGCCACTCCATGTCTTCCCGTGGATGTCGTAAGAGGCGACTGAGGGAATAAGAGCGTGTAGTACTGTTAGGCGATGGGCTTGCAACCTGTCACTAATACACTGGTAAACATACTAGCCCACCAGAATTATCAAAAAAGTCTTTTTAGAGTTGTTGGTATTTCTATAGCTCTGCCTACCCCACTCTGGGAATGAAGGCGTGATGTTATGTATGTATGTAGCAAAATAATTTAGAGATAGGTAAAAAAAAAACAATTTGTCACTTCAGAATATTAAATTTCCTTAAAAAGTGTATTTTGCAGTACAAATAAAGTTTATCTTTTTCTACTAAGTTTACGCCCAAATACTCGATACGCGTTGGCGCAGGGTTACCTTCGTTTCGTCAAAAAGTTGTTGGTCCCAAATTTTTATTTGCCAACCCGCTTTGTTTTAGATTTTATAAAAACTAACCTAACCTAACCTAACCTATGGGGTTCTACACGATGGTACTAAAATAAATTCTGAAAAATTTATATAACAATGGTTTGGCAAATGAAAAATTTGGGAAATGATACATTTGACCAAAAATATTTTGGCCAAACGACAGGCTCCCGTGTTGGCGCACTATGAAGGGATAAAACCTGTTCCAAAAACCTATTCCAGTCATGTCTTACCTACCTCAAATAGTTAAATGCTGACCCATTTTGCATTATAAAATAAAATAATATAAACGGACGGGTTCCCGGCGCACATGCGGAAGAAAGCAGCGTCGCTGCTTCAACGCATCCGTAGCAGCCGCAACAGCATTCTGAACATGATTGCTACACGGCCTGACTGCCCCATGGTGCGACATTGGGTAGCAGTAGCCATAGGAATAAAATAATATATTTCTTAATTTGTTAATATTTGATAATTACTAATATAGAATAAAAATTGATGTTACTAACAACATATGGAAATTGTTCTGAAATAAATTTGAAAATAAAAAAATAAATAAAAATAAATAGCTACCCCTACTTTCAAAGCCTATAAATAAAAAGAAAAGAAAAAGTATAAGTACTTTGTGTAGGTCTTAAGACGGCGCCGAGCGTCCAGTGGCGCCTCCCTCACTTTTACTGTGTTGTCTAGTAAACTAAAGTATTATCTTAATATCAAAGAGCGCTTTACTGTTGTACAAATGAATACACAATTTATAGAGAATATGACATAACTTAACAGCAATTGAACTGTGAGTGAGCAACTTAACGGAAAAAGAGGCCACCTTTTTCCGTTAAGTTGACTACACGACTGTTAAAGGTTATTAAACTGTGTCATGTGTGCTATATATTGCGTATTCATTTGTACAACAGTAAAGCACTCTTAGATTTTAAGATAATACTGTAGTTTATTAGAAAACACAATAAAAGTGAGGGAGGCGCCAATGGACGCTCGGCGCCGTCTTAAGAGGCCGTACATACGAAATTTGGCCAGTTTCGCTTATTTTCGTTATTTTACAGTTTAAATACTGCTTTTCTATAAGTTTTAATGCACATCATGATATATCATTTCAGTTAGGATCGAATAAATGAGTTACGAATGAATGAGCTACTTTTTTATCTTTGTCGAGAATTTAAATTCGGGATTTAAGTAGGTTATTTTAAAACATTACATATTACTATGTAATTTTTAATTTTGGATGCGTTTTTAAGGTTATGGATTGATTTGGAACTGAAGTTTATGACTGTTCTTTTAATTTTATGAACGAGTGTTTTAAAAAGCCGAAATTTAAAACAATTTTTTGTTCATTTTCTATAAAAAATTACCAAGTTCATAATTTTTTTACACAAAAAAAATACAGAAAAGTGGTAAAAAGTAATTCATACATTTTTTACAGCCATTAATTGCAATTTTTCATACCTTTAAGACGTCAAAACGATTCGTGAATATGCGATATTCTAAACCTCTTACAGAAAAACTCACGAAACAGTCGCCGGTTTCAGGTCGACTAATCAAAATTAAATAATAAAACCAAAAAAAGTATTTCGTACTTTCGTTGAAAATCTAAATTATCTTTCGTGTTGCGCATTAAAATTTGTAGAAGTAAAGTATTTCAACAGTAAAATCACGACTGTAAAATCACGAAAATCAGCGAAATCGGCAAAATTTCGTGTACGGCCTCTTAAGCAGTTTGGGAGTACATCAATAATTTATGTGAGATTGTCTTCTTCTGATATTTATTTATTACGTCGGAGTTTGAAAATTGCAGCATTCTAAGTGCAGTTTACCTGTAATGGCCTTGTCGTGTGACAGTGGATCCAAGCGGAATAATCAATCAACATGGCCGCGATTGACTAATGTGACGTCATTACTGTAACCTACGCCGGCCACAAACTACTGTGCCCTTACCATGAGTTGCAATTACCATACTAGCTTGCGAGTCGAATGCTCTGTCCCTCACAGTATTATAGTAGAGGGAGAGGGACAGAGCAATAGAATCTCTAGCGAGTTTCATAACTGTAACTCATGGTATGGGACCTGATTAAGAGCTTCATAATGTTTAATAATTTACGATACGAGTATCTATACAGGCACAATATATTTAAGAAAAGGCTTGGAATAGGAAAGAATGGAAATTACTCCATCGTCAGGAGCAGTTTTTTAGCGAATGGCGAACATAGAGTTAATTTTATCGATTTTAACTACTTATATCGATTGTATTATTGTATCATGCTTCGATCCCTTTGGAACTGTAAAATTCTTCGAGTATTTATCCTGTTATGGGCCGAATTTCATCGAATTAACAGCCATGTTGGCGTCTTCGATCGAAAGATGAACATACAAACATGTAACCATAAATAGCAGAAATTGAGTGAGATTATTGTAAAAAGTTTACAGAGAAATCAAGACAAACATATTTCTAAGTCTGTTGTGCATCGAATCAATATGGATAAATAATAATGAATCCCTAATAATGTGTGTCATAACCCTAAAAAATCCCAGCGTAAAGGGCTTTTAATGAAAAAAAAACCTTCTATATATTACGGTTCGGACGACAGGAGGTATATAATCAAGGCAATTTAGTTTCAACTATATTTTAATACCAACAAAGTTCATTTTTAATTGTTTCAAATTGGAAAATGGCGTTCATGACCAAAGGTAACTGGAACTTTATCTCCTTGGTGGTAGATTCAAATTCCAACTCACATAAATCTCCCTGTTTGTATTATGGTAGGCGTAGCGCTAAAACGAAAACTGTACCTCTTGTTTTTCAAACGCAAACCTTTCAAAACTAACGTGAGGAATGTTCAGCTTACATAAAGTTACACTAACATAGTACCAGCGAACCTGGCCAAATGTCCGCTCGAAATGCATCATATATTACAGCTTATTTGTTTACCAAATGCACAACGCTTGCGACAAAATTTATAGGGTGGCATTTCCTTTGTAAAATTTAACCTCTGTACAGTTCTCGCAGCTTCTTAACGTTTGTTTGGCCATTGCTAACACCTGCCCCTATTTCGGGTTTCTATCGTTTTATCGAAAACGAAGTGAAATTCGATGAAGTGAAGTCGATAAAATGATGAGTTACCCCTATTTCACTATCGTGAAAAAGACACGTGACACGTGAAAATTCGGTATACATTGCAAAGTTAACACGTTGATACATCACTGGGTTTCATATAAGTTCCCCGTCCGTCCGTCGGCCCCCGTGCAGAGTCCGTCCGGATCGCTACCACCATCTTATCCATTAACCACCCGCTAAGCAACAGTGTTCGCATTGTTGTGTTCCGGTGTGGGGATAAGACAACCGGTGAAATTACTAGCATAGAGGCATTCCATCTTAGTCCTCAGGGTTGGCAACGCATTTGAGGTCTTGGGATTATAGTCTTGAGAATTCAAATGTCTATGGGTCTCAGATTCCACTTACCATCAGGTGGCCTGAGTGCTCGTGTGCCAACTCCTTAACATAAAAAAAAAAAAAGTTGCGCCATGTACACTGAAATGTGCCAAGGCGTCTGGCCACACGTCTGCCGATGTGTGGACGGATCGCGATTTTATCTGCGGATATGTTTCCTGATCCACTGGTTGTGTATCTGTCGATATGTGGAGGATTCAATAGGATCTCGTAGTACTTGGGGTTTACCATGATATGGCTAAGCAATATCGTTTACGGTGAGAAAAAGAAAAAGAGCCGTGTAACTGCTATATATAGCTATAGCTCTGTCCTTTATACTCATCCTAAACTGAATTGCTTAGGTATGCCATGGTAACCCCCCTTTACTTTTAAATTGTCCATTTAATTGGTTATGCATCATTTTATTGAATTTCACTTCATTGATTGTATCGATGATTCTTCACTGATTGGAACGCTATTTTCTTTTTTTCCCGAAAATAAAATTACAAAAAAGAACTTACTTTGAAAATTTACTCTAGGTTTATTTTGTTTTATTTTTGTCTTCGTTAGTAGTAATTTCTCAAAGTTCAGATGCATTTATAACTTTTATTAATAAAATTAAAGATGCAATGAAGTTTAAATACATACTTACGAATAACCTGTGAAAAAAAGCAGTAAACCAAATGATACGATTGGGAAATGAATCAGTTTGGGAAACATTGGGTTGCGTAAAAGCAGTAAACCCTAGAATACCTACTCGTCTAGTTAATTAATGCTTATTCGCTCCACCGACCTATACATGAACACGAAGCCATATTTGTTACATGACAGAAGATCAAAGGGCACTTAGCGCTCAAATCGCATTACGCGTTCAATAGGCATGTACACACGTTTTACTAAGGCATTTACGGAATAATTGATTAAACAAGAATAACATTTTTATGCTATTCAAACGTTTATTTTTTAAATGTGTTTTTTACAATATTGTGATTGGTGTGAATACGCGTCTTAATTAGCCTAATAAGTCAGATACATTAATTGAGATGTTAATTAAATTAGAAATTAACATGCATTTTACTCCGTGGATGAATATATGGAACTTAAATTGTAAAATTTGTATTAGTTCATCGGGATAGTGACCTATTAAATATGTACTGTATTTAGGATACATATTTTTTTGGGCTGTCAAATTTAGTTTAGTAGTTGTCTTCGAAATTCAAACGCACAATGTCGAGACGCAAAATAGGTAAAATTAGTTTCTTAAAATGATCATTTTTTTTTTTCCTTGGTCTATAAAAAGCGAGCTTAAGTGAGCCGTGGAAGCTGCGTCAAAATGATTAAAATGTATTTTATACTTACTGACGGGTGTAAAGCAAGTTCTAATTGTCTACTCGTACCACTACAAAGCATTCGCAAATTGATTTACTTACCTATATATATATACTAGTAGATACCTAATATATGAGAGTAGGTTATTATAATGGTACCTAGGTTAACTAGCTGAAGCACTATTTGTCAGATAGATACGATGATGTACGGTCGGGAAAACTCAAAAAATAAATAGATAAAAACACGGAGTGAGTAATTTGGTCACATCGTATAAGCTGCCATTACCTGACAAGTTTCAAAAGGAACACAGATATATAATTATTATAGCTCTCTCCCTTTCGCTGGAACTTGGCAGGTATTAACAGCTTCATAAGGCACTCTTTACCTACCATATCAGGAATATGAAGTCTGTCTTCTAGAACTTCAGATTTTTTTGTTTAATTGACAAAAGAAAAAATCAGAGTTCTATATTTTCGATAATATAAATATAAATTTCCAGAACTGATTTGACTCATTCCGTTTTCAAACATATACATGTATTAAAATTCATTACTAAAAATTACGTAGGTTCATTAACTGACTGATTATGTGTGAGACTGCTCCCTGATATTAACAATCCACACAATCACACAAAAATCCAGCATTACACATAAAATAGGTAAACGTTATTAACCTGCTATATCTACGTTGGCGTTGTCCATTCTGTTAATTCAGAACAGCTTGTTATCGGACAACATAAATAATTTCCCCAGTAACGACCATAACTTATACATTTCCGTTGTTAAAATTTAGTGTTTATTTAAATTTAAATCTTTACATGCTCTAACTGCCAAACAATCGTTTATTTGGTTCCATCCTTTATACACTTTATTAGTTCTACAGGGATTATGACAAACTAAAACAATTTTTAACTTACGAAGACACTTTAGGTATTTCAGTAAGATTTGATATTCCAATTCGTGTTACTCAGTTCCTTAATTATCTAAAACAGGGTTTTGCCTAAATGAAAACTAGCTAGACTTTCAATTTTCGCTTCCAAAATACATTAAAAAGATTATTACATAGAAATAAATGTACCGCTTATACAACACGCAACCTTAAAGACAATTTGTAGTCAACTATTTCTCACCAAAATTAATAGACATAATGCTACGCCTACAAAATCGTCTCTAACAATGCATCTCAACTTGCGTGACCATTTAACGCATTCTGAGCAACTCTATTTGGCGCCTATTTTCTATGGAACTTGCACAGTCCGGTACTGAACGTGTTATTTTAGATGATTTAAAAGCCTATTATTAAAGGTAACGTAATAACACCTATAAAATATGATGATATGATTATATTACTCAGTATGTGAATGAAAACGAAATTGTGGTGGTACAATAGGTCAGGAGGGTTATTATGGCATAGCTAGGCAGTTCATTTTAAGGTGAGCGTAAAGGACAGAGCTATATAACTGCCATAGCTCTGTCCTTTACGCTCACCGTAAAATTAACTGCATAGCTAGGTCATAATAACCCCCTTGTAGTAGAGAAGGGGCATGGTGGCTTAGAGATCGCTGACAAAGAATTCGAGTATTGCGATTGGTGTTGGTATGTTGATGATGTAATAGGTAAAAACTATCGTTAGAATTTATACTACGTTTCGCAACTAACTTAGCGAAAAATTGTACATTAATTAAAGAGACATTAATTAGGCAGCCTGATTGTGAAAAATGTGGTTCCTGAATTATCAACTTTTTTTTAGGGTTGTGTGTAATTCTCTCTGCCTACCCCACTCCTGGAAAGAAGGCGTTATTTTTTTTTTTTTTTTTTTCTCTTTATTAGGGACAACAAACAGTTACACACATATATTACAAATGTAACAAAATAAATATTGACACATAGTATATGTGCAACCAACAACATTATCCACATATTAAAATGCAATAAAAAATTAAACAATTCCCAAAAGTTAGCACTAAATAATGATAATTAAAATAAACAATTAGTGACTTTAGTGAGTAGGTAGACAATTAAACAATTCCAAAAAATGAAAAATAAAAAACTGGTGGGTGGGTGCTGCTCAAACTATTCTTCTCTATTTAATATTAATGACATAACATTACTTTTATAAACGGGCGCTGAGGTTGAGAAAATATCTACACTGCTAAGCAATGAGTTGTACGAGCGTACCAGTCTCTGCATAGGAGAGCGCTCACCGGCACGCGTCCGGCAACTCGCCCGCGCGAACAGCTGGTGCGGGCGCGCGGCGCGCTGCCGGGCGCGCGTCGGCACGCGCAGGGACAGCGCGCTACAGAGGCTGCTGCAGTCGTACTGATTGTTGCACACGTTGTACAGGACCATAGCATCTAAAAGTACCCTTCTGCTATGCAGGTCTGGCAGCTCGTACCGCTTGAGAAGATGACAATAGGATAAACGGGAGCGGTAACAACGATAGTGCATGGTACGCAGAAATTTCCTCTGGACCCTCTCAATCAAATCACTATATTTATTATAGAACGGATTCCATACTGTCACTGAGAATTCGAGCTGTGATCTAATCAAAGAATAGTACAAATAAAGATAAGTAGAGGGATGCTTGAAATCCACACCGAGACGCATAACAAAGCCATACATGCTATAAGCTCTTCCTGTAATGTAGTTGACATGTGTATCGAGATGCAAATTACTGTCCAGATAAACTCCAAGATCTTTTATTAAGGAGACTCTATCCAAGACTGAGCCACAGAGGATATAAGAGGTATTGAGGGGGTGTAGCTTCTTGGTAAATGTGATGCTTTTGCATTTATTTAGACTAAAACCAAGTTGGTTTCTAAGGCAATAGCTACTGAGTCGATCTAGATCCTGCTGAAATTTAGTTTGGGCTTCATTATTTGTTATTGTATGGTATAACTTGAGATCATCTGCATAAAGCATAAAATGACAAAATTTAAAACATTGATCTATATCGTTAATAAATAGTATGTATAATAGGGGACCCAAGATCGATCCTTGAGGGACCCCGGAGGTAACCCGTGTGAATTCAGACTCATATCCGTTCACAAAAACCTTTTGCGTCCGATTAGTAACATAGGACAGAAACCATCTCCACAAATTTCCGCGAATACCATTGAAATAGATCTTATCTAGGAGGATTTTGTGATCAACCCTGTCAAATGCCTTCCTAAAATCTGTGTAGACACTGTCCACCTGTTGATTTCTATCCAAATTATCAAAAAGGTATGAGGTGTAAGTTAATAAATTAGTGGTAGTAGAACGTTTTTGAACGAAACCATGTTGTTCAGGTAAAATTATGGGATGTAAAATGGGATAAACAATGTTGTGGACTAATTTTTCAAATATTTTAGCGAGAATAGAAAGAATGGAGATTGGGCGATAATTTTCAACGTCTTTCTTGGAACCACCTTTGTGGATAGGAACGACTTTAGCAATTTTCCAGATATTGGGAAATACTCCTTCCTCCAGACATCTGTTAAATATAAGATGAAGAGGTATACAAACAGAGCTAGCTACTTTTTTAAGGAAAATAGGAGGAATGTTATCATATCCGGGACCTTTGTTAACATTCAGTGTTTTTAATGCCTGTTCTACTTTAAAAATCGGTATGCGAATATTATCGACGTGTGTGTCAGAGGTGTGAGTATCAAAATCAGACACTATGTGATCGGGTGTTAGGTTAGAATGCTGAAAAACAGACTGGAAGAAATCTGAGAACAAAGTGCAAGCTTCCACCGGATCGCTAGAAGTTTTGCCCTTAAATGTAACCGTGCTAGGTATGCTTGAGGTATTCCGTTTACTGGCAACATAGGTCCAGAAATATTTTATGTTTTCCCTAATATTATTCTCTACTGACTCCATATAGGAATCGTAACAAATTTTTGCTTGTTTTTTAAACCTTTGCCTGAATAAAGAAAACTTTTCGTAATCTGACAAATTATTATAACGTTTCCATTTCACCCAGGCGTTACTTTTATTATTATAAAGATGCTTTAAAGCTGGCGAAAACCATGAAGGGGACTGGGACGTTTTATAAACTTTTTGCGGTACGTACTTTTTAATAACTGTGTATATATGTTCGTAAAACACCGAGACAGCTTGATCTGCTGCAAGGTTTGTTAAAATATTGTCCCAGTCAAGTTCCGTAAGTTCTTTATTAATGATTATATAATCAGCTTTCCGAAAACAGTATCTAGGGGCATTGTTTGGTGGCTTATCAAACCTCTGTATGAACGGGGAGATTGTCACAAGTGGGGGATGGTGAGGGTCCGCTGGGAGGAGCGCTACCTGCGCTGGGGAGCACCGGCTGTCAACATCATTCGTTAAGTAAAGGTCTAATAACCGCCCATTAGTGTTTCTATGACTGTTTATTTGTACGGATCCGACTACTGCCATAAAGTCAAGGAGGCTTTTATTTATAGGGATTGAACAAGACCTAACATCAGGTACGCTATGCAAGCCCTTCGATATCCACTTTACCTCCGGTAGGTTATAGTCACCGACGACCGAATAACCAGACACTGCGGGCGCTAGCAGTATTTCAGAAAGGTATTGAAAATGGTCTTCATACATTTCCGCATTTTGATTTGGCGGAATATAAGCAGCACTGATTAAATGTTTTCGCATCCGATCTATGGGTATTTCTATAACAACGTGATCAATACTACGTGTACATCGAATTGGAATTGGAAGGGCGGAGGCGGCGGGCGAGTGCAGCGCCGCGCCAAGCTCGCGCCGCGCACTAGCACGCCGCCGCCGTCCCGCCGACCACTGGCCGCTCGGTTATGTACCTAATAGTAAGATATAAAAGTCCAGCAACCGCCATTCCTTGCTGCTAAGGCTTAAATCGTTTTTGCAAATTGAAAATGGGTTTGCTCTTGAGTCTTGACTAACTCTTGCACTTGGAGCACGAAGATTGTGTCGATATTCTTTCATACATCTCGTACTTCGAAAAGAAGACTTGGTCCTTGCGAGGCCAGCGGAATAGGCTGGAGTCGCACGGAAAATAAATGTCGAAAATATTTATATGTATTTTTTATATTTATAATGAGAAGACTATTTTCAACATTTATTTTCCGTGCATCTCTAGTCTAGCCCGCTGGACCCGCATGGAGCACGACTTTTTTAACTTTATTTGTCCTCACCACAGATTTTTTATACTCTCCATCCACGTCGCTATGTTGAAACATTTCTTAGCGTAGCAAGAAAAGACAAAAAAAAAATAAACATATCCACATTTACGAAATACAGTTATTATTTTTATCTTAATTGAATGTCACGTATCACGTTATGTGCAATCGGACCATCCTTTGTGTTCGCCGCCCACGGTATCTTTGCACGGGACCGTCACAAATATTGACATAATTATCGTCCGGTTAAATATTTACAATAGGTGCGGGAAAAGAATGTCGGGGTGTGATAGTATAACAATATCGTGGAAATAAACAAACATTCAATTAGTTTCTTCAGTAACATTTTTACGAGATCCCGATAAGCAAGTATCGAGGTTATTTTCTGTGTAAACGTACCTATGGTCATATTGCATGGAAACTACTTCGTGTACATTAGTAAGTTTATAAATATGTGGTTATAATGAAATAATAATTGATACTAGTGATATATATGGTGATTTTACTTACATTAGAATTATATATAGTTTATTAACAAAAGCTATATTTATAAAACACTCAACGCTGTTGTTATAGCTGTTAATTAAAAATGTTTAAATTTAACCTACAGCAACAAATAAAAACATCGTTACCAGGCTAGAAAAATCCTGTGCAGCACTAATAAAAATAGGGATACATATAAGGATCTAAAAACTAAAAGCGACACAGCTATTTCACACCATTTATTCCGAACTACAAAATAGAAATTCTTCTGACCAACTCCAATTTCTTTGTTTATTTTTCAACCTTGCGTTTCTTGAAAGATACTTCAGTATTACAATGATTTTATGTAACAGTATTAAAATATATTATGTCGCTGTATTTTAGAATATTCTTACTCGTTGTTTGAAATGTAATATCACCATCAACATATGTGATTTATTTTCCTGCCACCGTGGCATATGATAGGCGTGCCGATATTGTATTACGTTGGATACGACTATGCCGAAGATTATTTGTGTAGACAGGCTGTGTTAATAGATATATTAGTTAGTATTGTATACATTTTAGTAGCGGCTTCGCCCCGCTGCAAATTTCTGACTTTCCCGGTGGATTTTCAATTATTAATGCACCTTTTAAACCTTCCCTGGACTATGACAAACATTTTAAAACCGAAATCAGCCAAATCAGCCCAGCCGTTCTCGAGTTTTAGCGAGACAAACGAACAACAATTGATTTATATATATATAGATAGATTAACTAAATAAAATGTATACAATATTGTATTATATGAATTTTAAAATAATAATATTGAGTAAAGTTAGTTGAAGAGACTCAATGATCCCGCAGTCAAAAAGTTTTGTGGGACAATGTTCTATTGTTATATTGTAACCAATTTTTCGTTAATAAAATTTATTAATAATAATATACATAAAACTTTACTAAACCTACTCAAAAACTAAATACAGTTTAAGAAATACTGAGATCTAACAAATAGTCGAGAGCGATAACGTTCTCGCAGTGCATCTTTTAGGGCCACAGGGCCTCTATTCTACTGCGTTATAACGATATCGCGTTTGATGTGTTTTAGAATCGTTTATGTCGCAACCGCCATTATTGTTAATGACATAAGAGTTATCAAAACGTTGACAATACGGAAACACGTCAAAGACGATATCGTTATTAACGTGTAGAATCCCAGCCCTGGGCCTCTTCTCTACTAAGTTAAAACGATATTGTATTTGACTAGTTTTAGTATCGTTTATAATTCGGCCGCCATTACTGTCAAGTACATAAGTGTTATCAAAACGTTGACAATACGGAAACACGTCAAAGACGATATCGTTATTAGCTTGTAGAATCTCAGCCCAGGTTTAGTTAAATGCCTTTTAAGAGGCCGCATATGAAGAAGTCGGTAGTGTTCCTTGATCTGGATCTCTATAACCATAACGCCTATGTGTCTGTTCTTTGGATAATATTAAACTTGGTCATATTTTCTACAGAATATTAAACGTAAAAACACTATTAGAAACAAAACCCTCCGTACTTTTATATTTTAAACATGACACCTTTTTCGCATGTTAATGGTTGATTCTTCGAAACCCTGTGATCTTTAACGATGACTTAATAGTTGAGTAATTGTAAGTTCTTTATCCTGGTAAACCATTTTTTTTAAATGTTGTGGTTTTGGCGCTGCAACCAAACCGCGCTCAGGTATCTCCATCTCATAGCGCAAAAGCAGATAAAGCCATCCTTTTTTATTCTTGTGTAGCAATATATATGTGGCCTATTAATTATCTAAAACACACGAACCATACAACTATAACACCATTGATTATTAGTGTTCAAACATTGTAAACTTATACATTAACGTGGATCGTGACCAACCCAGTTGCAAACATGAGAATAATGCTACTTTGTTTTCAGGTTAATATGTTTTGTCATTCACACACATTCACAATATGACACCGTACTTTTACGAGTACCGTTGTGTCAGAGTAATGTACAATCTTGAAACAGTTGGAGCACAGATTTAACAAAGCGTCCTTTTCATTGCAAAAATATGTTTTAACGACGCCATTAGAAACAGCTTTGCGGTAACTTTAAATCGTATTTGTTTTTGAGACTTCTTTAATATTGGCTCTTTTTTTCGATACACAGATAAAAATATATGTCAATTAAAGTTACTACTCTCTTTTGTCCGTCTTATGAAAGAAGAGGGTGGAACTGAAAACTGCTAAGCTAAATAGCAGTAACTCAAATAAAACTTTTGTTGCAATCACAACCTTATTACTAAGAAGCGAGGATTTAATTTACTTTGGCAATCGAATTTGACATACTGTTTTTTTGCTTTGGAGGGCAGTATAGTAATCTAGATATGGATAAATCAGGCCCCTTTAGTGTACATTATGGCTTACTCTTGTTTCATTGACATCCATTTCATGGAAAGTATCATTTTGCAGTGATTTTAGGGACTTCACCGACAGGCTATTCTAGGCGCAGGGGTTCTCTTTTTGAGATATTACCTACTGATACTCTCAAGTGTAATCTAACCTAACCAACGTAATTAACATTTTAATAACCTGAAAACAACACGGCTTCATATTTCTGTGACCCTAGTAAAATCAAGTCTCCCGAGGTTTAGGTGAAAAACGGTATAAGTCTAGTATACTCTGTACATGACGTTTGACGAAAATGGATTCAAATCCATTTTCACTAGAGCCACAGATTTGCGGTGCCCATCAGTGTTAACTTATTCTAGTGTTAACTTCTAAGCTAGCAAGTAAGATCTATGTAAAACATTATGATTGCAATAAATGATTGAGTATTGAGTATTGAGAAGCAAATAGCTTTGAATATAGTGAAACTCGGTAAAATGATTCACTGAAATTATTGGCAGAAAACAAGGGACACCGATATTAAAAAACATTGCATTACCATACATCCACAATATTAGTTAAGCTGAGAAAACTATTATTTTAGCCCGTGTGGTTGCCGGGTTAGAATAGTGCCACTCTATGTCTTCCCGTAGGTGTCGTAAGAGGCGACTAAGGGAATAAGGGCTTGTAGTACTGTTAGGCGATGGGCTTTCAACCTGTCACTAATACACTAGTAAACTTCTTGGCCTGATTGTGCAAAATGTGGTTACAGAATTATTAACAAGCTGTTTTAGAGTTGTTGGTGTTTCTGTAGCTCTGCCTACCCCACTCTGGGAATGTAGGCGTGATGTTATGTAGGTATGTATGTATGTAACTATTTTTTTTTTATCTATGCACAACTCATTCACATCAATGCCAATCTGATAACATTCTAAACGTGGCCTTGATTTATAGTGTACCGTACCGTATGTTATTATTTATCATCTCAACTTTGATAACACAGTCTGATATTAAAACAATGATAATTTTTCTTTGGAATACTGGCAGTGTTTCCTTTGCCGGCATACCGGCAACGTCGCGGTGCAGTGAGAAAAAAGTTTGTGAAAAAGTGCGAGTTGGAAGCGATTATGACGTGTTGATTTTTTAATTATGTGCCGATATTTTGGTCTTCGGTGTTGTCATTTTTAAATTTGCACGATTTGTTTACTTTGCATGTTTATTTATGATAGTGATTGTTGAATGTTATTGAGGAAGTCATTTATAAAATGGATTATCCTTGTACCGAATACCTATTGTTGTTTTCATTATAGGGTGCTTTTTATATTTGGCATTGTCCTCAAGCGAAAACCTGGGGACTAAGGAGGTCAAAAATTGGCATATGAATGTGCAATGCACACTTAAGAAAATATCGATCTTGGTTTATTTTGAAACTCTTTAATACTTTTCATGTCAGGTCAAAATTGAATTCTATTTTAAAATTAGTCCTAAAAATAACTCTATTTAAGTTTAAAAACACGTATGACACTACAGATAATTAATGTCACGTATACCTACAAGTTATTTACGATTGTTCCGTTATGCGTGCTTTATGGAAAATTATTTTTATGAGCGAAACGTTTCGACCTACTTACTTTAATCTGCAACGATAAGCGAAGTGCCTGCGCATTCAATTCAGTCATAGTTTCACTGTAAAAAAACATCATATCAAATAATTTAGTGTGCTAGCAACGTTGAATATTTCCGTTTTTCTTGTTAATGAAATAAAATTGAATAAATCTGGTGTACCTATTTTTTTGTTACTCGGATCGCTACCACCATCATATCCTTTAACTCACCAGGCAGCAGTGTAAGCATTGTTATGTTCCAGTATGGGAATAAGACAACCGGCTATATGAATATCACCGAGGCATACCATCTTGGTGCTCGTTGGTATCGCCTTTACAGTCTCAGATCTTATGAAATAAGTATAACCTGGAGGGCTATCACATGTCATGTTGTCCACGACATGCCTGCGCTCGGATCTGCCTTTCTATCAAGTCTGTAATGATAGAGATGGACTGAGCGACAAGCGAGAAAATACTTGTGCTACCCGTGCTGTTGCTCTTCAAATCAAATCAAATCAAATCTTTCTCAAGTAAATACAGTTTGGCCTTATAAGTGGCTGTAAGTTACAGTGTTTTGTCACTTTAACGTCACGTTTGAACTGATGCACTAATCTGCCAAAGGTGATAAAGCGACGAGGTACAAAAGCGGGTAGCTAATTAATTAAGGCCGACAGTACTAAAAAAATCCGTTGGCTGTTACGCGGACGAAATCACGGAAAGACGAAGGGTTCCGTGCCATTGTTATACAGGGGCCTACTTTAAATTGTATTTTATGTTATTTCTTGATATTTTACCAATTCCAACCGTCTATCTATTACGGTTTAAGAGATATAGCCTGCTGGCATGCGGACGAACAGACGGACGGACGGACAGCAGAGGCTTAGTAATAGTCCTGGCACCCTTTCAATACGAAACCCTACAAACACAGAGGCCCGTTTATTTCAAATTTCCATTGTTAGCTGAATAATACTTCATTAAGAACAATGCTTGATTACTTTCTGTGCAAATACAACGGATAATAACAACAACGTGTGCCATTAAAAAACCTGGTTTGTTGTTATATTTATAGATAAGTAAATATATTGAGTTTTAGTAATTACTTGAGAAAGGATTCTAATAGTAAAATGGACGGTTATGTGTTGTACATTTTTGGTTATAAATCAAATTATAAAGATAATTTTAAAATATTGTTTTGCAATTCAAATATTTTGAGAAGTTTTTTTTTACCAAAAACAGATGTGGGCAAGCAGGTTATACAACTATGCTAAATTTCGTTGATAGTTTCTATAGCGTCAGATAACAACTGCCGTGACATTCAGACACTGAAGTCTTACCTTTCCTGTGCTCATCACACAAATATCTACCCTTACCGGGATTTGAACCTAGGGCCCTAGCTTCGAAGGCAGGGTCACTATGATTTAGGGTAGCATGTCGTTATACATGCAAAGGATAATCAACAAGCTATAACTGTTGTACATTTTCACGTAACACAAACTTAACAGAACGAACAAGAGCATGTGATTTTTGGCCTCTCGGTAATCACTCATTTCTTGACGGTATCAGATTTATTTATCAAGCATCGAGAATTAGTAGTAACATTAGAAGGAATAGAGTTCAAAATTATATCAAAATCTCAGGGGATAACTCAAGGCAAACGTGTTTTAATCTTAAGTCTCGCTGCACCAATCACTAACTCTAAAAGTTGTCAATTGTGTAGGTATTATTAGCCGAACGTAATGGTTATTTTCATTTTAGTCAAAATTTTAAAGTCTAAAGCTTTCTTTATACTTTTTTACTAAAAAAACCGACCAAGTTCGAGTTGGACTCGCGCACGAAGGGTTCCGTACCATTATCTCTACCACCACAGTGTCTGTATTAAGATCGAACAAAAAATGGCAAAAAAACACGTTTGTTGTATGGGAGCCCCCCTTGAATATTAATTTAAGTTTAATTGAATTATTTATTCTTAAAGTGAATATACAACTAAATATTCTGTGAATATTTCAAGTGTCTACTTGTTGCCGTTATTAATATCGAGCAATAAATTACCAAATAATCACGTTTGTTGTATGCGTATTTTTTTTTTTTGTTTGTTGTTATAGAGGCAAAAGAAATATATATAATAAGAAGCCTGGAGACAGACAGACGGACGGACAGACAGCGAAGTCTACTAAGACTTCGCTGTCTGTCCGTCCGTCTGTCTGTCTTTACCCTTTGGGTACGGAACTCTGAAAGATAGTTATTTTCTTCCCCTATCGACAGCTTCGCTTAAGTATGAGTAACGTAGATAGGTTAGGTTAGATCTGTGATCACCGAAAAAATTATAACTCCTACACGTGGAAATTAAATTAAAATTCAGCGAAGCAAAACATTCTATGAAACGAGAGTCGGTGATTCAAGGACAACCCCTTTTCGGATCTTTAATAATTATTAAGCACCGTGTTGTATCAATTTAGTTAGAACAAATAAATATCAGGGGACAATCTCACAAATTGACCTAGTCCAAACTTTAGGCTTGTACCACTTACCCAACGCTACGTAGGTAAACATACTTAGGTACCTATAGTTAGCGGACAGACAGAAAGACAGAACGACAGATAGGTGCATAAAGTGACTTTGTTTGATGTTGTACCTAATAATAAAAATAAAGATAAAGATGTATTGCTAGGCTAAATTATGACGAGAAGTGGTTTAAGAGGACTGTGAAGCAAAAATATTACATAAAAAATGCGATAACGTTTTTCTCTCCTTAAACGTTGTCCGATTTTAACGATTTTTGAATACCTATATTTTAAATATTATGGAAAACTAGATCTGTACGTGTTCCTTTTAAAGAAAATATTTATTTAAAAAACAAATGAAAAAGAAACGGAAATATACAAACACAGTTTAAGAAAACTACAAAAAAAAAGTAAAAATCGGATCATATTTAGGGGGTGAGAAGTTATCGCCCGGAGCTAAATTTGTATGGACTCTTTTTGAAAGCTACGCGATTTAAGCATCGCTTCACAATCCTCTTAACATTCCCGTGTCGTTACTGTATTTCCACACAGACGGTTATTCGCCAATGTCATAACGTCTGCCCTTGATCTAAGATATTTCACACAGACATTATATTAAGTTATCTCTGGGAAAATCCCAAACAGGCCATTAAATATAACATTATTTGTACAATGGAATCCCACGTTTCTGAAAATAAGCCGTGAGCTTAACCTACAATGCTTATAAAAACTGGCGTATTACCGTGGCTGCGTCAGCGTACAATTATTTTGTTTACACCTCGTTACTTTTTTTTCCTGTATGAGTGTTGCACTGCTGGGCAAAGGCTTCCCCTTTCATCTCCATGAATCCCTATATGGTGCCTCTTCCAGCCAGTTGATGAGGAATGCCCCAAATCGTCCCGCCATCTCTGTCTCAGCGTGCCCCGTTTATTAATTTATTTTTAACTAGTTGTTTCTCACGACTCCTTAGGACCCATCAAATTTTTCGATATAAAAAAGTAATCTTTGTCCCCGGGACTCAAACTATCTCCATACCAAATGACAACAAAATCGGTTCAGCAGCTTATTCGTGAAAGCGTAACCACAGACAGAGTTACTTTCAGACTTATAATATACGAGGACTGCCTTTTAAGTTCTGTCGTTTGCAATATTTCCGTGATTATTAAAAAAATAGAATGATTTTTTAAAAATTGAATTTAGAATTCGAAATCAAAATAATGTGTCGAGATCGGCTGAACCATTTTAGTACAGCGTCAATTCAAAGTTGACTTGTCGTGGAATTTGAAACATCGAAGAAAAAATTACGTGAGATTTCTTTTTACAACTTCAATTACAATTGAATAATTCTGATTGCTTGTTTAATTTCATGTGAATCATGCCTATTATCTTATCAGGATATCTGGCTTATGTTTGTATGTAGCTATGGCTCAGATTAGATTATTTGCTAAGATGTTTCACAAAAATAGAGCAGTTGTGATCTCATAGTGGAGAGGTTGCGAAAAATGTTAAGTGTTATAAAGAAACTTTTACGCAGTGAGTTATAGGTTATACCATATCATTTAAATTAAGTTAGAAGTGTAATGTATTAAAGATAGGATTGTTGTATTTTTTGTATGTATTTATTTAATTAAATTTTTATGTCCCCTGTGTGGTAGCCGGGTTAGAATAGAGCCATTTCATGTGTTCCCGTGGATGTAAGATGCGACTAAGGAAATAAAGGCTTGTAGTATTGTCAGGCGATGGGCTTGCAACCTGTCACTAATACACTAGTAAACTTCTTGACCTGATTGTGCAAAAAGTGTTTACAGAACAGAACTGTAAACAAATCTTTTTAGAGTTGTTGTTATTTCTGGTTTTTACAGTGGTTGGTGTTGGTAGCTCCGCCTACCCCACTCTGGAAATGAAGGCGTGGGTGAGGACCAAAAAGTTGCCCCATAACGTTAAGCGCAGTGAACCGTACAAACAACGAAGGCGAAAAAAAGTGCCGCTGTACGACGAAAAGTATCCTTACAATTGTATGGCTAATTTTCATCGCACAATGGAAAAAAAATATAGAAAATTTAACTGCTTGAGTTAGCGTGGCCAACTTTTCGTTCGCTACCCGCGTGTTGTTATGTATGTGTATGTGATTCATGTTACGTAGCCACTAAACTATGCCTCTATTACATGTCGTTTAAAACCATATCATTTTTATATTGTTGCAATACCCTAAAATGAACCCTAAAAACCACACGACAGACCAAAACAGGATTTGTGACCTTCTTGGAAACATCGAGATGACTAGATTTTTTTTGAATGAGTTTTGTAGCAGCCTTCCGTTTGATCTGCATTTGTTTTTGAACTATGGGGTATAAACTAATTAAATCTAAGTGGCCATTTTGGAAAACAGAATGTACAGAAATCTATAAATTCTTGTGTGTGAAATATCCTAACTTAAATTGTAAATATAGCTTTGATTGAGTGTGCATGGTCCAGCACTGCGATAATTCATCTATTCTGATGATGTATAAAATATATCGATATTTAGTGAAAACTACTTATTGGTTATCGGTTCAGTTCAGTATAGACATAAGTATACTAAAAAATGTTTTTTCCGAAGCATCTTTTTACACGTGTAACTTTTTTTAATTAGTTTACGATAACAACTGTTACTTTATTGTTTATAGTTATTAAGTTACTAATTAAAAAAATGTTGGTAATATTCGGAACTGGGTATTTACCATGGGTACATTAATTTTATTGACAAAATTGTTTTACAAATGAACATTATAGGTTTCCAAATTTTAAAATAACGACAACACATTAAAGACCAAAATATCAAGCAAAATGTAATTAGGATACATAACAATCTATTTTTATGGTTTAGGTTTTTCACCATGAATCTATAAGTTAATAAAAATGTCAGATACAATCACAGATGTCGCTAAGGTCTACGAAGATAATGTACTCGTCGACCAACACCCTCGAAGCATTGGTATGTTTAGTCATAGTACAAATAAAACAGTATTTAATCTTCGTCCCTTCAAATGCCAAGCAGCGAAGTGACTCAGACGCCACAGTCTTTGACGAATAAAGTTTGACGGCAATGGCCGACGTTTGGTATCAGGAATTTCCGATGACGGCTTTGGCGCTCAAAAGGTTAGGAGTGTCTATTACCCATTGCTAATCGAGCGCGTATATACACGCAACCAAACGTGGCGACGGCGCGACCCCGACTAAACCGGCTTGGTGCGTCCTATTGAGTTTTCTTGTGGTGACTCGCACACAAGCAAGCTGCGTGATATGCCTTTGTTTGTAGATGATCTACCGTTTACACTGTAGTTTAGTTTAAATACTGTGTCAGTCAATTTTACTAAAGTAATATTGATGGATGACAATTCGGAATACATTGAAAAATCACGAGTCTGGACGAGTCACATGTCTGGACTTCTAATAAGCTAAGCAATGTACACCCAATTGTATCATCTATGTAATGTGGGGACTATAGAATAGCCCATAACCCTATCATACATAATTAGAATTTTATTATTCATGCTGAGAGTCAAATTATAGCGGTTGATTTGGAGGTGCCTACGTTCTTCTAGTTTGGCAAGAAATCCTAAATATCGTTATCACATAGTGTAAAAAAAATATTGACTTACTTTACGCCTAAAATAAGAAGCAATAACATAATTTTCAACTTAAAACCAGTTAAGAGTTATTTGAACTAAGATGAGTTCTAGGTAACAGTTTTAATATTTCTTCGCAAGTTCGTTAGTAGATTATGGGAGAGGCATCTATAAGTTTTTATTGTCTATTTTACTTTACTAATATTTCGGTCAAAATTGCTTTCATCAATTCCGAGTAGTTTTACTGTAGGTACAAATAGGCAAATTAACTTGTTTAATTTGATATTATATTAACTTATAAATATCAGTATTTTTTTACTACACCTACGTTTAATTAAACTGTAATCATAACCAAAAGGAAAAGCATGCCTACTTAATTAAAAAACCAACAGAAAAACTAAATCATACAGAAATTAATTGCATTGCGTTACTGATATCGGATTTATCACTATGGCTATTAGTTTTATCGAATCGTCAATAACATAAATACCTACTCATGAATACCGCCAGTATTCGGTATTCATTTTTATAAACCCGGGCAAGAGCATGTCGGGCCATGCTCAATGAGTGTAGAATTCCGTCGCATCGCCGTTACAAGACGCACACAAAACTATCTTCAAAAACAAGTAGGTATGAAGAAATTTTCCATTTAGTTATTTGGTGTTATCTTCTGTTGATTTTCTGTTGGTATATACATTTTAGCTGCCTGTAACCCAAGAACCAATGGAGTCCACAGTCGTGATAGTTTCCCTTTTAAATTTGCTGTGTTGTTTAAAATATATTTCCTAGATTCGTAGTAAGTAGTAAGTAGTGGTGGATATTTCCTAAACAGTCCTATAAATCCTAAAAATAATCATAAAATAACATATCGTTTTTATTTTAAAAGCAACAAAACCTTTCCTCACACGACGTTGTAGGGTAAAAAATAGGTTCTGTACCTATTGTTTTTTTGGGGAAAGGTAATTCGCGGACAGTGTTAAAAGTGTTATTTTAAGTTATATTACCGTAAACGTTCCTAAACACTAAAAAACTACTTTTAAATGTACTCACAGTCACAGTCAGTAAAAGAAAAGCGATTCCTACTGCCTCAACTGGTTATTTATGAAATATAAAATAGAAGCTGTTAATCTTCCAGGGTTGTTCACCATCCCCGAGTACCCGGAACTGGAGGCGGGCCGAGGCATGTGGTCGGTGGCCCTGGAAGCCATCTTCACGACCCTGCGGTACCTGGCGCCGGCTACCATCCTCACCATCTTCTGGGGTCAGCAGAGCTTCCTCTTCAAACTATTGAAGAGTATTGACAACGCTTTCAGAGCTAGTAAGTGGCTTTACATATTTTTTCGAGTTATTTTGGGGTTTTTTTAGGGGTTTCTACCAGTCTTTAAAGCAGTTGCCAGCATGCCCAAGTCTGCTGGGAATATGGCCCAGTAGTCTATGGCCTAAAACCTGTGCGTTGGTAAGTTATGAGTTTTGTGAAGTGTATGGGTATTAGGACAGCAGAAATGGACACTACCAACGTCTTACCAAAGCCCTGCCGATATGCACCATTGTTCACGTTTGTTTTTCGGTATGAGGATGCAAAGCGACTAGCATAGAGGGTTTTATGGTAAGCCCAGAATAAGCATAGCCCATAGCTACTATTACCCCAAGCCCCATTTCATAAAGCTGACAGTGACAGCTGACAGGTGACAATTCGGTATTCATTGCAATGTCAACGAGCTCTTCACATACTTCATCAATTTCTAATTCTAATTTTAATTCATGATTTTCACTGTTAGCCTACTTGTGCAAAATGTGGTTACAGAAATATCAAGTCTTTTTAGACTTATTGGTATTTCTGTAGCTCTGCCTACCCCACTCTGGGAATGAAGGCTTGTGTTATGTATGTATATACTGTTGTTAAGGTGTATTTCACCTCTTTTACTCTACCAATGTAGAGTATTATTTTAAAGACACTGCCACGAACTTATCAGAGAAATAAGTCCATGGACGCCTCACGCAAAGGCAATTCCCTTCTTAACCTTTTCAACGCCTTACGTCAAATACAAATTTATGCGTCACTTACACGCTAAACATGTATTTAAAATTAGGCAAAACTTTACTCAATCCATATGAAATAACGTCTCTTTAAAAATGTACCTACCTGTGACAACTATAATGGTCGGTGGCGTTGTAGGCACGGCAGCTCATGACCACTTTAGGCGTCTCTGACTTTCAAAGGTTAATTCTCAAGGACTAAACAGAAACACATGGAGTTAGCTCTCGGTTCGCTCCACGCGCTGTGTCTATTTCGTTAGGCCAAAGTATTGGTGGTAGGTGTTGGTCAAATGTTTCATTTCCAAAATTTTCTTTTGCCTTCCGCATTGTTTTTTGTGACTGTAAATATTTCAGGACTTTATAAAAGCTAACCTCACCTTACTGGTTCTACACGATGGTACTAAAATAAATTCTGAAAAATTAATATAACATTAATATATTACATTAATACATTAATATATTATTATTGCATTAATACTTTAATATATTATTAATATAACATTGGTTATATTAATTTTTCAGAATTTTTCATTTGCCAAATGAAAAATTTGGGAAATAATACATTTGACCAAAAATATTTTGGCCAAACGGTGGCTCCCCCACGCGCTTCTGTCAAGTCAGACTTTATTTCAATTACGCAACAGAATAGAATAGAATGTCTTTATTTCAGACAGAAAGGCCCATATTTACAAATACCTACCTTACAACTAACATACATACCAACAACTTAAAATTAACACAACTATTAAAATACATTCGCGGTGTCAGCTAGCCAGCGGCCACGAAATCGACGAAAAATGACACCCCTCGGCCATAATTCCTCCTTTAACCTTTTGAACGCCTTACGTCAAATACATATGCGTCACTCACACGCCAAACATGTATTAAAAGTTATGCAAAACTTAACTTAATCCATACGAAATAACGTCTTTTATAAACTGTACCTGTGACCTATATAATGGTCGGTGGCGTTGTCGGCACGACAGCTCATAACCACTTTAGTGGTCGTTGGCGTTCAAAGGGTTAAAAAGGTCGATAGATCATTGGCCGGTGCCCTCACCACAAAGGACTTAAAGACGCTGTTACGCAATAATGTGTCAATCCACAACTATTTAGCAATAGAGTGTCAACCCTCAGTGTGATTATTCTGGGTTGACCTTTATTTGCTAAATTATTGTGGGATGACACATTTTTGCATAACACCATCCTTATCCTTATTGCGGGGTTCCAACCACGCGGTAACTCCGGTCTTAACTCGTAGGTACTTACTCAACGAGGTCCTTCGCCTCCGTAGAGTAATGTAACTGTTTCATCTGTCAGCTGTCAGTGCATAACTCAGTGAAAAATGGGGATGGGCCCCCTCTAATCGAAGCGGTAGAATAATATTGCCTTTGATTTGTTATCCTTATCGTACCTTACCTTTTGTTTTTAACTTTACCACAATTCTGCCGCGCTAGCGATTTGTGCAGTAAGTGCACCAAAAACAAACAAAACCATCATGTAGAGCTCATTACCACGATTCTGGAACTATGGTTACAAAAATGGTACCTACTGCCGACATCGCTGGTGCGGCAGCATAATTGTCAAGTAAATAAGAGCTTTTGAAACGTTGTCAATACAATAACACGTCAAAAGCAATAAGGTTTTACCGTGTAGAATCCCAGCCCAGGGCTTCTATTCTACAGCGTTATAACGATATCGCGTTTGACATGTTTTAGAATCGTTTATGTCACAGTCGCCATTATTGTAAATGACATGAGTTATCAAAACGCTGACAATACGGAAACACGTCAAATACAACATCGTTATTACCGTGTAGAATCCCAGCCCTGGTAGCATGTTTGACTATCCCGTCTAAATAAATATATACGTAAGTAGACCTCCTGTTAAGTGGAGTAAAATATGGTAAACCAGGGTAATGGAGACACCTTACTGTGTGGTGTCTAACGAGTATTCTATCAAGGTTAAACAAAAGCCTTCCATGATAACTGAAATTGCAGACGCACCCCATATTTAGCGTTATCTCGCTATCTAATCCTAGTCAGCCTCAATAAATTCTAAGCAAACAATGACGATTACATTGAATCATCCTAGAAAGTTACTCATCACATCAATGTCTTGTCATCCTTTTCCAGGTTAAATTTTACACTCGTACTTCTAACTTACCATATAGATTGCAGTTCCTAAGTAGATTTGGTGTACCCTATGGCACTGACAATATATATAGGTATGTATTTATGCCGCTTTGATTGTGCTTTTGACTGTACTTGACCGCAATAAGGGGATTCTCCGATGATCTGCGGAAAGCAACGGGGGAACAACGCGTTCGAGAAATCAGTCAATGTCACATCGTCAGAGTACTGCTAACTGTGACCTCACATAACCTCTAAGCGGCGTGATGTGCTCACAATCATGCAATTATTTTTTAGCTAGCGATGTCTCTATTCTCTTTTGCCGAATAGTTTAAAAAAATGTCATGTCACCGAAATTTCTTTTCTGCTTCTGATGATATAAATCCTGCGTAAGTTTATGTTAGAGGCGACACCGCAACCAGGATGTGGATATTTAAAACCATTTTCTTCAAAGATCGTTTCATTATCATTACGAACTGCTTACCCAAAACCAGTGTTCAACACAGTGTTTTTCATTCCAGTAGTCTTCTCAAGCGAGGCGCAGAAACAAGAAGTTCTGCAATGGCTGGGAGAAGCAGGTCCGGTTCAGGTCGAACACCTGGACACAGTGTGGCGACACGGTTGGATACTGTGCGGCGTTCTGGACGGCGCGCTTCCAGGCGCCTGCGCGGGCCACCCAACCACCAGGCTCTCACTCAAACACGCGCAGTCCATTGCTGATCATTACCTTGGCGTTGAGCCGGTGAGCATCAACCCTGCACAGCCCACTAAAAGAAAAAGGCCTTTCTGCTTTAGTAGTGCATATATGTAACCCTTGACACTGTAAAGCAAACAACGCGTATAAGCGTTTTCCTTACTTTCGCTCAGCGTTTCGTGTACAATAAAATATGCGAGATCTGGAAAAAGACCTGGGCAAAGGGACAGCAGTGAATGGGTTAATGTACCCAAAGTTACATGGACACCTCAGCACAGGCTTTTGCTCAAGCAAACCCTAGGTTCTCAGCCACCGATGAAAATTTAATTCCTGTATTAAGCCACCGGCTTGTACCACTAAGCTATGTTGCAAAGAATACGGGGTATCGTTAGAATTTATCACAGCATATCATAATAGTCATGTATAGAATAATGTTAAAACACAATTCATTTAAACAAAATTTACTTACCCATTTTATGCGTAGTTGCAGTTTGTCACGTTTGTCACAACCAATATTATGGTTCATTTCAGGTCTTCTCCCGACAAGAGCTGGAATCGAACGACTCACTCAGCAGGCACCAAGAATGGAAACTCGCCACATTCTTGGACCGCGTACGCCAAGCGCTGACGAAGGTGTCGCCACCAGTTTCAAAGCCGACTTCGCAGCGAACTTCTCCTGAAACCAGCCAATTCACCTTGGACTACGTCGCACGAGGCTCAGGGCTAACAGCAGCCCAAATCCGCCACAAAGTATACTTCAAAGTATACCCCACTGCCCAACAATGCATAGACCCTGGAGAAATCACAATCCTCATAAGAGGACCAAAAGATACTTACGGCATGACTGTCCTCCCTCCTATCTTTGGCAAAGCACAGCTGATCCGCCAGAAGCTACTGGGCCTTCAATCAAAAGCAAGCTTTACTGAAAACGCCCTCCCTATAACCCAAGGGGCAGCATACTTGCGATCTTACGGGAAAAACGATATGAATAAAACTTATTACATTCCTAAAGATCATTACGATATTAAAATTGAAGTTGATTCAAAGCCAGAACACTCGAGAGTAGGTTATACTGTTAACTCCGAAGGCAGATATGAAATCTCCATAACTAGTAGAGGGCAAAATATCGTCGGATCGCCGTTTACAGTGACAGGTTCTCATAACATCCTCGGCGTTCTGGAAAGAGATAGTTTTTGTTTAGAGGACGGAGAAGAAATTGACATCGTTGATGTTAAAACCGATAGGAAAGTTGTTTTAAGAATAGTAGATTTTGTCACTGAGAAGATGTTGCTTAAAGAAAATGGTTCATTGGAAAAAATAAGCGAAGACGAAGCAAACATACTTATGTCAACAGATGATTCTCAGATCACAGATGACACTGTGAGCATGAATTCCCAGTCTGACGAAAACTCATTTTCAAGTCTTGACGAGCCTTTGAGACCCCAGAAGTTAATTACGACTGCCCAAAAGATATTAAAGATGAACAGAGTTTGCAAAATTTTCAATAGTATTATGGCCGAAAAGCAACAAGAATTAGCGGATGGGAAAGAAACATTAATAAAGCCGAGAAGCCAACAAGATATCCCTGACATTGTAAATTCAACATTCTATGAGTCAAGTAAACGCCGGTATTCAGTAACTGACAAGCGTGACACGGTAATAATACCAGAGAGTATTTCAGTATCATTGCGAACAGAGAAACCTCAAGGAGTGCATGAAAAATTTATCGAAAAGCCTAATGAAGAGTTACCACGGATAATGGTCCCAAAGGAGTACGAGACAAATAAAACAATACTTAGTCGTAAATTAGACGAAGATGACCTATCGGTTGTGTCGTCGACGAGAAATCCTTTCTTAAAAGATATGTACGTGCAAAGTTATGAAACAGAAAAAGCTTTTGGTTCATATGTTAGCACGGAATACGAAACAAATCGTTCTCAAAACGAAGAGACGTCGCCAGCAGCAATAAATATTTTCGTTGAAAGTACCGATACGGATACTCCATCGCCAATAAATACAAATCCGTTTGTTGGCCCAGATGTTGTACTAGAGAGGCCAAAGACCCCAGTCTTGAAAATTATAACTGGTGAAGTCACAGATCGTAAGGACTCTGTTTATGTGGATCCTAGAATTGAACAGCTTGCTGAACAGTTAACAGGAAACGAATTTATAAATCCGTTTTTCATCCATCAACAACGCCATTCTACTGACCACGATGAAATTCCAAGCAATATCACAGATTTTATAATTGGTGCGCCAGTATCCTTACCGCCTATTTTGAGGGCACCAACTCCGGAACCAACTTTAGATTCCTTAATGATTACTCAAGTTGAAAATTTGGATTCATTGGAAGCGACTGGACATAATATTCAGGAGAACGCTGATGAAATATTTTCAACCCCTTTACACACTAACAAAATGAAAGGAAAAGAACACTACATATTGGAAAATATTCCTGGTTCGTCATCCACTTTTCATAGCTTTGATTCAAATGCAACAGAAAATGTAGAAATTTTGAGCATAACAACACAAGGCCATAAGATACCCGAAACCTATGAAAGCTCATATATAAATAAAAGTTTAACACCTAAGAAAGACTTGTGGGATTCTGCATATGTCAGTATTGATGACAGTAACAGTTCACCTGACAGTAACAATAACGAAAACGCCCTGTTATGTGATGTACCTAGTAAACAGAAATTTTCTCCCGGTGAAATTGGAACATTGAAACCTATAGACATAAGTAAAATGGGTCCAGCTGAAAGAGAATTGTGGCTTACATGCAACGAGCTAAATGTTAATTACAACACTAAAGTCGAAGAAGTAAGATCAAGCAAAACAGAAATGAAGCGACAAATGTTCACACCCATCATTGAAGAAAGCGATAGAAGTATTTCATCAGTTATGAAAGAAACAGTAAGGTCTGACTCTTTGTCTAAACATGGAGGAATGGACACAGTATCAGTGACATTTGCCGAACTCAATGAAATTTATCATGAATATTTCCCGAATTCAGAAAGCAGTTCCTCAACAACACTCAATGAGGATAAAATTAAAGAAAGCAATGAAGTGCAATACACAGTTGAAAAAAATGATATACATGTCTATTCGGCGTCTGAACAACTCTCAGATGTGAAAAGACGTACTAAAGAAATAGAAGGAGAGATTTCTGAGGTTCAGGCAAATGTAACTGAATCTGTTTCAGCAAGTCAGACCCTTCACTTCAAAAAAAATAAGCTGCCATATGAGTCGATTCAAGAGAGAAAAGATGAAATACAATTCAGCGATGATAATCGTATTAACATAGTGTATGAAAGAAAGAAATATTGGGATGATAAAATACGCCAAATTGAGGCTAAGTCGAATGAAATAAAACCAAATCAAAAGAAAAGGCGGCTATCTACTAAGCACCTGAGGCAAAATGATTCGTTAACCAAACGTAGGGGTAAACAGATAGCTAAAAAAATTCTAGGTTCAGGTGGTGAAGTTACACAAAATGTGACAGAAATTATACGACAAAAATATCCAACACCACAACCTTCGATAGAAGAAGACACACAAACTGATGTAAAACTTGTAGAAAAGTGGAAAAAATATTGGGATGATAAATTAGAAGTGGAACGAGAGGAAACAGATTCAGCTAGCTCTAGGGCCAGATCGTCAAGAAGCAGCGACCATACTACACCTTCACCACAACTAATGAATATCACAAAAGACAACTCAGAATCGAAGATGTACGAAACAAAATCTCAAACTTTACCAGCGAGGCAAGAATTGCCTGAAGGAGTATTTAAGGCGTTTGAAACAAGTCCTAAAAGGTTTTTCGGTACATCAAGAAAACAGATTTTAAATAAGATCGATTCTTTTTTTGGAAAGCCAAGCGCCGCAGATCCATTGTCGGAAGGTGGCTGCGGTGCGAAGTATGAGAGCGGTTTAGTGTCAAGTCGGATATCTCTGTTTCACGACATATCACAAAAGGAGGAAGTCGTACCTTGGAAAAAAAGGAAAAGCCAATCAATGCATAACGTTTTCCATCGAAAAGATACCGAAACAATTCCAGCTTCCGAAGATGAAGTAATAACAGTTGATGCTAATAACAAATCATATCAAAACGGACATCTAAAACAAAACAGCAAAGACGTAAACAAAAGTATCGATACTAATAATAGTGCAATACAATCAGAAGAACCTTCACTTAAAGATAAGAGAGCTCGAATGACACACAAAATCTATCACAAAACTTTCGATGAAACTATATATAGTAAGCAACTTTCAGAAAGGACACTAGTAAAACCAAATGACCAAGTAAAAAAGGCAATAAGAACTTTAAACAGCCAAAGTAAACACTTTGGCAGTGCTCCAGTTTTGCGTAAAACCTCTATCAGTAGATCAGAAATGGATATTTTTAATAAATCAGCTGTCGCTACCACAACACCTGCAGACGACTTGGACAAATACAAATCATGCGAAGAGTTGCCGAAAATTAATGTGAAAAACTTTATATCGCTTTATGAAACCGTATCCAAGGCAGCAGTGGAACCAAAATTAGTGCGAAGAGCGTCAATAAGAACCAACGAATCGAATTCACCGCAGGCAGCCAGAAGAAATTTAGGTAACTATAGTTTGATATTTCTGTTAGAGGGGGCATATGTGAATATGGTTATGGGGTTGCTTTCGGCACCCCAGAGGAATAAATACTGCCTCCAAAGCCAATAAACAGTATCTCATATTTAATTGCTAGTGATAGCAGAAGTTATGGTTAGTGAATAAATGTTCTTTGCCTCCTCCTTTAGTAGTCCTCAGGAACTGCCACGGTAGTCCCTGAATGCCTCTGTACTAGTACTTTCTCCGGTTGCCTTATCCCCATACCACTTGATATATTGGATGGCGACTGGTGATATAGTATCTTGGGAAAACGTAAAACTAATTAACATATTTTATATTTTCAGGAGTAACAAAACAACCTGCCTGCATGTCCCCAACGAATTCAACGTCAAGTTCATGCTCGCCAATAAATTCAACATGGTCAGGGAGTTCCATCTCGCCAGCAAATTCGCAGTGTACTGGAAAGAGTTCAAATTCACCAGCCTTTATTAACAATGGAACCAAGCAGACTAATATTCAAAAGCAAATATCTTGGGTACGAAATCATGAAAAAGATAGTATTCACAAAAGTCTGGAAACTGAAACAAGCACAGGGTCCTTGGATATAGAGATCGTTTCTTTGCCTGATACCGACAAACAACCACCTTACCTAAGCCTCTCTGACATTGAAGTAGAAATAGTTGAAAGCCAGCCAGAAAACTCTCGAGAAACATCCCCAGAGAAAGAAATAAAGCCTGAAATTAGAGATTACAAATCTCGTTTTGCAATGGCAAAGAACTACTTTAAGTCGTTAGAAGAACTAAGAGAGGACAAGAAGCCGCCAAAACTTAACGAATGCGAGTTAATGTTGTACAAAACTTCAAATGAATCTCTTGAAAGCGATAAAGGAAGACCACGTAAAAGGACAAAGAATAATATAAAGGCGCATTCGATGTCATCTTCCGAAATATCTAAAGTCTGGAGTGAGTTGCAAGAAAGCCAAGATAAAACATCTAGCCAAAGCAAACTTGTGAAGATATCAGAGAAATTCAATGTTGACGATCTCTTTAATGACGTCATGGAAGGCAGACTAAGCCGACAGGGTAGTTTGAGAGGAATACCACACAAGAAAGCTGTTCTAGAAACGTTCAGATCAATGGAGAACGTGTCATTAAACAAACCGAGTTCATATGAAATGGCGGTATCACAGCTAAGTCAGTTCGCAAAGGAGAACCAAATAAAAAATGCGCAGACTTACCTCACGGAGTATCCTTACTTACCCACCACAGATCCGTCTAAGTACCATTCTAGATTCGACACTAAGGCGTCTGGTCTCATTTCTATGAAGGAATTATTGAATGAAAAGCCAAGAAGGAACAGTGTGCCAGACTTAAGGTTAAACCCCACTTTCACAGTCGACCTTTAATTATAAACATGGTACAGTACTACCACTTTCTAAATAGTTATCGGCCATTTTTGATTTTCTATGAAAGAAGAATGTTTTAATCGAAGCATTCTGGACTCTATCGGTAACCACATAGCATATAAAATGCTTATATTACTCTATGCAGTTAGCCGCCTTTTGTGAATATAAAGAATATTTTGTAATCGGCAGAGTTACGAGTGTGGTAGCGATAGTTAACTGAACGCTATTGAGAAACTGGGAGTACTGTCTATAAGTTAGAAGTGTGGTAGAGCTAGGTAAACATAATAACAGTATTTACTAGTACCTTATAGAATAGATGATACTCTAAATACATAAATAAATGAACAATTTACAACAATTACATTAGTATAAGTCTTCTTGTTTTTTATCGCCATCTTGAATAATTTTAAGAAAAATCTTGTACAATTGTACAGATATTGAATCTTTAATATTACATTGTAAGATTATTGTAATTATTTATTACTTTGACAATAAAGTTAAATTAATCTTATTACGTGTATATTACTTCTAAAAAATCACCTACCAAACCTTTTCTTTTCTATATCCATCTTGAGCAAACTCGTAAGTACTTATTCACAAAATTGAAAAATAATTCAAAAAATATCCCATCAAACCATTATTGTATAACGATTTCATAAGTTAACATTAATATTTAAAAAACATTTGGATCTAATGTAATAGGTAAGGTAACTTCCATGCCCCTGCAGTCCAAAATGTACAGAAAAAATGGGTAGGGGGAAAATGGGTAAGTATGAAAACATCACAGTGGAATAAAATATCGAAGTAATTCAGTATAAAGAAACTTTATTTATTTAATTTTTATTTACACAGTCAATAAGGATCGACACTTACATTATTTGTTCAATACATTCATTAAAAATAGACGGATTTTTTTTTATTAACAATAAAATATCAAGAAAACCTTTCTTTTTACAGTTAAAACCTGCACACATTACACTAATTTTGATAACAGTTGAAAATGGGTTTGAACTATGAGTAAAATCAAAGATGTGTCTCCACCAGAGGGCGTTCTTTTAGCGTTTGTAAATGAGTTATCGCTGACCTTAACAGAATGTAGTCGAAGCATTATAAACTCTATTGATAACGACATTCAATTCAAAATTCCATTAATGCTATGCAGTTAACCACCGTCTTTGTTAATACTGCAGAGTGGAAACGGACACAAGTCGAATTAATTTAAAATAAAAAAGATTTTCATATACATGTACAAAGTATTGACTTATACAGTGTATCACTTGAACCTCAGTAGACTTGTATCCTTTTTACTAGAGACTTCCTAAATGCGGTTCAATTTAACTAGTGTCATAAGAAAGGGATGAACTGAGAGCTCACAATTACTCTATTTCTAATATTAATTAACAGCCGTCACTCCTGCTAAGGTGTATTTCTCCAACGTCAAGTTATATATACAAACGCCTTGGACTCATAGAGGAATAAGCCACAAGCGAACACAATAATAATTGTTCGGTAAAATGATATTTTCCCTTGTGGATTAAACGGAAGCACATAGGGCGAGCTTACTAAAACTTAAACGTTATACTCGAGTTGTTCTAAAAGGTCTGATTTGACAGCTGCCAACGCAGTACAAAATATAACCTTAAAAATGCCTCGAACTTCATATTTTGTAGTGAGTTGACAGCTGTCAAATAGAGTGTTATAGAACGGCGCGAGTATAGCCCAGCTGTCCGCAGAAAGATTTAACGTAAATTATTTCCTGCTATTCGATAACATATCTTTATAGCAGGGTTCTTTTCGGTCCAGTAAACAAAGGTCGAAATTGTACATCGAACCTTTGTCAAACACTTTGAAACTGGTCAGATTATAACGCCGCTAGAGATCTACACAGATATTTAAAAAAACATTGAAGTGATTGTAGTCTTTCTCAACCTCTTATCTGATCGAATCGTTTGATAGAAAAGTAGTCTTTATTGCTCTTGGAACATGAGTCATTTTCCTACTAATCAATTAATCAATATGATACGAGGTTGAGATAATAAAGGGACGATATATCACATCTAGCTAAGAACCACGTCGTCTTAACTTTCTATTAAAATGCATCCTAATCGATCCATTCTACTCTACAATGCCAAAGACAGATATACATTATACTCTCAGTGCGTCTCTATCATTACCGACAATATAGAAAAGGAGATCCGAACAACAAGTGCTAGCCTAGTTTGAGTCGGTTCCCCTATGGAATCTCTAAACGTTATTTGTCCTTATGCATCGTTTGTCCAAATTCTCGTGTATCCTAAAAGCCATTTCCATCTGAATAATCAAAACTTTTTAGTATAATAAAACTATAATACAACACTAAACTAACTTAAAATAAATAAAAATCTTAAACAATTGTCTAACTCAGCTGAATACCGTTTTAGGACAAATGAAAATTCGGACAAACGATGCGCTAGGACAAATGTTATTAGGAATTCCGAGGGACAACCGTTTGCGTCGATTATTAATAATCACCACGTAATACTGACAACAATACCCCTTTTTGTGGAGGGGGAAATCTTCTCAAGTTACCAGACTTCGTTAGGGAAGACGCCGGGTTAAGTTGGATTATATTTTTATGGCAAAAGCCTGATGGTAAGTGGAATCCGACCCATAAACATTTAAATTCTTAAGACTACAATCTCAAGACCGCAATCCTAACACATCAAATGCATTGACAACTGATTACTAAGATGAAATGCCTCTATACTAGTAATTTCACCGGTTGTCTATGTACCCACTAAAATGTCCTCGGCGGTCTACTTCGGCGCATATGGAAATATTAATACCCCTATTCTGCCCTGCTATGCGGTATCTCAGACAAAACTCATGTAGCAAATGTAACCTTAACACTAATGGAAGAGGATTGAATTTGCTTTGGCTATTGAATTTGAGATAATGCCTTTTGGGGTTACCTTTGTTTCACCAAAGAAACTTTTCAAATTGATTCATTTCCCAAACATCAATTCGCAACCTGTTTTTTTCCGAAACTGTAAATACTTCAGGATTTTTATCCTACATGGTTCTACACGATGGAATCCTGAAAGGCGATTTTTGAAATTCGAGCGCTCGAAAATTTCACTCGAAACTGAGTATAAAAGGTAAAACGTTTAATACTAGCGGTTGAAAATTTAAATACGTGTAGTTTAGTGTAGTGTTTACAATTCTGTCATTAGAAATTTTAATCGGGCGACTAAGGGAATAAGGGCTTGTAGTACTGTTAGGCGATGGGCTTGCAACCTGTCACTAATACACTAGTAAACTTCTAGGCCTGATTGTGCAAAATGTGGTTACAGAATTATCAACAAGTTTTTTTAGAGTTGTTGGTATTTCTGTAGCTCTGCCTACCCCACTCTGGGAATAAAGGCGTGATGTTATGTATGTATGTAGGTTTGTTTTATAACACTCCTGAAAAGTTTACGGTTCCATAAATAAAACCGTTATAGATTATGACCATTATGTATTTTGAACTTTATATATTATAATACGTACCCATTTCCGTGTGCTAAATATTTTCTATTACTCGACTTTGATTTCGAGCAGTCGAAAGTCAAAAATCACCTCCCTGAATTATTAAGTTTCGGGAAAAGCAGTTTGTCAAATGATATGTTTTTTTTATGACAAGGAGAAGGCACACGAGCACTTAGGCCACCTGATGGTAAGTGGAATCTGTGACTCATAGACATTTGAATTCTCAAGACTATCCTAAGACCTCAAACGCGTTGCCCACCCTGAGAACTAAGATGGAATGCCTCAATGATAGTGTAGCTGACTGATTGATTGATTCGTCATCTGTCTCAAGGAAACAGGATTGATCATGACGTCGAAGCTTTAGTTCTGAAAAGAACAGTTTGTTTGTGTGCCCTGACAAGGACAGTTTGAATTGAATTGAATCTTCTGTATGCATCGAAGTATAATTATGTTCGGAGCGGACGGAGCGCGGAGCGGACGCGCAGCGGAGCGACGATGTTTTCACTTCAACAGCCAGGAGCGGAAAAGAACGATTTTCGGCGCGCGTCGGTTTTATAGGCGCGCGAGATAATCAAAATACGCTTCTGCGCAGGTCGCCCGCGCATCACGCCACCTACGACCTACGCTCCGTCTCGCTCTAGACCTCTCACTCTCACTTGTAAATAGTTTACTCGTTCCTCCATAATATATGTGTGTGTATACTGTTAGCTTTAAGTAATCACTTTTTGTAAATAAATATACATTCATTTTCTTCTGTCACAACTACAAGAAGTGTTTCAATAATCTCCCTACAATTACCAACACTTCTACATTGGTGACCCCGCTGAACAACAAGCAGCCAACAACCAGAAGAAGATGTCAGCTCCGGAGACCAACCACACCGCTCCGCCCGCCCAGCCTGCGCCACCGGCAGCAACCGGACACGTGCAGATCCCCGAAGCATGCGGCGAAGTCACCTCAGTCTCGCTCGCACTCCGACTCCCACCATTTTGGCGCGACCAGCCACGGTTGTGGTTTGTGAACTTCGAAGCAGCCACAGCCGAACTGAAGAGGAGCCAGAACCAACTCGCACTAATGGTTATCGCACGAATGGAGAAGCAAGATATCCAAGAACTTACGGATATCCTATACAACCCGCCTGCCCACAATTATTACAACATAATTAAGGAGCGTCTCATCCGGCTATACGAAGACTCCGACAGCAAGCAAATCAAGATGCTTTTGTCGGAGATGGAGCTTGGAGACCAAAAATCCAGTCAGTTGCTTCGCCGAATGCGTGATTTAGCACGAGACAAATTCAACGACGACACAATTAGAATCATGTGGATGAACCACCTTCCCACTCACATCCGATCGGTGCTCATCGTCAGCGAAAAGTTCAACAACAAGGCGACACTAGACGAATTAGCCGCGCTCGCTGACAAGATGCTAGAAGAATGCCCACAAATCGCTACAGTTGCAACGCCGCAATACGCAGCACCACAAATCGCCGCAGTCTCAACTCAACCAAGAAACCAGGATACACAATTTCTTATTAATGAAATAAGAAGATTATCACTGGAGGTAGCCGAGCTGCGTGCAAAACCACGGCAAAGAGACTGGAACTACAATCGTTCGTCGAATCCACGCTATCGTTCCCGTTCCCGAAACTCATCGCAAAACCGCAGCCGCAAGACCTCTCCCGCGCCAACCACGCCGTACTGCTACTACCACCGCCGTTTCGGCATGGATGCCAAGAAATGCGCATCGCCTTGCAATTTCAAGACTATTGACCCGGAAAACTAAAACTAACGCTGGCTGAAGCGGGATCCGGCGTTACAAACCACTCGCACCGCTTATTCGTCACAGACAAGAAGACGAAATTATCCTTTTTAGTAGACACGGGTGCTAACATCTCCGTCCTACCTAAAAAGAAAGGCGTGTTTGCACAACCACTCCCATTTGAACTGTACGCAGCAAACAACACAACAATACCTACCTACGGTGAAAAAACGCTCGAGTTGGACCTCAACCTACGCCGTGCATTCAAATGGAAGTTTATCATTGCCGCAGTATCAAAACCCATCCTCGGAGCAGATTTTCTGACCCATCACCATCTAATAGTCGACGTGAAGAACCGAAGACTGATCGACGGCAAGACCCATCTCGTAACCAACGCGCAACTCAGTACTACGAATATACCTACAGTTCGTAGTATTGATATCAAGCAGTCCTACCACAATGTACTCGCAGATTTCCCCGGCACCACCAGGCTCACATCGATGAAACTCAGCCCGAAGCACTCCGTCGAGCACTTCATCGACACCACTGGTCCGCCAATCCACTGCAGAGCTCGTCCAATAGCACCCCACCGTTATGAGAAAGTCAAAAAGGAATTCGAAAATATGATAGAACAAGGACTCTGCAGGCCCAGTAAAAGTCCGTGGTCATCTCCTCTTCACGTCGTACCCAAAAAGAATGGAGACCTACGTGTGTGTGGGGATTACCGAAGGCTGAACGCCATTACTAAACCGGATAGGTACCCCATACCACGCATCAAAGATTTCACTTACCAACTCGCCGGAAAAACAATTTTTTCAACACTGGACCTAAATAGAGCCTACCAACAACTACCAGTCACAGATCAAGACATAGAAAAAACAGCCATAATCACACCATTCGGCTTGTTCGAGTTTCCTCGTATGTGTCCCGGATTGAAAAACGCCGGACAAACATTTCAACGATTTATACACGAAGTACTTAGAGGACTCGATTTTGTGTTCCCGTTCGTCGACGATTTACTACTCGCCTCAATCGACGAAGAAGAGCACAAAAGGCATCTCCGCACCGTACTCGAACGACTCGACGAGTACGGCATCACCATCAACCCGTCGAAATGTATATTTGGCCAGCCCAAGGTCAAGTTCCTCGGTTTCGATGTATCAAGCGATGGCATTCAACCACCTCAAGAAAAAGTTGAAATCATAACTGCCTACCCGAAGCCGCAAACCATCGACGAGTTACGACGTTTTCTCGGTATGCTCAACTTTTACCGCGAAAACGTCAAGGACGCCGCCACGATCCAAGCGCCGCTAAATCACTACCTACACAATGCGAAGAAGCGCGACAAGACACCGATCGAGTGGACCGATGAAGCCACGAACGCATTCGAAAACTGTAAAACCAGCATCAAAAATGCAGTTTTACTCGCACACCCGATGCACAACGCCCCGCTTGCAATATTTAGCGATGCATCGGATACGTCAGCTGGATCCGCGATTCAACAATTTGTAAACAACGCATGGCAGCCGCTCGGATTTTTCTCAAAAAAATTCACCGAAGCCCAGAAGAAATACAGTACATACGATCGCGAACTGTTGGCGATCTACATGTCTGTTAAACACTTCCGTAAAATGTTCGAGGGAAAACAGCTGATTATATTCACCGACCACAAACCGTTAACGTTCGCATTCACCAAACTGACGTCCGATAGCGAATCGCCACGCAGAACTCGACAACTACTTTTTATCAGCGAGTTTACCACCGACATCAGATTCGTTCGTGGGGAAGAAAACGCAAGCGCGGATGCACTCTCACGCATTGACGCGATCAGCTGTCCCACACCCATCGATTTCCAAGAACTCGCGAACGCGCAAGACAGAGATAGCAGCATAACAACACTACTGCATCAGAGTAACTTATCATTAAAAAAAGTTACGATTCCCGGAACCGACATTCAACTACTATGTGAAACTTCTACCGACGACGTGCGACTATACCTACCATTGGAATTTCGCCGTACCGCATTTGAAGCCATACACAACATTAGTCACCCCGGAATACGCAACACAAGAAAGTTGATGTCACGCAAGTACTTCTGGCCTTCAATAAACACCGACGTCGGAAACTGGGCGAAAACATGCATCCCATGTCAGCGAGCGAAAATACAGCGACACACTACAAGTCCTGTGTCTTCTTTCAAACCTACTAGTCGATTCAACCACATACACATCGACATAGTCGGCCCGCTACCTACAACATCCGCCGGCTATCGCTACTGTGTCACTGTAATCGACCGAGCGACGCGATGGCCCGAAGCTTACCCGTTGCAAGAAATCACCGCTGAACAAGTCGCAAAAGTCGTTTACGAAGGCTGGATCACACGATTTGGATGCCCTTCAACAATGACGACCGACCAAGGACGCCAATTTGAGAGCAGAGTATTCGCACATCTATCGCAGCTACTCGGCATCGAAAAAACACGAACGACACCCTACCACCCACAGTCAAACGGTATTGTCGAACGTTGGCACCGCACTATGAAAACAGCGTTGAAAGCTAGACTTCTATCTGCTACTACCTGGATAAACGAATTACCTACTGTTTTACTCGGCGTTCGCGCAGCTATACGTAGCGACACCGGTGTAAGCGCCGCGCAGCTCACTTACGGTTGCAACATTCGACTACCCGGTGACCTTTTATCAACAACACCACGCGATGACGTCACTCTGGACTCCGCTTACGTCGATCAGCTGCGAGACACAATAAGAAATCTGAAACCAACGCCGTATCAGCCACACGGTAATTCGAAACCTATTTTCGTACACCGTGACCTTGCAACATGCGATCACGTGTTTATACGAGTCGACGCCGTAAAGAAGCCGCTACAAGCACCTTACGACGGACCCTACCGCGTGCTGAAACGAGACGACAAAGTTTACACCGTGCAACTACCAAACCGGCAAACTAACATTTCAATAGACCGATTGAAACCCGCCTATACGATCACGGAACAAATACCTACTTCAACATCGAATTCATCATCTACACCTGTAACATCAAGACAAGCACAACCAGAAAACAACAACAATAGCAGCCTGAAACAAATCAACAAGAACCTGGAACAGAACGGACAAGCAAACAAACTAACAAATGAAGACCCGATAGTTACTAACTCAAGGACATCGCGCCGGGGACGTATTATTCGCCTGCCGGTACGCTTCGCTTGAGGGGGAGCACTGTAGCTGACTGATTGATTGATTCGTCATCTGTCTCAAGGAAACAGGATTGATCATGACGTCGAAGCTTTAGTTCTGAAAAGAACAGTTTGTTTGTGTGCCCTGACAAGGACAGTTTGAATTGAATTGAATCTTCTGTATGCATCGAAGTATAATTATGTTCGGAGCGGACGGAGCGCGGAGCGGACGCGCAGCGGAGCGACGATGTTTTCACTTCAACAGCCAGGAGCGGAAAAGAACGATTTTCGGCGCGCGTCGGTTTTATAGGCGCGCGAGATAATCAAAATACGCTTCTGCGCAGGTCGCCCGCGCATCACGCCACCTACGACCTACGCTCCGTCTCGCTCTAGACCTCTCACTCTCACTTGTAAATAGTTTACTCGTTCCTCCATAATATATGTGTGTGTATACTGTTAGCTTTAAGTAATCACTTTTTGTAAATAAATATACATTCATTTTCTTCTGTCACAACTACAAGAAGTGTTTCAATAATCTCCCTACAATTACCAACACTTCTACAATAGTAATTTCACTGGTTCTCTTATCCCCATACCGGTACACAACAATGCGAACACTGTTGCTTGGCGGGTGGTTAATGGATAAGATGGTGGTAGCGATCCGGACGGACCCTGCACAGGGTATTACCACCACGAAAAAATTAAATTTCGTTTGGGGAATGAATCAGTTTGACAAAAGTTTTTGATGAAATGACAGGGCCCTTACAAGGGCAGTATGGGTTTAGTTTAATCTCACTTGATATGTATCTGTACATAAGTAGAGGCGGCGTCGGCTCGTCGGCACTTGAGCCAGGCCTTGAGCTGCGGGTCGGCGCGGTCGCCGCGCGCCTCGAGCTGCTGGTAGTACGCCTCGCGAATGATGCGGAACGCGTCCACGCTTCGGTACGGGAGCTTCGTTATGGGGTCTATGTAGCGAGCTGGCCTCCTAGAAAGACGTGAAAATAGGCTAATGAATTTGAATATGATTTGATTATAATGTCATACGAGACAATGAAGACACGGTGGCCTAGTTGGGAGTGACCCTGCCTCCGAAGCCAGCGGCCCTGGGTTCAAATCCCGGTAAGGGCAGATATTTGTGTGATGAGCGCGAATATTTGTTCCTGAGTCTTGGTTGTTTTCTATATATTTAAGTATGTATTTCTCTTTATAGTTTATCGTTGTCTAGTACCCATAGTACAAGCCTAGAGCTTAGTTTGGGACTAGGTCAATTTGTGTGTAATTGTTCCCTGATATTTATTTATTTACTAGCGGCTTCGCCCCGCTGCAAATTTCTGACTTTCCCGGTGGATTTTTCAATTATTTTCGCACATTTTAAACCTTCCCTGGACTATGACAAACATTTTAAAACCAAAATCAGCCAAATCGGTCCAGCCGTTCTCGAGTTCTTGGCGAGACAAAGGAAAAGCAATTGATTTTTATATATATAGATAGATTATTATTATTATTGGTACAAATCTTAGTGTCTAAAAGTATGTCCGAAGCTCTTAGAAACACGAACACAACCAACTATTTTAAACTTCATTTTATTATTTTTTCTTATCCTTGCTTTGTATTGTATGTATGGATATGTGGATGTTTGTTACTCTTTCGCGCTGCAACGGCAGGACGGATTTAGATGAAATTTAGAATTTGTGACAGCGAAAATAAAATACACGATCGAGATGAAATGCGAATCGGTGAATTGCTAAATTAAATGTACGCTTCTGAGGTAGAGTTCTAAGAAATGTTAATTGAATAACCTCTTTGGAATTCTGAAATTTTACCGCATTAAGTTTTCACGTGTGGTTGCCGGGTTAGGTTAGGTTAGGTTAGGTTAGTGCCACTCCATGTCTTCCCGTGAATGTCGTAGGAGGCGACTAAGGGAATAAAGGCTTGTAGTACTGTTAGGCGATGGGCTTGCAACCTGTCACTAATACACATGTAAACTTCTTGGCCTGATTGTGCAAAATGTGGTTACAGAATTATAAACAAGTCTTTTTAGAGTTTTTGGTATTTCTGTAGCTCTGCCTACCCCACTCTGGGAATGAAGGCGTGATGTTATGTATGTAAGTTTTTGTTGCTATAGCAACCGTATTTAAGTGACCAATAACGACTAGGTTCAGTACGAGTAGCTGATTGGGCGTTGTATCACCAATAGTAGCTGTTGTTTAAACGTATTAGGGTTCCATATCGTCCTTTTTGGGGTACGGAACCCTAAAAATTACTATTTGATACTAATCTAAAAGATCAGAGACAAATGCGGACTGAAAAAAGGTGTAGTGACTAAGATTGAAAAGGGCATGCTTCGTTGGTTTAGTCATTTGGAAAGAATGTATATAAGAAGATTGACGAAAGAGATATAAAGGGCTAAGTGAGTGGAGTCAAAGAGAGCCGCCAAAGGAGTACTTTTTAATAAAATCAGAGAAATACTGGAAAAGGAATCTTAAGTAACCGAAACCGACGTGCATGCATGACTCGATGTATGAATGTGGAAGAAGCGAAAGAGATGTGTCAGGATCGTAGCAGGTGGAAAGAAGTGGTCTCTGCCTACCGCTCTGGGAAACAGGCGTGTTTAATGTATGTATCTATAGTTTTTTGTTGTATATTTGCCGATTTGATTTTGCTCTTTCATGATTTTCATGAAGAATTTTTTGTATATCATTTACTTCACTCGTGATCCGAGTTTCACCAAGTAACTGATCAGGCTGATAAAAAAGTCCCCCAGAAGAATATTATTTGGACAATGGTTTAAACAGTGATGGGCAAACTATAATCGATTAACGATTAACGGTTAAAAATGGCAATTGATTAATCTTAGTCGTAAAAGATTCGATTAATTTAGTCACTATTAAATTAATCACATATTAATTAACAACCGACGACGACTTACGATTTGTTAATCAATTAATTAATTAGATTAATTTTCTCTCGATTAATATGAATAAATCGTTTCTTTTGTAAGTTTAAGTTTTAAGTTACGTTTACAGATTGCTACAGCTTTACAGCTTACATCAGTATAACATCATTTACAACATATTGATTTTTTGTACCGTGCGTGTTCCAGTTTTTAATTGAGATAGAAACGTGAAATTTATTCGATTAAAATGACAATTAACTAATCGTTATTCTTGTACTACGTCGATTAATTTAATCGTCATTAAATTAATCGTGATTAATTTGGCAAATGATTGTTTAATCTATTAATTAGTTGATTAAAAAGTTAATCGGTTTATGCCCATCTCTAGGTTCAAACAGGTGAATGAGTTCCTATTGTGCTAGTTTTATATTAAATTGTTTACACTACACCCAGAATATAAAATACTGGGAAACAGGCATGATTCAATGTATGTTTGTATGTGATAGTAATCTACATACTTAGTGACAGCGCAGAGCATCTCCTGCCGCCTCTTTGGCTTCTCCATGCGGTAGCAGGAGTTGAAGGCCTTGTTCTTGATGTCGTTCTCGAACGTAAGCAGCGTGCGTTCGAAGAACGGCTTCGGTGTGGTGGTCGTTCTTAGCTCTTTGGGCTTTTCCTCTTTTTTGCTGTTAGGAAAAAAGTATTTTTTTGATGAAAATATTCTGCCAAGCTTCGGTAGCCAAGTGTACCTTTTTTTGCAAAGACATTTACTGCTTATCTAGACCAACCTAATGAGTCCTAATGGGTCTACGTTAAGTATAGAGATCCTGTCACCACCATCCGACTCTATCATTAGACCAGCTTGATGATGCCAAACTATTGTATTATCATCGAAGTTACGTAGGTATACCACATTTAAGCTCAATCGGTCCCCGAGAAGTGGTTCAAAAACAATAAGTTATGCAAGTTAATAAAAAGACCTTGGCTGAAAAAAAACGCGAGTTGTCAAATGATACGTTTGCGAAATGAATCATTTGTGGAACTTTGGTTATGAAATGGTAGGATCCCGATGAATACTTACACAACATCATTAAGTACAATCTCGTCGTCAGGGCCGATAATATCTATTTCTGCTCTCTGCGGCACCTCGGGTTTCTCTTCTTCCCTCACGTCTGGTTTAGGGGACGTCATTTCTACATCTTCCATACTGACGTCAGCGTCAGAGAGCGGTAATAAAACTGAAAGATTTTTTTATATTAAGCAATACTGTCGTGGATTTTTTAGCAATACGCTGTTTTTTATCGGGAAGTACAGATCAGAGGTTTGATATTTGAATCTCACCGACGACAATTTAGTGACTTTAAAATGATTTTTTGCGGCGATCGACATCATAAAAGGCGTTATGGTATCAAATCCACTCGGTGAGATTTAAAAGTCGGACCCCAATTGTCTAATTTATTAACGTTTTCTTTAACAACATAAGTACAGTTAATATAAGTAAGACCGTGAAATAAACGTTGGTATTGAGCGCGGTATCCCAAACCTTTAAAAATGTTCAGTTCGGTCACTACCTAAAATAGAAAGCAACAAGTCACGTCAAGTGGGTTAAGACGGGGTGTCTATCATTTCATCGAAACACCTTTCATCGAATGTATCATTTCATCGAAATTCATTTCATCGAACGCTATTTTCTGCTGAAATCATAATATTTTCAGGGTATCTTAAAACATCTAACCTAACCTAACCTACGAAATGAATGTTTAAGATACCCTGAAAACATTATGGTTTCAGCAGAAAATAGAGTTCGATGAAATGAAATTCGATGAAACGATACATTCGATTAAGTAAAATTCGGTGAAGTGATGAGTTACCGTTAAGACGAGGCCACGCCGCCGCCGCCTTTAGTTGCGTACGTATGAAGTATAGAGCGCGCATCGACTCAACCCTAGCTCCCATGCGGCAATAGGTAACAGAAACTCTAAAGAGGGCACATTTAGTGGCGGTAGGACCCTGTGCAGGGTCCGTCCGGATCGCTACCACCATCTTATCCATTAACCACCCGCCAAGCAACAGTGTACGCATTTTTTTTGTTCCGGTGTGGGGATAAGACAACCGGTAAAATTACTAGCATGGATGCATTCCATCGTAATCCTCAGGGTCGGCAACGCATTTGAGGTCTTAGGATTATAGTCTTGAGAATTCAAACGTCTATGGGTCTCAGATTCCACTTACCATCAGGTGGCCTGAGTGCTCGTGTGCATTCTCCTTAACATAAAAAAGACGTTATACTTTTCTATTTTCTTTTACCGTAACTGTACAACATGGAAAGCCATGGAAGATGTTTATCAGAAGACGAGTATAATGTTAAGAAGTAGAAGCAAATGTAAACTTGTGCGAGTCATAAACAAAACTAATGCATCCTAATGAATTCCGAAACATATCGGGCCGTTACCAGACTATAATATGTGAGTAAATCGTTCAGTGTTCGTTTTATTTAACCTTTTCAACGCCATTGACGGATATTTCCGTCACGGTTGACAGCGCAAAATAGACCTGAGTATGTATGAGGCAAAGTTGACATTCGCTCTGGTTTTGCATTTGACATAGCGTTGAAAAGGTTAAACAGTACGGCGTTACCTTCTTCATTTTTTATAAGATCGCTAAGTGAGAGGTCCGGTACAAGGTTGTCAGGCTCCGCAGGCTCAATGGGCACAGCAAACGAATGATACCTGAAAGTTATGTGACAAACTTACAATTGCTGAAATCTAGGTACACTACTATAGCCTCCTAAGGCCTCTCGTACAAAAAATTGTACATAATACGTTTATTAGATAATAGACCTATTGCAAAGGGAATAAAATAGGTTTTCCTTTGTTTTTATGAGGGACTATCAAACTAGAAAATTGACTCTATTGCATTTGTAATAGGTTCATATTCCATTGGCAAATTTCGTTGTATGGCGAGTCTTAGGAGGATAGACGGCGTCGAAAAAATAGCACCTTTTGAAATTTTGACATGAAGCAAAAATAACCCATATTTCATCTAAGGTAAGGTATGACTGCGAGCCCTGTTTTGTAAATTGGAAAAGATGTTTGACGCAAAGAGGAAAAATTTGAATTTTTTTAACGAATAAACTTGAAAACTACTGAAACGATTTTGAAAAATCTTTCACCAGTATAATGCTATATTATCAAATCAATTTATCACTGAGTAACATAGGCTATGTTTTATTTTTCTACGCGGACGGAGTCGCGGGCGATAGCTAGTATACAAAGACGATTTTCAGTAAAGGCTCGGTTTTGTTGGCCGCATTCTTTTAGTGGTACATTGCATCGCTGCAATAGCTCCTGTCTCAATAAAGTTAAAACAAAACGTCAATGGATTGCTCCAACAAGCATGCAGCAATGATCAATCAAACTGAGCCCTAAGTAAGCCGCCAGGCACTTTTAAACATCATAAATCTACCATAGGTTCCCAAGAGCAGTCCACCGCTGAGAAGCTACCCAAGAAATAAATCATTACTAGCTGTTCTTGCCAGCGAGTCCATCCGCGTTGAAATCGTTTATCACTATTCCCTCGGATAAAAAGCATCCTATGTCCTTTCTCGGGACCTTAGTTATGTCCATACCAAATTTCATCGGATCGGTTCAGCGGCTTAGCCGTGAAAGAAGGACAAACAAGCAAACACACTTTCACATTTACCATATATTAAAATGTAGGCATATTAAAGTGTTACGGAGTAAAGTACGGAAGTATGGATTAATAAATTCTTTCAAATGTCGAATTCAGAGTTTTTAACCGCAATATTTAGTAGGCCATTAGCAATTCTGCCCGTAGGCGGTCTAAATAGTAAACTAACTAAACTTACTAGAAGAAATTCTCTTAATGTTGATCTCTTAACTGACTTCTTATTTAAAAGAACAAACGGACAGAATGCTTTATGAGCAAAATAACATATCTTTTTTTTAGAATAGTGCCACTCTACTTCTTCCCGTGGATATCGTAAGAAGCGACTAAGGGAATAAGGGCTTGTAGTACTGTTAGGCGATGGGCTTGCAACCTGTCACTAATAAACATCTTAGCCTGTTTGTGCAAAATGTAGTTACAGAATTGCCAACAACTCTTTTTGTAGACGTTGGTATTTCTGTAGCTCTGCCTACCCCACTCTGGGAATGAGGGCGTGATAGTATGTTCGCACCTTCGGTAGAACAAGGGCAAAATATACAATGTGACTAAAGGGGCAATTATGCCCTTGTCCACTAGAACAAAGGGCACACTGTACAATGTGACTAAAGGGGCAATTATGCCCTTGTCCACTAGAACAAAGGGCACAGTGTACAATGTGACTAAAGGGCAATTGTGCCCTTTTCCACTAGAACAAAGGGCACAGTGTACAATGTGACTAAAGGGCAATTGTGCCCTTGTCCACTAGAACAAAGGGCACAGTGTACAATGTGACTAAAGGGCAATTGTGCCCTTGTCCACTAGAACAAAGGGCACAGTGTACAATGTGACTAAAGGGCAATTGTGCCCTTGTCCACTAGAACAAAGGGCACAGTGTACAATGTGACTAAAGGGGCAATTATGCCCTTGTCCACTAGAACAAAGGGCACAGTGTACAATGTGACTAAAGGGGCAATTATGCCCTTGTCCACTAGAACAAAGGGCACACTGTACAATGTGACTAAAGGGGCAATTATGCCCTTGTCCACTAGAACAAAGGGCACAGTGTACAATGTGACTAAAGGGCAATTGTGCCCTTGTCCACTAGAACAAAGGGCACAGTGTACAATGTGACTAAAGGGCAATTGTGCCCTTGTCCACTAGAACAAAGGGCACAGTGTACAATGTGACTAAAGGGCAATTGTGCCCTTGTCCACTAGAACAAAGGGCACAGTGTACAATGTGACTAAAGGGCAATTGTGCCCTTGTCCACTAGAACAAAGGGCACAGTGTACAATGTGACTAAAGGGCAATTGTGCCCTTGTCCACTAGAACAAAGGGCACAGTGTACAATGTGACTAAAGGGGCAATTATGCCCTTGTCCACTAGAACAAAGGGCACAGTGTACAATGTGACTAAAGGGGCAATTATGCCCTTGTCCACTAGAACAAAGGGCACAGTGTACAATGTGACTAAAGGGGCAATTGTGCCCTTGTTCTACCGAAGGTGCGGTATGTTCTCAATAATATACTCGTAACAATACTCACTTTATTACCGGACCAGATATAGTTTTCTTGGTTGGTCTCACTTTCTTTCTCTCTAATTCAATTTGCTCAAATCGCTCTGAAACAAGAAAGAAATATGCTAATGTGGATACTTGCAAAATTACTATCTATCACAAATATGGCTGTATGTACTTTGCTTTTGCATAGGAAGACATAAATAATTAAGTTAAAGACATAAGTTTTTAATGCAGTTGATCAAAAAGTGGTACTTTTTAAGGTTCCGTAGTCAAACTAGGAACTAGATAGTTTCGCCATGTCCGTCCGTCCGTCCGCAGCCTAGCGCAGGGAATATTAGTAGTAGAAAGCTGTAATTTGGCATGAATATGTATATTAGTTACGCCAACAAAGTGGTATACTTAATAAAATGTAAATTCATTTTTTTTACGTTACTTCCTCTACACGTAAGCTGGGGATATTTTTTTTTCTCGTCGTCGTCGTCGTCGTCGTCATCGCCCCCCCCCCCCCCCCACTATAGCAAAAACTACAAGTACTAAAAAATCTGTCAAAAAACTTAAATGAAAGAGCATATAACGAATTTTTAAGGAAAACTATAACGACTAAGTCAACCTTATTTGCTATAGGACTTTTGTCAGAGATACTGCCTTTTATGTTAGCAGAGCAGAAGTAGACATCATTGGTTCTTGGATACAGGCGATTAAAGTGTTTACACCAACTAAAATCATCTAAGACGGCACCAATTGACTTTAAACAGAAAATTACTTAATATTGTTGATTTGTATGTTTGTAGTACTTAATGGCTTCGGAACCCTACACTGAGCATGGTCCGACATGCCCTTGCCCGGTTTTGTAGATGCATATCGTGCGGAAAGTTGGATTGATTATATTTTTTACTTCTCTATTTTTCCCCAAAATTTCACCAAGCTTTTGTCGCCGACAGTACGTTTTCTTGCAAAGTCATGTACTGGTAAGACCAAACTTATGAGTCCAAGCACGGTAGGTCTACTTTAAGTATAGCAGAGATCCTGTCGCCACCTACCGACCCCATCATCAGTTCTGCTCGATGATGCTATATTATTGTATTGTCATCAGTAAATTACGTAGGTATACCACATTTTAGCTCAAGCGGTCACATGTGTGTTAATAAAAAGCTTGTAATAAACACACCTTGGCTTGTAAACAAAAACCAAGGCTCAGGAACTTATAATTGTCAACACACAAATATTTGCCCTTACTGGAAACCAAACTTTATCTTATCCCATATTACAGATGGGTCCTTTCAGCTACACATTACGATCTTATTTATTTATTTATTATGGGTTAACCACAGAACTTACATTGGTTTTCGAGATAGGTTATAATATAAAAACAAACTTAATGCTAAATGCAGCCCTACTTACGGTAAACCACAGCATGCAATAGGTAGTAAAATGAGCAAACATTAAATGGTATAAAAATTTACAAAACTACTAAGTATTTAAAGATTTGAAAGAAACCACATTAGCTACAACCAAAATAAAAAGATGCAATAATTTAATTACCTAACCAATACCTACTATATTCAAAACAATAAAACAGCACTTAAAGAAACGCATTAAACAAATTAAACAAATATGAAAAAAAAAAAAAAAAAAAGACATATTACGATATTAACAATTTTGACTTGTAATTTTGAATAGAGTCCGAGAAGATATCTATGATTCTATCATTCTTTATACTGTCCTTTACTAGATTATTGTGCTGTGTCAAAATGCGGTGTAAACTTTTGTGTATTTACCCTCTTAGCAGCTGTTCGAATGTGCTGCGCAGATAATAATAATTTATTTTCATTTAACCTTAGGTAGTAAGTACAATGTGGTCGAGTCCTTCCATTAGGTATTGTGTACCTGTATCAGAAGGCCTCGCTCTTCCAGATAATAGAGATTTACAATACTAGCGTTAAAATGGATATATTCTCTTATGTTTACATAATTAAAGATACGATACCAAGATACTAAACCTACTTATGAACTATGCGCGCGAGCGTGCGTGCGTGCGTGCGTGCGTGCGTGTGTGTGCGTGTGTGTGCGTGTGTGTGTGCGTGTGTGTGTGCGTGTGTGTGTGCGCGTGTGTGTGTGTGTGTGTGTGTGTGTGTGAGTGTATGCTTGTGTAAGTACGATATTACTCTTATATGTGTTGTTTTACATAGCTTTTAGTCATTATATTGCTATCCGGAAACTAAGTTTTCAATCTCCTGGTGGTTAAGTGTAATTAGCCATTTATATAATGTTACTTTAAGTTCGTGATGATTTAGTTTATAGATACTAATCTCCTTATTCATCTTATTTTGAAATATAAGATGTTTATCCTTTACCATAAGAGCATCCAGTAATGTAGTTAGAAAACCTCATTGGTATATGGTCACCGTTGGGGGGCCAAGACACTTTCGGGAATCGAACCAGGGAACACAAGCTTCATAGGCCAAGCCACTCCCAACTAGGTCAACAACGTCAAAAAAAAAAGATTGTAAGTTCAAAGAGTAATTGATAATTCCGAGAGACATACCTAAACTTTGCAGATTCTCCTGTTCAGTTATCAGCGCCTCTTCCAACAATTCTTCCTGGGAAGGCATCTTTTCTTCTACTTTCTTCGGCTTCTTTTTCTTTAACTCTGACCTTATTTTGATTCTCTGCTGCGTTTCTAATGATTTTACAGCTGTACTTTTTCTAATTGATTTGCGCCCTGTAAATAAATAATATTATTTTGAAATATTATTGTATCTTTTTTATGGCTTATGGAAGACAAACAATCCAACAGGCCACTAGATGGTTAGTGGGATACGAGATCCATTTACAATCTTAAGACTGTAATCCTAAGACTGATAATGTGTTGCCAACCGTGAGGACTAACATGGAATGCCTATATGCTACTAATTTCCCCAGTTGTATAAGACTACGACTGGAACACAGCAATGCGACAACTGCTGATTGGCAGTAGGTTAAAGATGGAGCTAGCGATCCGAGTGGACCTTGCATAAAGTCCTTCCGACAAATAACCCCTGCTAAACCTCTCTATATAAATAAAAGGTTTAAATAATCTTTGACTCCGTTGTTGGGATAATTATTCTTAAAATTCTGCCATAAAATGTAATTAAATCACAATGACCTCAAATCACTTGAATTACTAGTACATTACTGCAGAGACCGGGAAAAAAGCCGTTGCCGAAACAGTACAATTATGTTAGCGCGGCCGAGACGCAGTCAAGGTCACCACACAGTAAACGACTCCAGCAACCGTCCTTCCTGGCCGCGACTTGTGTAGTGCTTTTTTTTAACAATACGAGAAATTATTTCAAAATGGCAAATTAATCTGCCTGTGTGGTTGCCGGGTTGGAATAGTGCCATTTCATGTCTTTCCGTAGATGTCGTATTTTTGGACATGCAGTGAAAAGTGCATATTGTAATATTACATTGATAAATAAATAAAAACCAAACTAAACAACCTTGAGAATTGTACTTCTCTCTCACTTGTCCTATTACCGTTTAAAAAACTATAATAAGCCTGTTATAAGCCTTTATTAAGAGCTATTGCACTGTACTGCACATACCTATTGAGTCATTTAATGTGTCATCAGCATCCTCTATTTTCTCCGGTTTGGACTTTTCTGGTTTAGCCTCTTTGGGCTCTTTGGGTTTTTTCACAGTTTCTGGTTTTGGTTTAGGAGCTGCCGCTGCTCTCCGCCTCTTAGGGTCCTATTCATAAAAGATTATTTTTTACTAGCAAACTCAGTCTTGTGACGCATTGTAATCAAACAAGGGCTAACTAGTCCGCGTAGAAGTCGTTTATCGCTATTCCAGACTATAATCTATCTCTGTGCCAAATTAACCCTTCAAGCAGCAAGCAGCCGTATAAAGGCTGCTGTCAACAAAACAATTAATGCTTTATGACAGTAACTCAAAATTCAAGTTTAAACTAACTTTATAGTTGTCTTGCTTACTGAAGGGTTATATCATGCATTCATGTACTCAATAACATATCTGGTTTTTAGGGTTCCGTAGCCAAATGGCAAAAAACGGAACCCTTATAGATTCGTCATGTCTGTCTGTCTGTCCGTCCGTATGTCACAGTCACTTTTTTCCGAAACTATAAGAACCACACTGTTGACACTTGGTAAGTAGATGTATTCTGTGAACCGCATTAAGATTTTCACACAAAAATAGAAAAAAAACCATAAATTTTGGGGGTTCCCCATACTTAGAACTGAAACTCAAAAAAATTTTTTCATCAAACCCATACGTGTGGGGTGTCTATGGATAGCTCTTCAAAAATGATATTGAGGTTACTAACATCATTTTTTTCTAAACTGAACAGTTTGCGCGAGAGACACTTCCAAAGTGTTAAAATGTGTGTCCCCCCCCAGTAACTTCTAAAATAAGAGCTTCTAAAATTACCATGCAAACTTCCACCGAAAATTGGTTTGAACGAGATCTAGTAAGTAGTTTTTTTTTTTAATACGTCCGGAACCCTTCATGGGCGAGTCCGACTCGCACATGGCCGCTTTTTGCTTTATATTCTAGGCTCAAAGTAAAAAACAAAAACAGGTCTAGTATTTGAAATTTTCAATCACATTTAGGCCCATATTCATAAGCGAGCCGCGGCCTTCGTGCGCAGGATGCGGGCCAGCACCAACAGCATCCTGAACATGCTCGCGGTGGACTGCCTGTATATAAATAACTGCGGCATGATACATGTCCACGGGAATAAATAATGAATGTGCCATGTGCAACCACTAACATAAGAATTATTTTCACATTATTGCTAACACATTGATCCAATGTTGGTCGTAAATAAATTGAAATAAAAAAAACTGATTTCAACTGTAATGCTCGTGTCAAGACGCGTCAAAAATGTCCGTTTTCTATGATATGATGTTTACTTTGACATATCTTGTGACGGACATCTAAGACGAGAATGTCGAGATGAGTTTATTAATACAGCCCTTACATACACTTTTACCGGTTATGTTCTGATTTGATTCCCTGGACCCCTAATTTCCCAAATCATTAGATTTTAATAAAACAAATAATTATCAAGGGAATAAGGGCTTGTAGTACTGTTAGGCGATGGGCTTGCAACCTGTCACTAATACAAGTTTACTAGTACCTCTTAGCCTGTTAGTGCAAAATGTGGTTACAGGAATATCAGTAAGTCTTTAGAGTTGTTGGTATTTCTGAAGCTCTGCCTACCCCACTCTGGGAATGAAGGCGTGATTTTATGTATGTATGTAAATAATTATCAAGGGAAAATCTGACACAAATTAAACTAATGCCATACTCACAAGGGAACATAAAATTGTCCCTATGGACAGTAGCGATTAAATACAAATTTTATAATAAGAGAACATAAGCAAAATACAAAGAAAATTTCCAAGATTCCCGAAAAAACCTACTCACACTTGTCATACACATATTTGGCCCTACTGGAAATAGAATCCACTTCTTCAGCAGGGTCAGTGACCAAGACTAGACTAGGCTACTAGGCTAATGTTTTTTTTTATGATAAGGTGAAGGCACCCAAGCACTCAGGCCACCTGATGGTAAGTGGAATCTGAGGCGCATAGACATTTGACTTCTCAAGGCGATAATCTTAAGACTGCAATCCTAAGACCTCAAGTGCATTGCCAACCCCGAGGATTAAGATGGAAAGCCTCTATGCTAGTAATTTCACCAGTAGTCTTATCCCCACACCGAAACACAACTATTTGAACACTGCTGCTTGGCGGTTGGTTAATGGATAAGATGGTGGTAGCCATCTGGACAAACCCGGCACAGGGTGCTACCACAAGTAATATTGGGTGCTAAACTATACCACTAAACATAAAGCTATTTAAGAACATCTTACTCACCTTGTAAGCTTTAGTCCCAACAGCTCTTTTTCTTTTTTCATCCACTTCATGATCCGATACAGGACCGTCATTCTCATCTATGTCAAAATCTGAATCCACCACATCATCTGCTTCACGTTCTTCACTAAAAATAAAATTTATACAATAAAAAACAATGGATATAAGCAGATAAAAAGTTATGATTATAAGACAGAATGACATGTTTTGTTCTTCTAAGGAATTTTTGGTGAGGGGATGAGAGAATTCACTATGGCAGTGCACTAAGCACAGCTGTATTGAGGCAAGCAGGACCTTTAAATGTTACTATTACCATAAATATATTAAATAAAATATAAATAAAATAAATAAATATCAGGGGACAACCTCACACAATTTGACTTAGTCCCAAACTGAGCTCTAGGCTTGTACAGTCAAGGTAATAAATATGTATACACTTTAATACCTTCTCACTTTAATCGCTGTGACAATTTCATATGGCAGTTTAAACATGACGTTAAATAGACAAGGTACTAAAGTGTGTACATATTTATGACCTTGACTGTACTATGGGTACTAGACAACGATAAATAGAAAACATCCAAGACTCAGGAACAAATACTTGTGCTCATCACACAAATATCTGCCCTTACCGGGATTTGAACCCAGGACCGCTGGCTTAGAGGCAGGTTCACTCCCAACTAGGCCACCGTGTCGTCAATTAAATTAAATTGCATCATGTTATACGTTATGTTATTATTTTTGTTCCTCAAGCTCAAGGTCCAAGGTTTATTGAGTGACACAAAGGGCCACAAAGCTGGTGATCAGAATAAAACATTTCTAAATAACTCAAAGGGAAACTTTTAAAGCGGATTTTATGTACAGTGATTGAATACTCATTTTGTTTACTAACAAAGTATGTGCACAAGATTTACCTAAAGCGACAAGATTTGTTTTTCTTACATTGTTCATACATACTACATAATCAAATACCCAATCAATCAATCTTTTTTGTTTATAGCATCCGTCACGGAGACAATCAAGTACCCAAAACAATTATGTTTCCTACTTACACGTAGTCGTTATCCTCCGCGGTTTCCTGAAACCCCCCGTAAGTCGTTTTGTAGAAATCATCTTCTTCTTCTTCGTCCAGCAATTTTGCCATACGATTACCAGCATTGGCACGCTTTTCCCGCTGTGCCATTTTTATTACAAATAAATTACAGTCCTTATAATATAATAATTCAGCCGTTTTTTTACTGAAAAATGTCCTGAGTATTTAAATATTGAACACCTCGGGACCTTAATCCAAACAACCCACAGATTGAAATTGTATAAGATGCCAAATTCTAAACGTCAACGTCAAACATGCGTCAACATCAACCTGTCAAGCGCAAGACGTTATTAGGGCTGCCATGGTATTTTAAACCTTAGATGCATAAATTAATATTTTTATTCCGAAAAAAGAAATATGATGGGAAAACACACTTTAATGATAAGAAAAATAAAAATCAGCTTTTTTTATATATTTTTTACAAAAAGCGCCTGGTATCATTTTTGATATTCCATGCAGTAAGTACTCAATTCGTATCAAAACTTACATATCAACGAAAAGACTACAAATGAAAAGTATTACTTAAAACAATCAGAGTTCTGTTTTGAGCATAAAAATATTTGACACTGGTCACGCTTAATACTACTCAGTACCTAGGTCGTAGATAAAGGAAGAGGATGGATGTGACACTTGACAAATACAAATAATCAGTTATGTAAATACTATGCATTCCGAAATCGAACACTGAAAAATAATGTTATCTCTTTTTAACTTATTTCTATGTTCCTAAGTAAAAAGAGATCACAGTACGTCAGCCAGTGCAATAATGGCACCTAGCTTGCCTAATCAGCCATGTTGAATTAGCTTGTCATAAGTATCTGAAGTGTCAACCGTGCCGAATTCACTTAAAAAATGATTAATATCATGGTTTCCGTATTATATATTGCCAAAAGTTACAAATGGATTGAAAGAGAAACTTCATCGTAATGTCTCTTAAGTGTAGTTTGTTAGGATGTGGTGCAAGAAACAGCAAAAATCAGGAATATTGAACATTTCCTCGGTAAGTTTAAGTTTTTGTTAAATATTGGTCAGTTTTATCATTATTGGGGGACTTAAATATGTAGTACATTATTATTAATCCATAGATCAAGATTAGTGCAAGTTTATAATACGATTTGCCTTTTATTTACAATATTTTGAAAGTAAACAATCCGGAGAATTTGACAGCTAGGATTGTTCTTAAAATATAAAATAACTTGGAAATTTCTCATTATAACAGGTTATGTTAAAATAACATGTTTTTTGGTAATTGTATCATATAGAACATATATGGAATATACCAAAGAAAGCAAAGAACCATTTTTCACCATGGATTACTATTTTTAAGAATTTTGGGAAAAAGCATACTGAGAAAGTTTAATTCCGAAATTATTTAAATAAAGTAGTATTATTCCGAAATAAGTAATGGCTAAAGTTTTATACCTACTAAAAATCATCTAAGACAGCAGCAAATATTTTAATTTGTTTACTTGACGACACGTAAACCTAGTTGATAGTGACCCCGCCCATGAAACCAACGGTCCTGGGTTCAAATCCCGATAAGAGCGGATATTTGTTACGGTCTGATAACATAACAAGTCATATTTGTAAAAAAATGCAGGAGTTAAAGACTAGTAATACACGATTATTTAAGATTATTGGCCCTCACACGCTGTGGCACTGTTTTGAATGAAAACAAAAGTAAATAATTATTGTTAATATTTTTGTTGCTTTTTATGATTCTTGTATTTTGTCATTAAGAGAACTTAATGAGTCTTTTTTATGAAAGGAACTAAGAAAGAAATTATAGTTTTCTTGCTTTGTACTTTTAATTATATTAACTCACTCGAACTATATTTACCTACTGAACCCGTGAAATACTTCATCTCTAGTCTTCATCATCGGTTCCATTTTACGAAATAAAGAAGCTAGGTTGACACGAACGCGCTTCAACGCGCGGTCGAAGCGTTGAAATGACAGGCGGCTCGTGTCAAGATCTTGCCTGCGATGCATGGCGGCACGCGCGGTCATGTATACGATAGCACTACTTTGTTAGAATCTTGTACCGTGCGCCGCGTCAACCACGCGATCTTGTGAACCTAGCCTAAAGGTTTTGGAATGCAAATGCTGAAAATAGCAAAATATGTCCGCAATTTTTGAGGAGTTCCGTCGTTTACTCATGGATTCCATCATCAGATCACTCCAACTTTTCTATGGGACCATTTCCGACCTTTCCTTTCCTTTACGGTGGAAAGGGCCCACTGTGCTGGTTGTGCTCAAGACGATGTTTTGCAAGCCCTTCAGGTATCCCACTGCTACTGCATCTTTATACAGGATATGCGAAGTACTGAACGTACAGGACAGACAAGTTGAGAACCTCCCACCCATAGGGTTGGTTTATCGATAACTTTATTATTACTATCGAATCGGGGCAGCACTTAAACATGTGACAGTTCGCCATTTTATGTTTGCTATGGTAGTTTAGGTAGGCACATTTATTCTGTACGTATATCATATCCATTCCCTTTCTTTATCATTGCAACCGCCCGATTCAGTTTTGACGTTTCATGAATTGACAGCCGCTTGGAGTGTTGCCTGGTGTTTTTTTTTGCAAGTATTTGAGTAAAGGTAACGTTATTCAACCTTAATTAGCAAGATTAAATCTACATGATGGGTTTTTGGACGAAAAAAATATACGGTATAATGCGCGGCATGTAAGTAAAAACTGCGCTGAAATCGATTTTAGGGTCTCACCTGTGGTGAGAGCGGGGCGGGAGTCGCTTCTCACCTCCCCGCCACCCCGCGCACGCGTCGCTTTCGCCTGGAAGTACAGTCGAAACTACCTACCTGCGCAGTAGCGGCCATGTTTGTTTTTACTTACGTGCCGTGCCACGGATGATATCATTTTTGATACTGTATGCATGGGTTAAAGTCGAAGTTCGGTTTCGCTAGCCAGAAGCTCACCGAAGAAAAATGACTTAATTTATGAAATCAATTTGTGCAGCATTAGCAGATTTATCTACGAGCGGGCCCACCTTTTGAATTTGTTATCATTACGCCTTTATCATTAAATACAAAAGGTGGGTCCCCTCGTAGTATAAATTGATTTTAAAGTTAGTTTTTGAAGCTTGCCCACGAAAAATGACTAACTTTAGAATCAATTTGTGCAGCTATGTAATCTACAAGCGGGCTCCACCTTTTGGATTTGATATGATATAGGCGTTATGATATTAAATCCAAAAGGTGGGCCCGCTCGCCCGCTATATCGCAACACAAATTGATTTTAAAGTTAGTCATTTTTAGTCAGTGAGCTTCAAAAATCACCCCCGAAGTCTTGAAGGAATGTGATGGAAAGAGTAGTCTAAGTGATTTCTTGACGACACGTTGGCCTAGTTGGTAGTCACCCTGCCTTTGAAGCTAGCGGTTCTAGGTTCAAATCCCAGTAAGGGCAGATATTTGTGTGATGAGCACGATTTGTTCCTGGGTCTTGGATGTTTTCTATGTATTTAAGTATTTATCTTAATATAAAACAAAATTTGGATCACAATGTTCGTTCCCATACTCCTCCGAAGCGGCTCGACCGATTCTTATGAAATTTTGTGTGCATATCCGGTAGGTCCGAGAATCGCCAACATCTATTTTTCATACCCCCAAGTAACATGAAAGAAAAAAAATTGCAGCGGGCGAAGCCGCTGGCGGGTCGCTAGTTTCTCTATATAAGTAAGTTTATCATTGTCGAATACCCATAGCACAAGCCCAGAGCTTAGTTTGGTACTAGGTCAATTTGTGCGACATTGTCCTGTAACATTTATTTTTGGGAATGGACGGATGACATTCCGGTAGATCTATACCGACAATATGAGGAAGTAAAAATAAAACAAGTAGTCATTTTGTGCTGTTTATTAACTTCTAACAGTTACAATAGAATTTACTTCAGTCATCTTAAGAGGCCGTATAAGAAATTTTGCCGATTTCGTTAATTTTCGTGATTTTACAGTTGAAATACTTAAACTAAATTTAAATTCAAATTTTATTGCGTGTAACGCAATAAATAATTTGAACTAAATTACACAAATTTTAATGCTCAACACGAAAGATAATTTCGATTTTCAACGAATGTATGGAACACATTTTTGTTTTATTATTTTATTTTGATTAATTAACCTGAAACCGGCGACTTTTTTCATGAATTTTGCTGTAAAAGGTTTAGAATATCGCATATTCACAAATCGTTTCGACTTCTAAAAATTATGAAACCATTACAATTGATTGCTGTAAAAGTTGCCTAAAAATGTATGAATTTTTACCACGTCAATATATTATTTGTTTAAAAAAATACTTAACTTGGTAATATTTTAAAAAAAATTGACAAAAAATAGGTTTAAACTTCGGCTAGTTTAAACTCTCGTTCATAAAATTAAAACAGTAATGAACTTCAGTTCAAAATCAATCCATCGCCTTAAAAAAACATCCAAAGTATAAAAATAAATAGCAATATATAATGTTTTAAAATAACCTAAATCCCGAATTTAAATTCTCGACGAAAATAAAAATGTAGCCCTTTCATTCGTAGCTTATTTATTCGATCAAACTGATATGACATTTCACAATGTGCATTAAAACTTGTAGAAAAGCAGTATTTAAACTGTAAAATCACGAAAATAAGCAAAACTGGCAATTTCGTATACGGCCTCTTAAGTTGTTATTGATAAGAACCATTTAGCCTTTCAGATTTTGCTTACTTTTATTTATTCACACTGAGACACTTCTCGTCATACACGCCAAGGTGAAATTAGACTTATTATTATTAGAATTTCGTAATTAGACGAAAAGAGCCAATTTAGCTTGTACCGGATAATAATAATAGATTTATGTTAAATTTGTAGATACGTAAATATAAAGTTTTGACTTAAAATATTTTCTATATTTATACTTTAAGTATCGATTCTACAGTTAAATTATCATGATTTTTCTATAACTAGAAACGAAACAAGGTTGAACATGAAATCACAAGAAATATAAACATAGGTAAGTACATTAGTTGAAACAATTAAATATAATTAAGGATTATTAACAATCAATATAAAATTAAAATCAATATTATCTAAATTAATAACCTAATGACTTCATAAGTTATAACTACTTAATAACAAAATAAACTTAGGTGACTATTACCCTTAAATGTCCCTAAAAGTCTTTAAAAACTCATTTAGTCAGACTTTGATACTGGGATACCAAAGTTATTATAGATTATTTTATATCACTTTAAGAAAAATATACACTTTAGGTAACGTTTTTTTATTCATGTCAAAAACAAAGTCCTCATTTAGCTTATTGCCATGACGCATATATCCGTAAGTGACGGTTCAAAGGTTAAACAGTCAGTGAAGGTTTCATAGACACCTAAGTTTCCAGCCACTAAACAATGACCACTTCGTAATGAAACAAAAACAAAATGATTATGGAATGTTTTGGATCAGGCTTAAAATACTCTCCGTTGATTGTCAATAAATAATCACACATCTAATTAATAATAATATTGAAGACTCTCAACCACACAATCATAGGAGCAGCACTATACTCAATGATAATTTAAAATTATGCAGCTATTAGTACTTCAAGGGAAGCATGGTAAGGGCTTATATATTTATTTGAAGAATTAACAAGTTCTCATTTAATAATTAATTTTATTATTTATTAATTCATGTAAAACCAACAACTCAAGAAAAATATTAAATACGCCTTTTTAAAGTTGTATTTTCTTGTTGCAACTTCGTACTACTATTGCCTCTGTTCTGTTACCTTAAAAGCAAGAATAGATGACAGTTTAAACCATCTTTAACCAATCTAAGATCTAAAACAATTTAAATACAGAAATTCATCTTATCCTGATAATTTTGAAAGACGGATCTGAAGCCGTCTTGAAGGATGAGACATAGTTTTAGCAGTTATATAGTTATATTCCTTACACTGACTGGAACTGGGCAGGTTTTGACCGTTCACAATATGGTTTCAGCAATCATGTTCAAAAGCATACTTCAAACATCGACCACTAATATTATTCTAACCGTGCTGTCAAATTAACAATCAATCGTTTATATACATAATTTGCTTACTTGTAATACTATCTCGATCATCGCAAGCTTAGCTCGCAATAAATCAATAAAAAAATATTCTATTAACAGAGAGATTCTCACACAAATAACAAGTAACATTGTCAGGAGATAAGCCAAATTATAACATTAAATTAATGAGAAACTCCCTCTTCACCGTTCAATTCAATATCTAATTGGGCTGGTTCGCATTTATTATTACTTATATCAACTGAGGCCTTACGAAGAGTTGTTAATGAAACTTTACATGCCACATTATTATTTTAATAATAACTTTTAATCGAAATCAGGTCTTCAGGGCTTATTGCAATAATTATATATGTAAACAAGGGTAAACTTCAGTTGTTAAGTAGGATGTTATCATGGCGACTTTTTTAGGTAATACGTTACAACAGCACAATCAACTGAATACAAGTTACATAGCAGCAAGCCAGCCCATTTGTAAATTTAAATTTGTAATATCACAACAATATTTCATAGAACTTTTACATAACCAACATTCATACATATTATAATTCATCTACTATTAAATACATTACAACAGAGTTGCAATAAATATTTTAAATAGCAATATATTTAGATTCGTTATAAATAAAAGTTCGTCTTATGGCAACATTATTCGTTAACCTTTTCAACGCTATGTCAAATACAAAGCCAGGGTTTTGCCTTTGACTCAAAGATACTAGGGTCTATTTTGCGCAGTCAATCTTGACGGAAATATCCGTCAATGGCGTTGAAAAGGTTAAAAAACAATGATGAAAGTTGCTTCTCGCCTATCAATACACATTTCTTATATCACCTACATTGCTTAAAGTCAGTATCGTATGATTCATTTTATTTAACTACGTTCATTCACTACTCTCACCTTATGAATAAGTTTAAGTTTATTAAGACGCCCTCCTTCGTATAACAAACAAAACAATAAAAATAAATTTATAACAAATATTTCCTAAGTTTTAAATCAACACGTACTACGTTAAAAATTTTTTTCAAACTATCAGTAAAACAAATTATAATAGGATAGATAAAATAAAAGTTAAGTTAAAATTACATTCACCGAGGAAAGTAGTTCAACGATACAACACGATGATTAAAACCTACCTACCTACCTCTCCTCCTCTCCTACTTACCTATTTAGCCTAAATAGTCATAAAAAGTAAATTTAGTAAAACTGTGAGAGACGTTAAATGTTGCTACTCGTTCATTATTTAGTATTAACAGTAATAGTGAAATGCATTATGAAATGCCAAATAAATTATTTCTATTCACAGACGCCGTTCAAGTAAATGTACAAAAATAATAAAATACAAAATTTAACACAAATTAAAGCAAATTTGAAACGGTAAAAAAAAAACTGTTACTGTTTGTTCAAATTTATCCATTAAACTTTCTTTGTCAATGATATAAATAGCGAATTGCGATAATAAATTAGTGATGAGGATTATGTGCGATGTAAAATATAACTTAGTCAAGCGGTAAAATTAAGCATGGATTTCTATTATACATACTAAGACCCTTTTTTAACGACACGCCATGTAAAACATTCAAATTCGTCATTCGTAAACTAAAATATAAATAATTAATTCCTTCCGCGTCATTACATAACTATCCGACGGATATATCCGTAATTAACGTTGGAAGGGTTAAAAGAATATTATAAAACGAATATTGCGATATAACATAATAAATGATTCGGTGCCATAAATATAAGCAATTAACGGGTTAATTATTGAGCCCTTTAATAATTAAATGCCTTTTTTTCGGTATTTATTAAAAGCACAAAAAATACATGATCACATTGTCATAAAACATTAATACGAAAATTTCTTCTTGAAAGTAATAGAAGTTCATATTTGAGAAAGATATCCTAGAGAGAAAAAAACGCAACATTTAAACATACTGGTACATGTAAGCGATGCTTAAATTTTAATATACCATTGAATAGTTCTTAGACATTTCTGAGATAACATTTTGAGCTACGTTACCCCTCTAGACGAGTAGTTTTTTTTAAATTACCTACTAATGTATATTTATGTACAATTGATCCAAAAGTCAAGAAATGCGCAAGTGTCCACCATCGTTATTTTTGTGAAATCTGTTATGCAGTCACACATTTGGCACAAATTTGTGAAATTGAGCATCTATGCACCAAATATCTCGCAAGCTTAAGTCATTTTAAGGTCATTGTTAACACGGAACATAAATAAATTAGGATTCAATATTCACATCAACGCATAATGATCACAGTAAACGAGTATAATATTAATTAGTAAGTACTTAATATCTGTATTAATTATCAACATAAAATATACAGAAAACAAAGATGTGTCAAGTGATTATTTCGACATTAATCTTCTTCAACTTTTTAATTTATTAACGGTTTAAATAACAAATACATAAACAAAACGGTCACCGCCGAATTTTATTGTAGTTTTTTTTTGCACGTATCATCAAAAACAGGCATCAAGTAGCTATTAAGGAATGCTGTAATCATATAATCTGTTAATCAATCATACAAACGCCTTTGCATTTAATTAATTATTAAATGATAAATAATAATTTAACATGCTTCGTTTTGCACTCTATGAGTTGGGACAAAAATGTGCTGTGTCGCTTTAGCAAACGCTAAAATGCGCTTGCAAAAGTGTAATAAAGGCTGAAGTAAATATGCACAAACCAAATATTCTTATAAAAAGTTTGACCTTCTAGACGCAAATTCAAAAAAATAACGCTTTTTGTGATGTCTATTGTGACATATACGCCGTGGGATATATCCGTCGTTAGCGGTTAACTATCGTTACGGATAATCTGTTTTCAGCGTTGACAAGGTATAAACATTTCCCAGTAGTTATATTTCTTATTTACTTCAGCTAGTATTTTATTCGAATTGGTGCTACAGTGCGATCTTTAGAATTTTTACTAAACTACTCACTGAAATTCTTCGATCAAGGTGCGTTAGTATATAGAGACGTGAATACAATCCATAGTCTATGCCAAGTAAAGTTCGAGCTATGTTCAATCATTACAATATACTTGTTTCTTATATAAGGACATCTTACATAATACGGTTGATATTTTGTAATTTATTAACGATGTTATCAACATACTACGTAAATTATATCTTGATGTAAATTTCATCTTTAAATCGTTTCTTCAACTTCAACTTTCAGCGTCACCTGAGCAAGTATAACATGATACACTCGTGTTGTTTAATTACTTGTAGCAGTTAATATTGCTTGCTGTTTGAACCTATCCTGCGGATATATCCATTAGCGGTTAAAAGGTTAAACTGGTTTCCTCATTGAACGCACCGATACTGCTATTCAAAATTGTAGATTTAATTTACACGGGAATTATTCTTTTGTTCATTATGTCGCGTAAACAATAAGTAATCTGATTAGCCGGCGACCACCGACTAGTATAAACGCCGCATTACCCTACCGCAGCTGATTGAACATAACCTCACTTTTGTGTCGCCCCACTTATGGTCCATTCGCTTAGATAGTGTCGCTACACCCACTTGAGGTTATTTTAATAAAATACGAATTTGATTCGATGTCAATTGCCAAACTCATTTGCGGGCAGACCGCTCGCATTCTTTGTTTACGCGGCGGCATCCATTGACAAGAGGCGGCACGTGCCAAGGCGGCGCGGTGCAAAGGCAACGACACGATCTAAGCGTATGGATTAAATAGGTTTTTGTCTTTCGGTTTGTAGAGCCAGGAGGCGGGCACGCTCTGCGGCGAGAGGTGCACGCGCACGAGCGCCACCTCGAGCTGCGCGAGCGCGTCGTCGGCGTCGCGGCCGGCGAGGGTGACGTCGCAGTAGTGCCCGCACAGGCGCCGCAGCTGCTCCGACTGGCGCACCAGCTCTATCTTAGACTCGTCGTACTGGATTTGGGAAGATAAGGTGTTTTTTGTATCAATGTGTCATTAATATGTATATGCATATCTATGTTTAAAAACGCATAGCGCGGTGTCGCGCCCCCTGTCATAACCAGTAATAAACCAGCTATTGCACTACTCGGTCGTTTCATTGCTCCATACAACTCAGTCATTATTAACCTTTTCAACGCCATTGACGGATATTTCCGTCTTGGTTGACACCGCAAAATAGATTATCTATGAGGTAAAGTTGATATTCGCTCAGATTTTGTATTTAACATAGCGTTGAAAAGGTTAAGGCGTCGGCTAGGGGCAACGTTTTTCCGGACTACCAAAGCGCAGGTTTTTATGCAACGATACTATTACAAAAATAATAATCGTATATATCTTTATTGTTGGTGCATGAACTTAATTTTATGGTATTGTATCGGCCACACGAAACACACGACCTCGCATCTCTGAAGTCGGTTAAAATCCCATGCGCGACGCAGAACGCATGACTGTTTGGCTCCCGATCTGCTTACGCAACACTCACGCGTCGCCTGTTAATTTAATGTTTCACTTTCTTCCCTTCTCTGTGTTAGAACTCTTTCCCTATAGACTTTCTATCCTATGTGCCTGTGCTTTTGACTCTTGTGCTTGTGCTTCTACTCTTGGTGAACTCGTATTAAATAGGTGTTATAATTTACTAAGGACTTAATTATTTATCGCCCAGTAGGACACCTATATTGGTGACCCCGAACACTGAACATTATTCGCAAATTATTATTAGTTTACCGTTACTATGTCTCAGAACTCGAGTCTAAATGCGCAAACAGGCGCGAACGTGACGGAAGATTCTGGAACGCTGTTTAAACTAGGAGTGCGCGTGCCGCCATTTTGAAGAACCCGCTTTATGGTTTACGCAGATGGAGAGTTAGTTCCCGCTGTCTGGAGTTAAGGGAGACCATACGAAATTTCATTATGCGATCGGTCAGCTAGAACATCAATATGTGATTGCTGTTAAAGATGACATACAGTCGCCGCCGGCAGAAAATAGGTATATAAAATTAAAAACTGAATTAATTACTATTGTCGGCGTCGCAAGAACAGAAAACCTTGCATTTATTGAAGCATGAGGAACTCGGAGACAGGAAGCCTTCACAGTTCTTAAGGCACCTCCATACGCTAGCAGGTTCGTCAGTAACCGAAGATTTTTTAAAACTGTGTAGACGTCTCGTTTACCGGCAAATTTGCATACCGTGATAGCTTCACAAGTAAGGGAAAGGTTAGACGAGCTAGCTGAATTAGCTACGAACGACGATACGATTTAGTACCCCAGGCGCCGCAGGTGTGTTCTTTAGGCGAAAGGGGTTATGTATCAGAGGTCGCAAAGCAAATGGCTGAGTTAACCAAAGAAATTGCGGCGTTAAAAATGCAGGTAAACTCACACGCACACCCGCCACGGTCGCGTTCTCGATTTAACAATAAAGATAATAAATGCATCGATCGGGCAGTCGAAAACATTCTTCGTCAAGGAATCACGATCCTGTGATGTTTTGGTATCATAATAGATTCGGTGACAAAGCTACGAGATGTACTTTACCATGCAGCCAGTCGGAAAACTTCATCGGCAGCCGAAGGTAGCGGCTAACGACTGCCATGCAATATCAGGCCGCCTGTTTGTAACTGACCGGTATTCAAATATAAATTTACTTATCGATACCGGGTCCGACCTGTGCGTGTCTCCACGCTCTACGTTAAAGGAGCAACGGTAATATCAATGACGAACTGAGAAACTGCATTATGTACAGTTGCATACACTACTTTATCTACACACATATACACAACCCTACTTTCGTAACAGCAAAACATCCAACAAACAAATGACAACAATACCTAATGGCGGCAATTCGATCCTCCGTCAAGACGGTTTTATTTTGAATCATAGACAAACAAATGAAGTCCCAATTCACTTGTCACTCGAGATCAAATGTCGTATCGATAACTGTTAAAATATCCATAGATACTAGAAGAGAGACACTCTTGAGTTCTGACAGCTGTTCTTAATTTAAACTCATGATGGTCTTATCCGAAGCGCTAGTAAATTCACTTCATATTCGCTGCTTTTATGCAATAGTGCCACAAATCAAAAACAAATACCATTTGATTTAAAACTTTAAGTAAATTGCGTTCCGAATTAAAATGCAACAAAGACTCATTTTGATTTGTGGCACTATTGCATAAAAGCAACGATTACCGACGTGCAAAAGAGCCCTATGGTGGCCTATTTACTGAATAAACATTCTGATTTTGATTTTTGATTCGATTCCAAGGCTTTTTATAAGGAAATTAAAAAGAAAAAGTACTTTTGTCCCTACGGATTAAACGCATTACTTTAGTCCGCCTATAGATCGCTATTAGGAGTCATTTTAGAGCGAGAGAAGCGAAAAGTTATTAACTCACATAAAAGTAGTTGATTGGCGGCGCGGACACGAACACCACGTACGGCGCAAACTCCGCCGTGCGCAGAATCTTCAGCGCGTGCGGCTCCACATCCAAGATGGCGGTACGTCGCTCTGAGTGGATGCGTCGGATCGTTTCGATCTTGGTGCCGTAAATCACGCCGTCGTGGGAGCCTGGAAGAAACAGATTTCAACATTTCGACTAAAATAGAAAATGAATTTTGATACTACACCAAACATCAAAGATAGAGGAAGAGAAAGAAAGACGCCAAAAGAGGGGTGATGTGCTCAGACCTTCAAATAGATCTATTTTACGATAACGTTTAACTTGGACCCAAAGCGGTATACATCATAACCAGAGGGCGGATTTCTCATGGCAAAAATTGATATGGCATAGAAATAGAACGAAGTATTTTATCGACAATCGACAAGCAGTTCTGGTTCACGTAACACAAGATCTTTTACCAAATAGAATTATACCTCCTATCGATTTTTTTTTTTAAATAATAAATAAATATCAGGGGACAATCTCACACAAATTGACCTAGTCCCAAACTAAGCTCTAGGCTTGTACTATGGGTACTACACAACGATAAACATACTTATATAGAGAAATATATACTTAAATACATAGAAAACATCCAAGACTCAGGAACAAATATTCGCGTTCATCACACAAATATCTGCCCTTACCGGGATTTGAACCCAGGACCGCTGGCTTCGGAGGCAGGGTCACTCCCAACTAGGCCAACGTGTCGTCACGTCACAACGATACATTACACTTAGCAAATTAATTTTCCAATATTAACAATGCCCTCTGGTAGCGGTCTTTTAGATGAATATAGTTTTTGGTAAATGTAGGTGTAGTTTTCATTATTATTGTATATAGGTATATAGTTCTCCGCGACCAGGAGGAAGCGCTGCGCCTCGCTCATGCCCCGCGGGCGCTGCTGCGCGCACGGCAGCGTGAGTGCGCTGGCGCAGCCGTGGGACGCTCCACTCCTTGAGCGCTGGGTTCGTTTACATGCCACGGTTGTCGCCACACCCCGTCGTTTTTAGTTTTTGTTGTATTTGTCTCAGTATAATTATCTCCTAGTCTTAAATGTAATCGACTTTTTTTTTTATACAAATTTTAATTTGAGGACATATATATTTTAATTATTTGACATTTCAATTATTCTATGGCACGTTGTTTTTTTTTTATGGCATTGAGAAGGCAAACGAGCACACGGGCCACCTGATGGTAAGTGGAAACTGTGACCCATAGACATTCGCATTCACAAGTAGTGATGTGCCGTTACCGTAATTTACGAGAACAGAGAGAATTTTGGGGTAACGCTCTCGGTAATTTTCCCCGCAACGGTAATTATCGAGAAAGTAGTGTTAATTTACAAAATTTCCAACTTTTTTTAACGTGATTCTATTTAAATGAATAACATTAATCTAGCAAAAAAAAACTCAATATTTAAACTAAATGAACTCGTATATTACCAAAATTACGGTAAATTACGGGCGTAATTTACGGGTCATGTTCTCAGAGAACGTTACCTGGTAATAGTTTTGTTGCGAATTAAGATGTATTATTATCAAAACGAAAAAAATAATGATGATTTTCATAATGGTACACTTAGAAGTAAAATTTGCAAATAATTAAAGTAATAAATAATACACAGTTTAGTATGTTTGTTAATTGGTTTATTTATGGGTAAATATATCTATTCATGTTAAAATTTACAGGAATAATCAACAAATAATAAAATCGAATATTAAGTACTTACTCTAACGATGATATACATATTAACAATGTAATAAATACCGGCAATAATTATTCATTCAGCTACAGGAAAAAAAATCAGTTATTGTTGCAAAAGAAATTACACAATTTTTTGAAATGAAAGTTTACTACAATTATTATTACGTAGGCTAAAATATAATCAATTTGCACATTGTCTTATTGAACCACGATAAGGATTATTGCACCTCATGTCATGACTATTCGTCATGTTCGTCGGTGACTGGTGACAGTGGTGACAGTGGCTGTGACATGAAATCAACGGTCTCCAAGTCAAAAGAAGAGTCAGTTTGACTGTGTTTGGAATTATTTTCAGAGATGTCACTTTCATTCATAGAGGTGGCAGCAGTTTTCCGAAGGGACTCTTTTTGGTAAAGAAATTTCCAGTTATGTGATATATAACATATTTTCATACATCGTTCCGTCAGCAGTCTGTTTCTTTTTTTGGTATGAATGTTTGAAAATGTGGAAAACGATCGTTCCACCGATGCAGATGTTGCCGGTACAGATAAAATCTTCAAAGCTATTTTTCCCAATTGGCAATTTGGATATAGCGATTGCCACCACGCGACTGGCTCTATAGATTGAGCTGTTTGCCATACAAAGTCTTTTTCAAAAATACCATTCCGACATTTATAATCTGATACTTCTTTAAGAATTGTTTGAGCATCAACTTCAGCGATGTCCATAATTGCAGAACAACCATCAAGGTACTCTTCAGATTTTAAACATGTCCCTTGATTTTTTGGATCTAAAATGACTGCGGCCAGGTGAAGGGGCTTAACACAATTTTGTCTCCTTTCTCGAAATTTTTGAAGAACACTGATCAAACGTTCGTCAGTAAATATTTGCTTAGCCACATTGCTAATTAAAATGCTTTCTACTTCTTCTAAAGCTCGTGTCACCAAGTGAATGGTGCATGCATCTCCCTCAAGTTTGAAAATCCATTTTACAATAGGCTTGAAAAGATTGATTTGCTTCTCTATAACGCTCCATGTGGTTTCGTCTAACAATTCACTTTTAAACTTTTGAAAGTCTCTGTTATTTTCATTAATAACCATCGTTTGTAAAATCTCTTTCGATTTCATAAAGTTTTCAAGACAGTGTGAGAAGTTTCCCCATCTCTTTTTCACAGGCAACACTAGTAGGGTATTATTGGGGATTCTGGATCATTTGTCCTCGCTGCGCTCGGATGATCCAGAATCCCCAATAATGATCCAGGATCCCCAATAGTTTCCATCGATCAGTGATTCAGAATTCCATAAACTCAACAGGTAGTGACCTAACGAATGACCTTCCTTCAATGGTAAATTTGCATATCCTCGCCTCGTTCATTCGACTGATACTGTCGAAATGTAGATACAAAAATGTCTATAACAAAATATTTTGTAAAGAGAAGCAAAACCGGAGTGCCGTATAATTCAATTTTATATTACTTATATTTTTGTTTACGGCACTCCGGTTTATTTTTCATAAATTTATTTCTTTGTTTAGTCAATTTTGTTTATTCATCTTTGTTCCTGTTAACACTTTCCACACAACCATTGCTGTACTAATGTTATAGGATAGTCCCGCTAACAGTTTTCTGGAGTGGCCAATTCCATACTAATTGTTTAAGGACAAGGTGGTCTTTCGATACTAGAACGCTGATCTATATATGCGAGCGATCGTAAAAACTTTGATAGCACGATTTAAAATAAATTCTCCATGTTTGCTCTCTTTCAGCCATTTTCATGATATACTCGTATGTAGCCCCATTATCCTTCTTAACCTTACTTTTGGTTTGATTAAATTTTATTAAAATTGACATTAGTAATTGACGTTGTCGTAATTCAATAAGTAAATACTATTTGATTTGAGAACTCAGGGTTAATTACCTTTATAAGATAATAAATAAAAAGAATTTATAAAACATGTTTATTTAAACACCATTTTCTTAAACAAGTTACATTTCTTAGCGCGCATACAGTTGGATGATATATACAGTTAAACACATCACTTGACAATCTATATTCTTCGTACAAACTTAACAATTTAGGACAGTTCATATCTTCCAGGTTAATAACATCATTATGATCTAAAATAGTTTTAAGCCAGGTAACTTTTTCCAGACCCTTACATAAAATCGTCTTATCAATCAGAAACTCTTGGATATACATTAAATATTTTTCGTAAGGTATAAATCCATCATTCCAATTAATTTTTCTGTTTCTCTGTATCCACGATACTTGTTTACGTTCGGTTGGAGAGAGATTGTGCAGTGGGCAAGGTGGTAGAATAAGTAGGTGTAGTAATTGTTCATTAACAGCTATTGCAACTTCTTTGACAATGAATGAATTGTTGTCCGTTTTAAACCCCTGCACATCAACTATTGCTGTCGACATCATGTCAACTTTCTAACAATATTACTCAAAGGTCTGTACTCCACCAAACGATCGTTAATAATCAAACAGTAAGCACTAGTGTTATCCGGCAAATCCTTTTCTGTTTCGATTTCTAAACGAACGTCAACAGGTCCAGTTTTTAAATGCTCATTTTGCCTCGAACAATCAATCACATATAATGGAGCTTTTTCCTTAAATTGTATAAGATCAAGCAGCGGATCTATAGGAAGGTTATAATACGACTGACGAAATCTCGCATACATATCGTATAATATACTGTATTTGTACTCATCAAATTTCAAGTTAAGACTATCGTATGGATAATAGTATGAATTTAAAAATAAAGTCACATTTTTAAGATTACAATGATCAAATACAGCGCTATCGTTTAATTTGTTATTTTTTCTATTAGTTTGCAATCCAAAAATTACATACCGAGGCTTTTCTAGTTGCGAAGTGGTTTTTATAGACCATGTATGTTTGGTTGTTTTTGGTAATAATGGATATTCATATAAATCCCAATTTCTAAACGCTATTTGCATAGGTTTATCTTTTTCTAAATGTTTAAGCAATGCAAGCCTTTGATGATCTGAAACTTTAACATGCGGCATGCGCCATTGAACTTTATTTACCTTAACTTCCACTGAATCATCTTTTTCGGTTACAACACCATTAAGATTTGTACTACTTCTATTTAGTATTAGTTCATGTTTACTATTAATAACTATTTTCTTGTAATCCTCCGCAAAACCCAATAGTTTATTAAGTGGTAAAAGAATACTAAATCTTCCACTGTGATCATCAAATCCGTCCACGTTCCAACCCCACATTGCAGCAGCTTTACTTTCTCCACCATTCATTGAGACTAAAGATTTCATTGTAGTAGTGATTCCAACATTTCTAATTCGATCTATTTCAATCCCATTCATTTCATATCTAATATCTTGAAAAAGAAATGATATAGCGTTATTTGTCAACTTAACATTTTTCACTTTTTTTACACCACTCACGTCTTTAGCTGTTATAGAAAAATATCCTTCTATGTATAACGCGCTAGCTGAAGGTAATACGTATATATCTTGCTGATGGATAGGTATTCGTATTTCATCATTTTCATTAAAACTGTTATTGTATGGGTTATAAGTATGGATTTCATAACTTTCAATTGAATTGTCGAATTGCGGATCGTCGGTTATATGGAGGATGCTCATATTTTTAATCCAAGAGCGCGAAGAAACTCTTTATTACTTTTTGTTATTGCTACAACCTTTTTGCGTCTAGTTCGTCTGACGTTGCGCTTGACAGTGGAGTTAGAACGACTTTGTCTTTGTATTTTGTTACAGATATCATCGTTAAAAATTATCATTTTGACTTTCGCAAGTGAAGACTTATATTAATATTTTCGTTATTAAAATTAATTAGATTTCCCTGTATATCTAATATTTTCACCGTAATTGACGAAATATGTTTCTTCTTTAGAGGAAAATATATTATATTTTTAGTACTTCAATTACTTGATATCCGGGCGGACTGTTAAGCACGAATTCATGAATTATATGTGTAGGCAAACCGTTCGTATAGGAACCTTGGACAAGATCACATTCGATCCGTATCACAGACGCAGCAATAATGCATACAGGGTTGACTGATTCATGCCATTTATTTGGATCCAACATCTCTGAGAACCCTAATAATGCACCTGCACTATTTTTTACCTTAAAATTAATCGGTTCGCTGCAAAAAATTGAACATTTAGAAGTATTGTTGTTAGGAACGATTTTAAACTGACAATTGTTCATATTACTTTTTAAATATTCATATAAATCAGACAGGTCATATGCGCCGCAAGGAATTTTAATATCCTTCTGTTTACCGTAAGCGAATACATTGTTGCTGTCAGTAATATTAGGTATTGAATTAAATGTTGAAAAATACAGTAAGCCGCACTCGTAATCGTCTTCTAATATTAAATGAGTATTTAATTCTGATCGAAGAATGGATTCATTTCCAGTGATTGTGAATGTAATAGACATTGTTATTGAGTAAAATGTTTTTTGAAAGTGTAAGCTATTTATGAAGATCCCAAAATGAGTTTAAAAAGTCTATACACAAGTGGCCGCAAATGAAAGGATGAGTTTTTTGCTTGTTAACGTAATTATAAAAAATATTTAAGCCAACATATTTTAAAAATTCTTCAGGTGGTTTTAAATTACCATAACTGTCGAAATATTCGATATAATTATTTAATTTTGCATAGGCTACCCAATGAGTGCCAGAATTCTGGGAACTATCAAGATTAATAATTCCGCATTCTTTTTTTAATGGACGTTTTGGCAACTGATCTCGCATGAAAACTCCTCGAAAATTGGGAATTTCTTTGCAATATTCGAGAATGTCGATGTTAGTTAACGCTCGTTTAGGTAGCCTCTGCATTAGTTTTTTTTATTTTTAAAATAAATTCCTAATCCATTCTTGTGCTCTTTGAGATGCAACCCTCTTCCTAAATTTAATTCTTCCATTTTTTGATTGTGCCTCTTGAGTTCTTGAAAACGTTGTTTAGCAGACTTAATAGCTTCTACCGCTCTAGCAATACCAGCTGCGCCACCTGCTAAACCACCTGCAGCAGACAATCCGGCAAAAATGGGTATTAGGGGCAAAACTCCTCCAACTTTTGGCACAGGTATCACCCGGGGAATGTTTACTGAAGTATCTGAATCCCTCGTCAATTCTCGTGCAACAGCAACTGCTAACTCAATAGCCGCTTTTTTACATGTAGGTTTTAACTTTTTAATATGTTTTTTTGTAAGAGAAACAATATTTTTGAAAGTGTTTTTAAAACCAGCGCCAGACTTGGCTTTCTGTGAGGGAGTGAACACAATTTTTTTCTTGTTTTTTCCATTCGATTTAGGTTTTGACCCTACCATTTTTGTTGAATTGTAAATAAATTATTAATAAATAAGTTATTTTTTGTTTCGATGAAATACTCTGTCCAGTTTCAAGTGCGCAATTAAAATGCGCTTAAACTATGATGTTTGCTGCTTATAAGATTTCTGTTTTATCAATCCAACTATTTTCTTGCGAAGGTAGACTTAACCATTTTACATATAATTTTCGACCATTTTTCTTCAATACTTTTTCTACAAGATAAATGTTCTTATATTTAGGTTTTTGCAATTCGTGAGCATAAAATGATCCTAAGATGGGTCGATGTCTAGCATCTTCTATGATAAACGTTATTGGGTTTGTGTTTTGTACATACTTTCGTAATAGTAAATATTTCAGTTGACCAATTGGGAGTATATCCTTTTTCAAATGTTCCTTTATATTTGCTTATACGAACGGAATCTCCGACTGCAAATTTATTTTTTTCCTTTGTTGAACTCCTCTTTAATAAAAGCTTTTTATATTTCTGTAATACAGCATCCTTATTATTTTCACTGACTTCAATTGGTTTAAGAGCTATTGTTCTATGTATCGTATTATTATATTCATTAATTGCTTCCGAAAGTGTGTTTCCTATCCATTTATAGTTTCCTTTTAAACTAAATTGCTTGTACAATTTATTCTTAAAAGTCCTTATGAATCTTTCCACTATAGATGCTTTTTTAGTAGAGTATGTAGAGTAATGGTTTATTTTATGTAACTCAAGTAATGATTTTATTTTTTTATTATAGAATTCAGTTCCTAAATCAGTTTGCAAGTTTTTGGGTATTCGATTTTTTTGGAACAAATCACAAAAAGCTTGAGTTATATATTCCTTACTCTTTTTTTTTAATGGATATACCCATGCATACTTAGAAAAAGTATCAATAATGGCTAAAATATATTTAAACTGTAAATTATTGTTTGAAACAGATTGCATATCAATAAGATCAGCTTGCCATAAATCATCTATATCTTTCATCACTACATGTCTTCGAGGAAAGTTTTTCCGCGCTTGTTTATGTATTTCGTTTACTACGATTGCTTTACTCATTTCTTGTATTTGTTCTTAAATGAAACTGTTTCAATACTTTGTTGCAGGCTATTTACTTCTGTCTCTAGCTGAGCTAATGTTTGATTAATTAATTTTATTTTATTAAACAATTTATCTGCAGTATTGTCAACATACTGTTTTGTGGCGCAGTCCTCTGGATCGATAGGCTTTCCAATATGTTTAATTATCTTATTTTTTGCATCAAAACAATCGGTAACATTTATGAAAGCCAAGGGAGGTTCATTAAAATTATTCATTTTATGCTTTTTTAACACATGGTGTCCAAACTTATCTACATTCATGTTCAACCAACACAATGAGACTGAATCAACAGTTGGTTCTGAAGTCTTTTTATTCCTTAATGATGTCTGCTTCTTTTAGTTCTTCTATAATCGAAATTATTTCGTTATCATGGTTAGTGTTGCCAGCATCTTTAGAAGCAATTAAAATTTTTAAACGTTCAATCAACTCATTAGGATCATCCCAATATACAAAATCCGTATTTGAATTATATTTTTTTAAGGAAGGCAGATTACCACCTTGCTTTGCCGTGCTGGATTCTTGAAATAGGGGTTTAATAATTTGACAGTATTTCATTCCTGAATTACCTTGTATCTGACCTTGAGGACTAAAACCTCTCTTATGGACATTAGTGTGCACCAAAATATCTTTATAGGTTATTTTATCCTTTTCATTTATTTTGTCGCAATTCGGTTTACTTTGAAATAAAAGCTCTTTTAAACCTGGCGTTAGTTCATAACTTTTATCATTTACATTAATCGTAGATATTTTATTAGGAGAATTCTCCCCATAAGATTTAAGCGTTGCAGGTGAATTTCCTATCATAAGTGTTTCACCGTCATGTCTTACTCCAAAGGCAACATTAAAAGGTTTATTTGGGACTTGCAAATAAGAATCGACATCCTCAAAGCTTTTTACTTTTGCCACATTATTTTCCATTTTCGTAGGAGTTTTTATTTCAAGTATGTTGGGAATATTTATTTTATCCTTTTTGATACAATCCGCGTTTACATCATTTGATAATATATTTTTGTTATTATGCTTATTTTCATTATAAGATGTTATTTGCTTAGGAGAATTATGAAGAAACATCATGGTTTCTAGCGGATCGGTTAATGGTTTCAAAATCTTCTTATTTTTTAATTCTAAATCATCCTCCTCTTGCTGCATCTTCTTTAACTTATTTTTAATATTCTTTACAGATTTAATTAATTGTGTTTTTATGTCTGTCTCCATGGCAAATCAATAACGCGGTCTAAAAAGACCCCCGATGTTTCTTAATGTTATAAGTAAAGTGATTTTATTTTAGTCATCATTTATATTTATTCAAATTTTACAAAAACATCGAATGACTTTCTATATCGACCATTATTTAATTTACAATCTTTGTTAATTATAAGACACGCATGTGAATCTTTCCATATATTTGCGGCAAGCGATTTGAATTTTTCCCAACTAATGTCAGAATTTACGTGCTCACGATAAATATGTTTTAAATTGATATCGTCTTGTTTAAAAATTATCAAAAAATTAACATTGTCTCGTATTAATTGCTTTGGCACTTTAGAGTAAGTCTGCGTTAAATAAAAACAGTCTATTCCTTTATGTCTGCCCATACAAAAGTAATTACGAATATTAGTCTGGTTTTCGCAAGCTACGTCATCAAAGATAAATATTGAATTGGGCATCGCCTCATGAGGAGAGATTACCTCTTTTTCATCGTGGATCATAAACAGTTTAATTTCGGGTATTCTTTTAAGAACTTCCTCTAAAAATCTATATTTAGGTTGAAAAGTTGTTTTAGAGTAAATGTAGACATTTCGAAATTTTAACCCATTTTCATGAAGCAATAAAGTTAAAATTATATTTGTTTTTCCACAATTTGATGGTCCACATATAATACATCGTATAGAGTTGGGAAGAAGCATACTATGTCTGTTATTATAATTAGTGCAATGTGATCCATCACTTATTTTGCTGATTTCTATTGACACAGGCTGTTTAATAAATTTCATTTCGCCTTCTGTTCAGTAATTTAATATAATATCAAATAAATACTTGTAATAATATAATCATCCTAAATCAATGAATTATCTTTGTAAGTCTTTATCATTTCTCTAATTACACATTCCTGTCTTATATTAGGCGAAGAATATTATACACCGAGATCTAAATTGCTGCTACTCGAGCGTCAGTCGCAGTCGACATTTGTCTCGCTTCTAACGTGGGTCCAGCGTATTTAAAATATATAGGTAATTAAATCTATTTTTTATTGCTTCATCCAGTTATGTTGGATTTATTGCCATTTTTATTAAATAAAAACTTATGACACTTTTATATTTCAGATAATTATGGAAGACAGCACGCAGAATGATCGACTTGATTTTGGCAGCATATATGATGTCAGCCCCGTTTTCCACGATGTGCCGGAGGATCATCCTTTTTATTATGCTCAAGACGTTGACGGTTACATGGAAAAAGTGGAAAAAAAGCGGCAAGAGCTTTTAGCCCGTAGAGAAAACATGTGTAACGCAACCGTAACGCGAGAGCCTGACGCTCCGCGGGACAAAAGGGAGTTGAAAGCATTAAATACCAAATCGGGTATTAATAAAAAGGATCGTAGTAGAAAAGGATCATCATTTGTAATTAAAAATAACATTCGCAATGGACGATATTTAATTAAAATAAACATTGAGACAATGGACGAGTGTTACAGTGATCGTTCAGTTAGTGCGCAATATCTCGTGTGTGATCCGTATGATGAAGTGTTGGACAGCACAGAAAATGTGTTAAAAAAAATTATGAAAAAACTTGAAAGTGATTAATTTCGGTGTTAGTTATATATGTATAATTGTGACTTATTTCTATTATATCTCCATGTTTATTTTATATTATAGTTCTGAATTATAAAATCAATTTATGCCAATTATATTGTTATTTACTTACTTTGTAGAGCCAATTAATATAAGTTATTGTCAACGAAGTTTGAATTAAGGAAGAAAAATAGTAATTATTATTATTTTTCTTCCGTAATGTAATTAATGTAGCGTTGTTTTAATTTTATCATAAATTTCTTTAATTTATGTTTATTTATAAATAATTTGGCGTTATAAATATGTTATTTTTTGTCTCATTAAGTGTAAATTAGTAAAGACAATGGTTTATAAGAAGTCTGCCTGCTATTTAATTATTATTGTTGTACTTTCACCTTATTAAGTTTAATATTATTATCAACCTTATTTTAATAAATGATGTTCATATAGAATGTGGAACTTATTTTACGTGCAACCAAAGTTAAATAAACAGAGATAACACGTTATAGCATGTCATGATTTGTTTCCTCTGCAACAGTATTGTAGCGGAACTACAAACCGACATTAAATTTTTATTATTTAACTTGGGTCATACACTAAGAAGATAAAGTCGAATTGCGCGCACGCCGCGTCAGCAACTCTTTACGTAGCCACATTCCTACGCGCTGAGCCAAAGTTAAACAAGCAGGGACAACTCGTTTTAACATGTTATGACTTGTTTCTCTGCAACAGTATCAAATTCCTTGTCTGAATCTGAATTATAACGAAATAAAAGAATAGCAACTTTGTTTAATTAAATTCTTAAAGTTAATCAATATTTCAGCCACTCTATTGGTGACGTGGCTGGCTTAGTTGGTAGAGACCCTGCCTACGAAGCTAGCGGTCCCGGGTTCGATTCCCGCTCAGAGCAAATATCTGTGTAATGCATGCATGAGTATTTGTTTCTGAGTCTGGGGTGTTTTCTATGCATTTAAGTATTTATTTCTTTATATAAGCATGTTTATCGTTGTCTAGTACCCTAACACAAGCCTAGAGCTTAGTTGGAACTGGGGTAAATTTGTGTGAGGTTGTCCCATTTAATAATTTTTATTAATGGCTCCTCACTCTATATTGTCTGATTGTTTCCCTGTTGCTAACGTATTATCAACGTTGTGATAGCTCTTATTGACTTGACAGTAGAAGCGATCGAGTCATGATAATACGATTGCAATAGGTGTAAAACTAGCGTAACTCAAAATAAAAAAAGCCAACTTATTTTAAATCAAGAGTGCGTCTTGAAATATGGAAATATTAATAGTTTTGAGTTAGGCGGGTTTATTACTAAGCACGTGATTAATTAGCTGGCGGAGGTAAATGAAAGAAAAACAATAGGCATACATTCATCATTTATTGTTTTTATAAAAATAATAAAAATGTTACAATTCACACGTTTGCATTAAATTTCTATTACTTTACAGTGCTGCCACATTAAAATGCTAATTTGTAATGTCCCCAAGGCAAAGTCGAAACATTATCTTCTAATACACACCTTTTATCATCATCCCTTGTAAGAACTAGCTTATTGATTTTTTGCGTGAAAATTTTATGATTTTTTGATTTTATTACACACATATTATCTCTAAAACATTCATTTTGAAATAAAGCATTTTTGTATTTATTAATATTAAGTTTTTTTGTAACACACTTTTTTATTCCCTTTGCTTTCCTGATTGTTGAAATTTGGGTATCTATGCAATATAGTTTTGCTCTCAAACCTACAAATTCCTTCACGATCTCACCCCCCATTTCGTCTTTAAAATATCCTGGAATTTTACAGTTCACTAAGGGCATATTAAATATGTTGCTAGCATCAAAATTGCTAGTATCAAAATACTTTATGTGTGTTTTGATATCTTCATAGAAATCTTCTGTATGAATTAAATACAAAAGACTATCAGTGTCCGTATAACAAAGATGAATTTTATTTTTATAAACACGTTTCATCACATCATAATGAAAGCGATACAAATGACTTTTGGCTATTTCTAGAATAGAGAAACCCACGTATATGGGTCGATCTAAAACGATTTTTGTCTGTTGCAACTGAATTGCTACTAATGAATCAGATATAACTGCCAAGTTTTTGAAGTTGGGAGCACTTATGTATTTTTCCGCGCCGCAAAATTTATTTGTGTTATTTGAATGATCTTTCCAGATATTAACAAGTTTTACATCAACCTGTTTTCTTTTATTTTCAATCGTTTTGCCAAATATTGAATTGTTTTGCTTTTTGAAAAAATCCCTTTCATAATCTGAGCTAGCATTTTGTCTCAAGGTGGTATTTAAAGATATGTATGGTTCTAAAAAGTTACTTTGATCGAAAGCTAAAACTTTATATGTTTTTAACAAAACAAGACCATTTTTCAAACATTCTTTTAAATGCATGTAGTGAATAATGTATCTATGTTTGTCGTAGAGGCTAGCAATTAATTTTTTATTTTTGCTTCCTCTAGGAGCAAATTTTTCAGCTGCAAATGGCATATCTGAATGAGACTCATGAAGTTCAACAGGATAGTGAAGGTCGACTTCCAGTATAAAACCGGTATCAGAATCGCGTGACTGTTTTTCAACGTTAAAGTTTGCTAATTCATCATCGTTAAGATACCTGAAATTTCCTGTTGGCAGATGCTGCATCATTGCATATCCATATAAATTTACACAGTCTAAATAGGCTAAAAAGCTATTCGGCTCGTTAATGTTAAAATCTGGAAGATATTTATTATTCGCCTTTGCGTATCTATGTGAACATTGAGCAAGACCTCCTCTTATTCCGTTTTCCAGCATTTGATACATATCTATATCGGAGAGTAGATCCAATTTTACTTTTGTGTATAATAACATAGCATCCCAACTTAATGATGGTGACGATACGTAATAACAGGGATCAAGATTGTAGTATTTAAGGCTCATGCTTCGAAATTTTTCAAAAACGTCACATAGAAGAAGCACATCACATTTCAAGTATAAATCTGTATATTCTCCTAAGTTTTTAATAGCAAAAGTTTCCCAAACATGTAAGGCATGATTATAATCCTCAGAAGATACAGATTCTGATGAGAGTTTACTAAAAAAATTGGAAGCCTGAGGCAACTGGGTTTCTTCATAACGTTGCCAAGAGTTTATATAATCGTAACAATAGACACCCTTTCTTCGCACTATATCAAACTTGGCCCCATCTCCAAAAAATGATTTTAAATGTTGGAAATCATCTTTTTTCATTGTATTTACTAAATTGTCTAAACTTGAACTCAAAAAGTTGAAAGAATCAATAAATTTTAATTGAGCTACATTTTGCTGGTCTATTGGAATGAACTTCGTAAACGAAATATACTTTTCTTTATTTTTTGGGATAAGGTTTATTCGACCGCATACGTTTGTGAGTTCATTAATAAACAAATGGCAGTCATATCCGGAAAGGTTATGAAAAATTATTGGTATAAATGGGCAAGGTTTTGAATTTAAATTACAACTATTGTGAGCGGGCCCTCTATATCGACCTGTGAAGTGATCATGATCCTTTACAATGTTATCACTAGATGAAAACTTGTCTTTACAAATATGACAAGCAGTGCTAGTTTCAAATGATAGCTGTTCCTCTAGCGTAAGCGGAATCATTGGTTTGCTGACAGATAATATTGAGTACAATCGCTGCACATCATTACATATAGACTCCACAAACTTTTTCGAACAGTTGGGACCGCGATAAGAAACATAGTCGTTTAAATAAGGCTCGCTTCTACAACAAATGTAATATGCAAAGCAAGATGCCTCATGCAATTGAATATTTTCCACGTACATAGATTTACTTTTATCTGAATACTCTCGTAATAAGCTTTCGAAGTCACCATAGATCACAATAGGCACCTCCTGAGTTCTTTCAAAATTAGAAAAAAAAAGTTGTGTATTTGCCTCTGGTAAAACAGTTTGTACCCCTGCACAACTATGCTGAATTAATTTTTCCTCTGTTGAAAAATATAAAAAACAATCTTCACACAAATGTATCTTAGATTTATGTTTAGTTATTTGTTTGCGAACAAGTTTCTCAAAGTTTTTTATTAGGCAAAAGTGTGCCTTACTATTTTTAGTTATTAATAACAAGTTGATGTGCTGTAATTTACGATTAGCGGTTTTATATAAAGGGCCCATAACACTACCATTTTTTGTTAAACCATAGATGTTAAAACTAATATCAGTATTGTTGGCTTCGAACCACCTTATATCAGAGATGCTTGGTGGAAATGCCATGCCGGAAGTGTTTAAAACATTTTGGTATTTGGGATAAGATGAGACTCTGTTTGAGTTAACCTTGCTAGGATACAAGTGAGCCATTATAGACCATATAAAACAGTGATTATCCTCATTATTTATATTCAAACAAGCTTTTGTATTAGCAATGTGTTTTGGTAATGGTATAAACGATCCAGCTCTCAAAGGATTGTATTTTACTATGTTTATCTCTAAGTGACTAACTGATTCGATTGTCCATCCTGATTCCGAGAGCTCAAATTCCGCACATTTAGTAATTAGTACATCAGCAAGTGATTTATATAATGATAAAACGTCTGTACTCTGCAAAACTATATCGTATTTAGTGTTAAATGACTTAATGGAACTTTCACTATTTTTTGGCAAACAATACTTTACGAAAAGTTCCAAATTAACTTTGAGTGAGACATGCTTTTGTAATGAATCTTTAATAAGTTGTTGTGCTATATCAGAGTTTTCACATAAAAATGAATCTGGGGTAATATTCGTATTTGAGGGATTGACTTTATAACTAACAATTCTACTCCGAAAAGCATTAGCTATTATATAAACGTTTTCAAGCCGCGTACTTAACAAACTATTACACTTGTGGATATTAGTCTTTTTATGTGCTGCTAATTTTGGAACGGAAACATTACATACATCGCAAAAGAACATCTTATACTATTTTTGTTCTATGTAAGACGTGCTTTGTTTTGTAATAATTACATTTGTTGAAAACCGCAAAAGTTTTAAATTTGCCTTTAAACCGACTGTAAAGTAGCAGATTACAATAAACACATAACTAAAATTAGTTAAAAAGTATTTGACGGGTACAACACAGGCTGCACGCCTTTATACTCTTCTTTAGCAGCCTGAGCAACTTGTCTGACCGCTTTGAAAACTGGGCTATTATTATTTACAGCCCCTTTATATGTGAAAAAGGCATGTTTCCACCTGGTTGCTTCCGTCGCTACCGGCTCAAGCTCCCGCGTGGTGAAGACTCGGAGTTCGACGTAGTACTCCCCGCGCCGGCTGGGATCTCGTTGCAGCGTGTACCCGGAGCCCGTCCTTCTTGTCAAAAAATTACGTAGCGGAGCGGCCCTGATCGGTTCCTCTTCGTCACCCTGAAATTATTTAGCAACCTTATATTATTCACCTTTATAAATACAATTAAGAAAATCACTTAAATTATTAAAAAAATCCAGCGACAAACTGTTATCATGACCGAGGTCAGTCCAACTGAAGTCGGTTTAAAGTTGGGTAAAAACAGTTTTAATGAAATCATCATAATAATAAATCAATCTTACACAAATTGACCTAGCCAATAGTTGAGAACAAATACTTGCGCTCATCACACAAATATCTGCCCTTACCGGATTTGAACCTGAGACCGTTAGCTTCGTAGGCAGGGTCACTACCAACTAAGCTATCGTATCCTCGAAGTATGTTTTGATAAACAATCGCGCATCTTACCTCGGAATCAAGAAACACAGCGACTCGTCTCTTTTTCGGTTGAGCAGCTGATGCATTCACGACGCTGTCCAGGTCTGAATCACAGCCGTGCAGTTCCGCCGCCTTCTTAGTTCTTCTCTGCTTCGCCTTTACCGTCTTAACTTTCGCTGCACTCGTAGAAGCGGTAGATGCAGTCTGTTGCTGGGCACAGCTAATCTCCTCATCGGAATCGAACGGATTGAACACTGCCGACCTATTTTTATTAAAAGTATTTGAATAAGCATCACTAACCAAACACAATCAACATAAATAATAAAAAATAAAAAATATTACGTACATACTTGCTGCTTCTTTTTAATTACTTGTCTCACTCACTGCACTGCCACTACCAATTGAATGCTCAAATAAATGGAAGCTCCATTTATAACCCTATAAACTAAGGCTGCATTTAGATGTTACCAATTAAAATTATTAGTAATATAATTTTATTTCAAATGAGATTGTCCAAACAAAATCAAACCTTAATTCTGCATTACAGACGTTCGTCTATTAGAAAATAAAATATAATTATTGTGAATCACTCCCAATCCTTTACACCTATAAGGCGCGGCGCCAGCTTGTTGCGTTAACCTGAAACCTTATTCGTATTTGGTAGCTGCATGTACTTTAATGCGTTTCTATGTACCGAATGTAGCCTAACTATGAAGACGATATGATGCGTTAGCCGAGTTGGTAGGGACCCTGCCTACGAAGCTAGCGGTCCCGGGTTCGATTCCCGGTATGGGCAGATATTTGTGTGATGAGCACGAGTATTTGTTCCTGAGTCTTGGATGTTTTCTATGTATTTAAGTATTTATTTCTCTATATAAGTATTTATATCGTTGTCTAGTACCCATAGTACAAGCCTAGATCTTAGTTTGGGACTAGGTCAATTTGTATGAGATTGTCCCCCTGATATTTATTATTAAAAAAAATAAAAAAAAAATAAGGAAATATAAAACAGGCACTGGTTGGCTTGAAGACAGCAACGACTTACTATACTTATTGTTTAAATAACTTGTTTAACTCTCAGAATTTGTGAATCGGCTTTAGCTATAAAGAAGAAAGAAAAACACATATATTTGTTCGAATCATGTGAAGCATGAACATAAATTACTTACGCTTCCTATTATTTACATGTCATACAGCATGCTATGTAATGGCTCTCAAGGTTCGAAATTATTTTACTTTATTGCATTCATGCACACAATCTTAACATTGATTAACGAAGTTCTTAGTAAACAGTAAAAACATCGTGCTAGTTTCATATCGATTATTTGTATTAATCCGCGCCATCTTAACATTGATTAACGAAGTTTTTAGTAAACACAGCGCGGAGTTTCTTGTCAATCAGCAATAAAGTTGACACTTGATTTACCTAAATAGATGTCGTAACAATGTTCGAACTTTGATGTACATCGCGAACGATTACAGTGTTGAGATAAACTTAATAGTTTCAGTCGATTTATTTATTAAAGTTTCAGTTCACCTACGAAATTTTTACTTTATTAAAGACCGCAGATTCATTTCACTGTATTATTCCATTCAAATAGCATTGTCAAATAGCGCCATCTTACGCTAACAATAACATTGAGCAGTTCTTAGTAACAGTAGCGCGTGAGTCACTTTATCGTCAGACTAGCAGATGTTAAGTACCTACCTTTTTAAATAGATGTCGTAACAATCTCTCATTACTTGAATAATACACAAATATTGGAATAATTAATGTATTTCACTTTAATCAACACTTTTAATAATGTGGTTTTTAATAACAACTGAAGATAGCTTGAAATCAAAAAAAGTTTGCAGTTTTTATTTTGATTTGACAGTAATAATTGAAAAAGACCTGAATCACGCTATCAAAGTTTTTACGATCGGTCGCATATATAGATCAGCGTTCTAGTATTATCTTGGTTGAGTAAATATCAGTACAGAGGAGGCGCCCCTTTGGAACGTATCGAAAGACCGCCTTGTCCTTAAACAATTAGTATGGAATTGGCCACTCCAGAAAACTGTTAGCGGGACTATCCTATAACATTAGTACAGCAATGGTTGTGTGGAAAGTGTTAACAGGAACAAAGATGAATAAACAAAGAAATAAATTTATGAAAAATAAACCGGAGTGCCGTAAACAAAAATATAAGTAATATAAAATTGAATTATACGGCACTCCGGTTTTGCTTCTCTTTACAAAATATTTTGTTATAGAAATTTATGAGGCGAGAATATGCAAATTTACCATTGAAGGATTGTCAGGTCATTCGTTTACCTGTTGAGTTTATGGAATTCTGAATCACTGATCGATGGAAACTATTGAGGATCCTGGATCATCCGACTAGATCCCTGATCGATGGAAACTATTGGGGATCCTGGATCATCCGACTAGATCCCTGATCGATGGAAACTATTGGGGATCCTGGATCATTATTGGGGATTCTGGATCATCCGAGCGCAGCGAGGACAAATGATCCAGAATCCCCAATAATACCCTACTAACACTAGTGTCACGTTTAATAATTTATTACTAGCAATTTTTTTAAATTCTGCACAAAGTATATTTGATTTTAAAACGCATTTCACTATATCAACTACCGTTGTAAATACTTTGTGAACTTCAGGCACTTTTAATATATCTGCAATCAGTAAATTAAGGGTATGGGCAAGGCACCCAATCCACGTGGCCTTTTCATACTTGTCTACTAGCAGTTTGCCACATTTTTTCATGTTGGCTGCATTGTCTGAAATAATTCCGAGGAACTTTTCGGAACCAATTTCTTCCATAGTTTCCGATATTTTTTCAGCTAAATATTCTCCCGTGTGCCTGTTTGTCTCTGCGTCAATAGATGTGTGAAAAAAAGGTGCTGGAGTAAATACCATTATGTTGATAATTGAGTCTTTCCTGACGTTTGTCCATCCATCCACCGCCAAATGCAAAACTTTTGACTGATCAATTTTTTTGGAGATCACGTTCTTCATATCTTTGTACTCTTCCTCCAAATAACTCGTAGACAGAATCTTGCGTGACGGGGGCTTATAATCAGATTTAAGTAGACGGAAAGCTTCAATCCATAGGGGGTGCTCAAATATTGATAGCGGCATGCCCGTAACATAAACTGCTTTTGCAAACGCCTTATGAATTATTTTCTGAAACAATTTAAAAGCTTGTTTTAACTTTTGTTTAAATAAATGTGGTTATATAATCATGATATAAAAAATACTGTTAACTTACCTCGTCAATAGTTGAAGCATTAGGCTGCTCTGTGGATACAAAGCTGATAACAGCAGCAGTTGAAGTACTGTTCTGTGGGTCACTTTTTCTAAACTCTGTTTTAACATCAACAGGACAGTTTTGGCAGTTTTTAAACAAATGTTGAGCGAAACGAGTTACATTTTTGGCGGTGTACACATGTTCACAAAACAAACAGTTGTACTTAATTCGTTCGTTTTCAGTAGTTTCTCTAAAATACTGTAACACTTTGCCTTTTGGCCTCATTGTCATTATTCTACTTTCAACAACACTTTTGTATTCACAATAGGTCAGATCAAGATGAACTATATCCTATGCATGACCTGTTTGTACCGTGAACGGACTTATCCCACCACTTCAAACTGATAACGGGTAAGGTCCAATCAGGAACAAGTTTCCTATTATACTTGGAAACGGTAACTTTAACACCTAATGGGTTTTTACCTGCTAAGTCGAACACAATAGGGCCCATCTCCTACCAGATAACAATGTACCTATTTACAAAATAACGTTCCCACTTGAAATTAACACGAATGTAATGAAAAATAATTAAATACACACATCTTGTTCGCCATTATCCAATCGAAACCAGAATTCAACCAAATGTACTTGCAGAGAACTTAACCGAGAATTCTCGGTAAATTACGGTAATTTTCCACGATGAGAATTACCGTAAGTGCGTAATTTCCGGGCGGCACATCACTATTCACAAGACTGCAATCCTAAGACTGCAAATGCGTTGCCAACTCTGAGGACTAAGATGGAATGCCTCTATGCTAGTTATTTCACCAGCTGTCTTATCCCCAAACCGGAACACAACAATGCGAACACTGCTTTATTATTTATTGTTATTATTCAAATTTCATGTATCTAACATAGATTTAAGCCATTGTAACGAACGCATTTATATGGACCTTCGGTCTGAAATAAAAGTTATTTGAATTTAATATAGAGCCCTGAGGAACACCTAATTTAACTGCTGCTCCACTTACCTTACGTGTTAGCATTAACACACATTTTGAACACGACATTGAAAAAGCTGCAGTTGCTTAGATATTGGTCGCCGTATTTGGGAACTGATCAATTATAAAATACATTGTTATCCAAAAAACTTAAAATTTTCACCAACGACCTCCTGTTGTTTACCTCTGCTTTTAATCTTGTTTATATTCTTTTAATTTATATTGTATTGTATCGATACATTATTACGTCTAACGGAAATCGATAAATTCAGCAAGTCACTAGCGAAGGGTACCACGAAAATTCCGGCCTCCGGTTATAAAGGTCTGTGTGCATCCCAAACGACGTTTTTTAGGGTCAAACTGTCTCCTGCACTCCCCCGCGTGCCCTGGCACACCGGCGCGCGGCAGGACCTTTATAACTCCGCTAGCAATACAGTTCGCGTGGCAGAATACAAGTCAGCTCCTTAGAGAATGGCACTTTAAACAAAAGTGTAAAAAGACGTACCGTACTCCAAGTATTCATTGGCTTCGATGCCGGCCATCATTTCCTCGTTGGTTACGAAAAAGAAGTCTTGTCCATTTACTTCACCCGCTCTCGGCGGTCTGGTAGTATCTGCAACAACACCAACCATAACGACTTTTTATCATTTGTTATTTATTAAATTTAATTTTGTCAACCGGGGCTATACCGTCAGTGAGGCAATTACGTCAAGTGGCATTAACTCCCGTTTAAAGTTCGTATCGAAAAATTACATCGATTGACAAACGTAGAGAATTATTTTTCCTTACTTTTCGATACGAACTTTTAGAACGGGAGTTGACCACTTGGCTTAATTGCCCCACTGACGGTATAGCCCCGCTCGACCTTATATAGAATTCTTAGAAAACTATAGAAAAATAAACAAGTCAATCATATTTACAATTAAGGATCATACATAATTATATTCATCCACTGAGTAAAGTGGACTACTTAACAAAAGATTTCTCAGCTAATGTGTCAACGGACTTATGACAAAAATAGACGCCATTAAATTCCGGGTATGTCATACCCTGCCACAATGTGGCACTCGCCGGGTTAGCTGAATATATACTCAATTTATATTGATCTCTTTAAGATAGATAACAGAAAAATACTTACGAGGAATAGGGTAACCGTACATCTTGGGGTACCGAGCAATCATAGTGTTCCTGATGCGACGGCGACCAACGCCGGGGGCTCCCAGCAACACAATCGTCCTTCTCTGAAAATCTGAAAATTTTTTGGTTCCAACTGTACTTCTAGTAATAAACTCGCTATTAAAAGACAATTCAAACGAGTACAAATTTTATAAAAGTACTATTAGCCATTTTCGCTGATATTAAGGTTGGTATTTACAACAGAGCAATTCTAGGTTAATAAGCAGTATCTCAAATTCAATAGCCAAAGCAGATTCAATCATATCTCGTTAGTAGTAAGGTTGCATTTGCTACAGGGTTTTTATCTGAGATACTGCCATTTCTCTTAGCATGGCAGCATAATTATTTGGCAAACTTGGGAATCTCCGAATTGAAAGTATGGAGAAAGCGAACGAACACACAGGTCACCTGTTCTGTTGGTAAGCGGGCTCTGAGATCAAAAACATTTCAAACTCAAGACTGCAATCAGAAGACTGCATCCTCATCTTGCTTCTTGGATTATATTGGCATGTTTTATATTTCACGTATTTTACGTTTCTATGGGTTAATTTTTTCCATGTCTTAAATAGTAGTTTTATGTAACTGATACAAGATTAGTGTTTTAAGGCTTATTAACAGAGGGCGGAATTTCTCATGGCAAAAATTGAAATGTCATAGGGATAGAACATTTTGCTTTTTCGACTTTTCCAGTTATCGATATTGTGTAATCACTAATCTCTTTGTTATTTTAGTTTTGCTTTTATATTAAAATGTAATAGGCTACTTGCCTCATATTAAATTTGGCTTAATAAATTAATATTTTCTGTAATATTAGACTTAAGAAATCAATATTTATCGATTTCAGATATTAAAAGTGTAAGATGGCTACGTATTTTTTATTTAAAATTGTTCATTTTTATTTTTTATTTTGAACTCTGAAAACGCTGTCGGACTTGTTGTGACGTCATAGGACTCTAAGCAAACTTCATGTCGGTTCTTATACGAGTGAAATTCGCAATGGTATATTCTGTAAGTATTCTGTGCTGTGACATGACATTGACATTTATGACTCATGGACTTTTGAGGTTGTGTTATGATCGTAGTCGTTTTAACATTAGTAAAAACCTAATCTGTGTATTATTGTTACTGCTTTCTAGTTTTATTGATAAGAGCAATCATGGATGTTGGATTCGTGAATGCAGATAGCACAAACTTACCAAGAATCGACACATTGATGGTCGGTATTTTTTTTGCCTTGAATCCAGATTTCTGCTCTGCCGAGCTTATTATTATTGAAGATAAAAGTTTCTGTAGAAACTGAATAACTTATTATGTAAATACTAACATCAAAGTGATCTTCGGAAAAAAAAACAAAAATTGTTTCAGTCGAAAAGTCAGGATCCGTTTTAGCCATGTATTCCGCATATTTATTTCACTGGGCATTCTAATCCATAATTTCCCTGGGGTCGTAATTGATGTATTCTTGCATTCTCGGAATATACAATAACGTTAATTACTATATTTTCCATGTAAACTGGTGGAAGTCATTGTTTTTATTAATAAAAGTATCGAGGTTTCGAAAATGATAAATTGTTTATCTATATGTCAAATGCTCTCGTCAAATGTCAAATGTTTGTTTTCGGCCCGTATGACGTCACAACACAGATAATCTATAGACTAATATGGCTGTAAGCGTTTTCGCCTGTTAACGAAAACTAAACTTTTAAAATAAAGTTTTGCGGTTTTGTAGGTCCTAAAAAAATATGGGAATATTTTTTTTCATCTAATCGGACAATAATTAATAACTTGAGATCTACTTTAAAACAGAGTCAACTAGCCTATTGTCATTATTGATTCGCATTTAGTTATTGTTTTCAACAACACGTGAAGTTTTAGGATTTAATTTGTACATATTATGTTATTTTTGTCTAAAACACAATAACATATGAAAATAAAGTTAAATCTAACACATAGAACTATACAATAATAATGAAAACTACACCAACATTTACCAAAAACTAAAAGACCGCTACTAGAGGGCATTGTTAATATTGGAAAATTATTTTGCTAAGTGTATCGATAGGAGGTATAATTCTATTTGGTAAAAGATCTTGTGCTACGTGAACCAGAACTACTTGTCGATAGTCGATAAAATACTTCGTTCTATCCCTATGACATATCAATTTTTGCCATGAGATTCCGCCCTCTGCTTATTAATGTACAGTTACTGTTACATATATTATTTTATTTACACACATATCGTGCTCTTAGATGACATGTGTTAATTATCCGAAGGCAAACCAGTGCAGTGCTACCAGTGAAGTGTTACCAGTAACATATCTATAGGAACTAAGCTAAGTTTTGTATTGACTAATTTTTCATTTCAACAAAATTGATACCAGAATTGGGGCCTATTAAATTCGAGTTGGTTTTGGAAGTTATTTCAAATTTCTAACTCATAACTTTTATTATGTTTATTTTCATTATAAGAACATACGTTACAACCACCAGCACACCTACCACCACGTCCACACCACCGCAGATAACAAAATTAAATGTTGTAATGCTGGTCATTGCCAACGAGTTCTAAACGTATTATAGAGGTCTTATGATGTGTCTAGATAATAGTAGTTTAGGTTTAGGTAGTTTATGCAACTGATGCATAATGATAGGCCTTGAAATACGAGCGTGGTTTTATGAAACGAGCGACAGCGAGTGTTTTAAGGCCTAATTATGTATAGTTGCATACCTATACACTACTTTATCCACACACATATCATAAGTTAAGAATTATCCTACTTTCGTACAGGTCACTAGTAGAATGACTCGGTCGCAAAATTACCGACTCGCAAAATGACCCCATCGCTTGTAGCTCACATCTCAAAATGTGTGAGTCGTAAAATGACCACATCGCTTGTAGCCTACTTCTCAAAACGTCCGAGTCGCAAAATGACCACATCGCTTGTAGCCTACTTCTCAAAATGTCTGAGTCGCAAAATGACCACTTCGTTTGCGTTACTAGGTAGGTTAGGTTCGTTAGGTAACTTCAAATGCCCGAAGGGCAAATTTCCCAAGAATAGCAGCCCCGCCACGCGGGGCTGCGTCGACTTTGCTAAGACAGGCATAAAATGAAAAAAGCAAAGTGGTCATTTTGCGGCTCAGTCATTTTGAGATGTGGGCTACAAGCGATGTGGTCATTTTGCGACTCGGACGTTTTGAGAAGTAGGCTACAAGCGATGTGGTCATTTTACGACTCAGTCATTTTGAGATGTTGGCTACAAACGATGTGGTCATTTTGCGATGTGGTAATGTTTCGATCTAGTCACTCTACTAGTGACCCTTTCGTACCAGCAAAAAACCAATAAACAAATGACAACAATAATGGCGGCAACTCGATCCCACAAACGAATGAAGTACCCATTCTCAAGTTACTTGAGATCAAACGTCCTGCGGTTGCGGTTTATACTAAAAAAGGATCATTTGACAAGCCGCGGTTTTTTCCGAAACTGATTCTGGATTTATTTCAAGGCTATCGTGTAGGTTAGATTAGGTTAGTTTTATAAAAATCCTGAAATATTTGTAGTTGCCGAAAAAAAAGCGGGTTGGCAAATGAATAGGTTGCGAAACGATGCATTTGTCAAAGATTTGTCGCCAAAAGGGCAGAGAACCACTAAAAAACATACTGAATTGACGTATCGAGTAAATCACAGTTTTAATATCTATGAAAACTAGAATAGAGACCCTCTTGAATTTTGACAGCTGTTCCAAATTTAAACTCATAACCTTACCAAAATCTATACTGTAATAATATTACAGAACACATTTTACCTACAGCCATAGACAAGAAAGTTCTCATAGTAAAATTGGCTGTCATAATGCTAGGCCTCTATTCAACTGCGTTATAACGACATCGTGTTTGACGTGTTTTAGAATCGTTTATGTCACAGTCGCCATTATTGTAAATGACATAAGAGTTATGAAAACGTTGACAATTCGGAAACAGGTCAAATACGATATCGTTATTACCGTGTAGAATCCCAGCCCTGATCATTTCCTACGGGTTTTGAACGCATAATAGAGGACTTATGACACGTGTGTAGGTAATAGTTATTTATGTGGCTGGTGCATAATGAGAGGCATTAAAGCACGAGTGTGGTTTTATGAAACGAGCCGAAGGCGAGTTTCATAATAAGATCACACGAGTGTTTTAATGCCTAATTATGCGTACAGTCGCATACATAACTTTATCTACATACATATCGTAAATTTTCTACAATATGTACAATCCGGCAAACATTTTCAAGTAACTTTATTTTCTGGTCTACGCACTATTCGAGAGTTCGAAACAAATGAGTGCGGTGCGGTGCAGGTGGGGGGCGGGCGCGCGGGTGCTGCAGGTTTGCTGGATTGTTCTAAGAAGATGTTCGAAATTTGAACGTGATTAAAGTTTCGGCTACCTGCACTTTAATTTAAACATTATGATGCAACCACAGATACATGTTTAGTAATGTATGTCATTTGCTTATCGTTTCTGAACATATTATAGGGAAGTTATACCATGGATGTAGATAAACATACTTACATGGTAGCTTGACGACTTCCTCGTAGGTAATCACACCAAGCTTGTTAAACATAGCTTTATGCTTCACCAGATACTCCTCTTCGGACAGCATCTTCTCGATTCCGAATAGTGAAAAGTTCACTGGAACAAGTTTTTGACGGTAAGTTATTTAGCATGGACCTAATTAGATTTTTTTTTCAACACATGCATGTACAACACGCAACGTATTTTGAGCTTCCTTGCGTTACATAACCTTTAGCCACACCGCTCACAACACACATTATTTACTGTATGTATTTATATTTAGTCTATATACAGGGTAATTATTTATCATTGCACAAATTTTAACATATGATTTGTATCGTTAATATAATATATTACGACAGTAAATGAGTTCAATTTTTTTTTTGTTGCAAATTATCTCTCTTTTACCTTCTCGTGTGGAAAATCCAGTTTTACAAACCTCAACTACAAAAACCTTTTTACAATTAAACTAGTTTTTTTCGAATAGCGAAACTTCAGCTGACAGCGTCATGTCACTACAATTTTTGCAGTTAAGACAATTTTCAACTGGGTTAAAATCTCTCACGATGTCTTACGCATATTCTAATGTTGAGTATTACAAAATGGTCCGTATGTACATTCTGAGCGGTGAAAGTTTAAGAGAGGCTCAGAGGATGTACCAATACGAAAGTTTACCTCGACTTCATAGCCAAGGATACGTAAATCCACCAGTACCAAACATGCGAACAATTTTGGCCGCCAATAGCAGACTATTGGCATACGGCCAATTAACTACCCCCCGGCACGCTGATGGACGTGGTAGACCTCATTTGGCGTTAGAAGCTGAAGAAGAAATCTTCGAATTTTTCGAACATGACCCGAGAGCCAGTACGAGGGCTGCACTGAAAGTTTCGGGAATCAAATACTTAGAAACATATTTTTGACACATATCATACCTTTTTATAATCTCTAAAGTTTCATTATTTTAACACACTGGCCACATAGAAAAAAAAACGATGGTTCGGTTTCAATTGTTTTTTGAAGTCGTCGAGTCGCTGCTGAAAATGGAATTTTCCCGTGAAAATTTATTTAATAATAGCTCTTAGCTATGATTTATTACGACTTTAAAAGTGGATTATCACAAAAACAATGTGGAGACCGGATGATTGTTGCTTTTAGTAATGAAGCACCTTCAAAGACGACAATATTCAACGTGGCCGTCTATCGCTCACGGACGTGCGTGAAGGTCGACCAAAATCGGCAGTCACGCAAGAAAACGTCGATGCTGTGCGTCAGCTGATAAAGGAAGACCGACATGTGTCATATCGGGAGATTCAAGAGTGTTTTTTGGGCATTGGAATGAGTCAGATACAAATCATTTTACAGGAACAATTAGGCGTGCGAAAGTTGTTTCCCCGTTGCATCCCTCACTTATTGTCTGAGGAGCAGAAAACGACTCGTGTCAATTGGTGCCTCAGAACTTTGAGTAAATTCAACGGAGGAAGCTCAAATGCAGTTTTTAGCATTGTATCCGGTGACGAGTGCTGGATATATGCATATAAGCCTGAAAATAAAAACCAATCTCGAGTATGGGTCTACGAAGATGAGCTCAAGCTGACAAAAAGTTATTTGTCCTCGCAGCACGGCCAAAAAGATGGTGGCTGCGTTTGTCTCCAAATCGGGTCACGTGGCTACTATTCCTCTTGAAGATCGTAGAACGGTCAATGCCGATTGGTACACCACTATTTGTTTGCCGAGTATCTTTGCTGAACTCCGAAAAAAAAACCCTAGTCACCGCATTATCCTTCACCACGACAATGCCAGCCCTCACACCGCTCGGAAAACAACTGAGTACCTGGACGGTGAAAAAGTCGAATTACTGGACCATCCTCCATACAGCCCCGACTTAAGCCCCAATGACTTTCTCACATTCCCCAAAATTAAGGATAAGTTGCGTGGTCAGCGGTTTCAGACGCCGGAAGCAGCAGTGGAGGCTTTTAAAATGGCCATTTTGTCGACCCCAACTTCAGACTTCAATAAGCGCTTTAATGACTGGTTTGATCGCATGGAAAAGTGCATAAAATATAAAGGAGAATACTTTGAAAAACAATAAAAATACTTTTATTCAATTTAACTGTATATTTTTTTCTATTCCCGAAACTTTCAGTTTGACCCATGTATGTACGCGACACGTCGTTTTGGTGTCAGCCAGTACGCTGTGTGGAAGTTGCTGCATTCTGCCGGTCTCCACCCTTATCATTTTCGACCGGTACAACAAGTTCATGAACCGGACCCAGCCGCTCGTCGAGGGTTTTGTGAGTGGCTTCCTAGTCATCCCGATGCCAACATTTTATGGACTGATGAAGCACTGTTCACCCGTGTTGGGATTTAGAATGTACATAACGAACACTGGTGGTCATACAGTAATCCACATAAAGTTAAAGAAAATCACCACCAAGTAAGGTTTAGTGCCAACGTGTGCTCGGGCATTATTGGGAATAAAATAACCCTATTTTATCGAGGGCCGTTTGACCGGAGGAACCTACCTGGATATGTTACAAGGCGTAGTGAGCGAGTTAATGGAAGATGTTCCGATAGCCTATCTACGAGATTTTTACTACCAGCATGACGGTGCTCCACGCCACTACGCAACAACAGTGCGAAACTACCTAAATAAAGAATACGGAGACAACTGGATAGGGCGTGGAGCACCTCAGGTGCCATGGCCAGCCAAACGACGCGTATACGTCGAAGAAGCCCAGAGTCTCGATGATCTTAAAACGAAAATAATATCAGCATTCGATGGTATTAAAAACGAAATTCGTGTTTTAGACAGACTAAAGAGCAACTTACTAAAAAGTGCACGGCTTTGCAAGAATTTGTGTCCTCAGTTATTTCTCTTACAAGGTTTTCTAGAAGAGATCGCTATTTAGCGGAAAGACCACCTGTTGTATACCTATGACTTAAATGTATGTACTGTTCCATGTTTTTTTTTTATGTTAAGGAGAAGGCACACGAGCACTCAGGCCACCTGATGGTAAGTGGAATCTGAGACCCATAGACATTTGAATTCTCAATACTATAATCCTAAGACCTCAAATGCGTTGCCAACCCTGATGACTAAGATGGAATGCCTCAATGCTAGTAGCGCTGGGTTAATCCGCGGACTTGATGCTGCTGATGCTGCGAAGCGGTCATACCGGAGATCCCGGGTAAGCCAGAACGCAATCAGTCTTTTTAATAATTTAATTGATTTTTTTTTTTTTTTTTTTTTATGTTAAGGAGAAGGCACACGAGTACTCAGGCCACCTGATGGTAAGTGGAATCTGAGACCCATAGACATTTGAATTCTCAAGACTATAATCCCAAGACCTCAATTGCGTTGCCAACCCTGAGGACTACGATGGAATGCCTCTATGCTAGTAATTTCACCGGTTGTCTTATCCCCACACCGGAACACAACAATGCGAACACTGTTGCTTGGCGGGTGGTTAATGGATAAGATGGTGGTAGCGATCCGGACGGACCCTGCACAGGGTCCTACCACCACTAAATGATGATGATTTTAAGTAACCTTCACTTACTCGGTGGATTCGCGAGGCGTACGTGCGTCATGAAAATTTATTACAGTCCATTAGCCTTTCGCATTTTTCGCGTCAACATTGATGAATAACTAAACTAAACTAAACAACCTTCAGAATTGTACGTCTCTCTCACTTGTCCTATTACCCCTTAATAATCTATAATAAGCCTCTTTATAAGCCTTTGTTAAGAGCTATTTCACTGTACTGCACATACCTAGTGGGTCATTTACTGAGTCATCAGCATCCTCCGTCTTCTCCGGTTTGGACTCTTCTGGCTTAGCCTCTTTGGACTCTGCTCGCCGCCTCTTAGGGTCCTATTCATAAAAGATATTTTTTTACTAGCAAACTCAGTCTTGTGACGCATTTTAATCCAATAAGGGCTAACTAGTCGCTATCCCGTCAAGAACTATTCCAGACTATAGTCTATCTCTGTGCCAAATTATATCATGCATTCATTAATTTAATAAAATGTCTGGTTTTTGCTTTATATTTAGGCTCAAAGTAAAAAACAAAAACAGGTCTAGTACTTGAAATTTTCAATCACACTTAGGGTATATAATAAGTAAGTAAGGTATTGAATATGGGTATTCATAAACCGATCTCAACTGTAATGCTCGTCACATGATGCGTCATCTGACGAGCATTAGGTACAGTTGAGATCCCATCGCCTAACAGTACTAAAAGCCTTTATAAAGAGTTTCTTGGCGCTTCTTCTCCGCAATGATGGTCTTATCTGAAGCACTAGTAAATTCACTTCATATTACCGACGTGTAAAAGAGCCCCATGGGGGCCTATTTACTGAATAAACATTTTGATTTTGATTTATTGCCTAAGTCGCCTCTTACAATATCCACGGGAAGACATGGAGTGGCACTATTCTAACCCAGCAAACACACGGGTTCACAGGTTGTTTTTAATAAAACAAATTAATATCAAGGGACAATCTTACACAAATTAAACTAATCCCAAACTAAACTGTAGGCTTTTTCTATGGACACTAGGCAACAATAAAATAATCACTAAGTGAAATAAATAGAAAATTTCCAAGACTAAGGAAAAAACTACTCACACTTGTCATACACATATTGGCCTTACCGGAAATAGAATCCGGTACTTCCAAGTTCATAAGCAGGGTCAGTGACCAACGCTAGGCTAGGCTAATAGACTAATTATGAATCTAAAACCCATAGACATTTGAATTCTCAACATGATAACCTTATGAATGCAATCCTAAGACCTCAAATGCATTGCCAACCCTGAGGATTAAGATGGAAAGCCTCTATGCTAGTAACTTCACCAGTTGCCTTATCCCGACACTGACACACAACCATGCAAACACTGTTGCTTGGAGGATGGTTAATGGTAAAGATGGTTGTAGCAATGCAGACAGACCCTGCACAGGGTCCTACCACCACTAATATTGGGTGCTAAACTATACCACTGAACATAAAACAATTTAAGAACATCTCTTTCACCTTGTAAGCTTTAGTCCCATCGGCTCTTTTTCCTTTGTCATCCACTTCATGATCCGATACAGGACTGTCATTCTTATCAATGTCAAAAACTGAATTCACCACATCATCTGCTTCACGTTCTTCACTAAAATAAAATGTTTATGTTTCCTAGTCCTCCTCTTATATGAATCCCTGCTGGTCTTTTGTTTATGTCAGAATTTTGTTACTTTTTGTTTGTCACAAATATATGTTTTTCTTTCTTCCTTTTTTTGTTTTCCTTCTTTCTTCCAAAGACATATTCTTCAGTGGCGACGAGCTGATTTCACGTGTAAAAAAATAATCATTTGATAACATTAATTATGTCTGTTGGGACTATTTGACCTTGCAAAGGATAATTGGGAATTGTATATAGACCACTTAGAACAATATTTCGTGGCTAACCCTGTGAAAAGTGAACTGAAAGTGGCAACGTTGATCACAGTGATCAGTAGTGATCAGTACAAGCTGATTGTGAGTCTGTGCACATGAGGGTTTGTATCCCATCCTCGTCACCACTGAAGAATATGTCCTTGGAAGACCAGCAGGGATTCATATAAGAGAAGCACAAGGAAATACGTCCGCACAGTATTACACTTTACCTTAGGAAACTACCTTACAAATTAGAAAGTCTAAATCTACCCACATATACGTTACAGTTTACAATAAAAAACAATGGATATAAACAGATACAAAATCATGATTATAAGATGGAATGCCATGTTTTCTTCTTCTAAGGATTTTTTAGTGAGGGGAGGAGAGATTTCACTATGGCAGTGCACTATGCATAGCTGCATTGAGGCAAGCAGGGCCTTTAAATGTTACTATTACCATAAATATATAAAATAAAATAAATAAATATCAGGGGACAATCTCACACAATTAGACTTAGTCCCAAACTGAGCTCTAGGCTTGTACTATGGGTACTAGACAACGATAAATAGAAAACAACTAAGACTCAGGAGCACTCATGCTCATCACACAAATATCTGCCCTTATCGGGATTTGAACCCAGGACCGCTGGCTTTGGAGGCAAGGTCACTCCCAACTAGACCACCGTGTCGTCAATTAAATTAAATTGCATCAGGTTTTACTATGTTATGCCAAACAAATTATATTATTTTTGTTCCTCAAGCTCAAGGTCCAAGGTTTATAAAGTGACACAAAGGGCCAAAAAGCTGGTGATCAGAATAAAACATTTCTAAATAACTCAAAGGGAAACTTTTAAAGCGAATTTTATGTGCAGTGATTGAATACTTATACTGTTTACTAACAAAGTATGTGCACGAGATGTACCTAAAGCCACAAGATTCGTTTTCTTATTATTTTCATACATACTACATTATTAAATACCCAATTAATCAATCTTTTTTGTTTATAGCATCCGTCAAGGAGACAATCAAATCCCAAAACATTTGTTTCCTACTTACACGCAGTCGTTATCCTCTGCGGTTTCCTGGAACCCTCCGTTAGTCGTTTTGTTGGAATCATCTTCTTCTTCAAGCAATTTTGGCATACTATTTCCAGCATCGGCAAGCTCTTCGCGTTGTGCCATTTTAATTATAAATAAATTACAGTCTTGTAATAATTTAATTCAAATACTTTTGAAAAACGTCCTGAACTCCTGAGTATATTTTAAATATTGATTTTTGTATACTTTTTTTGTTTGATTCTTCCCATAAGGAAAGGCTAAAGGATTTATGCCCATACTGCCATGTCTTATCTTCTAACTTCTTAATGTAAAAGGGAGGCCGAAGCCAGGTCTTTTCTTTATATTTTATTTTTATTTTTATCAAAACGCTGAAGCCATGTCTTCTATATTATGTTTCTTGAATATATTATTCAGAAGGCCGAAGCCAAAAAATAAGAACTAAAGGCATAGAAGGAGCGATAAAATACAAGGCAACATACAGATAGCTGATATTCACAGCCTTATTGGGATTTAGTGTTCCAAAAGGAGACAATTCTATAGCTACAGCTACGCTAAAATTTCATGGTCGTACACTGTTGCACACTGTTGCACATATGAACAACGTTCATGTGTTCAGGAGTTGTTGTTTAGATCACAGACAAAACAATAATATCGATATAGACATATTTTGAAGTTATATAAAATTTTACAGATTCTGTATCACCTCGGATCATCTTCTTCTTTTTCTTTATTATTTTTCGATATTCCGCAGTGATTTCGCCAATACAAGTGAGTAAAATACTACTCACTTGAGATTATTGGCGACCTCAACTCTAACCAATGAACGGAATAAAGCAAAAGCCGGTCTTTTTTTATCGGCCATTTACCCTCCCCGAAGGTTACCGGACAAGCGGACGGATTTTTAATGGCGGATTTAAGATGCCATTATATGTGGTTTGGAAAAAAAAATTGTTTAAATAAGGTTCAAAATGGTATATAACAAATGTTTGTACATATCGTAGTTAAACAAAATTTAGTATTTAAGTCACCATAGCCGACGCGTTCATACGAAATTTACGACAATTGTATGAACACGTCAGCAATGGCTTTTTAAACTACGATATGTATAAAAATTTGTTATATACCGTTTTAAACCTTTTTTAATCAGCTAACGAATTTAATAATAGCAATAAAATTGGTCAACTAGTTCTTGATTGGTTGTCAATTTTGGTGAGTCGCATTTGTAGGTAATCGCCCTTAGGGCCACTAATTTTAATCATTTTTTTATAAAAAATGACACTACTCATCGTTAGTCATCATTAACGTGCAGTTACCATGGCAGGAAATGGTTCTGAAAAAAAAAATTTTACATGTATTCGTTTACCTATTGTATTTGTATTTTTTTAAATAGCTGCCTACTCTTAATTGTGTTTGCTTATTCATTTATAAAATAAAAATCCACACACAGATCGAACGTAACCTTTTCAACGCTATGCTATGTCAAAAGCAAAGTCGTCATTCACACGCCAGACAGCTAATCACCAGAGCTAATGTCAACCTTACCTCATAGACACTCGGGTCTATTTTGCGCTGTCAATCATGACGGATATATATGTCGGCCTTGAACCAGTGGTAATGGTGGTGGTGGTATATTTCCGTTAATGGCGTAGAAAAGGTTATATACCTATATTGCATTGTAACTGTTTTAAACACTATTTTTCTTAGCACCGACCCTGGCTTTTCTGTTTCGCCTACTGTTTGACTAGTAGAGAATGCCATTGGGTATTAAGTCCACCATTTGTACTCTATTGTTTTGTGCAAATAAGTTTAAATAAATAAATAAAAGGTTAATATTTAAATGTATTAATTTCTTCACCTGCTAACCTTACTGGATGCCATGAAAACTGCACGTTGATAACGTTATGTGTAGATGACCTTTAAAGCACCAGGTTCTCAATATTACTGGATTCCCAAATTTCACATTCATAAGTATTGTTTATTATCTTTCCCTAAAAAATCGAATCGGGTCTTGTAGAAAAGTGACAAGAAGCTTATACAACGTGTTACAAAATAATCCGTAAAAAAGAAATTACGAAAGTAGTGTCAACCCTAGTATACTGTATACCTAAGATACTGAACTGACGTTATTTAAAAAGAGTTGACACTATTTTTGAAATTTCTTTATTACGGATTGCTTTGTAACACGTTGTACAGGGTAGTATAATAAGTAATGAACCTGGAGGCTACGCGGTTTGGCTGAATATTAAAAATGCCTACATCCGCCATCTTGGACGCGGGAAAATTGTCAGTTTCAAATGATTCCATCAATTACTTCATAACTTATAGTTTTTTAAACAGAACGAGTGGCATTGTTTGTGTAAAATGGAAAAAGAACAATATCGATCAGTGATTGGCTTTCTGTTATTGAAGGGGAAAACGCGTGATGAAATTAAAACTGAGTTAGATACCGTATATGGCGATGCTTCACCTTCTATTGCCACAGTAAAGCGGTGGTATAACGAGTTCAGAAATGGAAGAATATCTGTGTTTGATGAGGCCCGCCCAGGACGTCCAAATGAGGTTACCACGGAGGAAAACATCAACAAAGTCCGTGATTATTATGTTGATGAACGATCGTAGACTGAAGTTGAGGGAGGTAGCTGAGGTATGTGGCTTGTCACTGGAGCGTGTACAAAATATCGTTCATAAACATTTGGGAATGAGGAAGTTATCGGCCCGATGGGTACCGCGTTTGCTAACAGAAGAAAATAAGCAGAATCGTGTAGCCACTTCCAAAGAGTGTTTGGCACTATTAAAACATATTCCGAAAGACTTTTTATGCGTTGTTACAGTGGACGAAACGTGGATCCACCACTATACTCCCGAAACAAACAACAGTCCACGCGGTGGACCTGCCCCGACGAAAATGCTCCAAAAAAAGCAAAAACCGGTTCCGTCGGCCGGGAAGGTCATAAGGTAATAAGGGATTCCTAAGGAGTTATCCACATTGACTATTTAGCGAAGGGAAGAACGATCAAGGGGCAATATTACTCTGATTTATTATCTCGATTTGATGAAGAATTAAGGAAAAACGGCCCCGTTTAGCCCGCAAAAAAGTGTTATTTCACCAGGATAATGCTCCGGCCCATTAATCTCACATCGTTAAGGCCAAACTGGATCAATTGGGCTACAAAATACTGCCGCACGCTCCTTATTCGCCAGATTTAGCCCCGTGCGATTTCTTCTTGTTCCCAAACATGAAATCTTGGCTCGGAGGCAAACGCTTCATGTCAAATGAAGAGGTCATAGAGGCCACAGAGGAGTATTTTGCAGAGTTTCCGAAGACATATTTTTGGAGGGCTTAAAGAAGTTGGAGACGCGTTGGGATAAGTGCATACTTTTGAAAAGGGACTACGTAAAAAAAAAAACAAAAAATAAACGAAAAAAGAAAAAAAAATACTTGGGTATGCTCACTACTTATCACACACCACGCCACGCCACTAGAGTTTGCACGGCGGACAACGCCTTGATGCCACGAAAAGTGATCTTGAATGACTTCGCTTGTTTTGTCCTTTTCTATGGATACGAATATGGATATGGATTTTTTTAGTATGAAAAGAAAGGGACAAAAAACATAAGTGACGTCATTCAAGGCTACTTTTCTTTGCTTCAAGGCGTCGTTCGCCTTGCAATCAATCTCCAGTGTCATATATGGACGCTGTTTCGCAATAATGTGTCAACCTACAAGTATTTAGCAATAAAGTGTCAACCTACAATGATCGCCCCGAGGGGTGACACTTTATTGCTAAATACTTGTAGGTTGACACATTATTGCGAAACAGCGTCCATATAAGCTTCTTGGAATAGGATAAAGAGAGGTAGTGAGTAGTCTAGTATTTTTGGGAATGGACGCATGCCATATGGGTCGTTTTCAAAAAAATTGTACATAGTTAAGGGCTTTAATTAAAACAAAACTTAATTGATTCCTTTGTGTGACGAAAGTTACCCATACAGGTTGTATGACTAACTTTCGTTATACAAAGGACGCGATCGTGATTTTGTTTTCATTAAGCCCTTAACTATGTACATTTTTTTTGAAAACGACCCATATGCATATCAGTAGATCTATACTAGCGTATCTATACTGAGGAAGTAAAAATTAAACAAGTAGTTATTTTGTGCTGTTTATTCACTTTTAACAGTTACAATAGAATTTACTTCAGTCATCTTAAGTTGTTATTGATAAGAACCATTTCGCCTTTCAGATTTTGCTTACTTTTTTTTATTCACACTGATACACTTCTCGTCATACACGCCAAGGTGAAATCTTTTACTTAGACGCAAAGAGCCAAATTAGCTTGTACCGGATAATATTAATAGATTAATGTTAATTTTGTAGATACATAACTATTAAGTTTTGACTTTAAGAATTGCTCATTTTCATGTGATTTTATATTTAAACTTTACGTATCGATCCTACTGTTATTATCATGATTTTTCTATAACTATTTCGCGAAACAAGGTTGAACATGAAATCACAAGAAATATAAACATAGGTAAGTACATAAGTTGAAACAATTTATAATTAAGGATTATAACAATCAATATAAAATTAATATCAATAGATCACAATATCTAAATTAATAACCTAATGACTTCATAAGTTATAAATACTTAATAACAAAAGAAACTTAGGTGATTATGATTCTTAAATGTCCCTTAAAGACTTAAATATATTTTTTAGTGTGACTGATACTAGTATATCGAAGTTAGCGTAGTTTTTTTTCTCATTTTTATTTATGTCAAAAACAAGTCGTCATTTTGCTTATTGCCATGACGGATATATCCGTAGGTTACGGTTCAAAGGTTAAATACTCAGTAAAGGTTTCATAGACACCTAAGTTTCCAGCCACTAAACAATGACCACTTCGTATTAAAACAAAAACAAAATGATTATGGAATGTTTTGGATCAGGCGTTAGTTGTGATGCGTATAACATTTAAAATACTCTCCGTTGATTATCAATAAATAATTACATATCTACTTAATAATAATAATAATGAAGACTCTCAACCATACATTCATAGGAGCAGCACTATACTCAATGATAATTTAACATTATGCAGCTATAAGTACTTCAAGGGAAGCAACTTTGAAGTGCCATTTTGAACACGACTGCAACCCTTAGCAATAGCTGATATAGTTATCTGAAGGATTTACAAATTCTCTATAACTATATTACTAGTTACCACGTAGACTTTATTAATTTATTAATCCATGGAAAACCAACAGCTCAGAAAATTATTGAATATGCCTTTTTTTGTTTGAAATTCATACTACTATTGTCTACGTTCCGTTACCTCATTGGCAAGTATAGATGACAGATTTAACCACTGTTAACCAATCTAAGATCTAAAACAATTTAAATACAGAAGTTCATCTTATCCTGTTTATTTTTTTAGACAGATCTGAAGCCGTCTTGACGTGTGAGACAAGGTTTTAGCAGTAATATAGTTACATCCCTTACACTGACTGGAACTGGGCAGGTTTTGACCGTTCACAATATGGTTTCAGCAATCGTGTTCAAAAGCATACTTCAAACATCGACCACTAATATTATTCTAAACGTGCTGTCAAATTAACAATCAATCGTTTAAATACATAATTTGCTTACTTGTAATACTATCTCGATCATCGCAAGCTTAGCTCGCAATGAATCTCTAAAAATTATTCTATTAACAGGGAGTTTCTCACACAAATAATAAGTAACATTGTTAGCAGATAAGCCAAATTATAATATTAGATTAATGAGAAACTCCCTTGTCACTGTTCAATTCAATATCTAATTGGGCTGGTTCGCATTTATTATTTACAAGCGGCCTGCCAGCGGCTTCGCCCCGCTGCAAATTTCTGACTTCCCCGGTGGATTTTCAGTTTTTTTGTTTCATAAAAACCTTCTCCTGACAGTAACAAACACAATAAAAAAAGAATTGGTAAAATTGGTCCAGGCGTTGTTGAGTTATGCGCTTACCAACACATTTTGCGATTCATTTTTATATTATAGATTACTTATCTCAACTGAGGCCTTTTAAAAAGTTGTTAATGAAACTTTACATGCCCCATTATTATTTTAATAATAACTTTTAAGCGAAATCAGGTTTTACTGCAATAATTGTATATGTAAACAAGGGTAAACATCAGTTATCATAGCGACTTTTTTATGTAATACGTTACAACATGTGTAACTTGTCCAATCAACTGAGTACAATTTACACATCCCAGCAAACCAGCCCATTTGTAAATTTATATTTGTAATATCAAAACAATATTGCATAGAACTTTTAAATAACCAACTTTCATACATATAATAATTCATCTAATCTGTTATAAACACAATAAACTATTAAATAGGTACATTACAACAGAGTTGCAATAAATATTTCAAGTAGCAATAGAGTTAGCATCATTATAAATTAAAGTTTGTCTTATGGCAACATTATTTGTTAAAAAACAATGATGAAAGGTGCTTCTCGCCCATCGATACACATTTCTTATATCACCTACATTGCTTAAATTCAGTATCGTATGATTAACTTTATTTAACTACGTTCATTCACTACTCTCACCTTATGTATAAGTAGAAGTTTATTAAGACGCCCTCCTTCGTATAACAAACAAAAACAATAAGAATAAAGTTATAACAAATATTTCCTAAGTTTTAACTCAACACGTAATATGTTAAATATATTTTTCAAACTATCAGTAATTTACTGATAGTTAGAATAAATGTTAATTTAAAATTGCATTCACCGAGGAAATTATAAAAGTAGTTCAACGCTACAACATGATGATTAAAAAATCAAGAAATACTTAAATACCTATACCTCTCCTCCTCTCCTTCTTACCTATTTAGCCTAAATAGTCATAAAAAGTAAATTTAGTGAAACAGTGAGAGTTATATCGTAAAATTTTGCTACTCGTTCATTATTTAGTATTAACAGTTATAGTGGAATGCATTAGTGAGTATGTGAAAGACAAAATATATCGTGATTAAAATAGAGAAGTTGATAACAAAGATAAAGGAATAAACAATTAAAAATCGAAATGCTGAATAAATTTATTTCTATCCACAGTCGCTATTCAAGTAATTGTAAAATAATAATAATAATAAACGGTAAATAAAAAACTGGTACTGTTTGTTTAACTTTCTTTAACGTACATTTAACTTTCTTTGTCTTTGTTGAATTGCGATAAAAAAATAGTGATGAGAATGATCTGCGATGTAAAAATAACTTAGCCAAGCGGTAAAAATGTCCTTAAACATGGATTTCTATTATAGTAAGACAACCCTTTTTTAACCACACGCCATGTAAAACATTCAAAATTCGTCATTCGTTAACTAAAATATAAATAATTAATTCGTTCCGCGTCACTACATATCTACCTGATAGATATATCTGTAATTAGCGTTGAAAGGGTTAAAAGAATGTTAAAAAACGAATATTGCAATATTACATAATAAATGATTCGGTGCCATGAATATTAGCAAATAACGGGTTAATTATTGAGCCCTTTGATAATTAAATGCCGTTTTATCGGTATTTATTCAAAGCACAAAGAGATACATGATCACATTTTCATAAAATATTAATAAAATAATTTCTTCTTGAAACTAATAGAAGTTCATATTCAAGAAAGACAATCTGTGAAAAAAAAACAGAACATTTAAACGTACTGGTACATGTAACCCTGTGTATTCTAAATCTGTGATCCGATTGGTCATTTATCGGCTAAGGTACACAGCGAGGTTAGGGTTGACAAAATGTATACTGTACTGTATTTTGTTAAACTGTGTTTCACATTCTCATAGTTCGTGAGACAGACGATTGTGCACGTGGAACTTTACAGTTGTCACGTGCAACTTAATAAAATGAACTTCCAACATTCAACCCCTAGAAACCTGTATTGTAAACTTAGCATATAAACGATGCTTAAATTTTAATATACCATTGAATAGTTCTTAAAGATTATTCTGAGTTTAACATTTTGAGCTACGTTACCCCTCTAGACGAGTAGTATTTTTTTAATTACGTACTAATGTATATTTATGTACAATTGATCCAAAAGTCAAGAAATGCGCAAGTGTCCACCATCGTTATTTTTGTGAAATCTGTTATGCAGTCACACATTTGGCACAAAATTGTGAAATTGAGCATCTATGCACCAAATATCACGCAAGCTTAAGTCATTTTAAGGTCATTGTTAACACGGAACATAAATAAATTCAAATTCAATATTCACATCAACGAATAATGATCACAATAAACGAGTAAAATATCAATTGGTGAGTACTTAATAACTGTATCCATTATCAACATAAAATATACAGAAATCAAAGATAAAGTGTCAAGTCATTATGTCGACGTTAATCTTCTTTAAGTGTTTCATTTATTAACGGGTTAAATACATCGTAATTAAATAACAAATACATAAACAAAACGGTCACCGCCAAAAACCATCTAAAACAGGCATCAAGTAGCTATTAACGAATGTTGTAATCATATAATCTGTTAATCAATCATAAAATTCACTACAGTATAGAAAGGTACAGTAAAATACTGAAACATAGTTTGATTCGTATTTTACTTTTCATGCTGTATTTGTATGTGGTGTTCAATAAAGAATATTCATATTCGGTAAATTTTAATAAATATAATTTGAAAGTATACAGTTTTAAAATCGTCTAATTTAAATTAACTTAACGCGTGTGCATTTAATTAAGTATTAAATAATAAATAATAATTTAACGTGCTTTGTTTTGCACTCTATAAGTTGGGACAAAAATGTGCTGTCTCGCTTTAGCAAACGCTACAATGCGCTTGCAAAAGTGTAATAAAAGCTGAAGTAAATATGCACAAACCAAATTTTCTTGTAAAAAGTTTGACCTTCTAGACGCAATTTCAAAAAATAACGCGTTTTTGTGATGTCTTCTGTGACATATCCGCCGTGGGATATATCCGTCGTTAGCGGTTAACTATCGTTACGGATAATCTGTTTTCAGCGTTAACAAGTATGAACATTTCCCAGTAGTTATAATATTTCTTATTTACTTCAGCCAGTATTTTTCTTCGAACTGGTGCTACAGTGCGATCTTTCGAATTTAGTTACTAAACTACTCACTGCCATTCTTCGATCAAGGTGCGTAAGTAGGTATATAGAAACGTGAATACAATCCATTGTCATTTGCCGAGTAAAGTTCGAGTTATGTTCAATCATTACCATATACTTGCTTCTTATATCAGGAAATCTTACATAATAAGGTTGATATTTAGTAATTATTATTGCTAAATTCTACATTTTGAACACTGATTTACACCGTATACCAGTTGGCTATTATATTACAATAAGTCCATTAACGATGTTATCTAAATATTAGGTAAATTATATCTTGATGTAAATTTCATCTTAAAATCGTTTGTTCAACATGGTGAAAAGACAGTGTCTTATTGAAGTCATTTTTTTCATACTCCAACGTAACATGATAGACTCGTGTTGTTTAATTAATTGTAGCAGAGCGACTATCATTGCATTGAAGGTGGCGCTTTATATTGTGCGCTGTTTGAACCTATCTTGCGGATATATCCGTTAGCAGTTAAAAGGTTAAACTGGTTTCCTCGTTGAACGCATAGATACTGTTATTCAAAATTGTAAATTTAATTTACACGGATATTATTCTCTCTTTTTAGATTACGTGTTATATTGATAGCGCGTAATCTGAAGAGCCGGCGACCACCGACTAGTATAAACGCCGCATTACCCTATCGCAGCTGATTGAACATAACCCCAGTTTTGTGTCGCCCCACTTATAGTCCATTCGTTTAGATAGTGTCGCTACACCCGCACGCACTTGAGGTTATTTTAATAAAATACGAATTTGATTCGATGTTAATTGCCAAACTCACTTGCGGGCAGACCACTCGCTTTCTTTGTTTACGCGGCGGCATCCGTTGACAAGAGGCGGCACGTGCCAAGGCGGCGCGGTACAAAGGCAACGACACGATCTAAGCGTATGACATATAGCAGTCTTCGTCTTCCTGTCAGTAGACCCAGGAGACGGGCACCCACTGCGGCGAGGAGCGCATGCGCACGAGCGCTGCCTCGAGCTGCGTGAGCGTGTCGTCGATGTCGTTGTTGACGATGGTGATGTCGAAGTAGTGCCCGTACGTGCGCCGCAGCTGCTCCGACTCGCGCACCAGCACTTCCAGAGAGCCGTCGTACTGGAATCGGGAAGATAAGGTGTTTTTAGTATCAATATGTCATCATTAAGGCGACGGGTAGGGCAACGTTTTTCCATACTAACTTAGCGCAGGTTTTTTGCAACGATACCATTACAAAAATAATCGCAGATATCTTTATTGTTGGTCACATTAGTGCAACTACTTAATTTTATAGTATTTTTTCTTAAAAAAATATTAAGTACAGATTAAAATAGCGTATTCAAGAAGATGCACTACCTAATTATAGAGATATTACATAATTATATCTGTGATGCACAAAATTTGTTTGGAATGACGATTGCCCTACCCGTCACCTTATGAGGAACTCACATAATATCACGATCTGAACGGACGTTATTTTAAACGAGGGACTGCATAATCGAAAAATAACGATCCCTTTGTAAAACTGTATCACGTCATAACTTTTAATTGAGACACTTTATTAATAACGATACACAAATAGGCTAAGTAAAGTTTTTGGAAGTGATGTAAATTATAAAAAAAAATGTCACTTCTATATCTGTCACTGTCAAGTCAAATCAAAGTAAACAAACGATTCAATTCAACGGCTCTTTTCTATTTGCTTGCGTTTGCGTCACAGACAAGAAAGTTCTCATAGTAAACTTGGTTGTAATAATGCTGGTCGTTTACGACGGTTTCTGAACGCATCTTAGGGCACTAATGATATGTGCGTAGATAATAGTAGATTGTTCAACAAGGGACTAAAGCCAAAGATGGCTATTGCGAGTCATTTTAGAGCGAGAGAAGTGTAAAGTTAATTACTCACATCAGAGTGGTTGTTGAGCGGTGGCGCGGCGATGAACACCACGTACGGCGCAAACTCCGCCGTGCGCAGAACCTTCAGCGCTTGCGGCTCCACATCCAAGATGGCGCTGCGCCGCTCCGAGTGGATGCGCCGGATCGTTTCAATCTTGGTGCCGTACATCGCGTCCTCGTGGGTGCCTGGAATAAAAATAATTCAAGTTTTTAACTAAAATATAAAAATGAACTTTGATACGACACCAAACATCAAAGATAGAAGAAGGAGCAGAGAGAGAGGGAGATAGAGGGGGGAAGAGAGGGAGAGAGAGTGTGTGTATGTGTGTGTGTGTGTGTGTGTGTGTGTATGAGAGAGTGAGAGAGAAAGAAAGAGAGAGCGCCCGACGCCAAAAGAGGGGTAATATGCTCAGACCTTCAAATAGATCTATTTTACGATAGCGTTAAACTCGGACCCATAGCGTTATGCATCGTAACAATCTAAACTTCATATCGATATTCTACCTCATAAATTTTTGACATTGAGCAGATATAAACCATATTTCATCTAAGGTAAGGTTGAAAAATTTCCTGGTGCGTTCGTTTTTTTAATGGATTTTGAGATGTATTATTATATACATTCATGTTGCTTGTAATAAATGTCGTGTAGGTATACCTATAATTGACATTCATATCAGATTGTGTTATAGTAATTTCATTTTAATATAATTATTAATTGTATTAATGTTTGTTGTTGGTGTACTTTAATTTAAAAATAAATACATACTTATACTTTCTATAACGATAATAGAGCGTTATACTACCTTTCCTTTCATGGTGGGAATCATTGCCGCCCACATAATATGTTACTGACGCCTGCGGCATGGTTTTTTGATTTAGTGCATTAAAAAGACACACTGGGAACAATATCAATATATATGAACAAAAAAATGAACACTTACGAATTATAGCGTTATGATAACGATATTTTTCATAACGTTATAAACAGAGATCGGAATTTTCGTGGCACTTATGAGGTGCCATAGTGATTTCTCATTTATCGACTTTCAGTTAGTTACTTATCGAAATATTTAACTAGACTAGACTGTTAACAACTTTTCCTAAACCAAACATGGAAAATATATGGTTATATTTTTTTTAAAATAAATATCCTTGAAACACTTACCTTACCTACTTTTTAGCACTAACACAAATTTTGAACGTGACGTGGAAAAAGCTGCAGTTGCTTAGATATTGAAAGCCATATTTGGGAACTGATCAATTATAAAATACATTGTTATCCAAGTAACTTTTATGTTTAATTACATAATGTTAACTTCAAATTTTCACCTACTACCTCCTGTTATTTAACTCTACTTTTAATCTTGTTTATATTCCTTTAATCTATATTGTATTGTATCGATACATTATTACGTTTAACGGAAGTCGATAAATGACAAGTCACTAGCGTTATAGAAGGGTGCCACGAAAATTCCGGCCTCTGGTTATAAAGGTCTGTGTGCATCCCAAACGACGTTTTTTAGGGTCAAACTGTCTTCTGCACTCCCCCGCGTGCCCTGGCACACCTGCGCGCTGCAGGACCTTTATAACTCCGCTAGCAATACAGTTCGCGTGGCAGAATACAAGTCAGCTCCTTAGAGAATGACACTTTAAAAAAAAAGTGTATTTAGACGTACCGTATTCCAAGTATTCACTGGCTGCGATGTCGGTCATCATTTCCTCGTGGGTTACGAAATAATAGTTTCGTCCGTTTTCTTCATCCGCTCTCGGCGGTCTGGTAGTATCTGCAACAACACCAACCATGACAACTTTTTATCAATTGTAATTTATTATATGAGATTTTTTCAAGCGGGGCTATTCCGTCATTTGATTGGGGCAATTACGTCAAGTGGCATTAACTCCAGTTTAAAGCTTGTATCGAAAAACTACGTCGATTGATAAACGTGGAGAATTTTTTTTTTTCACTTTTCGATACGAACTTTAGAACGGGAGTTAATGCCACTTGACGTAATTGCCCTACTGAAGGTATAACCTCCCTCGACCTTAAATGGCATTGTTGTTAAAATATACATTATAAACATAAAATAAAAAAACATACTTACAATACAATAATAAATGGTCAATAATTCGATGACTATAGAAAAAGAAAACAAGAAGTCAATTATATTAACAATTAAGGATCATAATATTCATCCACCGGGTAAAGTGGACTACTTAACAAAAGATTTCTCAGCTAATGTTTAAATGTGTCATCGGACTTATGACAAAAATAGACGCCATTAAATTCCGGGTATGTCATGCCCTGCCACATTGTAGGTGTTGCGCGAGTATACGAGGGGCGTTCAATAAATTCTCGGTATTGGTATCTTGCAAACCTTTTTAGTAAACTTCTTAATACTGGCCGCTAGGAGTCAGTCATTGACAGTAAAAAAAAGTTAATTTGAAGCCCACACGTTCTTTTGTTTTTCTGCTACTGCTGAACAAACGTGATCATAATGAGCTATTTTACAATGTTAATTAAATTGGAGCATCGACCCGTGATAAAATTCTTGACTAAACAGGGAAAAACACAGAAGTCTATTAAAGTAGAAATGGATTTAGTTTACCGTGAGTCCGCTCCTTCATTATCTACTGTCCAAAAGTGGTCTAATGAATTTAAGCGTGGGAGGGAGAGTATAGAAGATGACCCTAGACCTGGTCGGCCTGTTGAAGCTACTTCACCAGAAAACATTCAAAAAGTGGAGAAAATTATACTGGAAGATGTTCGAGTGAAGGTTAGGTCTATAGCACAAAAAAAAACAATATTTCTATTGGTACAATACATGATATTATCCATGACCATCTTAACAAGTCCAAAGTTAGTGCGAGATGGGTAGCACGAATGTCGGCACCGTTTCAGAAGCATACGCGCGTTGCTTGTCGTTCCGACTTCATTGAGCTGTGTGGTAAAAACCCCAATGGTTTGCTCCAAAAAAAACTACTGGAGTTGAAACTTGGGTTCATCATTATGACCCTGAGAGCAAACAAGAGTCGATGCAGTGGCAAGTTAAAGGAACACCTCATCCCAAAAAATTCAAAGTCGTCCCTTTAGCTGGCAAGATCACGGCGACAATATTCTGGGATTGTGAAGGGATATTATTAATAGATTAAAAAGAAAAGAGTTTAAATATTTCAGGAGAGTACTACGCTAACAATTAACGCCAATCACGGGAAGCATTCAAAGAGAGGAGGGGGGAAAATTAAACAGGGGAGTGCTGCTTCTTCATGACAACGCCCCTGTGCATAATGCTCATGTTGCCAAGGCTGCTGTTCTTGAATCTGGGTTCTCACCCACCGTACAGTCGACTTGGCCCCCAGCGACTACTTTTTGATTCCCAACCTTAAAAAGGATCTTCGTGGACATCGATTTTCCAATGATGAAGCGTTGAAGGCAGCGGTGGAGCATTTTGACACCAAAGACAAAAAATATTTTATGAGGGGTTAAAAAACTAATTGACAGATCTTATAAGTGTATAAAACACTATTTGTATGCTTTTGTTTTCCTACTCATAGATTTAATGAACGCCCCTCGTATACCCAATTTTTATTGATCTCAATAAGATAGATAATAGAAAAATACTCACGTGGGATGGGGTAAGCGTATTTGTCGGGGTGCCGAGCAATAAGAGTATTCTTGATGTGACGTCGACCGACCCCGTGGGCACCCAACAAGACAATTGTCTTTCTCTGAAAAGCTGAAAGAATTTTGGTTCCAACTGTACTTTTAGTATTCGTAATAAACTCGCTATTGAAAGACAATTCAAACGAGTTTTATAAGACTATTCTTTGCCATTTTCCCTGATATTAAGGCTGGTTTTTACAACAGTGCAGTTCTAGGCCAATAAGCAGTATCTCAAATTCAATAGCTAAAGCAGATTCAATCCTATCTCGTTAGTAGTAAGGTTGCATTTGCTACAGGGTTTTTGTCTGAGATACTGCCATTTCTCTTAGCAGGGTTAAGGTTGTGTAAAGCTGTGAGTCCGCAGAAGATTTTTTGGAAAACTTGGAAATCTCTGAATTGAAAGTGTAAATGGGCATGGGGAAGGCGAACGAGCACACAGGTCACCTGTTCGTATGCGGATTCTGAGACCAATAAACATTTCAAACTCAAGACTGCAACCCCATCTTGCTTTTTGGATTTTTTGGTAATTTTTTGCATTCAAATTTTAATTTTGTAACGTTGTTTCAATGAGTTCATCGCAAATATCAATGGTAGTAAGAAGCACCTTACCATTAGCCGGCCCGTGTGCTCGTTTACTTTTCCATGCTTTAAATAGTAGATTTATGTAACTGATACATTATTAGTGTTTTAAGGCCTAATTATGTACAGTTACTGTTACTTACATTATTTTATCTACACACATTATAAGTACTCTAAGATTGGTTCAGAAACCTAATGCAAATGACCTGCAATGCTACCAGTGCTAAGTTATGCATTGACTAACTTTTCATACTCGAAGTGGGGGGTTTTGGAAAATATTCCAAATTTCTAACTCATAGCTTTTATTATGTTTATTTTCATTATAAGAACATACGTTACAACCACCAGCACACCTACCACCACGTCCACACTACCGCAGATAACAAAATTGAATGTTGTAATGCTGGTCATTGCCAAAGGGTTCTGTACGTATGATAGAGGACCTTTGATACGTAATGAGAGGCCTTAAAATAAGAGTGTGGTGCGAGTTTCATAATGGGATCACACGAGTGAAGTCCCTATTCTCAAGTTACTTGAGATCAAACGTCGTGCGGTTTACACTAAAAAAACATACTGAATTGACGTTTCGAGTTGATAACAGTTTTAATATCTATGAATACTAGAATAGAGAACCTCTTGAGTTTTGAAAGCTGTTCCAAATTTGAACTCCTAACCTTACCAAAATCTATACTGTAATACTCGTAACATTAAAGTACAGGTTTTACCTACTACCACAGACAAGAAAGTTCTCATAGTAAAATTGGTTGTAATATTGCTGGTCATTTCCTACGGGTTTTGAACGCATAATAGAGGACTTATGATAGATGTGTAGGTAAAAATACTTACATGGTAGCTTGACGACTTCCTCGTAGGTAACCACGTCAAGCTGGTCGAACACAGCGTTATGCTTCGCCAGATATTTGTCTTTGGACTGCTTCTTCTTGCGTCCGAATATTGAACAGTTCACTGGAACAAGTTTTTGACGGTAAGATATTTAGCATAGACCTAATTAGATTTTTTTTTCAACACATGCATGATGTACAACACGCAACGTATTTTGGGCTTCCTTGCGTTACATAACGTTTAGCCACATATAGCCGCTCACAACACATATAGGTTACGACAGAAAACTAGCGTAGCAGTTACCTGCCATGTCGGGGGATCTATTTCAGTGAGATTCACCTTAATTAGTTTTATTTTTCTGTTACTTCACCATCGTCATTAATCATTTGTACTTACTGTTCGCACTTAGGTGTGTTTGTGTCACTGAATAAATGGGTTTTCTTTCTCTCTTTACATATTTAATTACATTTAGGTGTCTTAAATTGTGCCTAAAAACGAAAGCATTCGCAAAGCAATCACTATTGTTTACACCATCAGGCATAAGATACATGAGAACCTGAAATAATATTTTAATTGTCCATCCAAGAATGAGAAAAACGTTATTAAACTATTTTTAAGCTGCAAAGGCTATTATTTCCTCCTAATTTGGACTGTGCAGAATGTGGTTACAGAATCATCAACAAGTGTTGAGTTGTTGGTATTCTGTAGCTCTACCTACCCCACTCTGGGAATGAAGGCCTCACGTTATGTATGTATGTAATTTTAATATTTTAAGGGGATATATTCACGAGTGTATTTCTAATAGTATATACCTCGATAATTATAAGAAAATTTGTTGTTTATAATATTTACATTATTTTTAAGAATTTTCCACCTGTCTCCTATTAGTCATTTAAATACGAAATCAAAAGTTGCAGATTGTTTACCGTATTCCAACATGTGTCTAGTTGACGAAATCAGCACTGATTCGTCTTAGAAGCACTACTTCAAACGCGTGCGCTTCCATTAGATTAAAATATTTTTTTCATAACTTTAATTTTACTACCTACGAAATTAATGATAAACGTCCACCGCAAAACAAATATGCAGAATAGGAGCTCCGCACAGCGGAGCTCCGCGACTTCGTTATATGATTCTTAATTTTTTTAAACATTATGTTCCCTAGACTAACTATTGTACTATTTGTACATTATACACCTCCAGATTATGGATACTGACCATTAGGTTTCAAGATATTATGCTTTTTGTTGTTATGCATTATATCTGTGTAACATTTGATTATTATATTGATCGAAATTATGCAATTCGTGAATGCAAAAACTAGTTCATTTGTTTTTATGCCAATCGTAACACACCCACGTCGAATCGGCGTAGTTTAAATTCCGTGAACTGTACATATATATTTATATTTTTTTCCAATTGACACGAAGAGTTAAAAATACCTACTCGCATATAATAACAGTAAAGTCAATTACCCCGTGTGGTTGCCGGGTTAGAATAGTGCCACTATATGTCTTCCCGCGGATGTAAGAGGCGACTAAGGGAATAAGGGCTTGTAGTACTGTTAGGCGATGGGCTTGCAACCTGTCACTAATACACTGGTAAACATCTTAGCCTGCTCGTGCAAAATGTGGTTACAGCATCAACAAGTATTTTTACAGTTGTTGGTATTTCTGTAGCTCTGCCTACCCCGCTCTGGGAATGAAGGCGTGATGTTATGTATGTAGTTAATTAGTAATGATCGTTACCTGTGTTCTCGCAGCCGTCAGTGTGTGACACGCATCCTTCGGCTCCTAGCAGCACAACATTACAACAAGGTTCATGCAATGCGCCGATGGAATGGTAAGTCTACTTGATACAGGGTCACACTCAACGTTTTATTGTGAAGTATTCAAACTTGTGACAAATCTACTAAAGGAGGCGGAGCAGATATGTACGGACCTTAGCCTAGGAACCAAGAGCAATAAGCGATATCTTACAGGAGAGGTATTTTTATATTCTACAACTTTTTATGGCTGGAAAGTCTCATGTGCTTTTGTTTATTCCACAAGAGATAATGCTCCTTAACAGGACAATTTTATTGCCGTCGCTTGTGATATCTATGGACTTATTTTTCAATAAGTCCATGGTAGTGTCTAAATAACTTGACATTGGTGAAATACACCTTAACAGGAGCGATGCCCTTTCTTTGTACACTATATTTTTTAACTTTGTAAGGCTTTTAAGGATAAAGAAAAACCCATTTGGGTTTTCTTTCAAATATTGCGTGTTTATATAAAGATAAATAGTGAATTGTATGAGCCAGTAGATATATTTATTAAACAATTAAAATGTCTTCTTTCACTGGTAACTTACTGGATCATGTTGTCCCCAGTTTTTTATGAAAATAATGGTTTGTCCCCTAAGTCAACAGTATTCTGATTTGGATAGCTTATTTTCACGTGTACTGAACAAATAATCTATTGATTAAAAATATAGTTTATACCGGGCTTTGGTTTAACAGTGTTGTATAATTAAGACAAACTTAACTGTGCAAAGAATAGTAGTTTGACCCAAAAAATAGAATTAGAACGAAAGTGTGACAAAAAATATGTTTGAACTCCCACTGTCTTGATTTTAGACTACCCGCCATAGTAAAATATTAGTCTTAAAATAACCTATCCGGTGACATATCGCTGGTCGTTATCGATCGCATCACACATCACATCAGGCTGTTTGCGCATCCTCCTTTCATTTGCAGAATTTTGGAAACAAGTTTATGAAGCTAGATAACGTCAAGAAAGTACAACGTTTGTAAAGTGTCAAGAAAGTTTGACATCTGACGAAACATTAAACTTGTCGCCGCAGTGACACTTCACGATAAAACAAATAACATTCGGGGTACACAAACTCCCACGGTAAATAACCAGAGCGTTCAATTCGGTTAGATAGTGGCATACTACATAGAGATTACATTATTTCTGTAGATAAATATATTATTTGAAAGGTTATAGGTAAAGGGCCAATCATGTGGTTAAAAACACCATGCAGTCTTTGAAAGAGTGACGTTATTTGGAAAATACAATTAAATACTTAAGGGGAGCTTGTATTACTCGAAACAATGGGAAACAAGCATTTTACATACCAACTGCAGGTTCGTCCAATGATGTTTAAGTTTGAAAGCAAAACACGAAACGTTAATGAAAACATTTCCAATAAAAATCTTACAAAATTAAATGTTTTTTCCAACTTTTTAAAATAAATATAATTGCAACAGTCAAAACAACAAAAATCCTAGAGTCAAACAAAAACAACGATTATTCTCTACAATTTCCTTAAGTGCTTTCCGATTGCATTTCCCAACTGAAAAAAAAACAAAAACCAAAAAAAAAACAAATACAACTAACTATGAAACATCCTAAAAACAACACCAATATAGGGATAAAACTAAACCAAAACCAATCCCGAAATCAAAAACAGATCAGGCACATAACAACATCGTCTATGTAAATGGCGATACTTAATCCAAAAACGAAAGATCACATTTATCTAGGAGATAATACTCATAAGGCCCATGGTATCAGTATGTTTACAAACGGTGTATGGAATGTAGTATTTTCTTGTCTCAGATAAGACTTAAATAATGAAATAATTATAAGCATGTAGAGCTTCAAAATATACGGGGCGTTAACGTAAACAGGCGTAGCTAATCTAAGCACATACACTTGCAACCCGTGACAGACTTGGGTAAGGGCCAAAAAGTTGGCCACGCTAACTCACTCAATTAAATTTTCTATTAAACTTTTCCGTTGTGACACGAAAATTAGCCATACATTTGTAGGGATAATTTTCGTGTCACAGCGGAACTTTTTCACTTTTGTTGTTTGCATGGTTAACTACGCTTAACTATGGTCCAACTATTTGGTCCTTACCCATTTATGTTCACGTTTTGTGGGTAAAATATAGGTACGTGTCTCTAAAATATCCAAGCTACGTTACGTTACGGTCCCGTCCCGTTTCCGACCAGATGTTTCAGACTACCGAGTTGGTTAATAAGTTCTGTTACTGAGATTTATTACAATATAAAAAATAAATAAAAGCGTTACATAAACCACATTTTATATAGAATACAAAGAAGCGTAATTTGTATTCTTTACTATTGCCACAATTTTATAATGTAAAAGCTTTAAGCATTCCCATTCGGGACAGGAAAGCATGGGTCAAATCACGCACGACGACGATACTGACAACGGCTACAACTTTTGTAAGAGTTCACGTAGTGAATCGAAATTTGCGTGACATATTGAGCAGACTTTCATCTTTCAGAATTCTTATACAATTGTATTCCAAGCAACTAAAGATCGCTTATACACCGGTCAATCTTTATGTCTCATTGAATCGACCTTACGATTTCACATCAATTTGCAATAATACAAAAACACGCCAAATTTCGTGCTTCATGAGCTCGTTTTTAATAAAATAATTCTGGATTCAGAATATACCCTGAGATGAGAAGGCTTCACAATTTCAAAAAACAAAAACCTTGGTTAACAAAGACTAACAGAGTTTTCAAAAAGTGTAATTTTTAGAAAACTTGTGCGTATTTATTACGGTGCCGGCCGTGAATGTTCAAAATGTTTAATTAAGTATTTAATTTATATATAATTAAGTTAAAGTTATTTTTGTTTGATTAAACCTAAGCGACAGAACTTAGTCACCGACTAGGTATGCTGCGACCGATTCCATTGCGTATTTATAATAAGTTTACACTCCATTGACACATTTGGACTGTGGGCCTCACGAGTGTTAAGGCTGTTGTGGGACCTTGGTCGTTGTTGGAGCCCTCTGCGGCAGCGCAGGCGGCGCGCCACTCCTGAAGCTCGGGGCTCGGGATTAGGCCTGCGGAGCCCCCAGCGGCGTCTTTACGCGCTTGCCACCAATGAGTATCGTCTTTGCTTATAATCTGTGGGCAAATGTTTTTGAATGATTTGAGAACGGCTTCGATTTCACCATCTGTATCAGTAATGACGGGGTTTAAAGGAATAAACTTGATTTAAAAGGTCGACCGAATGGTAACTTGATCGAGTTGGTTTATTCGATTATCTATAGGTACTCACAAATCAGCACTTAAAGCTACCGACTCGATAATATATGGAATGAGAACGTTACATTTGAATGTATATGTCAGTACCCAACAGCATTAACGAACAACACATTCAGTTAACCTTATAACGATAATAGCTCTCGGAATTGTCTATTATAGTGGTCCATTCGCATTGTTGAATTGTTCAGGGGATTGCCATAATTGTGATAGTAGTAGTAAATCGTTGACCCAAAACTGTATGGGCGGTGTTAACAGTGGGTCGCATTAACTCAATAATGATACAGGATTCCAAGTGTTAGTTGAAATAGATTACCATTTCAACTAACACTTCGAATCCTGTATCACTGTTTAATAGCAAGCTTTAAATGCTAGGCACGAAGGAAAGTTTCGAAACTTTGGTAATAAAAGTATATTACTAATTATACTTCATTTCATTATTTCATTGTTACTAAAGAGGGCGCCGAGCGTCCAGTGGCGCCCTCTTTACTTTTATTGTGTTTTCTAATAAACTAATGTTTTATCTTAAAATCAAAGAGCGCTTTTCCCTTGTACAAATGAATACGACAAGCGTCCAGCAAGTTTGTATTTAAATGTAAGCTCCGCCAACATCTCCTCAAGCAAGAACTTAAGTAAGTGTCATCATCTTCATCACACACTGTTTTCATCGCATGTACTTAAGTATTGTTTATGTTTTATATAAACTTTTATATTATTTATGTATTATATGTTTTAAATGTTGAGTATCTATTTAGATTTAATTTAGTTTTTAACATTATTCATTTCTCTAATTGCACCGGTTTTTTTTCTCTGTTGAACATGTGGTTGACTGTTAGAGTCCGCCATTTGTACTTTTTACATTTATTTGTAATGTGCAAAGAAGATTAAATAAATAAACAAATAAATAAATACACAATTTATAGAGAATATGACATAACAACAATTGAACTATGAGTGAGCAACTTAACCGAAAAAATTGGCCTTCTTTTTCCGTTAAGTTGCCTAGACGAAAGTTAAAGGTTATTCAACTGTGTCATGTATGCTATATATTGCGTATTCATTTGTACAACAGTAAAGCACTCTTAGATTTTAAGATAATACTTTAGTTTATTAGAAAACACCATAAAAGTAATGAAGGCGCCACTGGACGGTCGACGCCGTCTTAAGTCATTTAATCAGTGTCATATTCTATCGTAGAATCTTTTTTTAGTATTTTTTTATTATATAACCACATATTCCTATGAAATAGTAACTATCAGTTGTTTAATCACTAAAGATAAATGAAACATTATCTAGGCTGCAATAAAATAATTTTTCGTTTGAATGATACTAACCTGCAGTATATCGCCAACAGTGAAGGCAATGCCGGCCTGAGCACATGGGATCAACTCGTCCTCCAACGGATCATACTCAAACTGAGCTCTAACAAATATCTGAAAAATATTCCTCGTTTAAAACAAAACATTCGATTGCAAACATAAACAATGACGAGCGTTTGTGACAAATGAGTGTGTTGAATGAGATGTCATGACGTGATATATGTTGATGTTAGGTTAGGTTAATTGGATGGTAAATAAAACATACTCAGGTGTAGCGGAGGATGAGTTGATAAAAGTGTAAAGCCATGACAAAGAACAACAAGCGCACAGAAACGAAGGAGATCGCGGGACGCAGCCATGCCCGGGTGACAGACAACAGAACACAACATAACAGTACATCCAACATAATGAACAGGGTCTGGGTTCGCTACTTACTAGTACGGGCGAAGGCTTAATCCGGAAAAGCTAGTTAGAAAAAAAAGGACAAGGTATAAATTTTGACATTTAAAATCCAATTGTAGGTATGCTTTTGGCCAAGCATCGAGTGTGAAATTTATGTGCGCTTGCAGACTTTTGTTTGTTTAGATTAATTTATTATTCAGTGGATTGATTGTATCAACACAAACGTTAGTATTACACATTCCACGTTATCTATCGGATCCAGGGCGTACATTTGCCCTTTTCATTTAATTAAATCTACGTCAAACTTTAGTAACTAATAACTGTACAAAAAAGTTAGACGGATACACCTCGCCAACTGTTTGGGACTCGCGGGACATTCAACAAATTGAACGAGTTTAATGTTTAATTTCGTTGTAAAATATGTTCCACTTTAAAGATTACTTTATTCCCTAGGGCCAAGCACTTTTTCTTTGTTATTTGAGAGATTTAGTCGTACATTTTAGCGCACTCTGAGATTTTGCGAGCAATTTGCGAGGTCTATCTGTCAGTAAAACGTGAAAAATTGTAGTAGTTTTAATCACACAAAAAAAACACTAATTTTGTTAAGCCAGTAACTAAAAGGGGGTTGGAGATTCCAGGCGGTAGGCTGTTGGAATTACCTCGCACGGTGGTGGCGCCGAGCGGTACGATGGTACTATTTTGAACGTCACTGAACCTCGAGCCTCGCGCTGTAAAAAAATATATAGTTAGATGACATAAATCTATCAGGTGTTTCCTTATACAAAACCAATAGCCAAGATGCGTTCGCTACATAGCTTTTCTATTCGTTTTGATTTTAAACCAATCACGTTACTGGTAGATCACGTGACTTTCCGTATGACGTTATCTACCAGTGACGCGATTGGTTTAAAAACAAAACGAATAGAATCGCTAGTTAGCGAACGCATCTTGGCCTCTGATATCGAAACGCGTATGCGAGAACATATTTGTTATTGCTTTTTGGATGAATTCCCACTCGTTCTGTATGTGGGTGGTAGAAAAGTAGAGAATTAAGTACATCAAAATACAATTTTATACGGAAAAATATGATCCAATATGAGTTGCATACGTTTACTGTATACCCGCGTGGATGCATTCCTAGTATTACATATCTATATTTCTGAACGATATAATACAAAAACTACATTGTAACATGTTCTTGCAGACAAAGGAAACTTCGGCACTAACTGACGGCTTGCCAAATACAAACTCATTTTAGAATGTATAGAGATGGTTTGATGATCATAAGTAGTTCATTACTATCCCAGATTAAGGGTCTCCCCAAACCTGTCGACGCGGAATCGGCGTTAGCTGATCAAAAAACTCTTTATGTCTACGCAATAAGAGCGAAAAGTCGTCGAATCGGCTCGGCTGACGTCGGCCGGCGACGGCGGAGCCGAACAACGCCTTTTCGCTCTTATTGCGTAGATATAAAGAGTTTTTTGATCAGCTAACGCCGATTCCGCGTCGATAGGTGTGGGGAGACCCTAATAGAACGCATGTATATTTAGACTCTAGATTTTGCCTACGACTCGCTCTTACTACCTTTTTTCCTCTTTTATTGTTTTTAACCTCTTTACCCCTGAAATTCAAATTTCGAAAAAAATACTGTTGCTGTATCTCTACGTCACAAAAGAAGGGTTCCTTAAAAATCCAGCGGGTTTGGGCTGGACGTTGATACCTCAGTCAAACGCCTCGTTTATTATACATAGATAGATTTAGAGCACGCCTGCGATTTAGAATTCGTTTCTCGTTATACTCCGTTTTCTTCTCGTAACGGGTTAAATTTCAAATATCCCTTCTTAAACAACTTAGCCTACTTGTGCAAAATGTGATTGCAGAATGATCAACAAGTCTTTTTAGAGTTGTTGGTATTTCTGTAGCTCTTCCTACACCACTCTGGGAATGATGGCGTGATGTTATTTATGTAGTGCACCGCTAGAAATGTTTTCTCTATGTTTCCAATTTGTTCGTGTAGCTGTTGAGTTTGCGCGTTGTCCGTTACTCAGTTAATCACGAACGACTTTTATATAATTAATAGATTACACATCAAAGGCTAAGTAAACCAAACTGTACTGTAGATACAAGTAATCCCTTTGCGAGCTAGTGTTAAGTCGCATTAATCGTATCAAACGGTTCAAACCCGGTTACGTACGGTTTCGCGTGAAGCTAACCAAACGGAAGATCACACGGAGCGCAGAATCTAAGCTTAACTTGATGTGAAAATTATAAACTCTTGATGTAAGTAGGTATTGATATTTTTTTGGCCAGTAAAATATTTCACGTCCTACCATTAATAAGTATACTAAATAAGATGCTTAAAAAGAAACCTTTATTTTAGGTTCGTCTTATTTAGTAAACTTATTAATGGTAGGACGTGAGTATGATTTTGAATAATGCTTATATCGCATAATTGTTATTCCACTGATACCTTTGACTTTTTTTTAAGTTATAATATAAACTTAACCTTACCTAACCTACCCTAATTTACCATGATTACAATAAACATTTAAAAAATATGAAGAGAGAGAAAATTAATGCCAAATCAAATGCGGCGTAATTATATACAATCGGACAAAAAACTTTCGGCGTCATAGAGGGAACCCATTTCAAGTATCAGAAAACCACGTATCCACGTAAGTTTAAAAGGCTCAATTCTATAGAAACCGTCAGCATTTTTGCTAGCGCGGTCAAATAACGTATAAGGTTTTCTTATGGATTAAACCCGTCTGAATAATTTACTGATTGATATTGGCTTCTTTTCAACAAACATACAACACACACATTTTACAATTCAACTTTACATTTATTATTGCCAACACACTAGGAGACCATAACGTTAACAAAAACCTTTAAACACCAAGTCCAAAACCAAACTTCAGATATTTAATTTCCGTACGCTTCAACAGTGATGCAATATAATGAAAAGGACAACGTTATCGAAACGAACATCTTTAATTTTAGGTACTATCCATTAATTAACTCGTTGCAGGTTTTCAGTAACTCATACTGTGGTGGTAATCCCTGTGATGGCGAACGTCCTTCAAACAAAATTAAGTACAGCAATGTAGTGCAAAATTTATTTTAAAATACAAAGGCTCACTTTAATGCGGCTGTCATTTTATTTAAAGTGCACTCAACTCCTCTGTCTATTATAATCCCTCCCGTTAAAACTTTAATTTTTGGAACACCATCATTTTATCACTTTCACGTTGTGCTCTACAATACTTTATTCTAATGCAAAAATGGATTGTGTTTCATTTTTACGGCTTATCCGTCGAACATTTGTCTGATAATGTTAGAAGCATACTCTTCATCAAACATAAAACTTGTGAGCGCTAAGCGTGATATTTTTCTTGTTTCAATATTTTTGTAACAAAAGTACCTGAATATAATCCTTATAACATTGTTTTCACGAATAGAGGTTTTATTTGACATCGTTTATACTTATTTACAATTATTTTATTCAGACTATTTTCTCTTGCCTAAAGTCAGGTGGGGCAAGTATATCAAACCAATATGGTCAAATGGTTTGTTATATTTATCCCTTTAATTCACTTTCCCCACCTGACCTTATGTCTTTTTTACAGTCATTATTTGCTTTCAACCCTTCGTAAAGTACTGCGAGGATCATGATGCTCTTCCAATTGCATCAAATAATCTCATAAAATTCTGTAGATTGTAACATTTTAACGGAACGTTCTGACAAATAAGATGTGAATCTTATTAAAACACGACCGCCCAGTTATTGCCAAACACCTGAACAATTATACCTAATCGTTTATTTTTGATTGGAATAAATTACCAGGGAAAAAGAAGTGTCGATCGAACACCCACTAGATGACGCGACGACATCGTTAAAGCCGTAGCAAGAGAATGGATGCGCGCGGCGTGGAGCCGATGCGCGTAAAAATGCAAGAAGAGTTCCTACTCCAGCAGTGGATATAGCACTGGCTGATGATGATGATAAAATTACCCTTATTTTGCATATGTTTTTGTCTTCAACATAGTCAAAATAAGACAGTTGACTATTCTATAAGTTATTAATAGCAAGAATTAGATCAATTAAATACACAATTATCATTTTTATAGCCATAAAAGGCAAGCGAGCAGACGGGCCACCTGATGGTAAGCAGCCACCGTCGCCCATTAACATCAACAAAGCTAGGGGCACAGCCAACTTGTTGCCTTTCAGTGAATACTCTATATTTCAGTATTATCTACGTTATTAAATTATATACGATATTATGTGTCGACCCTTAGACATTTTTGATTTGTACTATTACTTACGTTAGAGTGTACGGGGCAATAGTTACAGAAATGGGTATTTATCGTCCTACTACTATTATAAATATGAAAGTTTGGATGGATGGAACGACTGAGCGGATCTTGATGAAACTTGGCACAGATAAATATTAATATCTAGAAAAATAGACAGTTCCCGAGGGAACAGCGATAAACGACTTCTTCGCGGACAGAGTCGCTAGCAAATGCTAGTAATGTATAAAGTTCAAAATTCAAAATGGGGCATTATACACAACGGTCATAATAATAAATTGGTTTTTATCTGAAAGTCTTAACTTTTTAGGATTAACCTAATTGGTATTATGCACAGGCCTTTCGGCCTCTTAAAAATCCAAAGCGCTTTTTCCAGAGCGCTTTACGAGGATATAGTTTCAGGTCGCAGTTGTTGACGTCACTAGAGAAATTTCGTTGGTTGTAAGCCCTACGGATAAGCCGCTGTCACTGCTATGTCAAACGTCAAAAAAAGGAAACCCCGCGATCTATTAGACTTCACTATACAATTTGAGGACACGACGATAAGTCGACATTGGAACAGTTTTTTTTCCAACCTTGTTTGTGAAGTTTTCTTATTACAGCAAAATGGTTTTGCGGAATCCATGAGAATCTTAGCACTGGTGCCCGGAAACTTTTTTATTGGGAAAAGGCTAGGGATAGTTTTTATGACAATGTCACAAAAAGCCTTGTTAGCACGAAGGTAGCGTTTTTCAAACTATACTCGGTGAGAAATAAGGTGAAGCAAGTATTGCTCGTGCTATTAATTATCTAAGATCTTTTTATTTCTAGAAAAAATAGGCACACAGTATAATAAGCAGAAAAAAGATCGATTAATGGATGGTGATAGTGCTGAATCAACGCTATTTCAAGTAATCTCATTTTACGTACACATTCATAACATCACGCCTTCATTCCCAGATGGGGTAAGCAGAGCTACAGACATACCAACAACTCTAAAGAGACTAAGATAATTCCGTAATCAAATTTTGCACAAGTAGGTCAAAATGTTTACCAGTGTATTAGTGACAGGTTGCAAGCCCATCGCCTAACAGTACTGCAAGCCCTTATTCACTTAGTCGCCTCTTACGACATCAAAGGGATCATCATGGATCTCATTTTAAATTAATGGAAACTTTCTACCTAATTGTCAACTCACAAATAACCAACTTTTCGTAATTCTAATAGTAAGTGCGCTTCCATTTTAAACTAAAATGAGCTACTTGTAGATTGCATTTCTGATTCTGGCGGACGTTGTAAATTATTGTGTTAAACTGTTCTTTGTGAGAGCAATTTTTATAATATGCTCTGTATTTTCATACTTAGTATCGGAGTAAATAATTGAATAATTTTATTACTCCACCGGCAAGGGCGTTTTCATAGGCTGTAAAGGCAGAGAGAACCTGCATCTGTCACGTATCATTGTCAAGATGGTGAAATAGAGGGCTGATGGTAAATAAGATCTGTGACCCACAGACCGCTGCTTTAATACAAAAGCGCCACAAATCAAAAACAAATACAATTAGATTTAAAACTTTAAGTAAATAGCGTTCTTAATTTAAACGCAACAATGATTCATTTTGATTTGTGGCGCTTTTGTATTAAAGCAACGAGACATTTACATTCTCAAGACTACAAATGCGTCGCCAACCCTGAGGACTAAGATAGAATGCCTCTAAGCTAGTCATTTTACTGGTTGTCTCATTCTCACACCGGAACATAAAAATGCGAAAACTGCTGGTTAAAGGATAAAACGGTTGTAGCCATCCGACCGACCTTGCACAAGGTCCTTCCACCACTAAGCCCGATGGTTAATCGCCATTAAAAACGGATTAAAATCCATACATATACTCCTGAACAGCCCAGGCGTTTTTCATCAAATTTAACTACCAGCCCGTGTGGGTGCCGGGTTAGAATAGTGCCACTTCATTTCTTCCCGTGGAAGTCGTAAGAGGCGACTAAGGGAATAAGGGATTGTAGTACCGTTAAGCGATGGGCTTGCAAACTGTCACTAATACACTGGTAAACATCTTAGTCTACTCGTGCAAAATGTGGTTACAGAATTACCAACAAGTCTTTTTAGAGTTGTTGCTATTTCTGTAGCTCTGCCTACACCACTCTGAAAATGAAGGCGCGATGTTATTTATGTAACTACCACCCTAGTAAACATGGCCTTCTTTCCTCTTTAACTTTGTGTAAATCAGTTTATTCGTTTACGCGCTCCGATCCAAACATCAAACTTATCACTCTATTTGCGTCCAGGGTGTCTGTCAAAGTCTTACCAGCATCCTCTGCAGTTGGGCGACAGACTGGTTGGCTACAGGAGTCCCGTTGATCTCCCTGATCTCGTCGCCGACGTGCAGGGTAGCCTGCCGGTGGATCATGCCGCCGTGCATGATGCGGGCCACGATGCAGCGCCCGTCGTCCGCGAGCTTCAGGGTTATGCCCTGCGTGAGAAGAGATGGAGATCAGTTACAGTTTATTGTTTTAGAGACATATCTGGTGAGATAGAGGTCAACCGCTGGTTATAAAATAATAATTATGCCGTCCCTTTGCTCTTCTTCACCTCACATTTTACCCTACTTTCTAAAAAGGAGAGAAATGAATTTTGTGTGTGTGTGTGTGTGTGTATGTCGTTTGATTTCTGAAAACAAATCATATATATTTATTTATTTATTAGACTAGAGACTATTACACAATATCTTTTCACCCTTAAAAAAGTACATTTTGATTGATGTCGTAGCAAAACACATTTGTAAACTAGGCACGGACGTAACAAAGTACATAGTCATCATTGGACATCAAGACCGGATCAAAGGTCCTAGAAAATAAAACCGGGAAAATGCGAGTTGAACTAGTGCGGAGAGGGTTCCGTACGATTCTTATAGGTTTCTATTTAATCTATTAGAAAGGAATCGTAACCGAAACGTTTTTAAAAAAAAAGAAATACTTAGTTTTTTCCCATATAGGTAATAAATGGCTTCAAAGTTAACAGTAATTTATATAGAAATACATATTTCATATGGGTATACTACACAATTTCGAAGAGTCATAATTCCGAATTGGGCAAAATTCTGATATTTCATAATTCCGAATGCATTTTTTTAATACAAGAGTTTATTTTATGATACCGCTTATAAATCGAACCTAACCTAACCCACGTATAACAACTAAATTTTTCTTTTTTTTTTAAATAGCTCCAACGTAACAAAGCTTTCGGAAAAACATTGTGCGAAATTTTAAGGTGTTCCCATTTGATATCGGCACTACTTTGAATAAACCTCGTATCTTATATTTCGTGATGTATGACTTTAAACTTAAACGTGAAGAGAAATAAGTTTAAAATCGTACATCACGAAAAATGAGATACGAGGTTTTTTCAAAATAGTGACGATATGTCACCATGTTACAGCTTGAGAAACTTCCTTTTTCTTTCTTTTTCACCAAATGTGACTCCGATATTTAAAATTAGTAAATGTTACACGTCTGTGTGGTGTTTGGGGACCCCCAAATTTATATATGCCTTTCAACTTAATCGGTCAAGGAAATTCAGAGCAAATTGGCTGTAACAGACGGACAGACAGACACGAGTAATCCTAAAAGGGTTCCGTTTTTTAATTCGAACGTACGGAACCCTAAAATGGACCTTCAAACAAACCGGTACCATGATGAAGCAAAATCCTACGTCATTAGTAAAGGTTAAAAGTAACAATGCAAAGCTCTCAAAGTCAGTTAGCAAACGGCATATGACGTCGAAACTAGAATTATTATATCTCTAAAGAGGAATGTTACATTAGTTCAAACGAAATGTTCGTAGCCAAATGGGGAAAAGTAATTTAGTAGCCGAGAGCTTAGAGCGGAGATAAGTTTCTGAACAGTCGCGCCGGTTGGCTTGTTTGCTTGTCTCTGGTATCTTTAAAGTACGAGTATTAAAAAAGTTTATACAGACAAAACGTCCATAGGGAAATAAAAGAATATTATCAATCGATTATTTTTAAGAACACAATAAGAATCTTCAGAAAGCATCGGGCTTATGTGGTTAAACTCCAAGTACAAAGAGATGTAGCTACTAATATCTCACTATAATAGCGTTACCTCATATTAGTTTTTGCGAAACAGGCCAATGTGACACGCGCTGGTTATCTGCCGAAGATTTAGTACGAGTAATGGCGCATTAAGTCCTACCTATACTCATACTCATTTATTGATAATACTAAGAAACACACATACATAGACACCGCTTGTCATTGATGAGATAAAATACCTACACTATCTGCAGGGTGAATGATTATTTGACAAATTCCTTAAGTAATCAATTCCTACTAGAGCTTAATAACAGCAAAGGACCATGCTCAGTGTAGGGTTCCGAAGCCGGTAAGTATACTACAAACATAAAAATCAACAAGTAATAACAAATTTTCTATTTAAAGTCATTTGGAGCCGTCTTAGATGATTTCAGTAGGTATAAACACTTGAATCGCCTGTATCTCAAGAACCAATGTTGTCTACTTAGTCGTGATAGTGTTCCTTATAAATTCGTTATATGCTCTTTAATTTAAGTTTTTTTTCAGATTTTTAGCATTGGTAGTTTTGGCTGTAGGGACATTTGAGTCTAACAAAAAATTAGCGCTTTAAAGCTTAATATTTCATAAACGGATTACTTAATCGGAAAACTATTTTCACATTTCTAATTAATTTCAATATTTTTGAAAGACCTATCTAACGACACCCCACACTATGGGGTAGGCGAGAAAAAAAATACATCCTCAAGTCAAGTGTAGGGGAGGTACCCAAAAAATTTTTTTTTAACACAGTTGCTCAAAAAGTGGTACTTTTCGTAGCTGTATATCGTGCGGAAAGTTGGATATTCCGCACTAGTGCGTTATAGTTTTCCATTTTTTTTAAATATAATTTTGTTTCAACTTCCAAGCTGTGCATCCAACCAAAGAGTTTGCATGTTCAACCACTTTTTGATTACGTCATTTAGCATTGAGACTATACATAGGTAATACAATTTAAAATATTAAAATTAAATAATATTTATTCGGTAATATTAAAAAAAACAGCTCTCATCAAGATGGCTGAATCTGAATTAGTATTACGAATGATTGGATAGTTGCGTATTAAGGTGAATTCACATTACACCATGCCGAAACCGGGCCCAGCCCAGTACGGCGTAATGTGAATCCACCTTTATGCATTACCGCTGGTTTATAGAGAATTATACTTTTTGATTTTTAAATATAGGTAATTAAATTACTGTGACTTTTTTGGTGATTGTGACTGAATGGTCACAACCGTTGCCATTTCATAAAGTCTGTGTCAATTAAAAGTAAAATTGTCTCTTGTAATAGTTTTATTTACTGATTCATTTTGTTTCATTGATATTTTTTCGCAAATGTATTAAAAAACGTGGTTTGATACACGTGCGGAACTGTCATTTTAACTCGTCCCGAGTCTTGTCCCTCGCTTGCAGCTCGGGCCAAGATACTTCGGGACTCGTGTAAAATGACATACTTTCCGCACTTGTATCAAAATGTACTATTATTGCCATCGATGTACAAACATGCAGACCTGATGGGAAGACTGCGTTGCCGGTCTCGAAAAAAATTAATGGCACCCTTTTAAAAAAGTCCCATATTGCGCATTGTGAAGATCTCAGCAGGAAGTTCATTCCAAATTCTTATAGTACGCGCCAGAAACATTAAATTACTGTTGAATATTTAATTAACTTCTGATTTTCAGACGGGTCAATATGTGTCATTTTTTTTCTGTAGATGAGTCAACTATGCTCCCCTAGAAGAAATGTCATCTAAGAGGACCACGTACCATAGGCTTGTCAGTCTTCTTCTGGAACTGCACGAGGCGCGCCCTGGTCACAATGGTCACGTTCTCGAACTTCGGCTCGGTGTACTCTTCCTGTTCAGGCGGGGCTACGTGGTGTGGCTCCACGCCAAACGAGCTACGCTTGACCACATCATTATGTCGTCTGTAAGGTCCACGTACCATAGGCTCGTCGGTATTCTTCTGGAACCGCACAAGGCGCACCCTAGTCACATCCTCGAACTCCGGCTTTGTTTCCTTGTCCTTTTCAAGCGGGAATACTCGGAGCGACTCCCCGCTATTCAACTCGCGCGCGGCCACATCATACTGACATCTACAAGGTCCACATACCATAGGCTCGTCGGTATTCTTCTGGAACTGCACGAGGCGCACCCTGGTCACGTTCTCGAACTCCGGCTCCGTGTCCTCGTCCTCATCAGGCGGGGGAGCCGTGGTGCGGCCGTTGACCGGCGGCGGGGACGCGCGGAGTGACTCTTCGCCGTACACCTCGCGCGCGACCACATCGTGTGCCTGTAGCAGGGCCTGGAACAAAATGGCATAGGTTAGAAAAACCAAAAGAGACATGAAACGGATCACCACGTGCAGTGTGCTCTCTGTTTGGAGATAAGAGGAGACAGTAACGCACATCTTGTGGCCATTTAGGTTTTTTTATAGCAAGATGGCACACGAGCACACAGGCCACCTGATGTTGGGATCTGAGAAATATAGGCGTTTGAATTATCAAGACTGCACTATGTAAGACTTACCTAGTTGGTTACTAAGTTCTGTTACTCGATTTGCAAACTCTTTTCTTGCGTTAAAACAAATGCTACCGAAAAAATTAAAAATGACATATTATGGCGGGTTGTCAGTTATAATTTTATAGCACAAACAACAATGGATTGGGGTCTAAAAGAAAATCGTGTCCCTGTAATTGCGTTGCACAAATGCGAGCATCCGCCAAACGTGATTTTGAAGTTGCTTAAATTTCTGAAAATCAACAAACAATTCGTTTATCGTACCATTAATAGGTACAATAGTACCCTGAGCTTTGATGACCGCAAGAGGTCTGGAAGACCACGCACCGTTCGGACCCCAGCTTTAATAAAGGCAGTGAAGGCGAGAATCGCAAGAAACCCCGTCCGGAAGCAAAAGTTGTTGGCAATTCAGATGTCTGTGAAGAGAAGCTCCCTTAAAAAAGTTATCAATCAAGACCTTGGACTACACGCTTATCGTAGACGGAAAGGTCATTTGCTTAATGGACGATTGAAGACTATGAGGCTGAATAGAAGTCGCGTGCTACTGAAGCGGTACGCACAAAATGTCCACCGAAATATATTATTTACAGACGAAAAAAATTTTACCATTGAAGAATGTTGTAACCGCCAGAATGACAGAGTATATGCAAAAAACAGTCAAGAAGCGAGTGTAGCTGTTCCGAGAGTGCAACGAGGCCATCATCCCTCTTATGTCATGATTTGGTTAGGTGTGTCATACTCAGGGTTAACACAGGTCCATTTCTGTGAAAAAGGTGTCAAAACTAAGGGCTAAAGTTTACCAGGAAACCGTTCTGGAACCAATAGTGAAGCCTTTAAGCCACTCTCTATTTCAAAACCAGCCCTGGGTCTTTCAACAAGACTCAGCCCCTGCACATAAGGCAAAAACAACTCAAGCCTGGTTTCGAAGCAAAAAAATTGACTTCATTGCCCACGAAGACTGGCCCTCCTCCAGCCCGGACCTCAACCCCCTGGATTATGCTATATGGCAGGTTATTGAGGAGAAAGCCTGTGCTAAACCCCACACAAATCTTGAGTCCCTCAAGCGGGCCATAGTCAAGACAGTGACGGAATTAGATATGACAACCGTGCGTGCCGCTATTGATGACTGGCCTCGGCGTCTGAAGGCCTGTGTTCAGGCCCAAGGAGGCCATTTTGAATGAAATTGACAAATGTAAATCCTGATTGTGTGTACTTCATTTTAATGTATAATTTATTTAACTTTCGTTACTATATTTTATATAGATAAGGATTATTACAGTAATATAACTTCGTAACCAACTAGGTAGATAGAATTCCTCTATAGTAGTAATTTCACCGGTTGCTAGTAATGTATAAAATTCTAAATATTATTTTGGAAAGGAAAACGTACAGATCTAGTTTTCACAATGTCTATAACAAATTAAAAATTAAAAATATTGGACTAGGTTTAAGGGGAGAGAAACGTTATCGCATTTTGTACGGAAAATTTCACTTCACAATCCTCTTAAATAAAAGTTTCAAGTAACATTTGACTCGTGTCATGACCCTATCAACTCAAGTAGAATAATACATAACAGTTAGTACTCGTACGCATCAATCCAGGGTTTTGAAAATAACTATATTTTTAAACACATGTAAAAAGGAAAACCAATTTATAAAAACCTCCTGCGTATTTAATCCCAAAGCCTTGAAAGCGAAAACCGCCAGAAGTAAAGTTTTTCCGCTTCCAATTTCACAAGCGGTTTTTTCTAGATGACCGCTCGATGAGTGCTCACATATGAAGTTGAATGTATGTAATAGGAGGTTTTGGTTATATTGGTCGATTTGCAACGAGCAATATTGCACTGATTCTGCGTATTTTAGAACTAGTAGGTAGTTGAAACGTACAGTTTTTCAATCCGAATCGAAAACCTCGCATTGCAATCTTTTGGAATTAGAAATAGTTTTTTACTATGATATGAAAGCCTATGGAGATTGGAATATCGATAGATTTTGACGTGGCAATATAATCACGAATGTGACTCCATTTGCCATTTTACAACCAGTCCTAAAAAACCGCTCGAATATTTACTAAATGGAGAACAGGGGGAACAGGTAAAAAATGTACCCAAATTTAAGATTAACGTGTACAATGGCGAAGTGAAAATCTCAACTAATGGCAAGCGATCAATAGAATACTCTCGCCTCATCTTAAAAAGTCACAATCACAATGTAGTCCATCGTAATTAATAAAAAGTCAGCAGTAACAGAATTCCGTACGAACGACGTTGTAAGTACAATAAAAATATATGTAAAGAAACACAATATGACATCGTAGTTGCAAACGGCCGGCCAAAATATTTTACCTAAACATTAACAACGACTTGTTATGTTTGATGAAAATCCGTTAGGCCGTTTCATATTTACCAGCAAGTCTTCCAGTAACCTTCGAGGGAAGATGTTCGAATTTTTACTTTTGATTTATTCTGTTTACTGATTTACTCTACTCACTTGACATTGGCGGAATCACTGCGAAATATCGCGGTGGACCACCATTGATAAAAAAAGAAGCTATGAAAGTATGGGTCGCAATTACTACGAGGGTCTTTATCTATTGTATAGTGACTACAAGTTGAGGTTAGAATTCAGTAGCGCACATTCTGCTTCCGCCTATCTTCAACATACCAATTCCTTACCCCTTTTAAGCACTACGTCAAGCACCAAGAGATAATACGGCTCCCTAATAGCGAATATTCCGTTATCTCGACAGGCTAAGCTAGTCTAGATTTAAGTGTTGGCCGCAATGCTCCTATATCTCTTTGAAGCTGACCGCATCACAGGCCGGAGTTTACCGTAAATGCGGACGTCAGTCGATAGGCTACTTTACTTTATTACGCTGAATGAACCGTTATTACGTATTGTGAGTTGATTTGCTTAATTATAGAACATGACATATCATGTCAATATCATTATAACATGTGTGTTAAGCGAATTAACTTAGAATAATATACTATTACAACAATTTTCTATCTAAAGGAAAAAGGGTAAGGAAAGGTACTCTAGGATATACTTGTAAAGAAAGGAAACATCATAAACTTCTGTTGTTTTTTCGAATATCCATTCGTCCGAATTATTAATTTTTCCGACTGGTGTAAACTGTAGGGCTAGACAAGTTGCATTCGACAATCGTTAGCGATTATGTTTCGATAGATAAATGTCACATGGTACTAACGTCAATTCCATATATTTTTCAATCATAACATAATTGCTAACGATTGTCGAATGCAACTTGCCTAACGCCACTGGAGCTATTTTAGATTAAATGCATTATTTAATTGCTATACATAGGTCGTTAAGTTTGTTTGAACAATATAAAAAAAATACAATCTTCTATCAATACATTGCATTTGACATTTGATTTGAGTTTGCCCGTGAATAACGGACTTCGGGTTTTATTTTCTGAATCAAAATCTTTTAACCCAGTATATATATCACAAACAAATTATGACAAATCTCATTCATAGATTAAATTTTCATATATTATTTTCGTGAGCACCCGGTACCCCTTAGGGGGTATATAATCAACGCAATTTATTTTTCACTTTATTTTAACGCGTTAAAAGTTCATTTTTATTTGTTTCATAACTGGAAATGGCGTTTAAGAGCAAAGATAACTGAGCTTTATTTTCTTGCAAGTATATAAATTCAATTTCCAACTCACGTTAATCAAGAGGTTATTTGAGTAAATTATAATTAAAATAAAATAGTATACATGATTGAAACATGTTTTATTATATTTAATAACGCTGCCAGCGTTGAAAAAGTTTTACATATTTACTCCAGTACCTACAGAAACCGTGTAACTAAATCTAAACTCATTAAAAATTCAACCAGAACCAAAAATGTGGGATCTTACACGTGTTTTAAAAGTAAGGTACTCTGGCTGATTCATTAACTGAGACTTCATAAATTCCCAGCTGAGTTATAATCTGCTGCATCTCAGCTAATGCTTCCGAAAGCACTCGTATTCATATGATAATGGGATTGTTGCAACCTAAAAGCATCGGGTTTAGACGAAGCCAGTTAATCCGTGGCTTTGTTCTAACGTGTTACATACGAGATACCATGCCATGCACGAGGTGGCGTTTCCTATTTACTTACTAGAGATGTGGTCCTGATTAGAAGAATGGTGTACAGGAATACATTTGTCCGATTGCTGATTAAAGTCAAATACATTCGCGGACAAATAGCCTTGGTTGTCCTGGCCAGGGGTTGTTTGGAGTGAGGTTTAATTGTTAATACTCCGAGGTTCAATACAGGAGGTCAGAAGTTTTTAAGATACCTAACTGATCACACAATCAGTAAACACCACAGCGAGAGAGCTTGGGTTAGCATTTGGATTTACTTACATTTTATTTAAGTTTTTCTGAACATGCACCATTCCGGCGTTAATCGCAGATTCAATCAGTTATGTATCCTAGGCAGTCTGGAAGAGGAAGAGGATGCGCGGGGTATTTATCACTAGATTTCACTAAAAGCATTCCCTGGCGAAATAGCCTCTTTAGTATGAAAAACGCACTCTGACCGCGAGAGTGTTATCGTCTCTTCGAATAATGTATTAGATACTCGTCACATGTTTTTTATAATGTAACGTTGCCATTATCTTAGTATCGCCTGTGTCTTCGCACCTTGTGAAAGTAATCAAGCAGTGTGCGTATCTGTAGATCTAATCCTATCCCTACCGAGAAAAAGTCTGTTACGATCAAGATAGGTGCTTAAAGGTCGGGTCCTCCAACACGTAATACTATAATTACTGTACACTATCTATCAACTTTAGTTCTTAAACTGTTTATAAACTTCAAAACTATTTATTATATAGGCTTCATACACTGCTGTCTAAAGCCAAGGTCATTTATAGATTTGAATTAAAAAAAAAACACGTCGTTCGTTATTCGTCATGAACGGATCATACTGAACCTGACTACTTGACCATAGTATAAATAGCAAAGTAGTTTGTCTACAACCATTCACGAGTTGCTGTTACCTACTGCCGCTCGTGCGCTACTGTTGTGTCGATGCGCTTCGCTCGATTATTAAAACGCACACCGTGAAACGCGGCGAAAGCGCAACCTTGACTAAACCAGCTTGGTCCGTCCTATTAAGTTTGCTTGTGGCGACTCGCGGCGCGTACGGTCGAAGCACGCACACACATAAGCCGCGCGATATACTTTTGTCAGCAGACGAACGTTCGTTTATACTGGCACTTAACAGCCCAAAAACAACTCTATAATAGCATATATAAAGTTCAGAGTAAAACAAAGCGAATTACACTTCAGCGCTCTATTTCTAGCTGGGGTGTCGAGTGGCTAAACCCGTGTATAACCTGAATATACATTTGCTTTTGCTAGCACATGACATCTTGTACGAAACCTTTTAACCACGTTAAGAATCACAACATAAACGCAACCTGAATTCCGATATCACGGTCCGGTGGATGGCATCTGATCGAACCGATGACCGGATATTTTTCATTCTAAAACGTTTATGTAGGAGCATGCTTGAGTGAACTATGCTGCATAACACATATTGGATCTGTATGAAAGTTTGCAAAGGAGATAGTGCTTTGTAATGTAATACGTGTCAAGGGGTAGTCAGTGTAGGTAATATAGGGTAAGTTTATGTCGGCTCCATATTGGGTCATATAAAATTGATCTTACGATTTTTTATACAAATAACGATTTGTGACTATGCTCATCATTTCTCTGAAAAAGATTGCTCATATTTTTTTTGTTCATAATTGTTATTCATAACCATGGCAACTTCTAAATTGAATTTTACTAACCGTTCTGACTTTAGGACGTTTATAAAACAAACCTTACCTAACCTAACCTTATTTACCTGAAAATAATCAGGTTTGATTATGAAGAGTGTTCATTATGATGTAAAATGGTATGAGATACATTTTCGGAGTTCCAATAATCTAATTTGCAAACTTTATATGAACTTTGGCGCACCCATTTGTCTCATTATGATACTATGGGAGTTTATAAGGAATGAGTCCGATCTCCGTTTTTAAACGTGCCCTTTCGGTTAAGCTAGCCTACTGCTCTGGGTGCATGCGGCAGTCGTTACTGGCCCAATTCCCTTTGAGCTATGCGGTTGAGAAAATAATAAGAAGCAGTATGAGATCCGAAATCTAAAGTCCTAGTTTTAACAAAATCAAATTATGAGAAATTATGCGCAAAATTAAATTATGAATTAAAATTATTATGCGGGGAAATGCTCTCCCTAAATGGAAACCAAATGGAACCAACTCAATTCTTGGTATTTAGTTCAACTTAATTATAATAATTGTAACAATGGTAACGCTTAGCCAAGCGTTTCATTTGAAATAAGGTTTGTTGAATCTTAACAAGATGTAAACGATACATAAAGAACAATTAATTATAATTAATGTATAAATACTGAGGGTTTAATAATAAATAAACAGCGGGGCCAATTCAGATCAATGCAAAAATCAAATTCTATTCTTCTTTGACTAAAATTTAGATTGCTGTTTATAATTTTACGTTTAAAGATAATAAAAATAATGTGAGTTCTGTTTTGTACACAAGATAAATTACTCTTCATCCGATCATTTGTCCTCGCGTGTGATATCCATGGACTCATTTCTCTAATAAGTCCATGGTGATTCTCTTAAACTCTACATTTGCGAAATACACCTTGTTGAAACAAGCAGTGAAAGCCATAATTAAGAAGAGAAGCTAAAAACACTGATCCGAATTGTTTAAAATGCATTAGTTACTTGTTATAATCTATCTCAATAGTGTTCGCAGTACTTTTTTGGATTAGCTCAGTAGAGAAAAAAGCGGCTTAGATTTATGTGTAAAGAGATAACAGTTTTAAACTAATTAAGATATGGTAATGCCTGAGAAGCTATGCTGCAAAGCAATAGGTTTGGTCGAGGCTTCTTAGTGACAGTAGCAAACAAGAGAATTATACCTACTCGTACGTAGATAGTCACTAATCATCATCAAAAGAGTAAACTATAACGAAATAAATAACTAAACTAAACAACAAGTATACTAAGAAATAAGAGATAGACTTACGCTATTGTAAATTACCTAAATGTTAGTTTTAGTTATATTGTAGTGCCCTACAGGGTTTCATAGCTGAACATAATTATATAATGTACCATCTTGTATTTACCTATGAAAGCAATAAAGGTACTGATTACTGATCAGGTACTAAAGCAAAATCACTGAAACTTGTGCTACCTGTGGTGTCAGCATATAGAAATCTATGATAAACTTACAGGCATAACCTGAATTGTCTTGCAGTGCGTCCCTTTAGTAATGGACTGGTTAGAGAAAAACTTACTGCGCGACAAATAGGTCGCGGGCAAGCAGTGTCGGTGCCCCAGACGCTAAGAGTTGGATTGATAATACCTTTTGTCTTTGCGCCCTCTCCGATTTAGATTTAGGATTTGGTGCGAGAATTTTCTATGAAGATGACAATCGTACTATGTACTGTTTTTTCATGGCAAGGAGAACGCACACGAGAACTCAGACCACCTGGGGCTCGTTTAACGAAACTTACTAGACTAATAATATTAAGAATAAGAAGAAAAACGTTTATTTACATACACATACATAACATCACGCCTTCATTCCCAGAGTGGGGTAGGCAGAGCTACAAAAATACCAACAACTCTAAACAGACATTGCACAAGTAGGCTGAGATGTTTACTAGTGTATTAGTGACAGGTTGCAAACCCATCGCCTAACAATAATACAAGCCTTTATTCCCTTAGTCGCCTCTTACGACATCCACGGGAAGACATGGAGTGGCACTATTCTAACCCGGAAACCACACGGGTCAAAAAAAAACGTTTATTTAGTGCCTATAATAATTAAAAAACATAGTGCAAACAACATATACAACTATTTTTATTTTTAGACATATAAATTCTAAAGACCACAATCCTAACACTTCAAATGCGTTGCCAACAGATGTAATGCCTCTATGCTAAGTAATTTCACCGGTTGCGTTATCCCCACACCGAAACACAATAACGCGAACACTGCTGCTTGACGGCAGGTTAGTGCAGGTTATGGTTGTAGCGAGCCAGGGCGCCTATTGGTAGGTACTACCACCGCTCACTATACAAAATCCCCGTTAGTCTTGGATACTGCCTATGTACATATTTATCAAAAAAATTACGTTTATACGATCTAGTAATCATAGTACGAGGTTAGTTTGAGATTTATTTATGTAATATCATAAAAAAACAGCAACCGTAGAATAAGCTAATGATAAAAAGTCTAAATCAAATAAGTTTATTACATAATATATGCATTTTTTACTTAAAACTTATACCCTTTTTCACCAGTCAATAGTGGTTTCACATACATACATACAAAACATCACGCATTCATTCCCAGAGTGGGGTAGGCAGAGCTACAGAAATACACAAAACTCTAAAAAGACATGTTGATAATTCTGTAACCACATTTTGCTCGAGTAGGCTAAGATATTTACCAGTGTTTTAGTGACAGGTTTGCAAGCCCATCGCCTAACAGTACTACAAGCCCTTGTTCCCTTAGTCGCCTCTTACGACATCCACGGGAAGACATGGAGCGGCACTATTGTAACCCGGCAACCATAAATGAGTAAGTATGACGTGCTATGTGATCTCCTACTTTGGCTTCAAACCACCAACGTCGGATAAAGGCCCGCTGAACCCATATTATTATGATAGACCGTAACGTAATGAACCGTCAAAAGAACTCCAACCGTATCAAACATGCTATGTGCTGAAATTAAATTAACCGCTTGCCTCAAAGCGATTCAGCCCAGCGAATGATTCCGTACATGTCTGTATTGACAAATAGTATTACGAGAAAATATATTTCAAAAGGGATAAGACAATGCTGGAATCATTTCGTGGGAGGTTCTTGGAATGGTTTTTTCGGTGAATAGGGAGTCGACTTGCCTCGAAGCTTGAACGTGACTGTTAAATAAAATACATATATTGACGACTACGTATTCTCAATATTAAATAGGCTTCGAAATCGCTATGATCTGTCGTAAGGACGATAAAAGCAAATATAGCTATGCTAGTACGGGGAGTTCGGACCCTATAAGAGATAAAGAATCGTTTTCAAAGACAATTGAAGCCATGTTTTTTACTCATATACACAACTGGGAATGGAATCTAAAATCTGTAAAAAAACGCATTTTTTTATATTACAGTTGCTGATGCGCGGTGAATCTCGTGTAAAAATCTCACACAAACCCTAGTATTATAAACTCTAGTTTTGAACACGTAGAACTAATTAAAATGACAATACCAACGAACTCTTTGATAACACTTAACATATGTAGATTCTACACCAACTGACTAAAACTTTACCCAGAACCTCGGTTCTGACGTCCCTTAGGAAAAGCCTATTCCCAGCAATCATAAACAACAATTGAAATGATTAACATACAAGCGCAACACGAGAAGTTGAACTAAAGCAATTTAACTTCAAAGCTGGCAAAGCACTATTCCTGTGGAGTACAAAATACTCGAAACGACTTGTCGAAACAATGGCAGCCCGTAATTCCTCTCAGGAATGCAATATCCCAGTTAAGCCTGGATCGGTCCCGGAGTGTTGGGACAGCCAATGTTGATTTTTCAGAACGCTTTCCCCAAAGAAGGTTTATGTAAGCCGATTGGACTTCCATAATTGGCTGAAATTACTGGTCTTCTGGAATTTATGATTGGAACACCTTGCGTAACATCATAAAGGTCGTTTATAAAAGATAAAGCTAATTAAAGTTTCTCACCAACAGATATAATATATAACTACAAACATAGTTCATAGAGGGTACAGTGAAATGAGTGTCAATTTAGCGTGAAAACCGGAAATCAACATTTTAATGCCAACCTATCGCCGCTATCACTTACTGACACCTATCACAAAAAGGCCAATTAATTTATAAAAGTCAAGTGGTGGTGATGAAAATGGACTCAAAAATATTTATAATGTTGATGATTGTGACCATTGAAGTACTCTGTAAAGGTATCTACGTCTACGTAGAAGAAAACCACTTGGAAAACCCAAACGTACTCAAGAGCGTGAACAAGGATATAACAAAGTCGGCCAAAGTTTTTTTTTCAATAATCTTTGAAATTTTGCGCTTGGATGAATACAATCTTATCATGGATGTGTTTCAATTTTGACGACTGGAGCGTTAACTGAATTGCGAATGTTTTTCGATATGCGATGATTTTTGTGACGTGTAATATAATACACGTGCTATACTTGCAAGCAAGGCGTATAATATATTTTTTTGTCATTTGGGTGTTATGTTCACGACACACGATCGCATCCTATACCTTAGTTAAGAATTCCTTATTATTATGCATTACTCGGATATCATACATAAATACCTACGATTTGCAATGACGAGCAGCTTTAATCTCGATATAAACAGTTCCCGAACTGATGGCTGACTTCATAATTAGTGGCTGCGGTTTACCCTTTCGTTTATTTATGCTTCAATTGGAACCAATTGCAAACCTTCCCCACAAAATAATCGTAATGATAATGATAATCCAATTTAACAAACGGAAAGTTCACGCAATTATATTATGTCCAAGCGGACTAGCGAATCCTAAAGTTACAAAGCCCACTATAATATGTATAAATTTTTTACTTAACTATCCAACATAATGAAAACAAATAAAACCAATTTAACACGTAGAAATTCTCGATGTGAAAAGAAATCATGCGTGGCGTGGCGGCCTTTCTATTCCGTCAGACGGTTTGGTGTGACAACGGTCAAGTTGGGTGGTTTTTGAATTGTAAACCCGGACATCAATGATTCTGGTCGTTGAGGGTTTTATTATAGCTAATTGGTGGCGCTGGAAAACGTATTCAATCTAAATTTAGCACGAAGTGATAACGATAGGGAATACTTATAATGGTGGGTACGAATTAGAGCAGCCTCGGGATGAGGCACGCACGGCTCATCTATTTTGCTCAAATTCGTACGCGCTCACACGCTGTGCGCGAGCGGGGCGCGGCGAGCCGTCGAGTGATCTTTTTACCATGCTCAAAGGCGCTTCGCTGTGCGCGCCTCGCGTAATGTGGACGTGTATCCGAGCATGCCGCGGGCTGAACGACCAGTTCTAACTTGTGGGCGAGGTGCGTAAAAAATTGATAAAGTTGCTGAGCCGTTTCACCACCGAGGCGATTTCTTCTTCTTTTTATTAATAAAAGCAGCCACGGCTGTCATCGTGTCCGACGCCATTTTGAAATGTCGGCTCACGGCGAGCACGCTGCCTCACCGGCGCATGTTTATGTGCAACCATTTGGGTCACGAGCAGCTCGCCGCGCGGCTCGAGCATGCCTCAGGCTGAGCCGCTCAGATTCGTACCCAGCTCAACACATTCACTACCTACACAAAATCCAAAGATGTTTATTCAAAAGTAGGCCAGACAGACTGTCACTTTTACATGTCAAAAATGTACCAAAGCTTCTCAAGAGGAGACCACTGCTAAGAATAAACGCCGCAAGGATCTAAATTACAATGACCAGCTTATTATTAGTTTTATCTATTTAAGCTTAATCGATCTTAAAACAAAAATGATAAATTACAGAGACAATGCTCTTAATACTCTCTTGCAGAGACAGAGCTAAATCGAATTAAGTACAGACGTAGTAAATAATCGTACGACATCTATTGTCGAAAAAGTTGGTAAGTATCTTACTTTATCAGTCAGTATCAGTAACCATCGATAAGCTTATAGAGAAAGCAAGACCAATACGACCATATCCGATGATAATGCACTACATCAGTACAGGGCCTCTATTCTACTGCGTTATAACGATATTGTATTTGACGCGTTTTGGAATCGTTTATAACTCGCCATTACTGTCAAGTACATAAGAGCTATCAAAACGTTAACAATACAGAAACGTCGATGACGACATCGTTTTTACCGTGTAGAACCTCAGCTCAGGTATAATTACTGACTAATGATCACACAGTACAATTAGGTGCTTCATTTTCTAGATACATGGGAACACTGTACAAAAACGATATTGAGCACGGATATGAAACTGATTCACGAAAATATGAATCGAAATGTGTGACAGATGCGTCCGTCATTCAACACAACATTTTGAATTCCGACGAGACAACTCCAAATGGAATATTGGAGGCCAAACGAGCGTGCTTTTGCATTGACTAAACTTTTTAGGTGAATGAATACCGAATATTCATCATATTTGGTAATATGGAAATGAAATATTATTGGATGGTGTAAATAAAAAAATGTTGTCCGTTGATTTACGGGAAATTATAGGTTCTGAGCAAAAATATCCAATACTAAAGCAAATAAAAACCTTTCATAAAGTTAAAGCTTCAACATCAACTGGTGAAATGATAATGCTAGCCTCAGACAGTTCCGAGTACAGCGAGGATTTGTGTTGTGCAACTAATTTTATTCAGAAATGCAGTAGAACAATAGTGAATTAACTTTCTTGGTAATTTTGCCTACGTTGAATAAGTTCCTTTTGATGCTGAGTAAGTTTCTTTAACAAAGGTTCAATTGTTTCTAGATTAACCATTTTATTTTATATACTTGAATAAAAGGAGAGTTATTAATTACCAACCGTAATATTATTAGACATTTCTAGGTATGACTATTAAAATACAAAGAAAGAAAATATCGAAACATTCGTCTTATCTTCAAAGCATAGCGAAATTTTTGAGAACGTTGACGTACTAACAATTCGCCAAGTTCTATTTCAGATTATAAAGTTCCACGGATGTAGTAAGACGTTTTCCAAAATTCACTCTACAATATCCCAGATACGAGATCACAAAAATTTAGAGCATGTTAGAGCTCCCGAGAGTATTTCTACAATTTTAAAATGGGTAACAAAAAGCTTTTGTCTTTGCGGGAATTTCAGTTGAAGTAATGTTGTAAAAAAAAGTATTTTGAACGCCCAACGCTTGTGGTTGCCCTGCTTAACATTACAGTGGCTTCAATTAACCTTTTGGGACTTGCTTATGCTTAGTGGTTTCTATGTATGGAATAATCATATATAATGCCCATTTACTTGCTACATCCGTAACATGATTTAATTTCGGAAGGTATTTTACCTTGGAATAAAGGTTTTTGAATTGATATCATAGAAAGATGGCGAAATCAAATTTCTGTTTATCAGGGGAATAAGGAAATAAAATTATCGCTGCAAGATTTTACGGCTCTTTAGTCCAGGTCAAGGTTGATATAAACATTCACATAACCCCGGCTTTATTACCGCAGCGTAATAGAGTAGTTACCCGTTAGTTTCTTGCCAAATTACACGTAAGTGCTGTTTTTATGCTTGTTGCTTCTAAGCCAAAAAGTAGTGTTTTAGCTTGAGTGTTAGGCAAAAAAAAAAAAACCATGTCACATTTCCAAAAACATCACAAACCGCAGCATTGATAACATAACAAATTCCATATTAAAGTACACACAAAAACATTGTCTATAACAGCCTAACAGCCTATAATTTACCTCAGCAGACGCCACGTCATAATATTATCCGGCCTCAAAAGTACTATTAACTAACTTCAAAGCGTGGTAATTTCGCACGCGTCTTCCATCAGACGAAACTCGTCCACCTTCATCAACATTTTTGCCATATTTTCTCTCTTCCAAAACTTTTTGTCCCTGTCACGTTTAGATACATGTTCTAATATATTCTTTTAAAGGTACGCAGTTTATCTGTCCAACGATACAAAGGGCACTTTCCGAACATTCGCATCCTAACCACTAGTGATAAATAACGCGGGATGGGAGACAATGCGGTTCCAGGGGTACTTATCTCTTCTGGGGCGACTTTGTTCTTTTATGTTCAGTTTGTTTTAGAAATACTCCCCTTTTATTCGTTGCGCGTGCTAGTGAAGCCAAATTATGCAGTAGATGAAAGCATGCGAATTGTTTTGAAGTATAATATTCAAAATAAAAGCAAAACAAAACAAAATTATACTTATAGGTATAACAACGACATATTCCAGCAAGAGCTGAGGAAACCTTGGAACAACATCACATGCTACTATAATTTGTTAACTTCGTTAATTAACTCCTTTTGATGAGGAGGGAAAATTTTAACTTCAACTTTCAAGTCGTTAAAATTTATAACGGTTGCGTAATTGAAGAAAAAATAAACGGGAATGGAAATAAATCAACTTTAATCAAACAATGGTAAACAATGTACGGTAAATTTGTGAAAAGCTATGGGAAATCAAAGGAAACGAAGCTTATTATCTAAATTTGGTGGTGCTTCGTAATGATGTGTTACTATGACAATGGCAATAACGCAAATTGGCACATCACAAACACAGAAAGCAATAAAGCAATAATAATTGTAGGTTTGAATATATTATGAGTAAATGAGAAAATGTTCATTCATTACAAGATACAAGTAGTAATAAACATGCTTCTAGTTAGATTACCGAAAACAGTGCTATATAGAAAACCGCAACTTATATTATCGTTACTTGTACAGGGAGCATCAAATACGAATAATAGTTTTCCACTTAAAACACAAATCTCATTGTTTTATTATTTCCAACAAAAGTTAGGTAAATAAAGGTAGTATCTATTGTATATAATATTATCGAAACACCGTTTAACGAAGGTATCATTAATTGCGCAAAATTTTCATAGTACAAGGTAGTCACAAGTCTAACCTAAACTACGTAATTAATGTTTAAGATGTCCTGGTAACATCATGGTTTCAGCAGAAAAAGGCGATCATTAAAATAAAATTTGATGAAATGATACATTCGATGAAGTCAAATTCGATAAGATAATAAGTGGCCGATAGTAAAGTTTCCATTTTAAAAACTGATGTTCATTTAAGCGAAATGTGACTTCAACTGTTTTTAATATCGAAGGGAGTCAACAAAACTGACGGAAGGCAATAAACCGAATTTCACAATAACACCGCTGTTGCGGGATAGCCAAGAAACTGAACGGAGACAAGGCATACTTTAATAAATAATGTCTTTGGACGCGCTGTTTACTGTTCAGAGAGTTAAGGCACTCCCAAAAGACTTCGTCGCGGCAGTAAATAAGGATTTTTGTTAAATTTATATCAAAATACATACTACCAACAGTACCAACTGTAAAGCCATCTGGTGGCCACAATGTAAATGTCAGTGTCTATTCATAGAATAAAAGTTAGTTGTCAATGGTTAACCGTTGTATCATTATAGGTTATGTGCTCAGTCTCGTATTTTAGCTAAAAAGTTGTAGTAAATTCAAGTGTTATGGCAGGAAATTATATAGTGAATGTCCCAAAACTCAAGGGCCGTGAAAACTATGATGAGTGGGCTTTTGCGGTGGAAAATTTCTTAATTTTGGAAGGCGTCGATATTACCAAGGCGGCGGCGCCGGCGGTAGCCGAGAGTGCGACAGTTGCGACCGAAAATCAAAAAGCAAAGGCGAAACTAATAATGACGATCGATTCTTCCTTATACGTGCATATCAAAAGTGAAAAAACAGTGCATGAGGTTTGGAAGAAACTAAAATCATTATTCGATGATTCTGGTTTTACTCGAAGAATTTGCCTATTGCGGAGCTTGATCTCTATTCGTCTGGAGAACAGTGAGTCGATGACATCATACGTGACCCAATTAGTCGACACGGCGCATAAATTACGAGGTACTGGCTTCGAAATTAATGATGAGTGGATAGGGTCATTATTATTAGCCGGTCTACCCGAAAAATTTTCACCCATGATCATGGCCATAGAGCACTCAGGGATGACAATTTCCGCTGATGTCATAAAAACGAAACTACTGGATATGAGTAGTGATGTAACTAATTCCGAATCGGAAAGTGCGTTTTTCTCTAAGAAATGGAATCGAAATAAAAAAGGAGGCAAAAATGGCAACACTGAAACGACTACGTCAAATCGAAAAGTCATTAAATGCTACAAATGTAAACAAGTGGGTCATTTTAAAAGCCAGTGTCCTTTATTAAAAGAAAAACCAGTCAACGCATTCAGTGCAGTATTTTTAAGCGGAAAATTTGCTCAAACTGACTGGTACATCGATTCAGGAGCGAGTACTCATATGATAGCTAATGATAAACATGTTATAAATAAGTCGTTTAACCTAACAACGACAGAAATAATAGTTGCGAATCAAACTAAGATGCCTGTGCTGTGTACAGGAGACACGCGGATTACAACTGTGGTTGACAACTCAGAGTTTGATGTGATTGTTAGAAACGTATTGTGTATTCCAAGTCTCACGACAAATTTGTTGTCCGTTAGCTGACTGATAGAAAGTGGTAATACAGTGAGCTTCCAGAAGGGAGTTTGTTTCATCAAGAATCAGCAGAATGAGCTAATTGGCAGGGCTGAGTTAGTAAACGGAGTATACAGATTAAACTTAAAGGCAGAAAGTGTGCTTGCGGCTTCAGCAACAACTTCAAGTATAGTGTGGCACAGAAGGCTAGGCCATATCAATAGAAATCATCAGAATACTATGCAAAATGGTGCAGTAGATGGATTGGTATGCAGTGATAAGGCAGACGCTAGTAAGTTGAACTGCAAAGTGTGCTGTGAAGGCAAGCAAACCAGGTTACCTTTTCCAATAAGTAGTAATAGAAGCCAGGAAGTGCTAAAAGTGGTCCATGCAGATGTGTGTGGCCCAATGGAAATCAAGTCCGTTGGTTTGTCGCGATACTTTTTACTCTTTGTGGATGACTACAGCAGAATGTCTTTTGTTTATTTCTTAAAGAACAAAAACGAGGTTTTCATACGGTTTAAGGAGTTCAAGCTTATGGTTGAAAGGCAAGTCAATTCTACCATTTAAGTGCTGAGAACAGATAATGGCACTGAATTTTGTTCAAATGAGATGGAGAATTACCTGAAACAGTCTGGGATAATACATCAACGCACTAATCCTTATACACCTGAACAAAACGGTCTATGTGAAAGGTTCAACAGAACTATAGTTGAAAAGGCAAGGTGTCTATTGTTCGATGCTAAATTAGACAAAAAGTTTTGGGCAGAAGCTGTCCATACAGCGGTTTATTTAAAAAATAGATCTGTGGCTTCAGGATTAAATGATAAAACTCCATTTGAGGTGTGGACAGGTAAAAAGCCAGACATAAACCATATACGAATTTTTGGAAGTAAAGCTATGGTGCATGTTCCTAAACAAAGAAGGTTAAAATGGGATAAGAAAGCACTTGAACATTATTTTGTTGGTTATAGTGACCAAGTTAAAGGCTACAGGCTGTATAATCCAGTGACTAACAAAATAATTATTAGTAGAGACGTTACTATAATGGAGGCTAACAATGACTCAGATATGATGCAAACTACTGTGGAAGAAGAGTCAGAAGATGTCGGTACAGATAGTACAATGGATAACAGTACACTATGTACAGACATGGATTCATCTCAGGATACAGTAAGGTATGACAGTACTTATTTAGAAGAAGAAATTGCTTCAAATAGTTCAACTTCAGATGAATTCCTCGATTCAGTAACTAGGAGTGAATTAGAAGATATAGCAGAAATACATCAAGATGAACCGGTTTTGAATAAGAGAATCAGAAAAAGGCCAGAAAGGTATGGCTATAGCTCAGTGTGTGTCTCAGCAGAGTGCAGTTCCTATGATGACCAGATAACACTTGAAGAAGCTTTGAATGGGCCAGAATCTAAAGAATGGTGTAATGCTATGGAGGAAGAATTTAAATCATTTGAAGAAAATGAGGCATGGGAAGTAGTGGACAGACAGGAACATGACACAGTGGTTCAGTGCAGGTGGGTGTTTAAAAAAAAAGAGGATAGTGAGAATAAGGTAAGATACCGTGCAAGACTAGTTGCAAAAGGCTTTACGCAGAAAGCTGGAATAGATTATAAAGAGACTTTTTCCCCGGTATTGAGATACTCTACCCTAAGATTACTATTTGCATTGAGCGTCAAATTTGATTTAAAAATAACTCATCTTGATGTTGTCACAGCGTTCCTTAATGGTTATTTATCTGAAAATGTTTACATGAATTTCCCTGTAAATTTTGTTTGCCAAGATAATAAGAATAAAGTGTTAAAGTTAAAACGGGCAATTTATGGTCTAAAACAATCTGCTAGAGCCTGGTATGATAGAGTGACAGAGTGTTTACATAAAATTGGATATAAGAATTCTAAGTATGAGCCCTGTTTGTTTATAAAGCAAAATAATAATGTTAAGACTTATGTGGCATTATTTGTTGACGATTTCTTTGTTTTTTCTAACTGTACTAAAGAAACCGAATACCTAAAGAAGGAATTAAGTTCAAGGTTTAAACTTAAAGATTTAGGAGAAGTGAAACAATGTTTAGGTATGCACATTAGGAGAAAAAACAATGTTATTACTGCAGACCAAGAAAAATTTGTTGAATTCCTGTTAAATAAATTTGGTATGCAGAATTGTAAATCTATAAGTACACCAATGGAAGTAAATTTAAAACTTGAAAAGAGTGTTACTAGTTGTGCTAAATATCCTTATCAACAGCTGATAGGAAGTTTATTATACTTGTCTATATTAACACGTCCTGATATATCATATGCAGTCTGTTACTTGAGTCAATTTAATAATAATTATAGTGAAAAGCATTGGCTACATGCTAAACGCATTTTAAGGTATTTACAAGGCACAAAGCAATATGGTTTAAATTATGTAAAAGATAATTCTGATTTAATTGGTTATGTAGATGCTGATTGGGCATCAGACCCTATTGATAGAAAGTCCTATACTGGCTATGTTTTTGTGATGTCAGGTAGTATAGTGTCACATGAATGTAAGAAGCAACAAACTATCGCCCTTTCAAGTACTGAGGCAGAATATGTTGCAGTCTGTGAGGCTAGTAAAGAAGCAGTTTATTTAAAAAATATTTTGTCAGAGTTACAATGTAGGGATGATTTACCCATATCTTTATACAATGACAATCAAAGCGCCCAAAGACTCACAGAGAATTGTTTATTTCACAAAAGAACAAAACATATAGACATAAAGTATCATTTTGTAAGAACAGCCGTAGAAAGAAATTTTGTAAATATTCAATATTTAGCTACAGCTGATATGCCAGCTGATATATTGACCAAAAGTTTGAGTGCCTCTAAACATTATAAATTTGTAGAGTTAATGGGTATTAGGCAGTATAAGAAATAGTATATAAGTTATTTTTGTTCTAAATATGTTAGTATGTACTTTATTTTGATAAGGAGGTATGTTAAATTTATATCAAAATACATACTACCAACAGTACCAACTGTAAAGCCATCTGGTGGCCACAATGTAAATGTCAGTGTCTATTCATAGAATAAAAGTTAGTTGTCAATGGTTAACCGTTGTATCATTATAATTTTTCACAATTTAAACTTCGTACGTCGTATAAAGGAACAGTGTCAAGTACAATGATTATTATGAAATATTCAGTGATAAAGCTTACTTCAGAAAATAAAATTCTTAATCGTAAATAGAATATTTTAATCATAATAAGTAATAAATATTAGGGGACAATCTGTAATGCACAGAAAACATCCAAGACTCGGGAACAAACATTCGCGCTCATCACACAAATATTTGCCCTTACCGGGATTTGACCCCAGGACCACTGGCTTCGGAGGCAGGGTCACACCCAACTAGGCCAACGTGTCGTCAAATAATAATAATGATTGGGATAGACCTAAAAAATCAAAGAAATAACATTTTGAACAAAATAACTGCTATGAATCTTTTATGTGTATTTTTCCTAAAACTTTAAAGAACGAAACGAATGTTAGTGAAATGCTCCACGACAGAATTAAAACATACTCGTATATGTAGTTTATAAAGAAACTAGCATAATTTTGCCACGCTTCAACCTCCGCAGTATTTTTAGCGGCATTGCAAAAAACGTAATGCTTTGCGGAAAATGAAGATAGTGATGCTCGTTGACGTGAATAAATGTGACACATTTTGTGAGCCCACGCGTGTCACGATTATTGTGCAAACGAATGGACGACAAGAAAATAATACGTGCTGTCAGTTGGATCGTGCGGGCACATCATCGCTGACGCAGGGGAGTTTTTCTTCATCAAACGTTACATTATCTCATAAATTACTAATATCACGCCACCTAGTTCAATCATTATTGAAGATACTAGTTCATTTTCTTATTTCTTATTCCTATTTCCTATATTTCCTGTTTATGCTTGGTTTAATTTCCTTCCTATCTAGTGGGTTAAACCACTCAGCTGCCATTGCTGTAACGTGACAGTGGATAACATGTCAAAGGCAATATGGTTTTTCCCTGTAGAACAGAGACTCTCGGCTAGCGTTGTCTTATATCGTCGGTCCATGCAAAAACACATTCCTTGTACATCTTGAAACTCGTAAATCTTGTCCGATATCGATTTATTTACCTAATCTACTTAATCTATTGGCGTAAAAAAAGTTGAGTCGTAAACCAAAACAGCGCAAGTCTTTAAATGATCGAATTACGTAAAAAATCACCCTTTTACCAACTTTGCATAATGAGTAAATATTTTTACAGGCAAAATGTTTTAGCGCAACGTTTTGTCATAATATATCAAAGTGAAACGCCAGCCATAACGTATTTTAGGGTTACGATGGAACACTAAATTTTGTCACCGCTAAGCCGGGGTCACATCAATAAAAATGCTTGTGTTGAAGCCATGTCGTTTTTTTTTGTGCATTGCAGATAGATCGGGAGCTCTATTCTAAATTATTAAACCTTTGGCATGTTATCGTATTGTCAACGAAACGATAGCTCTTATTTACTTGTCAGTAATGGCGGCTGAGTTAAAAATAATGCCACAACACGTCAAAAGTAACCCAGTAGAATTAATGAATGAGTGATCAACTTAGTTATATAAATCGCTTGTCTATTAGGTAATAAGTGATAAAACATTGGTTCTATGTTGGCATCTCTCTTACAGTGTTAAGATTTAATGAAGACAACACGTTTTAAGTTAAACCTGTATCGAAAATTTACATATCGACACTGTCACTTTTGCAAAATTTTGAAAATTGAGTTAAGTATGCCATAACGTCGCTTTAGGTACCTACCCTGTCCTTGAAGCAACATAATAAGCTAAAAGTAGCAGTAATCATATCAAACCATCGCCTTTTCTAGATCAGAAAGTATAATAATTTTATACCACACTAAATCTTTAAATGCTTCTCCTGGAAAAATGCTTTTTTGCATAAGTGACAGTGTTGCACCGTAGGTGCGATATATACCTACAGTTCAAAAATACTTTTTAAGTATTAAACATATTCTCATTTTAGCAGCCGCCACGAAACATATTAACTTCATATTTAAAAAAATACATTGCTCTAGTATCAAAACTCAAGTTCCCATTACAAATGGTGTTTTCTTTCATTTGACCTACCCACCAATCTAAATGAAATTGGAGATCGTAAAAAATCTTCAAAACGGGAAACATCAACGTTCTCCGCGACAGAATTCAATGCCAGCTTTATTAAATTTTGTCTTGGCCCTTACAATAAAAATGATTTCAACACGAAGTAAGTACCATTAATCTTCGTTTTCCTTTAAAAATCTGCGCACAACAAATCGTACCATCACTTTGTCACCGATCCCACCCCTTGCTTATTTCAAACATTTGTGAAATTGTAAACCCGCGAGGTAAAAAGGGCGGGCCTATTAATTCTCGGGATAGCTTTGAGTTTTAACCTTAAGGGGATAATAATGTTGTAAAGGAATGTTTTATGTGCAGCTATTTATATTTTGGAGCCGTATTTGCAAGGGATTACGAGTAACTTATGGCTTGGAAAAAAAGAGTTGGACGCGGTGACAGGTGGAAGTTCCAACGTAGAACTAAGTAGTGGGCCTAGTCAAAATGCAAACGCTGCTAACAGTTTTTCTGTCATCAGCGTACAGTCAGCATCTATTATCTGCACTCGACTCAGGAGAACACATATCATATCCAGATTATTTTGAGCATGTTATTCTGCTTAGCTACTTTTGATGCTGACTGTCTGTCAATCCTGTTAAAGATCAAAGTCCTGTATTCCAAACACACCTTTATTAGTTTTAAGTTTTGTTTTATCTGTGGCTACACATCCTTCCTTTTTCTATGGCCGAAAGAAATGGCTGCATATTTTTGGTTATTAAAAAATGTAATTATTAAAAGTACGAAATAAAACAAGGAATAAAAGAAATATGGTTTTATTGGAGCTCCTAAGAAGAAATAAATTAAAAGGTTATGAGCCCAGGATGCAAAGGAGTAACTGTTGATAAATATTGGACGGATTCATATACGAAAAATGTCGGCTCAAGAAAAGCAGAATTACCACGTACAAATTAAACCATTCTCAGGTGAGAACTTCTCTAATTGGATTTTTCGATTAAAATGCGTGATGAAAGAATATGACTGTGAACAGGCTATAACAGACCCTAACTTCTCTGAACAAGCCACGAACAAGAAAAATGAGGCGAAAGCCCAAAACATTATTGTGTCCGCAATGGCGGATAGCCACTTGGAATATATTAAAAATGAACATACAGCATATAACATGATTAAAAACTTGGAGAGTAACTTTATGAAGAAAGGTGTCAGGAGTCGCATGTTTCTTCAGCGTCAATTAGCTGAAATTAAGTTTAATGAACGCAACAGGTTATGTCAGCATTTTTCAGACATAGAAAATATTTTTAGTCAGCTGGACGACGCTGGTACTAAACTCACACAAGAAGAGAAAATTAATTACATATTATTATCAATGCCAAAATCGTATCAAACTGTGGTGACAACATTAGAAACATTTCAGGATTTAAAATTGGATTTTGTAAAAGACCGGTTACTCGGGGAAGAGGAAACTAGGAATAAAGGAATAAAGAATGAAACTGTAAGTTTTGATACCGCGTTTGTTTGTTTTGTATGTGGGCTACCTGGACACAAAAAATATCAGTGCCGTCAGAGAGGCAACTATACTGGAAGAGGAAATTTACAAGGACGAGGTTATTCTCAAGGACGAGGCTATTCTCAAGGACGCGGTTATTCTCAAGGACGAGGTTATTATCAAGGACGTGAAAGTTATCAAGGACGAGGCAATTTTTTCACATTATGGACAGCTTCAGGGCAGAGGTACTACTCGAGGGCAATGGAACAGTAGAGGTCATGGTCGTGCCAGTAACAGCAGAGCATTCAGTCAAGGACGAGGACAGGATGATGACTATGGGAGAAGAGGTGATACATATATGGCTACTGGTGAGTTTGAGCATAACGCTTTCAATTGTGATAGTGAGAAAAGTGACAATTTTGAATGGTATGTTGATTCAGGGTGTTCAGACCATTTAACTAACAATAAAGATTTATTCTGCAGTTACATAGAATTAAAACAACCAAAATTAATTTCTGCTGCAAAGAATGGAGTGTCATTGGAGGCAGTTGGTATAGGTAATATTCAAGCTAAGACATATATAAACAACTGTCTAAAGTATCATTGAATTCAAAATGTATTTTTTGTCCCAGAACTGAGGAAAAACCTACTATCGGTTTCTAAATTGGAAAATGCTGGATTTGATGTTATTTTTTCAAATGGAAAGGTAAAAATTTATAACCCGAACAAAGATTTAATTATGATTGGTTGGCCTCAAGGTTCTCTGTATTCAATACAAATGGAAATGATGACATGCATTGTAATTTTTCAAATATTAAAAACAATAAAGAAATAGAATTGTGGCATAGGAGATTTGGTCATTTAGGATACCAGAATTTGAAGTTACTAGCAAATAAAAATTTAGTACATGGTTTAACTGAGGTTGCAAACAATAAAGATAATAATATTTTATGTGAAAATTGTATATTAGGAAAGATGAAAAGATTACCATTTAATAGGACAGGTCATAGGGCAACTGAACCGCTAGAACTGGTTCATAGTGATGTTTGTGGTCCAATTACACCAGACTCTCGAGAAGGTTTTAAATATTTTGTCACATTCATTGACGATTACACCCATTTTGTAATGATATACTTGTTAAAAAATAAGTCTGAAGTATTTGAGAAATTTAAACATTTTTACAAGATAGCAACAAAACATTTTAATAAAAATTTATTAAAGCTTCGGTCTGATAATGGTAGGGAATATGTCTCGGGTGAATTTCAGCGTTTTTGTGCATATGAGGGTATAAAATTACAATATACAGTGCCTTACAACCCAGAACAAAATGGCGTAGCGGAACGTATGAACAGAACCATTATTGAAAAAGTTAGAGCAGTTTTACTAGATTCACAGCTAGGGAAAGAGTTTTGGGGTGATGCAATGTTATTTGCAGCTTATGTAACAAACAGAAGCCCAACAGCTGGGAGAGAAAATACCCCCTCAGAAATGTGGGAAGGAAGAAAACCGGATGTGACCCATATGAGAGTATTTGGAAGCACAGCTTACAACCATATACCTAAACAATTGAGACAAAAACTTGATAAAACAGGACAGAAAATGATCATGATAGGATATAGTACAACAGGCTACAAGCTGTATGATGAAAGCACCAATAGGGTGGTTATTGGAAGAAATGTTATTTTTGATGAAAGTCAAATTAAAGAGGAAAATAAAGTGAATTTTCCACTACACATAAACAATAGTGATGTTTCAATACAAACTGAAGAAACTAAACCAATACATTTGGATAGTATACAGGATGACATATATGAGTATGTGAGAAGCCCGGAAGGGAAACTGTTAGAGTCAAATGAGCAAGGACAGTTAAAAGGAAAAGAGGAAAGCAAAGGAATTACAAATATTCAAAGACAAGATCAAGAAGGTACAAGCAATAGTAAAGAAAGAGGGAGAGAAAAACGAAAAATAAAAAAACCAAAATGGTGCGAAGATTATGAAATAAATTTAAAGGATGATATATTTGAAGATGCATTATATGCTTTAATGACCAGTTATGAGGATGTACCAAAGAGTTATGGAGAAATTAAGAAACGTAAGGATAGAACAGAATGGGAAAATGCGGTAAAAGAAGAGTTAAAAGTCATAAAAGAGAGTGAAACTTGGAAAATGATACCTAAAATGGACAACGAAAAACTGATTGATACTAGATGGGTATTCACTAGAAAGGAAGTTGGGAATGATAAAATATATAAAGCAAGATTGGTGGTACGCGGATTCCAACAGAAGGATAATATAGAAGATATTTATTCACCCGTTCTAAAACTTCAAACACTAAGAGTGCTACTATCAGTAGCTACGTGTAAGAATTATCACATGAGTCAGATGGATGTTAAAGGAGCATTTTTATATGGAGATATTAAAGAGAATGTATTTTTGAAACCACCAGAAGGATTGGAAATACCTGAGGGTTATGTTCTGAAATTAACAAAATCATTATATGGATTGAAAAGGTCACCAAAGTACTGGTATGAAAAATTCAATGAAACTATCACAGGACACGGTTTTAAGCGATCACAAAATGATTATTGCTTATATGGAAAAGGTGAATTGTATATATTACAATTTGTTGATGATTTGCTTATTCTGGGAAAAGATATCACACAGATAAATGAGTTAAAGATTTTTTTAAGTTCACAGTTTAGAATGAAGGATATGGGTAGTCAAAATTTGACATATTTAGGCATTTCAATAGATAGAAGAAGAAATAAATTAAAAAATCCTAAACATTCTGTAAATTTTCTGAAACCAGTAACTGAGCGTTATCATTAATAGTAGCGATTTGGTAAAAGAGTTGCAATGTTGCCAATATTCGAACAGCGCGTTTATAATTTCAATCTCATTTTTGTCTATTGTGTCACACATTTCGACACTAAGATTTAATTGACGACGTGTCTAGCCTTGTTGGTTCCCGGTATCAGTGGATACATATGTGCGTGATGAGCGCGAGTATTTGTTTCAGAGTCTTCAGATGTTTTCTATATATTTAAGTATGTTTATCGATGTCTAGTATAATATCCATAGTACAAGTCTATAGCTCAGTTCGGACTAGGTCAATATTTTTAAGATTGCCCAGTGAATTTTTTTTTATTAATTATATTATAATGAAAGTCAGTAAAGTTAATAATTAAAGTCTAGTTCGGGACTAGGTCAATATGTGTAAGATTGTCTAGCGTCATTTATTTAACTCATTAAATTGTAAAAAAGCAAGAATACGATTCTTACTTCTGAGATTTATAAGCATTATAAGCATACGAGTAAGTTATCAAGCTTATTACTATATTATCAAAAGTCAAACCAGTCTTGAGGGCCTCTATTCTACTGCGTTATAACGATATCGCGTTTGACGTGTTTTAGAATCGTTTGTCAGTCACCATCATTGTAAATGACATAAAAGTTATCAAAACGTTGATAATACTGAAACGAGCATCTTCAAAATAAAGTGTACGTTAGCATTTCTACTAGGGTACACTTTATTTTGAAAATGCACAAACACGTCAAAGGTATATCGTTGTTACCGTGTAGAACCCCAGCCCTACTAAAGTTAGGCACAAATTAGTCGCGACTTTTTAGTCCACAAGGAAAGAGACGCACTAAGCGCAAAAAATAAGCTGTGGCAACTCTATTGCGTCTTTCCTACGTACGTCTTGACACCTGTTATCGTATTGTTTTAATTCCGTCATAACTGCCAAGTAAGTAATTGGCGGTAAATAATGTACAATCGAAACAATAATTGTAGAGTTGGTAGTTTTTAATCAGTTTACAAGAGTTTGAACATGTACTAATTAATTACCTGAAGCTATATTTTACTTTATCTTGAAACTTATTGTTCATGATCAATTTTCTAAGTGCTTCATTTGTCTCTAACTCCATTCTATTTAGAGGAATTAAATGGAAGTTATTTAAAGTTTTCAATAGAAATACGGTATTTAAACACTTGTTGACGAGCAACAAGACAAAACGGCAATAAGTAAGTATATTTTTTTACGGCAAACGAAATTAGAACAGAATGGAAATGTATGCTTTCAATTTGCCTAAATATTTCACTAATTCCAACAGTTTATAATCCCGTAATTGTCACTCATGAGCACAATTTTCCCACTAACGGATGCAACTCTGGCGTTGTGAATAAATTTCCAGAAATTTCGCCGGACTTTTGCTCACGTAGTGGGTTTAAACCTTCCCTTCACAATCCGGTTGTAAATTTGGCCGTGTTGCTAATATTATGCGTGATGCTAGTGGGGATGCGCTATAAATTTACCGTTAGCAAGAGATAAAAGGGACGGCTCGTGTGAATTGTACGTTTGAATTTTGTTGCTGTCTTAAAAATGGTTAATTCTTGGTGAAAATTTTGCTTCTTTACCTTGGTTATGACTCATGATACTACAAATACTGACTAAAGTGCAGATAATAATTCGTCGGGTTTTTTAAATTGAATGTTCCCCGATTAATCAAAGACAACTGCACAGATAAAAAAAATGGGAACACCTTCTAGTTGGTCCCATTTTCAACACTTCAAGATCTGATGATGGGATCTTGGAGAAATTGAGGGAACTCCTCAAATATTATGTGAGTGAATACATACAGCGATTTTAGTATTTCCAGTGACAAGTCTAGCATTTGCGTTCAAAAAGTAGAATTTGGTGAAGTAGAACTGATGATGAAGACCATTGATGGCCAATGGAACTCAACGTAATTATTTCAAGAGTGGCAATAAGATATCTCGATTAAGATGTTTCCTAAATAAATAATGATAGCTGAGCGACTATGACGAAGCACATTCAAATGGTTTAAACATAGTTATGACTGCTTTTTTTTCATTTTAGTTAAAGTATTCTTTATCACTTTCTGTTAAATTTAAATGTCTTAAATCATATTTAACCTTATCAACGCCATGTCGAATCTAAAAGACGTCACTCACACGCCAATGACAGCTTAAAACCAAAGTTAATGTCAACCTTACCTCATAGATATTCGGGTCTATTTTGCGCTGTCAGCCATGACGGAAATATCCGTCGTAGGTGTTGATCCAGTGGTAGCACACTTTGGACTCGACAGAAGCGTGTGGAGCTACCCCACGTCTTTCTGTTTAGTCCACAATAGATAATACAATTTTACCTAACAATTGTCCTCGCGTGTGGGACTCGTATTCATGGAGTTATGGCATGGTCGGGAGCCTCCGAAGCCAGCGATCCAGGGTTAAAATCCCGGTAAGGGCAGATATTTGTGTGATAAGCGCGAATATTTTGTTCCCGAGTCTTGGATGTTTTCTATGTATTTAAGTATGCATTTCTCTATATAAGTATGTTTATCGTTGTCTAGTACCCATAGTACAAGCCTAGAGCTTAGTTTGGGGCTAGGTCAATTTGTGTGAGATCCCCTGATATTTATTTATTTATTCCTCTAATAAAACAGGAGTGAAAGTTATTAATTTAAACAAGATTATAGGTATTGCCCGCTTCTGAATAAGAGAGTTATTTTTGCGTTACAGCAACAGACGATATTATTGGAATGTTTAATATCTAATGGTATATCCCCCGTGTGGATGCCGGGTAAGAATAGCGCCACTCCATGTCTTCCCGTGGATGTTGTAAGAGGCGACTAAGGGAATAAGGGCTTGTAGTACTGTTAGGCGATGGGCTTGCAACCTGTCACTAATAAACTAGTAAACTTCTTGGCCTGATTGTGCAACATGTGGATATAGAATTATATAGTCTTTTTAGATTTGTTGGTATTTCTGTAGCACTGCCTACCCCACTCTGGGAATGAAGGCGTGATGTTATGTATGTATGTAATATCTAATGGTAGTTTTTCCTTAACATAAACAAGACTATCTTACCTATAACTTTCTTGAGATGACAGAAAGCAAACACAATAATAACATTACAATAAAGTAACCATCTGAGTGTACCCTAAAGCTGTGTTTGTAAGAATGTATTTGACGTTTGCAATGTAGTAAGCATTTTTTTAGTACAAGCGAACAAAAACAACTTGTCTCGATTCCGGCTATTATGGATCCTACTGGAGCCAATTCCGGAGATTTAGTAATGTGTTTGTGAGCCTCGACAAAGCCGGAACGATACTTTTACGCTGTTTGATACAAAATTACATAAATATCTAGTGAAAAAACAAGGATTAAGCGTGGACAAAGATTTGTGAGAACGAAATGGTAATAACTATTTAGCTTAAAAGACGATCTATTTTTAATTGTACGGCAGAGCAAAGGAGGGTTTATGATTTAAGCAGTCTAAGTTTATATGTTCATCTATTCCCTCGTACATCCTAAACCTTCTATCACATTTTGTCAAAAACCGGGCAAGAGCACGGCGGACCATGCTCAGTGTAGGGTTCCAAAGCCCTTTAAGTACTACTAACATATAAAATTCAACAAGTAATCACCAATTTTCTATTTAATGTCAACTGGTGACGTTTTGGATGATTTTAGTAGGTATAAAAACATTAATCACATGTGTCTCAGGAACTAATGATGACTACTTAGTCGTGATAGTTTTCCTTTAAAATTGGTTATATACTCTTTCATTTAAGATTTTTTTCAGGTATAGGTATTTGTAGTTGTGGCTGTAGGGGGTGGGGACACTTGAGTCTAACAAAAATTACTTAGTTACGTGTAGAGGTACCCTAAAAAAATATTTTTTTACATTTTATTGAACCACTTTGTTGGCGTGACTAATATGCATGTTCAAGCCCAATTACAGCTTTCTAGTACTAAGAGTCTCTGCGGACGGAAAACGAAATCCATCATGGCGCTTTTCACATGTAAAAAATGCGTAGCCTTTTCTCTTACACATGTATAAACCGAGTATAGTTTAAAACAAAACGTTCGATTTAGATCTCAAAAAGGTATAATTAATTGGTATAAAATAGCATATGAGGTGACGTGATAACAATTAGTTAATCAACGTATAATCTATGCGCTGTAGGATGGTGCCCGTGAGCCGTATTTGGTAATTTTAATCAGTTGCTGTACTGGACAAGCGAGGTATTTAAATATACTTAGGCGATTAATTATTCGAATTCCGGAACGCTAGGTTTGTACCAATGTCGTATTTATGAAAAGTTACTGCATGGCAGTAAGCTTTCTTCTTTGGTATTACAGCAGCAAAGACATATGCATTCTCAAGACTGCAACATTACAACCACCGAACTAAATACTGAAATTACAAATTCAGTTAAATATTTAAACTAAGGCCATAAGGTGTATAATAACTGTATTTTTTTTTTAAATTGGGTCACTTTATTACATTAACTAGATGATGTAATATTCTTAGTAGGTACCTACGGGGAACTGGAGTCAAATCAATATACAATGAATCCCTATTACCCTCGGTCTCGGCATCACGCGTGAACGGTTGGACCGATTTCGTTAATTCTTTTATTGTTGTGTTTGTTATTGTCAGGAGAAGGTTCACATGAAAGAAAAACAATGAAAACTCCACTGGGAAAGTCAGAAATTTGCAGCGGGGCGAAGCCGTTGACGGGTCGCTAGTCAAAAATAAAATCCATTTCTCTTACGAAGAGGAAACCGGTGATCGCGTTTCGCGTGCCATCGAATAAATATAACCATAATATACAACTGAAGTCACGTCGCTCGTTCATATGATTCCACATTCACATGTGATTTACGAGTGGAGTTGTTGACAAGCAAGACGATGATGAAGCTTCAGAGTTTATTACAAACATTATTCGTGTATTAAATACGAGTACCTAAAAACAAGCAAGTTTGTTAAAAATAACCCTTATAATAATAATAACAATTTTCATTTCCCTTTACAATTTCTACTGAACTAATAATAGATATGATATGCCCCGTGTGGTTGCCGGGTTAGAATAATGCTACTCCATATCTTCCCGTGGATGTCGTAAGAGGTGACTAAGGGAATAAGGGCTTGTAGTACTGTTATGCGATGGGCTTGCGATCTGTCACTAATGCACTTGTAAAATTCTTGGCCTGATTGTGCAAAATGCGGTTATAGAATCATAAACAAGTCTTTTTAGATTTGTTGGTATTTCTTTAGCTCTGCCTACCCCACTCTGGTATGTTATAAGAGATATCTTAAGAACAATAATTAATTCACTTTTGAATGCGTACACTCGTGTACTAGTAGTATGTGTTGTAACAGGGACCCTACTATTAGTCCTCCAATTTAGTACATTTTTTTTATATCACGTCCAGGTTTTATATTAGCGTCCAGGTGTTTCCACTAGTGCGGTTATTTCATCCGTCCATCGCTTTTTAGGTCTCCCTGGGTTCCTTTTCCCTTCTGGACCTTTCCATTTAGTGGTCTTCAGGGTCCGTCTCTCGTTTGAGCATCTTGCTACGTGGCCTGTCCACTTCCACTTCAGCCTGAATGCATCTTGTAGGGCATTCTTTAGTTTTCCCAGTCTTCGTATTTCCTTACTGTTTACGTTTTGTATTTTCCTTAGGCCAAAGACGCTCCCTTCCATGGCTGTCTGGCATGTTTTTAGTTAATTCCTACATTTATTAGGTTTCATTTTGTTAAAAATAACTAACACCTCCGACATTATTACTGCCCTCCTAAGCCAATCAACAGTATCTCAAATTCAATAACCAAAGCAGATTCAATCCTATTCTGTTGGTAATAAGGTTGCATTTGCTACAGGAGCTTTGGCTGAGATACTGCCATTTGTGTTAGCAGGGTAGATGAGATGTTAGGATCGCTACTTTTGGAGCTGAGAACTCTTGAACAACCCAACCGATATTATATAAAACCTAGCTAGAAACCAAAGTAATAAAACAAGCTTTCTATAAAAAAAACCGCTTCGTTTGAGAGCTACGCTGGAAAATACAGAGACACAAATACAATATCCTTAAAAGTATAAGGCACTCTGCCTAAACGAATAATCGTGTAGGTACACAACTGTGGTTGAAATGCTTCCTTAAGGTTCTACGAGATACCATTACCCTAAACGAACCGTGCCGAGTTCAAGTTATTTGGTAGAACCTAATAAGCTCTAAGTAGGACATTAGACGGTGCCCGTGGAAATTTCTCGAAGACGACGTCACGAGATTTTCTATTTTGTGGTTTGAGAGTTAACTTCAGTAGCACTAAATACTAAAGTTAGCCTTCATACCGCATTTGTGTACGCGCGGAGAAGGATAGATATAAGAAACAATTAAAAATAAGAAAGGAAGGGCATGCATTATGAGAACTAAATATGATGCAAGCAAGTCGTCGACGTTGTTTTTTTAAATCATGATGTGTTGAACCTATCAAAGGATAATGGAAAGATTTTCCATCATAATTAAAGTAAAAGAATCTCATGATTCTAAACACTATAGTTAAATTATTGAATTTATGTAAAGTCCTATAAGTCTATTCCAATCTGTTAAACTAATAGCTTTTTGACATGGTGGCATTGCTTTTAACGCGGCCGCCATTGCCATCAAGTAAAACAAACCAATAATATTTCAAAAACACATTGCTTTGACGAGTAAAAAAGAGTAGGTTTTCCACTTATTAATCAATAAATAAATAAATTACTTTCCAATGTGCGTGACAGTTCTGAAGGATCCCATCTTCTCGCTGCTAATAATCCGATTCCCGCTTTAGAAGTTGATTTCCCGATAGTATCCACTTTAAATGAGTTATGCGTCAATAGGAGGAGTTCCAATTTGTCGCTGATTGAAGCCTGATGAGATATTCAGGAAAATAACCCGAATCCTTGCTTACAAATGAAACGGAATGTCACGGGAACAAGAATTCTTGAGGGGTATTAGACGACTACAACTTACTATTGAAATTAATGTTGTTATATGACTTTTACTACGTTTTATTTGTAACTCCGTATAAGTATAATTAGTTTCCCGCTACCCTTTCTACATCTTCCCGTTGGGTCTCTTTTCGAGACATCCATTCGTAGGCCACCTCTAGTGTAGGTACCCAAGGAAAATACACTCCAAATTTGAAGTCCCTAGGTTCTTATTTATCTATGCGTTATCTGATAAGTCAGTTACAGAAGTGTTATATGACTTCATTCGTCATTATAATTATTTTCCAACCATACCTATTCAATGGCTACACTTATTTTATATGTCCTATTTTGTATATTCTGTTTCTAATGTCTGTATCTGTTTTTTTCCCCAATAAAGAAAATAAAAAAAATAAAAAAAAATGTCTCGTCTCTGATGTTTGAAAATATCTTATTTGTTAGCGTAAGATCGACTAAGAAATGATTCAAAAGGTTAGATTAATTTGCTATTATCATCCTTAATATAATTCAGTATCTTCAAGGCAAGGGTCAAGATTCTCACTGGAGCATGTCAGGGTTAATTAATATCTACAACTAAACTTTTTCAATTTCCGACGTCGTCTAATTGCAATATAATCCCAATTACTAAGTTACCTTGAAATAGCAAAGTTACCTTGAAATAGCTCATTACAAAGCAAACAAAGATATTACAGAGAATAGTCTAGAACAAGAACTTGAGAACTACATTTGCAACGGTGATAAGCTATTTGGATCAGCTCTAAGATAAAGATAGATCCGTAAGACTAAGGCGCTAGATAGATAAAAGGAAATGATTGTAACATTAACAAAAAACTATAATCTTAGACTACTACGAGTATAGTATAAAGCATCTCAACTTATGGCTACTTAGAAGTTGTAGGCACATCTGAAAGTCTCCGTTCAGTTAAGTAATGGGGAAGGCAAACGAGCACAGATGCCACTTAATGTTAAGTGGGATCTGAGAACCATCGACCTTTGCAATCTCAAGAGTGCAATCGAAAGATCGCAAATGCATTAGCCAAAAGGACTAAGATGGCTCTAAGCTAATCAAACTTCTAACATAATAAATCAATTCAATAACAATTTCAACGTTAACTTATATTTGTGTAGGCACTTGAAGACAGTTTCTTCTGTGATGTAAGTTTTAAGAAAGACCAGATTCTTTTATTTTCTACAAGCGTGTTGTTAATGTTCAAACACGGCGCTGGGGAGAAACTTTCCGTCTTAGTGTGGACTGGATCTGTTCACGAGTTTTTCTTGTACACTATAAAGTTAAGAGTTTGTTTCATTGCATTTGTCTTTTTAAGTTGACATTAAACTTAAATTAACTGGGGAACACTAAATGTAAAACGTTTATTGCGAGAGTGGGACGCGTATTTAATGAGTTTTTAACGATATCCCTACTGTTCCCTAAAGTTTTGAAACGCGATTATAGCGTTTGACCTTTATTCGATTTCAGGGCGCCAGGCTCAGATAAATTATGCATTTATTTATAACAAGCACTGTTTTACCGCAAAATTTGAAATAATAACTAATGAAGACTCCGCAAACATCACACAGTAGAAAATTACAGATAGTGTACAAACGGGGCACCAATGAAGCAGAATGTTCGTGTTACTCGGTGAAAACCTTTTAAAATATAAAAAGTCCTGGAAAAGTATCACCGTTGTTTTTATGGCATGGAGAAAGCACACGAGCACACAGGCCACCGATGGTAAGTGGGATTTGAAACCATAGAAATTTTAATTCTTCCAAGAATAAAACTTCAAACGCATTGCATACCCTGAGGTCATAGACATCAGATGCAAACGCTGATTAGGTTTCTGTTCTCTATCAACTCAAAATGAATGGAGTTGACTTAAGCGCTCGAGCGATCTCTCATCACATCACTCATCAGGGATCCTATCATTTCATTACCAACGTTTCACAAATGATTCATTCCACAAATATATCATTTGACAACCCGCGTTTTTTTCCAAAACTGTAAATAATTCTGGATTTATTTCAGGACCATCGTTTAGACCCCTATGGTTAGGTTACGTTAGTTTTATAAAAATGCTAACATTCGTAGTTACAAAGTTAGTAGCAAATGAATAGGTTGCGAGACGATGCATTTGTCAAAGATTTGACGGCGAAACGGCAGAGAACCCACTCATCATCATACGAGTACGTGTGCTAACTCGGAGCACGTTCTAGGGATTTGATATCGATAAAAATATGTCGATATCATCGAAATAATAAGTACGACGTACCTGACCCTCGTCAGCTGACAGTGTTATTCTAAAACGCTTCTACAGTAATACACATATTGGCCTGTCACTGTGACCCTAGAACAAGGCTTAAGTTCACAACTGTCAGTAGGTAGTTTTAACATAAAAGCCAATCCCAAATTCGATCATATCAGTGGGCTTTTTAAGCTTGTATAGACTTGTTAATGATTTCTAGTCCAATTTCATTGAGAATTTCGTTGTTTGGAAGTCGGCACGCCATAGCCGTTACATAGTTCTGACTCCACCCAGTCGTTCTCTCCTGACAGTTTTGAGTGTTATAAATGATGAGAGTTTGAAGTTATTACCCCGCCGACGTGATGAATATCATTCAAGAATAATATCTTACGGTGAGTACATTTGTCTGTTAACGTTACGAGAAAAGTTTTGAGTTGGCAAGGGAGATGGAAAAGTTTGCTTACTTATTTGTGTACAAGTCCTTCTAGGTTTGCAAAGTAGGTCCGTATGGATAGATCGTAAGGCATCGAGTTTAAACTCCATCAGATGCCTTGTACTAATGAGTTATTTCTAATTATAATACATTAAAAAGAAATGGACATTAGAAAAACTAATCAACAATCAAAACAAAAAAAAAAACATTACGATGCTGGTACACGGTGAAGAACAGCTACGAGTGTAAGAGAAATATTTATAAAAAAAGCGGCCAAGTGCGAGTCGGACTCGCCCATGAAGGGTTCCGTAGCAGCAAGTAACATAATATAAAAGTTCGTTGTAGCTTTGATCAATGTTTTTATGACGTATTAAAAAAAACTACTTACTAGATCTCGTTCAAACCAATTTTCGGTGGAAGTTTGCATGGTAATGTACATCATATATTATTTTTACATTTATCATTCCCTTATTTTAGAAGTTACGGGGGGGGGGACACACATTTTTCCACTTTGGAAGCGTCTCTCGCGCAAACTATTCAGTTTAGAAAAAAATTATAATAGAAACCTCAATATCATTTTTGAATACCTATCCATAGATACCCCACACGTATGAGTTTGATGAAAAAAAATTTTTTGAGTTTCAGTTCTAAGTATGGGGAACCCCAAAAATTTATTGTTTTTTTTCTATTTTTGTATGAAAATCTTAATGCGGTTCACCGAATACATCTACTTACCAAGTTTCCACAGTATAGCTCTTATAGTTACGGAATAAAGTGGCTGTGACATACGGACGGACAGACGGACAGACATGACGAATCTATAAGGGTTCCGTTTTTTGCCATTTGGCTACGGAACCCTAAAAAAGATCCCAGAGGGTCAAAGAGCACCCACAAGCTATCTGTAAATATACTTATTGAAGTGGTTTCCAAGGTAAGCATAATTATGTTTTTACCGTCAGTATTCTGAGGTTCTTATATTTTTGATACAATACCGAATCTTAAAACAATTAAATATTACACATCTGTATGTACATGTTGCTTCTACAACTAATGTCCTATTAGAACACTGTCTGTCGCTTTCTATTCACCTAAGTAGATGGTGACAGCATGCGACTTAAAGCGAAATGCTACAATTATACTACTCTGAGCACATACTTTTACCTTCTATCGAGTAAGTAACGATAACGTCTCATCATCGATAAAAACAATGTATGACGATTCAAGAACGTTGACGTTGACTTTCGTATCGTCATCAAGTAGTTAAAGTGAAGTAAACATAAAATAATATACGAAAACTACAGTCTATTTTAAGGGTTTGTGCTAAGGATACGGTAAAGGCGATTCAATAACGTGAAAAAATGATTGAAATGTTCATGCTTGATCTACTGATTCATATTTCGAAACGCTGAATACCAACGAAAATATTTTGAAGTATGTATTTGCACATGGGAAAACAGAGCACAAATAAAACGCCTCACTGTGTAGCAAGTATTTGTATTTCCAATGATCGCTAATGAAATAACTTCCCGTTAACATTCCGTAATGCACATGTTTACCCTTCTACGTCACGAGTTTAATTTCGACATAAAACCACACGTTAATTTCGTCTGTTTCAATGGATGTTGTTTCTACACAAACTTTACTGAATATTTAAACATGATAAATCACAAAAGGCGATATTGAAGTTATAGTTTCCTAGTTATCGTGCTGTCACTTTGTACCTTAGTGTTGATCTACTGATTCATATTTCGAAACGCTGAATACCAACGAAAATATTTTGAAGTATGTATTTGCACATGGGAAAACAGAGCACAAATAAAACGCCTCACTGTGTAGCAAGTATTTGTATTTCCAATGATCGCTAATGAAATAACTTCCCGTTAACATTCCGTAATGCACATGTTTACCCTTCTACGTCACGAGTTTAATTTCGACATAAAACCACACGTTAATTTCGTCTGTTTCAATGGATGTTGTTTCTACACAAACTTTACTGAATATTTAAACATGATAAATCACAAAAGGCGATATTGAAGTTATAGTTTCCTAGTTATCGTGCTGTCACTTTGTACCTTAGTGCTACTGGGACTCAGTACCACCAGCACCACTATAGTAGCATTTGTGCAGTAGCATTAGTGTAGAAGCATAAGTGAAGTAGCACCAGTGCAGTAGTACCAGTACAGTAGCACAAGTTCAGTAGCGCCTAGTAAATGAGTGATTTTCAGCAGCAATGTAACGAGTGTAATGTGTGTATGTGTATATTAGACAGTGTTCCAACCATAACACCAAAAACAAAATAACCTCTTAACATTTAAAATTAAAATCGTGAGCACACATATTCCTGCACATTATATTAAACCTGCTACAAATTTAACGGCTATCGATAATTCGATAAAGACCAAGGCCTTGCTGCCAACAGCATCGTAAAATTAATCGTCCCTGTTAAATGTCCATAAAACCAGCGAGGGAAAAATATCTTTTCACACGCCAAGTTCTGCGCACATTTGTTCTCCCACTTCCCGTTACAAAGGTTCCAGGCACAATAGGAACACTTCTGAGTCCCGCTTAGCGTGGCCCGAAAGCGGGAGCTCAAGATTGTTTGAGGCCCGCATATGGGCACTTATGTGAAACTAAGGCAGGCTTGCACAACTTGCCCTAGCGAAATCCCTGCAATCAGCGAACTTTGGTTCCCAATTAGTAAATTTGTTGTACGAGCACTGACCTCTATAAACGATGTGGAAATAAAATGAATGGAAAACGTTAAGTTACTTGATGGAGCTTTTACTGATTCACGACAGTAACAAAAGACAAGACTTCAACTGGATGACTGCAATAGCGATTTGTTTAAAGATTAGCTCCAGAATAGATGCTTTGATGCTTCGTGCCTACAGCCAGACACATTTTCGATGATGGTAATGTTCTTTCTGCACAAGAAAAGGGTATGAATAAAGTTCATAATGACATTGATTATTGCAATGTTAATAACATAACCCAGGTAGGATTCATCGAGCGTAAACGGCAAACAAATGTTCCGTCGACAACCATTGCACTCTAATTAATCTTTCAAAATTGCCTTCGTTGGCGCCTACGGAAACTATGGCGAAATTACGTTTTGAACATTTTGTTGACATACTCCGTTAGCCGTTATTACGCGCCAGGAACGATATTACAAACTTAATGTTGGCGCAGCACAAGCAGATTTCAAAAGCAAGTTTCGTTTCAATGAAACATCTACGCTGATAATGAAACAAGTACAACAGAAGAATATATTTCTGAACAAGAGAGGGAAGAAATGTTCATCACGAATAACCCGAAGAATTAGGTCCATTAACGAAAGAAAAAGCCATCGACATATGCGTGTTTGTGCAAACTTACCCAGGATTAGGCAACGTTTTGTTTGGACACAGGCCAACTAGTTCGAATCTACCTAAATATTTCCTATCCGATGATGAAAAATCAACTCCCTCATTTACAGCCAAGAAATGAAAATCTTAGTAAATGCGTTTCCCGTCACATCCACTGGATGTCCGTTCCGTTATCCATTCAAAGCTGAATCATGAAAAAATAATAAATCGCGAACGACGCGATCTATAACGATATTAAAATGTATTCATCCATTCTTTTTATCTAAAACGATATCTGCAAAACGGCTGATAAATCACGAAGTCTATCCGAAAACGATGTTGGAAGGGTATTGAAATATGCAGTGAAACTGAAAGAAAAAATAAATAAGGCAATTTGCAATTTAGAAGCGGATATAATTCAATTATGTGTCGACCACGGGCTCAAGGGTGCAGCTCGGAAACTTGTTAAATTATTCAGGTTTGTTTTTGTTCCAATGGGTCCGGTAAAACTTAGTCCAAGTTAAGAATTCACGTTGTCGCCACACAAAGTAGTAAGAGAGATTTAGTGCCATTCAAAGATGTGGAATTTTAAAGAGTTGAGGGCGACATAAAATGTTGTTCAAGTTTTCTTGTTAAAACTGTTTATTACTACGGGAAAATCATTTAACGACATGCAGTTTGTGTCTTTTTTAAAGTAGAAGTTATTGTTTCTGGAAAAAACATTGAGAAATGATTTTTTGAAACATAAATAGCCACCAAAATAAAAGTCTAAAATTAAAAACATATTGAGATCTTTAACGATGTACGATAAAGATAAATAGCATTATTAAAACAAACTAGAAACACCAAGTAGTTTTAAGATCACCAAGAAAATACAATTACCAAGAAATTATTAAATAGTTAAAATAACCTATACAAATTTCAACATAACTAATAATCACGTCCATAAATACAAAATGAGACAACCGTCTTCCGAAACATCAGCAAATTTTTAATTGTCTATAAGCTTTTGTTATTCAAAGGATTCAAAGGAACAGGTGACATTTCAGTATACATGGCGCAGCTTATATGAAACCTAGTGATGTATCAGCGTGTTAACTTTGTAATGTATATCGAATTGTCACCTGTCACGTGTCATTGTCAAGATGGTGAAATAGGGGGCAGGAAGATGAAGTTTACCCACTCAATATAAGATTAATAAAGCCCTTTGTAGCAACGTGAGTTTATGATAAGGAAAGGAAATAAATATATAAACACCGCTACTCTATTTGTATAAAACATTCTATTCAAAAACAACTTTGTTTACGCGTGCATAATCAAACTAAAACCGGTTTTCTAAGCAGTTTTCCTCTCTACGCGATTATTATACAGGCCCGAAGTATTTTTCATGTAAATTCTGAACACTTTCATAAGAAATATTGAAACTACAGGTAACCGGGTTTCTGAATATAATGAATATTTAATGAAATTTCGTACTACGTAAGTAATAATATTTAAATAAGCCCGTTAATTGCGTTAAACTGAACAAGACGCTTTAAATTTCAGCCTTATATTGTAAATAAAAGATGGGCATTTAATTAAAAGACGACATTGTTAAACAAACTTCTGAATTATATATCTAGTGGATTGGCGTCAAGATTTCAGTAACCGAAAACGTTGAATTTATTTCCTCGTATACATTAAGAGAGTGTTTTTAAGCTCAACAAAGTTAAACCTCGAGTAATTCCAGACATAGATCATACAAAGTGCAACAATGGCCGTTATTTTTGGACATATAAATTACAGCTGAGACAACGTTCAGAGCAGTGGCTAAACCGCTTAAGTGGGCTGAACAAACGGGGGTCAGCGCGGGCGATAAACGGCAAAGTGCTGCGATGCTGGGTTTTTAAAAACAAAACTATTTAGGTTTCTCTACGGTATGACCGAAATATTTAAGGCCTTAACTCGTAATCGTTTCCCAACCTTTTCATTTGCCAAACCGTTTTATTCCGACACTGCACAAAATTTAAACCTTTTATCTAACCTAACATAACCTAACCTATAGAGCCGACCCGGTGCTGAAAGTAATCCTGAAATAATTAAAATTATAGAATAAAAAGTTTGGAAAACGACACACTAGGCCATAGAATATTTCGGCCGAAAGGCAGAATCGCCTATTTTAAAAGAACACTTTAAAGAAAAGAAATTCTTGAGTGTCAACATTTTTACGATGTAGTTGGTCTAGATAGTAGTTACCCAGCTTACGAAGCTAGCTGGTACGATCTTAGTGAGGGTAAATATTTGTGTGGTGAACAGGAATATTGGTTCGGAGTACCCATAGTACATGCAAGCCTAGCATTGGGACAAGGTACATTTTGTGATCGACTGTCTGCTCGTATGTATTTTTTTTTGTAGTAAATCCAATGGCTTCCTAATAAATTATCATTTTAACCCCTCGAACAAAACGGGTGTTCTGAGAGTATGGTTTATACAGGTAACTAAGTTCAACTAAAACCAATCTAACTGCCGAGAAAGTTTTACTCCCATATTATAAATATCCTCAACGCTAATGTGAAAACAGGCTGTTCATTAACTTTAGGGTTTGAAACTTTTACATTTTCACAGCTTCATTTTAAGTTACTAATTCGCTGACTTCAATTAGGGAATTCTCTCACTCCTACAAACATTTCACGTAGGCGGTACGTCATTTTTAAAGCAAAACATTTTCCACGCTTTTTCTCACATAAAAGACTCGAGATATGATACCGTAGTGTTCAGCGAGAATACAAATATCCAAGTTGGCGGGACAGAGACATCGGTTCCGCATACGTACGAGCAATAAGCGTTAGAACTGCTTCAGTTTCAATAATAGATTCTAAATACAAATGATAAAGTAGACGGGAAAATTGGGGAAGAATAAAAAGCTGAATAACGAGAGTTACGTTTATTGCTTAAATATTCGTTTGTTTATATGTATGCTAATTTTGCTTGTATTGTTGTTATGTTTAAGGCCTCTGTGTGTCTGTCGATAGTTTAGACTAATAGTTATAAATAGCTATAAATCGATTTTATAGCATTCTGCTGCATTTTCCCCTTATTACCACAATATTATATTTGGATATTATTTTGCGAGACCAACTCGCACTAAATGGACTGTATATCATAGTTTCGACTACGTACTCTCGGAAAATCATACTATCGAATGTTCGAATGCTCGACTGTTACTGGATCGAATATTCGATGGGTCGAAAAACTTAGGAACAATAAGTCGTCAAATCGAAATTGATGTTTCGATTGTCATCGCATAGAAGATCTCAGACCCGAATGTTCATTGGCTCGACTCTTACTGGATCGAATATTCGATGGGTCGAAAAACAAGTTTATTTATAAAATATGAACTCATTATAACAAAAAGCCAGTACTTGAAACAAAGAGTTATCATTATCATATTGCAAGAAGGATAGTAAGAAGCGTTATTCACCTTATTAGTAATAAAACGGACGAATTTTCAATAGATATCAGACTTAAATACATCTTGAAAAAAGAATCAACGAATGTGGATCCTGCAGGTGATCAACTCAGTCTTGATGTGACCACTGAAAATTCGATACACCACTGATCGAAACCATACAATTCTAGATTACGTTTTGGCGATTGTAACTATTTCGGCCACAAGTATTACGATATAGCGAATATTCTTTACAGTATAATTCGATCCAATAAACTTTCGATACACCACTGATCGAAACCATACAATTCTAGATTACGTTTTAGCGATTGTAACTATTTCGGCCACAAGTATTACGATGTAGCGAATATTCGATCCAATAACAGTCGAGCATTCGAACATTCGATAGTATGATATTCCGAGACTACGTAGTCGAAACTATGATATACAGTCCACTAAATGAATTAAAGCAGATCAAAACTTAAACGGCACTCAGTCACCGACTTAATGTTAACACGCCATAATATCCAATGAGGAAACCTTCTGTCACTTAACTGACTTGATATTATCTTCCTAATGATGCTTCGACTCCAGAAATTAAGTTAAGGCAGCTAGATAAAAGTTAGCAAACTTGAAGCAACCTGAAAACGTTCTCTTGATTAGTGTGGTATCTCAGATGGTTTTGAATCGATCACGTTCCTAACCATTCGGCTTTTCATCTTACGCCAACGAACTTTGGAGGCACTATCCAATTCCATTATTTAATTTACTCAGGATCCAAGCAAAGTTCGGCAATTCAACTTCCTACGTGTTGAATTGCACCCAATAACTACGTCGAAGTTATTTATACCGGAACTTGGAAAATAAATATAAACCTTATTGGCATTTACATGAGGTATTCTTCGGTGAGATGGTTTGCTGGACTAAAACTGCAAATAGGAAAAGGAATTTTGTTTATTGCTTAGAGTTTTAGCATAAATGCCAAAACTTCGATGTACAGACGCTAAATTGCTTGTCTTCATAATTAAGCCGAGTAATACAAACTGGATATACGAGTATAACCGACTAAATCCGATTGGCATTACACGGCCAAAATACGAATGGTGCCAAGTGGCTCAAAAATCCCGTGCTGTGAGAAAGGCAGTGAAAGAGACAGATATTATCACTTATTGCTCCATACCTATCACTGATTAGAACTCGGGAGGATCGAATAGTCAATAATGGCCTTAGTAGCCCAATCAAAAAGGAAGCACCCTCGTGCGTTGTTATAATGAACATGAAATCAAACTGTTAGAACAAAATTATTATAAAAAAGTTGCAAACACCTTGATGCAACTTTTCCTTCATAATTTCAGCCGAAAGATGTCGGTGACAACAAGGTAACGAGTATGGTATAATAGCGAACCTAAGGCGTGATATTGGATTAAATACATTTGTATTGGTGGTAAAACCTTGTGCAAGGTCCGTCCGGATAGCACTATTACTTGAACTATTTCTTATAGTTGTTTTCCGGTGTGGGATAAGACAAATAGTGAAAAGACTAGCAAGGAGGCATTTCATAAGAGTTGGCAACACATTTGCAGTCTTGATATTGTACTTTTGAAATTGCAAATTTCAATGGGCCTCGGATCGCACCTAACATCAGGTGGCTTGTGTGCTCGTTTGCCTCGAATTTTACTTAAGAAGTAGATATAGCAAAAACAATGAAAAAGTCAGGATATCTTCCGATATCAAACTTTGGCAGTTACTAGGGAAAATTGCTGACACGACGTACAAACGTTAATTATGGATTAAGAAATAGAAAAAGGAAAGAATAGAAATGCTCTCAACAAAATCACAAACAACGTTATACACGACAATAAGAAAAAATATGAAGACCACAAATATAAAGTAAATATTGTTAGAGACAAAATGTTAACAACGCAAATGAGTACAAAAAAAAGGCTTATCTTATTAAGTAGCATGAGTAATGAAAGATAATAATCCCAGTTCCTACACAAGTATATACCTTTAAGTTTAAACAGTACATTACTGCAGAGACCGGGAAAACGCCGTTGCGGGACGAGTATGAGACACAATCAAGGCCACGCTATACATGAAATATGCGAGAATATATAACAAAATTGCTTATTTATATGTTAAGCACAGTTTCAAAATCAATTTCAGAAAAAAAACATTGCCGCCATCAGCATTGACATTCCTCATAATGCCTTTGAAATTCAAAATAGGTACAATTGTATAAAACTGAAATATACTTACTATTCAATAAAAACACAAAATTGAACACATTCTTCCGTGTGGTTGCCGGGTTAAAATAGTGCCACTCCATGTCTTGCCGTGGATGTCGTAAGAGGCGACTAAGGGGATAAGGGCTTGTGGTACCGTTAGGCGATGGGCTTGCAGCTTGTCACTAATACACTGGTAAACATCTTAGCCTGATTGTGCAAAATGTGGTCACAGAATTATCAACAAGTTTTTTGGAGTCGTTGGTAATTCTGTAGCTCTGCCTACCCCACTCTGGGAATGAAGGCGTGACTTTATGTATGTATGTATGTACACAATTTTAATCTAATTTTAATAAATAAGGGTTAATATCATAACATTTATTACGCGGTTAAGTTAAATCGGCCATTTTATTTTGTCTATAAACGCAACATGTTAAATAAGCAAAATAATTGATATACATTAAAATACGCACTTAACGAGACGTTCTTAAAGGTTACCCTTATTAGACAATGACATTTAAAAAGCAAAATAAAGTTAAAAAAATATATATTTACGAGGGTTTGAGAGTTAGGATGTTTGGAGTTATCCGATGGTTTTAAACAGTAAATAACGCGAAATATACTAAAATTTTATACATTTTTCGCGGCCGCTGCCACTGGTAAATAGTATAACTTTAGAAAAAAAAAATGCCTTGGCCTGGAACAGAGAACTTTGCAGACTTTGTTATTAAAAAGTTCAACATTTTCGAGGAGAAAAACATATTAAATAATTTATAACATGACACAGTTCCGCAGCGTTACTTAAACCATTTTAATGAATTTTTGATAAACCACTTATCTTATTTATTAGGGTAGAAGTGAATAATGAGCTAAAGGCAGACAAGTTTCTAAGGCTTTTTTATAAGAACCTAGCGAAGTAATGTTAAAAAATGTTAACAAATTTCTACCGGTAAAAACAGTTAATTGCTGTGAAAAACTTAGTTCTAACAAACGACAAAATTCCAAGAATAACAAACGAAATAATGAAAACATAGCAAGCTGTGATAAAACAGACTTACAAGCTTCTGAAATATTCAAATCTCAGTAATGAATAAACATGCCGTAACGATAACTCTAATTAGCGAGATGTAAATATATTTCAACAGACGCTTCAATTCAATTCCACGAACATTCTAGAAACAGGGTGTGTAGGTACAAGTGAGGGAACAACTACAAAGCCAACACTGAAGTAGATACCTATGTATGTGTCATTCATGTGTGCTCCTTTCAAGATGTCTCATCAAGGAGGCGACCTACCTTAACACTGAGGATGATTGTACTTTCTTCAACAACAGGAAAATACCATATACTTGGCGTTGCGTACCATTTGTGTTTGTGTGTATATCGGCATCAGTTATACAAAATGTTTAACGTTGGTAACCAGCTTTACATGGATCCCAACCTAATAGCAAAATGTCAAATAAGCTTGCCATTCAGAATTATAAAAAAAAAAAGAATCTTTATTCACCAACAACAAGCAAATACACTTAAAAAAAAAACATAAAACTTAATTGTACAATAATAAAGAAAATTGCTGGTGAAAATGTGCAGAACTAAGCTAAGAAGCTGTTTTTCTGTCCTCATCTGGATATAGGAGTATTTATTATTGATAGCTGTCGAAACAAACTAAATAATAATACCTATTCCTTAAAATTTGTGCTCTAAATCTGGATATATTTGTGAAATAGATAAATAATGTCAATGTTTTGACAGGTTCTTTGCCTTTTCGCCGACAAATCTTTGACAAATGCATCCTTTCGCAACCCATTCATTTGCCAACTTGTTTTTTTTCTGTAACTACAAATATTTCAGGATTTTTAATAAACTAACCTAACCTAACCTATAGGGTTCTACACGATGGTCTTGAAATAAATACAGAATTATTTACAGTTTCGGAAAATAACGCGGGTTGTCAAATGATATGTTCGTAAAATTATTCATTTGTGAAACATTGGTTATAAATTTATAGGATCCCGTTTTGACAACTATGCAGATTACACATGGCGATTATCTGTGACATATTCCAAATACGCGAATACGCAACGCCAAGACACAGTGCTTAAAACACGCACCACATCAGACCCCCAACATAAAGCTATGTAACACCTAAGAAGAGTTAAACCAGAGTTGGTAATATGGCACGTAGAGCTGAATTAATAGCACAATGTAGTTTCGAAACGTCGACCGCAAACAGTTTCATAAGATGTTAATTATGAAGTAAGATAAGCTAATTTAACTTAAGAGACAAATGTTGTACAAATGATAATGGGGTAAAATCGAGAGCCAACCGAAAGATCACGTGCTTGTTACAAAGGAAAAAGATATAATTTTACTCGTAAATGGCTTTTATAAAAACTTTGACGCAAGCGGATAAGTCTTCTACTGTCAAGAATAAACTCTTGAGCACGTAACTCGTAAATATTATTGCAATCGATACAAACTTCATGCTGCCTACGAGTATATTGGCATTTGAAGATTTATCTTAGCAGCGGCTGGCGTAATGAAACTGATTAAACTATTAAGAACTGTAGCGAAGGGCACAGATAATGTTGTTTACAAAAGATTTCGGAAGGCATTGACCTTAGAAAAAAAAAGTTGAATTTATAGGTGTTTAATAAGTTACCCGCAGAACGATTTGACGCTTAGATAGGCAAGTTACTCAAGGACGAAATTAAAATAGCCGGAGCGGCAAGGGCGGCGATGCTCATGACGCACCAGGGAATAGCTAATGCCGTAAAGTATCGAAAGGTTTCGAAGCCGATACAATTTTAGTGTATATAAGACGAAAAATGGGCCGATTTTGATGTAAGCCTATTTTGATGTTAGAATTCTAAGGGTGAAAGCTTCTGAGATGTTGATGACAGACCTCTTAGAAAAAGCAATCCGTCAATTTCTAGTAAATATATCAAAAAACCCTCTTCATTTAAATATGGGTGTAACGCTTAGAACATAAATAAGCTCTACAGTTTTCATTATTATTTGATCGTGAATTGAAGTAGTAAAGATTGCTCAAGTTATGATGACCTTTCTGTAATACCCAAATGTACAATAGAATCTATACAAATTGAATTTCAAGCAATTCGTTAAAGTTGGAATATTGAAACGAGAAAACTTGAGGTAAGTAAAACCAAACAAAAACAATATCACGAAAGAAATTAACAACGGAGTAAAGTGCATACACAATAAACATATTGTGTTTAAAGTTCGTCCAAACAAGATGCATAAACATGACAAAGAACATAGAGAAACAATTTAAAAATGTGTAAAGTATATTTAAAAAATCTGCGCCACTTATGGATACGAAAGAACGAACTATCAGGACTTTACTCTACTGCGTTATAACGATATCGCGTTTGATGTGTTTTAGAATCGTTTATGACTCGATCGCCATTATGTCAATGACATAAGAGTAATCAAAATGTTGACGGAAACACGTCAAATACGATATCGTTTTTACCGTGTAGAATCTCGGCCCTGGAACGTGATCGGGCGATAGCAGCACTCATTTTTCTTTATGCTGCACAAACATTGAAAATTAAAAGCACGTTCGCTTACACAAGCATACGTGGTTTCATAAAATCACATTTAATATTAGATACAAAACAGACACGATGTATGAAAATTAGGTGAATATAAAAATTCAACAAAAGGCGCAGTGAATTCTTATTTGCTTGGTGTATGTCAATGATCATATAGTAAAGTAAATAACTCGAAAAGGCACTTTGTTATAACTAAAGAAACCAAAAACATCAAAGTATTTTATTTCGGTCAATTATATTTTGAGACCACACGGGCTACAAATTTCTATTTAAAATTAGAAGCAAGATTACTTTTATGGCATCAAAACGAAAGTGCCATTGTTCCTTTTATAATAATAAACGATAAATAAATAAATAAATAAATCAGGGGACAATCTCACACAAATTGACCTAGTCCCAAACTAAGCTCTAGGCTTGTACTATGGGTACTAGACAACGATAAACATACTTATATAGAGAAATAAATACTTAAATACATAGAAAACATCTAAGACTCAGGAACAAATATTCGCGCTCATCACACAAATATCTGCCCTTACCGGGATTTGAACCCAGGACCGCTGGCTTCGGAGGCAGGGTCACTCCCAACTAGGCCACCGTGTCGTCAAAATCAAAATCTAATCAAAATTGTAATAGCGTAAAGTGTAAGGCAGTTTTTGCTGCGTTTTCAAAAGCGAGGGTCGAGAAATCCTTTACGAAGAAATATTTAATTATGCTTGTGTCTTCATAATGTATATCATGTCCGTAATTGAACATAAGTATTTTTCAACAATAAAACCCCCGACTAAATAGTCTGTAAAAATATTTTTTTACTTTGTAGAAGTTTTTTTACAGACTATTTAGTCGGGGGATTTTTAAGTTTCTAATTAAAAAAAATATTTCACGCTTTATCTACATCTGAGTGTCCGTTTGTAGCATCGTAACTTCCAAACGGATGAAAGATTTGGACGCAGGTTTTATTAAATAAAGCTACATTAATCAGGATGGTTCTTAGCAAGATTCCATGAAAATTAGTTGGGCCGTTTAAAAAATTCAGCTCTGAAAGAACGTGTCGCCGTTATTTTGGGGGCTTTAAACCCCCCTTAAAGCTCAATATCTCAAAAACAGCTGAACCGATTTTTATAAAACATGTCTAAGAACCACCACTAGAAAACCTGCTTTCATTCAAATCAGTTCATCCATTTAAGAGCTACGGTGCCACAGACACACACACACACACACACACACACACACACACACACACACACACACACGTGTTAAAATATTAAACTTTCCTGTAACAAACATAGATTGACCGTAGGTGAAGAAACAATTACCAACGCGCTAGTATAGCGACATTAGAATGTGTATTTACAAGGAAATTCGCAGGAACTAGTTACGATTCTGGCACGTATCCAAAAATCAGGATTGCGACAGAAACTGAGAACACAGTGGAGAGCCAGAACGAGATTTTAAACGTCAAAGACGGATGCACTGCTTGTAGATTTTTAGGTTAAACGCCAGTGCGTAAAAGTTCTACACTTCAATTTATTTTACCCCAGGAGGAAAGTATGAGCAGAAATAAATAAGGTATTATAAACGAGATTTGGCAAAAAATGTTTTCTAACCAAAAAATGATGATAGCTCCTCAGATATAAAAAGAGAAAAATGTAAAGAAGGCAAACTAAAAACGGCTAAAGCAGCTAAATCTCAAGGGACAATGTAATGGATAGCAGTGAAACTTGTCACTGACGCAACCGACACTCCGGACAAACAAGGCGGGGCGGGGTTGTCATCGCACCATGATGAATGACCCGGAGCCATCATAAGCACTAAATACAACCCGGGCTATTGGACTTTAGAGTACTCCGCATGAACGATATCATTTTCAATTATAAAACGCACTCCCGTTACAGATTAAATATGTCGCGTAAAGTTTGAAGATTAAATTTGAAACTCGTAAATGCAATGGTAAAAAGTCTGGCAAAATTTTGCAATCCACAAAATATAGATAGATCTTTCAACTACAGATAATGATAAAAAAGTTTTTATTTATCAATTGACAGGATCCGTGAAACAAAATTGCCCTCAACAAAACGAAACCTGAAACAGTAGGTCCAAACTTTGCAAATGACGCGGCTTACCACGCACGGTGTGAAGGGCTTTGGGCAGTGTGTATTTAGGACTTTTCTATTTGGGTAGCAAGTAAAATACATTTATTTTGCCATCGAATTACCATTCAACATGTCGAATGCTTTAACGTCCACATTGGCCATTAATATGGATACGAATGAAAGAGCACTTGAAGCAATGTAAGAATTTGGATTTAATGTAAATCGGTTCGTAGATTTACGATGTCCTTTTGGTGGCTTATTTATTTATAAGTGGTTTCATATTACGGTGATGGATGGAGCTATTAAATGGATGGCATCGGCAGCGATTATTTCACTATGTTTGGGTGCGAAACAGAAGAATCTGTTGGCACAGATACGGACACATTTAATTACAGTGATCATTTATCAATTAATGTTATGAAATGGTAAACATAATGGAAATTCGAAACAAACGTTAATGAGAGTAATATTTAAATCAACCAGTGAACTTGATTTTGCAAAAAGAAATACCGACGCATTAAGTAAACAAGGAGACGTACTCACGTACTTACTACGAGTATGTGACAAAATCGTGCCTTTTCTAATAATTTCAAGGATTTTTACAGGCAGCAGTGATCGCTTACATACTTATCACCACTGTGCATTTGGCCACTTTCTATTTTAACAAAAAAAAAACTGTCGGAAGGCTGCATATCGAGAGGCTACGTAAAAGCCAGAACTTAATATAATTTACTCCTAAGGACCCTTAAACTCGTTGAATGTAAGAAAGTATTATTCCTAAATGGCTCTGAAAACACTTAACCGAACCCGCCGATGGCTGCAGCAGTTTTAAAGGCAATAATTTTATGAGTGTCTCAGATATAGGTGCACTAGTTAGAATGAAATAAAGATATTCAAATAAGGAATAGCTCGCTGATAAATCGAACCAATGGCAAGTTTTATGTACTTACAGTAATAATGCTGCAGTACAGTGGAATAAAGTTAAAAGAGCGTTAACCCAAATCCTGTTTTAAGACCGCTATCCCAAAAGTTGTGGAGCATTCTAGAATTAAACCGAGCGACCATGTTCAATTAAGACTACTCTCAAACGGTTTCAATGCTGTCGAGATCAGAATTTCCGACCCAATAAGGGGAAGTGGCAAACTTGACAACTGTTTAGCAGCTTCGGAGATACCCTTAAATCAATGGAATTAAGCGGTAAGAAACTTTGCCGGAACTCCATCGGGAGTGAAGCCGTTCGTCATTTGGAGACGAAAGCAAATCCAGTGCCGGTGTAGGCTACTGTGCACTGTGAAGTCCCAGCCGAAACAGCGACAGTAATAAATCTACAGTCTTGCCGTAATCCGAGCAATGGTTCACGAATGTCATTTATCAAGTCCTGTGTTTCTGTTCAGATGCCGGATTACGGTTAGTTCAACGTAATACGCATCGATGTCGCGATTTAAAGCCAAAGTGGAAGATTTTTTGCTGTGACTAGACCAAGGAAAATTGAGAAAGTAATGAACGCCAAACCAAAACAAATGATATCATTAAGTTTATTGCTTCATGAGGAGAGGAAGAGAGCCCTAACTGAAATATATTACAAGTTTAATTGCTTAGCGATATTAAATTTGAACAATCATAATCAGTGCTACGATTATATTTATTAGCGGAACAAAGTAATAAACTTGCATAATATCCAGCTTAAGAATAAAAAAGTTGCCTTTAAAATTCATGAGGTACACAATGAGGGTATTATAAGCTATATCAGTTCAGTTCAGTTTAGAATTAGTGTAAGAGTCAGAGCCATAGCACTTACACGGCTCTGTTCCTTACACTCATCTTAAACTGAATTGCTTAGGCGTGTCATGGTAACCCCCCAGATCACAAAAAAATTATGACCATTAACTACAAGCGATGTCACCGAATAAGTTATTTTAAGTTCTATAACTTTACCTACGGCGAATCCCAAATGTTTTGTTAAATAAGTTACTGTTTGTTACATTTCAGTTTGGCTGTTAAAATTTCTCACAGTAATTTGATATTTCGCGCCGTTTAAAAGTTGTAGAATATAGAAAATCCTTTTCGATAACATATCGCTAATTGCTGTTGGTTCCTAGGCTGGGGTCCATTCATTTCTGCCCATCCTCATTTAATAGATGGCGCCTATTTTACACGTATAAAAACGTTCAGCAATAGGAAACATGCATATATTTTTTTTCTTACTCTCTCTAGAAAGTGCTACGAAAGAGATGAATAACTGTATACGCGAAATAATTGTCGTATATTTTTTTCATAAGACATGAAGTTTTAAAAACACTATACAAAATTGACGACAGGAATGACGTCACAGCTGTTTTTCCATGTTTAAAAATAAAATTAAGGACCTTATAAATAAATTTGCATTTATTTCGTTTAAGCTAATATGAATAAAATGAGGATAACGAAAAAACAATCTAAACATTAAAAGAAGTTTTAAAATTTTAACAAGTTAAGATTCTGTATAAAGTTTTAATGAACGGGTCAAAAGTAATGCATTTTTTTTTTTTTTTCATTTTCTCCTAAATCGTATCAATAAAACTCAATTTTGATTAACATGCGTGTTGTCCATTAAATATAATCATAATTTGTAATTCGCAAAATGTACTGCGGGTGTCTTCCCAATGAACGTGGATCTATTTTACTGAAGCAAACATAAAGCAGTTTCGAAACCACTCATTAAATGAATATTTCATTACAATCATGAGAGCCGAGATTTAATAAATCTGCAACGGAAACATTTCAATGTGCGTAAATTTTAATGCGCTTTTACAGTTTCTTTGAATGTGTTCTGGCTTCCGATGTATTATATACATATTCAAATATACATTTTACTGAAATATTTTGATAGTTACGTTGGAGGTAACCTATGGGCTATGAAACACTTCCTTGTACAAACATTATAAAACATTATAAATTGCATTTGTATTAAATCACTAGTTTTATGGTTTTAAATGACATTATTAGTTTATAATGAATATTGTATATTATCTTTTGAATTTTCACAATTTTTATCTAGGATGTTGTTGATTTTGTTGTTGTTGGGATGTATTGTGTTGACCGCCTATTGACTCGCTTAGTAACATTTTATTGTATTTTAATTTTCATGCTGTATTTATATGTGGTGTTCAATAAATAATATTTTTATTGTATTGTATTGATGTCCTAGCTTTTATAAATTATTTGACATTTAAACACATTTTACTCCTTTGACATTGCACCATTTTAATATTATTTTATGTTATTCTTATACACTCAGACGATTTTTTTGTGAACTCATGTTATTTTAAGTTTAAATATGTGGCATGTTTATTTTAAATAAATCTAATCTAATCTAATCTACGGTTGAACTCAAAAGTAGCTGTACAATTGAGTACCCTTGCCGCAGCTATTGAGAAATTAAAATCAAACCACTTTCACTTTGCTAAGCTGCGATAAGGTACAAAAATGTGAAGCAACTTCTCAGTTCGACTGAAGTCATCACTCAACTAAATTAGCAAACTTAGAACATTTAGCAAAATTTTCATTGACCATACAATTAAACTTAACTTGTCAGGAAATTTCCCATAGGATATCTTTATCTTGTTGACTGTCAAAGTTCAGTTTAACAGCTAAAGTTTTTTTATAACCTCCGTGTTTTTATTAGAAAGGTTGATTTAGGGATAATCTGTTGCGAGTACGATTCTCTAACACTTCCTGCTGAAGTATGAATTATTCATGAATAATTCCGGTGTTTCAATGAATTAATGAAACCTGGCACGCTGTGGGCACTAGACGTTTATTGGGATAGATGAGTTTGGGATCTGGAATAACGTATGCCTAGCCCAAAGTAGGTAAGAAACAAAAAATAAAAATAAATTTAAATCTTTAGTTGCAAAAGCATAGAGATATCTTTTTAAAGTTAAAATATTTAATTACGAGTATAAAAGAATACAAAGCATGAATAATATTAAATTGTATACTTACATAGCAAAGCATTGCGTTTATTTTTCCAAATAACACCCATCACTTGTCATTTTGGCAAACTTCTAAACTTATAAAAGCAAAACAAGTTCACGAGAAAACCAAGATTCGAAAAGTCAATTGTTCCAAAATAAGATCAAAACACATTCTCTGTTTGAATTTTTTTAAGGGCGTTCGCGTGTTTGGTGAAGTTTTCGGCCAGTGCTCGCGGAGGGAAGGCACGGCCATTCGCCGCGTGGCGCCTTTCTGACTGAATGGGCGCCCGTTCACTACCCTTCATTCTCGCCCGAGTTTCCTCTGAACTGCAGGAATGACCATCGCATAAAGCATTCGCCCATCCATAATGCAGTGGACGGCTTTGTCAATTTGTACTGTTACGATTCGAGCTAAAGAGCGGTTAACGAGTCGGTGGCCGGTAATTTTGTGCATCGTCAGTAAATCTGGTTTGTTGATAATAACAAATACGAGTACGTTCTTTTATTAAATTTAGCGATTTATTTATGGATTTTAAATCCGTGCTCAACTAGCAAAATCAGATTAGGTTTTTAACTTGACTCTCTAATAAGGATATTTTTTTTTAATGTTTATATGCATATTATGTATGTATGTATACATGTCTAACTTTTAGAGACCTGCGGAAGTTGGGTATTCTAAAACTTGCTGTTACTCAGACTCATTTAGGATAATAATATTTTTTCGGTGTCTACACCTGTAAAACATACATAAATGTTATTTTTTGCTCCCCTTGCAAAGAAAGTTTCATATAGCTTATATCGTTCGCAATTCCACACGCACTCAATCCATTTTTTTTGTACCTATTGACGATTTTTTTCATTACATCCAATACTTAACAATCATCGTCATACAAAGCTCTAGGCAGTTATTTAGCTCGAATGGGAACGCGGTGCGAAGTCCCCAAGGCTTCTAACGAGCAGTCGTTACAAACAACTACCGTTATGTTTTAGTAACACATAAGTGTGACGCCTAAAAACATTACGTTACTAATTTGGACAACCATGTTGCTATCAAATACGTGGCATATGACATAATTCATGAAACAGTGGCACTATGACAAATGCTCGCTATTAACGTGATGAATAATAATGTCATAAACAACGATAACAGAGGGTTCCAAGCCTAAGTTGCTTCTATGCAATGAAAGGGAGGAAAAACATACGTCTTGTCTTGTCCGCTACTCCGTCCAGAAATCGATTGATTAAGGCAATCATCCGTGAAAACAAAACAAACAATCTCACTTAAATAAGTAAATATCCAGGGAAAATGTCACACAAATTGAACTAGTCCCAAACTAAGCTCTAGGCTTGTACTATGGATGCTAGACAACGATAAACATACTTTTATAGAGAAATACATACTTAAATAAATAGAACCCGTGTGGATGCCGGGTTAGAATAGTGCCACTCCATGTCTTCCCGTGGATGTCGTAAGAGGCGACTAAGGGAATAAGGGCTTGTAGTACTGTTAGGCGATGGGCTTGCAACCTGTCACTAATACACTAGTAAACTTCTTGGCCTGATTGTGCAAAATGTGGTTACAGAATTATCAACAAGTCTCTTTAGAGTTGTTGGATTTTTTGTAGCTCTGCCTACCCCATTGTGGGAATGAAGGCGTGATGTTATGTATGTATGTAAATAAATAGAAAACATTCAAGACTCGGGAACAAATACTTGCGCTCATTACACAAATATCTGCCCCTACTGGGATTGGATCCCGGGACCACTAGCTTCGCAGGTTAACGTGTCGCATATTTATGATAAAAGTAAGGCTAAATGTGTTAAATAAAAACAATTACTTAGTATTACCATCTATCTATACATATATTTATCTTCAACACATATGTACAAACAAATCGATGTGTTCATGTTTCCGATGGCAATTTTGCAGGCAACTTTTAAATTACCTTAGCGTGTGACCCCGTGATGTTTGGTCGCAATTGAAACACCCGTTTTTAGGGTTCCGTAGCCAAATGGCAAAAAACGGAACCCTTATAGATTCGTCATGTCTGTCCGTCTGTCCGTCCGTATGTCACAGCCACTTTATTCCGTAACTATAAGAGCTATACTGTGGAAACTTGGTAAGTAGATGTATTCGGTGAACCGCATTAAGATTTTCATACAAAAATAGAAAAAAAACAATAAATTTTTGGGGTTCCCCATACTTAGAACTGAAACTCAAAAATTTTTTTTTCATCAAACTCATACGTGTGGGGTATCTATGGATAGGTATTCAAAAATGATATTGAGGTTTCTATTATAATTTTTTTCTAAACTGAATAGTTTGCGCGAGAGACGCTTCCAAAGTGGAAAAATGTGTGTCCCCCCCCCCCGTAACTTCTAAAATAAGGGAATGATAAATGTAAAAATAATATATGATGTACATTACCATGCAAACTTCCACCGAAAATTGGTTTGAACGAGATCTAGTAAGTAGTTTTTTTTTAATACGTCATAAAAACATTGATCAAAGCTACAACGAACTTTTATATTATGTTACTTGCTGCTACGGAACCCTTCATGGGCGAGTCCGACTCGCACTTGGCCGCTTTTTTTTGTTTTCAAGCACTACCCGTGCGAATCCGGGCGTGTCTATAGTAACATACATAATTGCATTTTAACAAAGCACGCTAGTTCTGCATATTTTCTTTTTACAACACTTGTAACTGTCCCATGTTTTTCATCAATTAGGTGTTGGCAAATATATTTTTCCTGAACAAAATAAATTGACAAAATCTATTAGAGATTCAGAATAAATTCTTAATGTTGCCATGTCTCGTAATGTCTAACGTAAATTGAGTTACTGGAAAATAATGAATATACTTTTCAGAGAACTGAAAGTAGACCGGAGAGAAGAAATCCTGTATTCATACACATTTGACTACTTAAGTACAGCGTTAATATAGATGAAGTGGACTTTATCTCGCGAAATAGCCTGAATTTTTAATTTGTAAATATTTAGCTAGGTAGCTTTGGTGCAGTCGACTTCAAAGCAGTTTGTTTAACCACTTTACGTCCGTTTAATAATTCATCTAGTAAGAGTAGTTTTTGCAGAAGACTACGTCTATTTTATGATATGACGAAGCGTAAAACAACCTTTGAATTTGTATTTCTTTTTCACTCGCTCTTATATGAGTCTACTCTACTTCACCCAATCCTGAAAGATTTCGTAAGATCGTCCTGGGGCCTAATTCTACATAGCGTCACTACTTTGAAAAAACCTCGTAGCTCATATTTCGGGATGGACGATTTTAGACTTAAACATGAAGAAAAATAAGTTTAAAATCGTACATCACGAAATATGAGATACGAGGTTTTTTCAAAGTAGTGACGATATTGTTATCGTATTGTTTTAAACTCGGCCGCCATCAATGTTAAGTAAATAAGAGCTATCATAAAGTTGATACACGATAACATGACAAAAGCAATAAGGTTAAGCCTAAGCATGATAGAGCCCAGGAAGGCTAGCACAAGTGATCCGCGACTTGTTCGTCGCTCAGATCTCCCTTTCTATCTAGTCTGTAACGATAGAGATGCACTGAGCGACAAGCGAGAAAACACAACTTGTGCTAAGCGTCTATTCTACTGGACAAAACCATGCCGTCCCTTTACTATCTAAACCTCGTATCTAATTGATTAGTAGGAAAAACAGCCATGTTCCAAGATGAATAAATACTACTTTTCTATCAAACTATTCGTTCAGATAAGAGGTTGAGAAATTAAAGGGACGGTATAGGTGAAACACTTAAGTGAAGTACCTGTTGTATGTGGTTGTGTACAAAATTAATATGGAACTTATGTCAAATTTCAAATATAGCATGTCAAACGGTCTATACAGATGTGTTACAACTACGAGTTGTAACACATCAGAGTCAAGTTATTCACCTATATTGCCTTTAACGTTATTATATTGTTATTATGTCGGCTAACATTACTGTCAAGATAATAAGAGATATTAAAGCGTTAAGAAAACTATACGATGTCAAAAGCACGTTTAGATCACGTAGAATAGAGACCAGGGCTAGGATTCTACACGGTAATAACGATATCGTCTTTGACGTGTTTCCGTATTGTCAACGTTTTGATAACTCTTATGTCATTTACAATAATGGCGACTGTGACATAAACGATTCTAAAATACGTCAAACGCGCGGCGATATCGTTATAACGCAGTAGAATAGAGGCCCTGTAAGTAAGTGTAGTTAGTTGTTCCTCGTACAGGCTTGTCGTCAGATTCGCTTTGTCATTGGGAGCGTAACTGGATATTGAAAAAAAAAAACACAATGGCAGATTTCAAACATAGTAAGATGCGTCTGAAAATACCCGTCTACCTCCAAGTATCAAAAAAGGATTCGAGGATGCGACGGTCTAGAGAAGTCAAAGATGTTTTTAATAAATTTATATTTTACAAAATAAACATTGCAACGGCATGTTTTCATATATGAAGTGTTTATTTTATTCACCCCTCTGCAACTGTGGTGACTTTATTAGCAACAGTGTTTGCATTGTTGTGTTCCGGTGTGGGGATAAGACAACCGGTGAAATTACTAGCATAGAGGCATTCCATCTTAGTCCTCAGGGTTGGCAACGTATTTGAGGTCTTAGGATTATAGTCTTGAGAATTCAAATGTCTATGGGTCTCAGATTCCATGATCAGATCAGATCAGATCAGGTGGTCTGAGTGCTCGTGTGCCTTCTCCTTAACATAATAAAGTCTGTCAGACATCATTTTTGATAAAACAGAAAAAATACTAATGGGTCAATGATAAGTACTGTTTATTAAATGTATAGCATGATTATTTAATTTTCATGTGGAATTTATAATAAGCATGTATATGGCCTTCTAAATAAAAAAAAATGACATTAACTTGAACAAGGTAAAAAAATCTGGAGTTTTTAACATAGGTTAGTTTATAATGCCCCGAGTCTTTAGGAGAGGTTTCTGAGCGATACAGACCTATTTCACGCTATAAAGCGATTTTTTTTTTCGCGGTGTCTGATAGACGGTTAAAGCAAGTTGAAATTGTACTACGAGTATGTAAGTAAAATTTGGATACTTAAATTACATCACGCCTTCATTCCGAGAGTGGGGTAGGCAGAGCTACAGAAATACCAACAACTTTAAAAAGACTTGTTGATAATTCTGTAACCACATTTTGCACAATCAGACCAAGAAGTTTACTAGTTTACTTAAATTCAAATGTATTTAATATATTTTTTGTATCTGATCGTAAATGACGACGAGGTCATCAAGCAAGCTTCTCTCGTACTATGTTTGGGGAATACGTAAGCAGGACCAAAGTTTCATTTCTTTGCTAATGCAAAGGACTAATGTCATAATTAATCTAGATGAAAATTGGGAAGGGTTGTACCCTGTGACAGAAAAGGTAGTGAATAATAATGAAGTTTTTATGCGTTTATTGCCTTTTTACTTTGAAGGATACCGGCAAATATAAACCGCGTTGAAAATACAAAAATCATAGGTGAAATTAAATAAATAAGTGTAAAATGAAAACCAAAACCGAAGTGGTATGAACACTGAGTGAAGGTATCGTTAGCAAAATGCGTCAAACCCATCCCACGCCATAACTCTCTTTCATGCCGCTATTCCTGTCGGTGACGAGATTTATCCTTCACATCAAACCTAAAGCCCTCACTAATGCAAGGTTGGAAACCTAAAACGTAGAAAGGCAAAAATGACATTATTTGCAAGTTTTTATCTTTGATTCTTTAGGAGATTCATTAGGGCCTTTAGATAAAACTATTTACGTTAGTAGCTATCGCTGTCCTTTTTTTCTCAAATGTAAGTAAAGGATAGAGCTAAAATAATCTGACAATTAGTGTTGTATCGGATTAATGAAAAACAAGCACTTATTGCGTTTGTACTTAATAGTTTGAACTCGTAAAGTCGTTAGATAAAATACTTGAAGGGCAAAGTTAAGTAAGAAAGCGGTCGGTTCAGTACCCTTACCATGAGTTGCAATTACCATACTCGCTAGCGAGTCGAATGCTCTGCCCTCGAAGTATTGTTATAGAGTGGGAGGGACAGTACCCTTACCATGAGTTAAAGTTACGATACTCGCTAGAGATTCTATTGCCTTGTCCCTCTCACTCTACTACAATACTGTGCGGGACTGAGCATTCGACTCGCTAGCGAGTATGGTAATGGCAACTCATGGTAAGGGTACTGAGCATTCGACTCGCTCGCGAGTATGGTAATGGCAACTCATGGTAAGGGTACTGAGCATTCGACTCGCTCGCGAGTACGGTAATGGCATCTCATGGTAAAGGTAATGAGCATTCGACTCGCTAGCGAATACGGTTATTGCAACTCACGGTAAGGGTAATGAGCATTCGACTCGCTAGCGAGTACGGTAATGGCATCTCATGGTAAAGGTAATGAGCATTCGACTCGCTAGCGAATACGGTTATTGCAACTCACGGTAAGGGTACTGAGCATTCGACTCGCTAGCGAGTACGGTAATGGCATCTCATGGTAAAGGTAATGAGCATTCGACTCGCTAGCGAGTACGGTAATGGCATCTCATGGTAAGGGTAATGAGCATTCGACTCGCTCGCGACTACGGTAATGGCATCTCATGGTAAGGGTAATGAGCATTCGACTCGCTAGCGAGTACGGTAATGGCATCTCATGGTAAGGGTAATGAGCATTCGACTCGCTAGCGACTACGGTAATGGCATCTCATGGTAAGGGTACTGAGCATTCGACTCGCTAGCGAGTATGGTAATGGCAACTCATGGTAAGGGTACAGTGGGAATCGTACACAATTCATAACTTTAGCTAAAGGGAAAATAAAACGAATCATTGAGGGGCACATTTTACCTCCCAAATTCAATCACTAGAACCAATCAAGATTATTGGATTATTTATTCATTGAGGCGTGATATCGAACTGGGCCGAGTTATAAACTTACTCGTTAAACAAATCTCATTATTCGAATGATGCGTTAACATAATTAACGTTGATGTGTTAATTCAACGCTTGGTTCATGAATTCAGAGTGAACACAAAATGGAGTTAATGGCATCACATGTACATAAATGACCTTTGACTAAGTAATAAGTATGCTTCAGTGAATATTGCTTTTAAACCAAACCGCACTTCAAAATTCGATACAATACGTTTTTGGGTGGGGGATTCCACTGTGTAGTTAGCCGCCTTCTTTGGTATCAGGGCAGCATTGCTACTGCATACTATAAAAAGTTTTAAAATCAATTTGAAAAAACATCTGCTGCATCAACAGAAATGTTTACCTCCAAATTGCCGAGTGACTGCAACTTATATCTGAGGCTTTCTTCTCCTTTATATACTAATCCAATGTTTTGTATTAAATCACATTATGTATGTATTTCTCCCTTTATAAACCTTTGCTCTCGAATCACACACAATTCTATGTATTTTATATATTATTTATTTATTTACTAAATTATATTATGTATATATCATACATCAATTCAATGTAGGCAAATACGCAGGTAAGCTCTAAATCAGTAGCAGTAAGTTACAATTGATATTGTTTAGATACTCGTAGGTATAGTAAGTTTATATAGCATGTACTAGTAAACCAGCGCTGCAGCGTTGACACGCTGGAGCAAAATGCTGAGTCCAGCCCCTTTTCAGGCATCGCAGTACACACTTACTCTGTTGTATGTAATAATCTATGCCCTCTGTAGATTCTATTCACCATGCTCTGTGATGTCGAATAAAGATTTTGTCATTTGTCATTTGTCATTGGGATATCGTACGTCTTTACTTTCGTCAGTCGTTGTCGAACGCTACGTTGGTGTAATCCAACGGAAAGGCTAGTATTAGACAAGATCCACGATGCAGCGCAATATTGACAATAATCTCGAGGTGACTCATGCGATATTATATATCTTGGTTGGGTCTATTTTGTCTTCCATTAAGTTCAGTTTTTAAGAGTCCATAACGTTTTAAGTCATAAATCTTGTAAGTCATAATAATTATGGCAATGAGGATATAATTTGTATGTCCGATTTTTCCTGGTCATATTTATCGAAAGTCATAAAAACTTTATTCATAACTTTTTACATCATCATAACTCATAACGTTAAAAGTAATTATATTACTGGACATAAAAAAATATAGGAGTTAAAGTTGATAAACATAAAATTTAAATACCTAACGTTTGCAAGGATGTTTAGCAGTAATATTTCTGTGGGTATATAAAAAAAACCTAACATCGAAGACTAAGGCGGGAGCAACCCAACCTGACAGAATAGGTTTTGCACTGACTAGACTCGTTCGCTCGCTACGTTCACTCACTTCACTGGAACTTTAAGCAATTCAATGGTATGAATAAAAACAATTATGACTTAAGAATAATTATATGCCATAAAATATTTCTGAATAATTATCAATATGCAGTAAACGATATAGATATCAAATTTATAACTTCAGAATATTATAATATATAACGCATTATGGATAATTAACGTCAGAATTACTAAGCGTTATGCTTTTTCAATTTTTATGACTATCGATACTTATGACCTTTAATAGTACCTATTGAAACTTGTATTGTTTTTGTCTGACTTTTAAAATTCGATACAATAATAGGTGACAAAGGGATTCCACTCAGTAACGTTCCTGATCACTTAATACTTATCACAGAGTTTCTTGCGAGCTTAAGGGTGATAATCATCGGCAAATAAGCTTTTGTCTATTATTTTTAATATATGTAAAAATGTAATTAGCGGGCTGAATGTATGACGAGAAATTCGCGACAAATTAAACCCCACAAATCTCCAATTTGATAGGATTTTTTCGCGCTACAAAATATCACAAATATTACGCCGGGAATTAGGATCACCTTGCGTTATTAGATTTACCTGCGAAATTACACAGAAAATTGGTTTTTCGAGGGTTGGATGTTTTGATTCAATATAATATTATTCCGGTAAGTAAATAATATTGGGTTCATAGAACAGTTCCGATTAAGTTATTGAATTCCACAGATATATATATTTACTAGAAATATTTCTTCATGACAGGCGGTGTAAACTAATTCCTTTAGAAACACTTAAAGTATTTCCATTTACTTGTGTTGGAAAAAGGTGCAGAATTATAAACAACAAGAGATAATAAACACATAATAGATTTGCGACATTGGCGGTCACATTCAGAACTACACTTATGCCTTCAACATGGTCAAGTTATAAACTTGACATAAATACTATGTAAGCCCAGCTTTACTCTTTCATATGCCACAGAGACAAAGGCAACATTAGCACTAGGATTTCAGATTGTCGATACATCGGACAGTGCTGAGCTGAATACGAGTTTAATATTGCTGCCAGTGCGTGCAGATGTTTCCTTTATGTGAGGGAAAATATCGACTATCGATAGTTCCGGTAAAACTAGGGTTGTTACAGGGTCGATAAATTGTTCATCGCGTTAATGTTAATTGAGATACCGTATCTTTTTTAAATTCGAGTTTTTTATAACTATCAAGTAAATTTTTGTAGTGCACAATTATTTTATAAATAAACTAACTTTAAAAAAAATATAGTTGAGATACTGGCATTACATTAAAATTATATTAATAAAGATAAAGATAAAAAGACATTTATTCGCAACAATACAAAATCACATTACATAGATACTAAAACTTAGCATTAGCTAGCCGTAAAGCCAGCGCTGGGTCTTCCATTGGGACCGCTCAAGAAAGAGACGGAAAGCGACTCATTTAACACGAAACAACGTAAAAAGCAAAACAACAGGAGTTATCATATTTCTTACCATAAAATTGGCAACCTTGCAATTAGCTGGCAACAACAAGGGAACAAAAAAAAACCATTGTCTATGGGAGGTATGGAGAATTATGTTATCATGGCTGAAATTAAAAAAAAAAACAGCCTTATGCGAGTCGGACTCGCTCATGAAGGGTTCCGTAGTAGCAAGACGATTTATGACGTATTAAAAAAAAACTACTTACTAGATCTCGTTCAAAACAATTTTCGGTGGAAGTTTGCATGGTAATGTACATCATATCTTTTTTTAGTTTTATCATTCATGTTTCAGTACGGGGAACCCCCAAAACTTATTGTTTTTTTTTTCTATTTTTGTGTGAAAGTCTTAATGCGGTTCACAGAATACATCTAATTACCAAGTTTCAACAGTATAGTTCTTATAGTTTCGGAAAAATGTGGCTGTGAAATACGGACGGACAGACAGAGAGACAGACATGACGAATCCATAAGGGTTCCGTTTTTTGCCATTTGGCTACAGAAACCTAAAAAACACATCTTTCCAACCACGCTTTTAAACAAATTCAGAGCAAACGAGCCGATATCAATTCCAAAAGCGGTAGCGGCAGCGGAGAAATACTGTTACAGGCTACAGCGTAGCATTCGTAGCTGTGGCTGGCGGTGAAATTGTTAAGCTTTTATCGATAGTCGACAAGTTACCGCGCCTCACTAGCATCAGCGACCGGGAAGCGTGTTTAATCTTCCACAGTCGGTTAACGTCAACGCGGTGCGCTGAGAAGAAATTGCGAATTGATTCAATTTACTACAACTGTTCTTTGTTTTACTTTGAAGTAGTGTTGGGAAAAGTAGAGTAACTCAACAGAAATTCATTTTTCTGTTCAGAGATGGCAATGGAATAATGTAGGCCAATTAGTGCGTTACAAATTGGCCTTCTGCTCTAAAACATACATGTCTCGTAGGTTTTTTTAAACCTCGGAATACTGTGTGATATATGATATTTATATATAAATCCGTAACGTTTTCACCATTGCAGAAATAGTCGCAGTTTGGTTAAATAAACAAAGACCGGGAACGACAAACAAACATACCTTCGAACTAAAACAATACAGCAACAAGACCAGTTGAAATTTTGACCCCTTCAAACATTAAAAAATACACACAATGTTTTCCCAAGTGAGATTGGTCTGACGTTAAAAACGTGGAAAGTAATTAGTTTTTTTTATAAATTACAGGTAACCTGGACCTGAGCGCTGCGGCTTTATATATTTTTTTTTTTATGGCATCGAGTAGGCAAAAGAGCATACAGGCCACCTGATGGTAAGTGGAAACTGTGACCCATAGACATTCGCATTCTCAAGACTGCAAACGCGTTGCCAACCCTGAGGACTAAGATGGAATGCCTCTATGCTAGTTATTTCACCGGCTGTCTTATCCCCACACCGGAACACAACAATGCGAACACTGCTGTTTGGCGGTAGGTTAATGGATAAGATGGTGGTAGCGATCCGGACGAACCCTGCACAAGGTCCTACCACCCGCATATTATTTTTGAGTTCCGCAAACATCTGAAAAATGGAAACCTCATAAAAAGACCTTGTCCGTCTGTCCGTCAAGACCCTTTTTCACTGAAACGGCTAAAGATTTCAGGATGAAATTTCAAATAGGTGCAAGTTTATAAATGTAAAACCTAACTCTGTCTGTCCGTCTGTTTGTTATGCTGTCAAGTCTAAACCGTTGAAGCAATTCGATAAAAATTGATATGCAGGTAGATTGAGTTCCGGGGAAGGACTTAGAATACTTTGACAGTTCCCAAGGGAACAGCAATAAACGACGACTACGCGGACCGAGATGCAGTCAACAGATGGTAAGATTTATATAAATTAGAGCTCACTTGTTTTCAAGCCTAAGTGCGTTAGAGTCAATTCACTTTAGCGTCTCAGGTGCACAACAAACAAGTGAAGTTGCATTTCTGTCAGAAATTGAAACTAGATTCTTGGGCGTGTGCCACGGTTTCCCTTGGTTACACAACACAGGCAAGGCAAAGTGGACTTTTGATAAGATTTGCTTTAGGGCTTTGATGATCAACGTATTTCTAAGGCATAGTGAGTGTATATTAACAGTACATATTAAATATTGACTACACTTTCATATTTCATTGCCCTGTTTAGAAAAAACCGAAATGTTAAGTTAGGAACAAATTCAGATGTCCTTTCTCCATTCAAATCCTTTTGACTGTTTACTTTTTTACTTAGCCCTCTGCGACTGACGTGACGTAAACCAGACACCGCCAAAAAAAATACGCTTTATAGCGTGAAATAGGTCTGTATCGCTCAGCAACCTCTCCTAAAGACTCGGGGCATTATAAACTAACCTATGTTAAAAACTCCAGATTTTTTTACCTTGTTCAAGTTAATGACATTTTTTTTAAATATAAGTTCATATACTATAAAATCCACATGAAAATTAAATAATCATGCTATACACTTAATAAAAAATACTTAACATTGACCCATTAGTATTTTTTCTATGTTTTATCAAAAATGACGTCTGACAGACTCCACCTCAGTAGAATATTTCTAAAAAAGTCACCACAGTTGCAGAGGGTTAAGTTTAGGCCCTAGAGGCCTGGGGCAAAAGAGCTTGCGCGTCAATGTTTTCTTTAAAAAAAAAAATACAAGTGCTAAAACCCTCTTAAATGTTTCAAACCACCTATTTAGACAGCTGATGACAGATCACATCATCAATGCAAAAAGCAAAACCTAGGAAGAGAGTTAAAGTTTATAAAATCCACACTAATATTTTAAATAGGATTTTGTATGTTTGTAACGAGTAAACTGAAAAACTACTGGACCGATTCCGAAAATTCATTTGCCATTACAATGCTACATTATCGCTGAAAAAAAAACACGTTTTATTTTTCTTTGCGTGTGGAGTCACGGGCAACAGCTGTATCTAACGAATTGGTTTAGTTTAAGAAAAGGATTTAGTCGCGAGTTGGAGCTGGATATATTTCATTTTACTAAGAATATTCAGTCGTAACTTCAGTTGTCCTTACCGCACTCATTTTTCACAGCGCACATATTTATTTTCCAACTCTTTCAGCGCGTAGTTTCTCTTGATACCTGCAATTGCTTTCCTAACCCTGTTGCGTCTCGGACAAGTGTTACACTACAGGCATTTATGTAAATCAGTTATTTCCATAACAGACAAATGCGAGGAATTGCCGACATCGCAACTTTATTGCATTCCGCGTGTTGGGGGAACAAAGCAATATCATTTGTCATTGCACGGTATTCGCATTGGCGCAATCGCTGTATGCGCGGTGTTTACAAGCCGTACTATTCTCTAAAACAATGCACTGGAAGCTCGTCGAATCAAAAATGGTTATTTCTTCAGCGCGTATGAATTAACTACTTTTGCGGACGTAATTACGCTCGGTAATCCCCAGATTCCTCCGCGAAAAAATCCGAAAATAGACTAATTAGTATATTGACCCTGACTACAAAGCTGCGAGTCGCGGTCAATTCTCTTTAATGTTTTTTACTGAGTATGTTGACTAAGCCATTGCTGTCAGATCATTCCCTGATATATATTTTTTATTACGATTATAGCACAAGAATGGTGTAAATCTTTTGCGTATCATGCACCGTCGAGTTAGAGAATCTGAATAACGAAGGAAAGTCTCTGAAGATTTCACCAACTTCGAAAAACTTCGGCGAGGTCGACTGCGATCTGAACTGCGATGTCTGACAGGAGAATAAACACCCCTTTAGGAACACTTCGTCTAACTACCGAGAATTTAGACTACAAACGTATCACCGAGGCAAAACCTAACTTAACCGTGATCAATGAATTCGTATACCTTCGTAATACAATTGTTAGTCAGACGTATACGTAATTTTTATTTATTTAATAGAACAACTACCTATTTGATTGCTGTTGAGCTCAGCGCTCAAAGTCAGAGTAAAAATCCGAGAAAGACAAATAATTAAAATAAAGATGCTTTTAGGAATCAAGGATCTATTTCGTGCTCTTGGAAAGACCTTTGGGTTTGGATATCTCTCTCACTCGCTCTCGTACACGCTTATTCTAGCCTAACCAAGTTTACCTGATAGTTCGGTCAGGAGCTATTGCACTGCAAGTGGTTTCTTAAATATGCCGTTCTTGGTTGAGATGTGAACTGCCCTAAATGTTAGTAGAACTCAAGTAATTTCCGCTTTCACTTTTGACGAGACGTTTTGTCGTCAACATAAATGTCTGCCAAAAAAAACAACGTTGCTATTAAGAATGTGGTGCCGTAATTTCCCCTTTTATTTCCAGTTGCTTTAAAACTGTAAAAGCGGAGGACAGTGATTAATTAGGCGGCCGAAATGATTAACCGCTTCAAATATGGCGAAGTTCGTGTCGGTTGGTTACCAATGTAAGTTTTCGTAGTCTATTATTTAATCTTCGATGTGATTGTTATAAAAGCTTGTCACTACTTCTGTTCAAATGCTAATCGAAGCCTGCTCCATTAGAAACAGCATTTTCAGAACTTATATAAACAAATAAATATCACGGGAAAATCGCACCCAAATTGACCTAGGCCCAAATTAAGCTCTAGGCTTGCACGTGGGTACTAACGATAAACATACATATATATGAAGTTAAATTATCAACGACAACTATAACTACACACACCGCGAACTACAGAATAAACATGAAAATATAATGATGCAGAAACGTTATTGCGTCTAAAAGATGCATTGCCGCAAAATCATATTAAAACTTGGCAAAATTGTTCAAAAGCCAAGGTTTGCGAAGTAGCCAAAACTTAACCAAACAAGACTATCTGGTAATATCTGAGACTGCAGTAGGAGTCGGAGTTCTCTAATTAATAACTCCGAGATGCGAAAACTTGGGCATAGTTTGGTATAAGCATAATGAACTTACTTGGTAACAGTGATGTATGACATTGTTAAATAAAGGTTTTTAACTGTTAAAAATTTTCATTTGTTGTCATATTATTTGAACAGTTGATTAAGTATAAATAAATAATTTGCACAAAAAGAAGAAAGACATTCACCGTACAAGAACATTAGTAAGCATGGACATAACATGACTATTAAATTAATTACATTCATATAAGTACTATCATGAAAACAGAACTGTGTTCAGAGAAGTAATACGAGTAGTATAAAAATAATAAACAGTAAATAAAACCGTTATCTTACCGATGTTAATATATTTGGCAAATTCCCGATATTTAGAGGATTCTGCAATCTTCATAGTCTCGGAATAGCTGAACTCCGAATAACGTACATACATACATAACATCACGACATCATCATAAATACATACAGAATTACCAACAACTAAAAAAAAAGTTGATAATTCTGTAACCACATTTTGCACAATCAGGCAAAGATGTTTACCAGTGTATTAGTGACAGGTTGCAAGCCCATCGCCACACAATACTACAAGCCTTTTTTCCCTTAGTCGCCTCTTACGACATCTAAGGGAAGACATGGAGTGGCACTATTCTAACCCGGCAACCACACGGACAAGCCACTGTGAATAACAACCGAGATAAATGAAAGTAGAGATGATCATACTTATTTTACTGAAACTGAATAATCCTATGGAACCCTTGCTTTTGAATCTCGTGACCTTCAAGCACTTAAAACGAAGCGAGTTAATCTTGAGACGTTAACGCTTTGAGTGACACTGGAGCGCGTTAAGAGTGCAGTATCGATTGAGTTAAGTGTTCTCAGTTATCCGGGACGTGCTCAAGTTCAGTCTAAGGCTGTGAGAAAACGAGTTCAGCTAGTCAGCTAGTTAACATAGTTTATATTGTAAAGACAATTTAAACAAGTTAGATTCTGTCAGATAAATAATATTCTGCTGATCGGGGTTTTAGTGGTGTAGGACTTTGTGCAGGGACTATCCTACCTTCAAATTACTTTTAACCAAGCAACGGTGTTCGCATTATTGTGTGGGGGATAAGACAACCAGTGAAATTACTAGCAGAGACATTTCATTACATCCTCAAGGTTGGTAACGCGCTTGCGGTTCTAGGATTGCAGTTTTGTGATGTTATCTTGGAATGTAAAGGTTTGTGGGTCTCAGATCCTATTTACTATCAGGTCGCCTATGTTGCTCGATTGCCTACTTATTGACATAAATTAAAATCGATTTTAAAAAATGCTTTTTGCTTCAATAATTTTACGCTGGAATCTGCTACTACATTCTGGTTCAGCGACTCTAAATTTTGCTGACAAAAGCCTTTCAAGATGTAATCTCCCAAAAAACCTCGGCCAAAATGTAATTTAAAAGCGCAATTTCGAGGCGTTTTGGTAAAACGGGGTCTGTTTACTAATTCATAGAGCAGCCAAATTTACTTTAATTAATTAATTTGGGCAATTCTTGGGGGACAGGACAGCACGGCAAACACTTTGAAAGCCTACCCGAGAAGAATTAATAGGTAGCTGGTGAAATTATGCAAAGGTAAAGGCGAGCGGTATTAATGACAAGATTAATTAAGGGATTCGTTTTATCAATTAATGTTTTGCACATTTCAAAACATACGAGGACCAAATCCGTTACAAACTTACTTTATAATTATTATATCCTGAAGTGTTGGTATCATTTATCATTGTACAGAATGATATAAAATATGTCAGAATTAAAAATAAAGAGAACAAAAAAGCAATACGTTGTGTATTGCAGCTTAGACAGGATGAGAACCATGAGGTATCATATTTGCAAAACATGATTTTCCCAAAACATGATATTCGCAAAACATGATATTAGCAAAACACGATATTTGCAAAACACGATATTCGCAAAACGTAATTATTAGCAAGACATCAATAAGACAGCGTCGCCGGATATCTTTTCTAGGTGGTTTGGCCCTCCGAGCCTTCTGTAAAACTATACATAGCCTAAACTTTATTACGATTCTATAACCTAAATTCTAAATAAAATAAATATCATGTTTTGCGAATATCATGTATTGCGAATATCATGTTTTGCGAATGTCATGTTTTTGCGAATATGATATCCTGCGATGTAGAGCACTAGAACGTTATGTAATTATGTTTAGCCCAGCGCTGCTAGTAAGATAAGCAAACATGGCGGATGTTAGCAAAGACATTAGGCTATATTAAATGTCGTAACGGGTGAGGCATGAGCGACTAACAATAACTATATTAGACTTTGTGGCTCTACTAGCAATCTCGTGAAAAAGGATCCCATTACAAGTATTATGGTAAACGCGATTATACAAACATATATAATATCACACCTTTATTCCCAAAGTGGGGTAGGCAGTGCTACAGAAATACCAACAACTCTAAAAAGACTTTATGATAATTCTGTAGCCACATTTTGCACGATAAGATATTTGGGTTATACACACTCTTAAAAAAATAAGTAGTTTTTCCTGTGGTCAATAGTTAAAGCTTGTCCGCATATAAGTTATGTTTTAATATTATATGTCTAAAGCAGTCCTGAAGCGGTTTATGTGGGAATGGGCTTAGCCAGAAAATTTGGCCTTAAAAACGTTAACTTCCGGCGTGTCCACAGGAAAGACGCGAACCTAGATTTGTGTGTGACCCATTTACCTCTGTTAGTGACAGGTTGCAAACCCATCGCCTAACAGTACTACAAGCCCTTATTCCCTTAGTCGCCTCATAAGACATCCACGGGTAGACATGCAGGAACTCAGTAACTACTAAATCTTTCAGAGCTCAACAAGCGAGACTCTTCAACAGCCCAACAGATTTGCATCAAACCTAGAAAAAAAACAACCTCAATAAACTAGCATTATAAAAAAAAAACCTTCCCACAAACAGACACACTGTTACCGGTGAAATTACTAGCATAGAGGCATTCCATTTGAGGTCTTAGGATTGCAGTCTGAAGATTATATTCTAGACAATTCAAATGATTAAGGGTCTCAGATTCTGCTCGTGTGCCTTCTACTTATCATAAAAAAAAGCTTAACAAAAACAGTGAAGGAATCTTCGAACTAAAATTCAAGTAAATCAGTACTGATAAGGTGGTATCTTAGTAAGAGCTATTTCCCATAAATTCATGCCTTTATTACAGGGGCTGAGATTCGGAAATTACTTCTCACTTGATAAAAGGTTGTTACATACAGATACGCGTTTTCATTGCTTTTTCACGACTTTTTCCCGCGTGCTTGTGTGACAAGGAACGACATAAAGAAATAATGTTACTTTTACATCCAATACGGGTATTGATTTGGTTTACTAAGCAAAAAGCAACAACGTACTTTACATATTGAAGGCGAAAGACGAAACATTTCATTAAGCATTTAACGTTTCTTTTATCAGGTTTGGGCTTAGATACCCTCGAAAAAGGATTACAAAAAGGGTACTTATCACTACATAGTATAAAACAAAGTCGCTGTTTCTGTCCCTATATCCCTATGTATGCTTAAATCTTTAAAACTACGCAACGGATTTTGATGCGGTTTCTTTTAATAGATAGAGTGATTGAAGAGGAAGGTTTATATGTATAATACTTTAATCCGGAGCGAAGCGAGGGCGGGTCGCTAGTGTTTTATATACCGGTTTCGGATCCACGGAAACGCCAGAAATGTGTTTATTATTGATATCTTATTTTTGTAATGCCAAATATCCAACAGCTTTAGAAGATGTATCCACATGATTCATGATGTGATGTGTGTAATGTGTGAAGTAATGTGTTATATTGGGGAACCGGCCAACCGCATTTTACCACAATCTTTCCTAAAAACTAACATATTTTTAACATTATCATGATCATTAGCTCATCCCTTAGCCCAATCATATCCAAGATTTTATTATTAAGCCAGTGAAAATTAATTTTACTGAGATACACGCACCCCATAACTATTTCGGCAGCATCTCTAAGGGTGAAGCTTAAAACATCCCACCATTAGACTCACGCAACATTCCGATAGCCCACGCAGACAAATAGGTACAGTGGGCAGAAAATGTAAAACACGACCCTCAAATGATTTTCACAGAAGCATTTTTACATAGCAGCGAATTTTCACATCGTGCTCTTTTATACTCGTCAATTTTCTATTCGCTGTTTTTCATATACCTAGTGACTTTTTATAAAGAGTTATTTAATGTTTGCGTTTATTTTTACCGCTAAAATTACCAGTAGATTTTTTTCTTAGTCGCATTGTATCCCATTCCAAAAATCAAATTTGACACAGTCAAAGGAGCTCTGCGATGTGAAAAGAAGCGGTAAAAATCACGAACATTAAATAACGCTAAAAGCGCTACATGAAGAAATGCGATTAAGAAAAGTGATGGTTATGAAAGAATGCGATGTAAAAATTCGCTACTTTGAAAAAAATGCTTTGGTGAAAATCATCTAACAAACCTCTCAAATGCTTAAGTGAGATGCCCGTTTTTAGACAAGTCAAAGTAAATGACAGATGAGAGAAAGCTGTCATTCCTATCCCGTCTTGGAACTAGGGTTGAGCGAGTTATTCATGAGGCACCTAAAATGTCACACTCACTTTGTTGGATTGTCACAACACTTCATTTCGTGTAAATGCCACACCTCATTGTTGATGTTGTTACATCAAGGTAAAACGAGCGAAATAGATGAAAGGGTAGTAGATTCGAGTAACTCCAAGAGGCAAGACTAGAGCACTGGGACGGTTTTCCATACAATATAAATATTTCAGCATTTATATTAAGACCATAGTGAAGAACACTATAGGTTAGGTTAGGTAAGTTTTATAAAAATACTGAAATATTTACAGTTTCGGAAAAAAAGCGGTTTGCCAAATAATATGCTTGTGAAATGAATCAGTTTGTGAAACGTTAAATACGGAATAGGACATTGTACAAACAGCAACATTCTTCACTGTATTACAAAAGGCATAAGGTCTACCGATGGACAGTTAATAGTGTGGGCGATGGTACCACTTCATTTGATTAAGAGTTCCTTCTTTCAAACTCATGTCCTGCCCTCACTACTCGAAAAGACCATCTCACTTAAGGTCACTTTATTAAAACGGTTCTAAGTGCGTATCACATAAAATACCACCTGTACCACTCAGCTACTTGTGCTGCCGTCTGTACACTTACACAAATACGATCCTGAGCAAGATTAATCACGTTTTACATCTGATCCCACGTATTTCATTAATTGCTGTCCCGAATGTATAGTCGCAATCATAAATATGTATGCATGGGAGGACAGATTCTTTGACTCGCACAGGAAGACTAATTGTGTTCTGACAGCTCCTTTGGCTTTGATCTTATCTAAGAGATTAGCTTTATATAGCCGTGTGCTAGAACCCGGATGTCTGGAAAAGGTATCATAATAACTTGAAAGATAGATACATATGAGTATATTGTTTATATCATTCCCATACTTCGCAAAATATCATATTCACAAAACATGATGTTCGCAAACCATGATATTCGCAAAACATGATATTTGCAAATAGTGGAATTAGGTTAAATAATCGTAGGTAAGTTTAGGTTATGTTAGTTTTACAGCAGGCCCGGAGGGCCAAACCACCTATAAAGAGGAGCTCCGCGGCGGCGGAGCTCCATCGACACTGCCTAATTGATGTCTTGTTATTATTGATGTTTTGAGAATATCATGTTTTGAGAATACCATGTTGTGAGAATATAATATTTTGAGAATATCATATTTTGAGAATATCATGTTTTGAGAATATCATGTTCAGCGACGGAGGTATCAAAGTGTTTTAAGTAAGGTAACATGGTGTATACTTACATATCGACGCTTGAAAGACGAAATGGGATAAGCGACATTTTTTGTGATATTGAGTTACATATTATTATATCGTTCAAATCAGCAGATTTTTCTGATTTGAACGATATACACCTTTTCGCCTGGCACTACTGAAAATCAGCGTCACGTGATTATCTAATCTCGTGACACAAGCTGAGTAGTGACCATTTTGGACACCATTGAAAGTACTTATATTACTTAGTTATTGTGCCTACTGTTATTTTATTTAATTTTTTAACTGTCTATCTGCCATCTGAATTTCTGCCATGTACCTAAATGTGTGTGAATAAATTATTCTTATTCTTATTCTTATATGTAACTCAATATCACAAAAAATGTCGCTTATCCCATACGTCGATATTATTTAGATTTCTGTGCTTTGCAATTTCTACAAGGCCTTGCACTTTTCAAAGTTGGCAAGAACGCTGGAGGAAACTTTAGCACATAAATATGTTTGTTACTTATAACCCAAGTGTGCAGAAAATACACAAGTAGCAGACGTATACGATACTTAAGAAGATTTCTACTTCTCGATGCCAAGGAATGCCAGAAATCTACTTCTCAATGCCACGAAATGCCAGAAAACTGATTATGTTTTGTTGCTGCGAAAAAGACAAATTATAAAACGTATTTTCTGTCACTTAATTTTAGTCCATCTCTTAGGCGTTTACACATAAAAGATACGGCTGTAAACCGGACTACAGCAGGAATTTACTAGCATTCGAGTCAGGCAATCGGAAAAGTTTTATTGCTATTAAAACATTCGGTCGACGGGACGTGTGATCGGTTGGGACTGACAATATCGGCCAGCGGAGGCAACTGGGATATTTGGGAGGCTGACAAGTGCAAAATTAGTTGTTTGGGACAAGTTTGGGGCCGGGGTTTCGTTCGGGAATAGTTTTTCGCCCGGAAATGTTTATAGGTTTCTTATTGTTTTGCTGTGGCCTTAAATGCTATAAGGGTATTTTTTTAGAAGTATCTGCTTTATATCTAAGTAACCATACAGCATCTTATAGTTTTTGATTTAACGACCCCGTTGAGCTTAAATATTAGGAATTCTGTTGACGTAAAAATGCTTAGCAAAGTAACATTGTAATTTAAAGCTACTGTTTGTGATGACGTTTTTTTTTAAATGAAAATAGTGAGTATTGTAAGAAAATATTTAACTTCGTTTGTATCATAAAAAAGTCAGTCAAAAAACTTGTTATCCAATGCTATACAAACCCTTGAATTATTTTTTGAACCAATTTGCCTCTTGGTAACTTAACGCGCCATCTGTAATTGTACTCCCTAAACTACTCACTGAAACCTCTGTAAACAGACTGCTTCGCTATCTAAGTGGTGTTTTTGCTGTAAAGTTCTACTGAATCTAGATGGCGCCACATTAGTAAAGCTCGCTCAGTTCCGTGCACTCTCAATAGAGGGTGCTACTACGAAAGCAAGGTAGCGTTCACAATGGTTCAAATCACAACAGATAGGTGGCGCTACATGTTTAGAAAATCAAATTGTCGTTTTTGATAGCGTGGCTGAAGGCTCCAATTTTTACGGTAATAGTTCACGGAAGAGCGCCTATTCAGTAATAAAATAAAATAAGGGTAAAAGCCCGAACTTAAGAATTATAGTTTCTCGAAAGAAGTGTGCTTTGTAGTAAGAAAAGTGATTGAAAAGTATAACAACATTAGGCCCCTTCATTGCCTTGTTCTTGGAGGGTAAGATGGTATTCTTTGAAGTAACAAAACTCAATACTTTGATATATAAACACCCTATTATACTCAAAGCGTCTAATTATTAACGCATTGCATCACACATACCATCAGATTACAAATGAAAAAGATAATTCGATATTTTGTAGCTTTATGTGCCTCCATTATTATAGACTAGTTATAAAGAGAGATCCGATCAACACGTCACGGAAAACTTGCGTTACCCGTTTTGTATGTACATACACTGACATATTTGTGATCTAAAATCGATAAAAACGAAGAGGAGCTCTCAATTCAATCAGATACAATGACAAGAAAATCTCTAGAGATATCTCAAAAGGTCTATCGATAAGAACCGTACATCAAAATGTTATTACACCTTTATTTTTATTGTTATAGGGTCCGATTGTATTTTCATGGGTCAGCCAAAGGATAAAGGCTCGTTAGAAATGGTAGTAAAAGTCGATTTTCACTGGCATTATTTTTGGTAGAAATTTCATGCAGAATTTGCTTATCGGCAGTTTGATGTTTGAGTTAAGTTTAAACGTAACATTCACTGACTCGGCAAACAGCTTAAGCTATTATTCAAATAAATCATTAGGAGAAACAGTGGGCGTCTTTCGAATAGCCTTATCGTATTACAGTGCTCGGCCGATATGAAGTAAATCCTGACACCTGTCATTTCAGTACAAATTATAACCTCAAACCAAAGAATAGGTTATGAATTGTACTGCGATGACAGCTGTCAGGATTTACTTCTTATTAGCAGGGCACTGTAGTATTATAAACGCAAATGTCAGTTTGTTTATTTGTTTCATCTTTATTGATCTAACCGATTATCTACCACAAAAAGTATTCAACGAGTAAATAAATAATATCTGGGGACAATCTCACACAACTTGACCTATACCCATACTAAGCTCTAACCTTGTACTGTCAGCGTCACAAGTAGCTAAGCAGAATAGCATACAAAATAATCTAGACACGACGAATTCTGTTGACAACAGAGTCGAGTACGTATCATTTTGAAACCTTCGGTTGCGTAGCTACTTCTCCTACTGACTGTACTGCTGAACGATACACTTTCGTACATAGATTTACACTTAAATACGTAGAAAACACCAAGACTCGGCCGCTTATACTCACGCTCATCACACAAATATCTGCCCTTACCGGGACTTGAACCCCGGACAGCTTGCGTCTTTGGCAGCCACAACCAATTAAGCTAACGAGTCATCATATACACTCGGCGTCAAAAAATCGCACCTTTTGAAATTTTCAAAAGAGGTCTCACACTCAAACCTTACCTTAGATGAAATATGGTTCAAAATTTCAAAAGGCACGATGAATTTGACGCCGTGTATATATGAAAAGATTGTCTTCAAAGCTTGCTTATGACCTCAGGGCCGCGTTAATATATTTTTAAAGCTCCTTTTTAACATCAACCTTCTTAATTAAGTAAAGAAACCTTTAAAAACGCAAGTAAAAGGGAAAGATAACGTGAAGCATTTTAATTAAGGCAATAAAATTAGTGAATTCCGCACGGAGCGCCATATAACTCTCTTTAAATTTAATTTGAAGCTCCGCATAGTGAAACTTTAGACGTTCACGACTTTAAAACTGTTTTAAGAAGGCATAGAAATAAAGATAAATAAGAAGCTGAGTCTAAAACTTTAAATATAGATAAGCTGTTCAGCTCAATAACAACTCACATGGGCCAATTAAAAAAAAACAAATGAAGTGGTTTTTTTTAAATCGTTGTAGGTGTATTTTCTGTACTTTATTTTAGTTTGCATTTTTTTTCAAGTTGTCTGAAATATATCGCTATTTAGTGATAAGACCGTCTGTCCGCTCGATACATCATAATTAAAGGGCGGACTTTTATTAAATTTTTGTATAAAAAAATTGCAGACTTTTGTAGTCATATCCATATTAGGTTTATCGTTTGACATGATTTTGACTTAATTTGCATCCGTCGTCCGTCCATTAATCATAATATTCAGTATAAATAATATCAGCTTACACACTTAGCTGTACGAATGTGCAGGTTTTCTCACGATGATTTTCCTTCACCGTAAGAGCATCGGGTGATGTACTTAAGTTTAAAGGCTCATCGGTGAACGCGGGGATTCGAACTCGGTACCTTACGATCACGAATCGAACCCCTAAGCCTCTACCGACGCTTTTAAGGTACTACCAACTAGGCCACCGTGTCGTCAAAATATGATAAAAATACCAAAATAAAGAACGGACATTTTTGATCCTCAGAAATTTAGACGTGTGTATATTAAGTACTTACCCCTTAGACAAGATGCGATCGCTAACTAGCGATTTGATTCGTTTGGTTTTCAAACCAATCGCGTCACTGGTAGACCACGTCATACGAAAAGTCACGCGATCTACCAGTGACGCGATTGGTTTACCAAAAGAAACGAATCACTAGTTAGCGAACGCATCTTGGCTAGGGCCTCTTATCACCAGTTCATCAGAAATATTTAAAACCTAAAGAAATAACCGGTATGGTTAAGCGTAAACAAGTTAAATTATAAAACTCGTAAAACCTAAAAAAAACTGCGGCAACCGAACCACGATTACAGCGAACAGACCCAACCAATAATAAGCAGAAATACATACCCTCTTTTACATAGTATTATCAGGTAAACAGGACAGTAATCCGCAATAAACATGAACGCGGCTCGGTGACTTTTCCCCGTACCCCTAAAACGCTCCACAGTATAAACATTATTCCGTTAATTAAAACGTAGGTACTCACGGTGAAATTTTTTATGATATCCCATTAACGCCGATACCACTCTGAATATTACCTGCGAACAAAAAATATTGACTTGGTTAGTCGTTAAATTTTACGATTTTATAAGGGATATAATATAAGGGAGAATAAGAAACCAAAGCCCACCAAACCAATTGGTTTGGTGGGCTTTGGTTTCTTATTCTTGATTTAAAATATTTAAATCTAGATATACATACTCGTAACGTCACGCCTTCATTCCCAGAGTGGGGTAGGCAGACCTACAGAAATACCAACAACTCTATTAAAGAATATGAGATGTTGTTAAAAACAAAAAATAAATATCACAGGACAATGTCACACAAATTGACCTAGTCCCAAACTAAGCTCTAGGCTTGTACTATGGGTACTAGACAACGATAAACTTACTTATATAAAGAAATGTATAATTAAATACATAGAAAATATCCAAGACTCAGGAACAAATACTAGTGCTCATCACACAAATATCTGCCCTTACCGGGATTTGAACCCACGACCTAGTAGTAGTAGCTTCGAAGGCAGGGTCCCTAAAATTTTGGTAATATTGTGTAATTGTATCTTCTCCTGTGTTTCTTTAAATCATTTAAAAACATTTTTTTGTGTAAATGATTTAACAGCGAGAGATTAAAACACTGAACAAAATAAAAGAAAGGATATTAAGGAGTTCATCAATTTAGCTGATACAGCCACCGTCTACTCTCTCAATCTTGAACCCAATTAGGAACTGAATTAGCCAGTGAATGAACGGGGTCCTGATTTAGAACGGAATAGCGTCGAGTTAAGGACGTATTGTGACAACCTTTCAATCCGAAGTGGAATTCAATGGTCCCCTTTTAGTTTATCGTCGAGGAATTTGTATCAGTTTATTTTAAGGTGTCTATAAGTCTTGTCCAGGAGCGGATGTCCGGTCTTCCGTCCACAGACGGTGCGGAGGCAAGACGTTAAAGAAAACGTCGAAGTACAATGAAATTTCTAAAGGAAAAGACATAGTGATTCTGTGTACACATATAGCGTCAATGTTGAATGAACGACGGCGCTGATTTGATATGACATTAAAAGCATCAGAAAATTGTGTATTGCAGACACACGTTTTGGCTTTTATCTCCATTAAAGCCATATCGTAATATGTGGCAAAATAAATTTTGGGTCAAAAATCTGGGTATATATTCCAATTTATTTTAACCATCTTATTTCTGTATCGTTATTAAATTGTTACATATTTTAAGATTTGAGTGGCATGTGTATGTATGTATGTAAACACTTTATTGTACAAATACTAAAATTCTAATTTAAAATACAATTTTTATAGAAAAGCAAGAAGAGCTAACAAGTGGAATAGTCGTTTCAAATAATGTTGCTACGAGTTTTAGTTCAACGGTGCTACGCTACGTAGCTTCACCTACGCCGTAGCTATCGGCGCATGTAGGGCATTCACTGCGTATGCTGTGCCGGGCCTCTATTCTACTGCGTTATAGCGATATCGCGTGTGACGTGTTTTAAACTCGTTTATGTCACAGTCACCATTATTGTAAATAACATAAGAGTTATTAAAACGTTGATAATAAGGAAACACGTCAAAGACGATATCGTTATTACCGTGTAGAATCCCAGCCCTGTTCCTAGGGTTGATATTAAAATGACATTTTAATCGAAATTGTACAAGATACTCATCAAGGGTAATTCAGATTTGGTTAAGCCCAACTTGCTTTGATATCGTACGATGAAACTGTTGATCCCCTGATATTTACTTATTTTATTTATTTCTCTGTCGGATTATTCCCCATTGCAGAAATCAATTGGATGGTGTCGACGGAGCTCCTATTTCTGGGCACAGAACTGACATTACATTATAAATTCCGTGGCTGGCGTGAATAATTCGATAGCTCCTTGAAAAATAATGAAGTAATTTGAACTATATGCAATTTGTTCTAAATACAAATTGCATTAACTTTACATCTCGACTTATCAAGTATGCACGGAATTATAAACACTTACTAAACTTACCTGATTTTGATCTTAATACAGGGCGTTTTTTTGGTCGACAACTTCCAAAACAGGAGAGATAGTACAATTAATGCTGAATCCGAATATCTTATTAAAAAATTAAAAACCTAAGAAGGTCAGAGAAATAGAATTTTCATTTTTTCCCATTATTTTACTTAATTGTGGTTACCATACGCCGTGTTTACCGAGACTTTAATGACGTAATCACCGTGCACAATGTTATGATTCATCTTTCCCTTCATACTTGTTACCGGCTTAGGACCGTCAAAGATTACAAACACGGTTTAGGTTAAAAAAATGTAGATTATTGTTGTTAAAAATCGTTCTGAAATGGCAATGGCAATGGTCAATTAAATGATGTACCACTTTACTTAACAAGCACTCGCTTCGAAACAAACACGGAACTGACGTCACTTGCGCAGTTTTGTGAGGGTAGTATCAAACAATAACATCGTGACGATAAGCGGCCTACCCCCTTCGTAGCTACAGAAACGAGAGACCATGATTTATAAATAAGCGAGAACATTCTTTCGACTTGTGACAAAACAAAAATTTTTTTCGAGCTCAGAAACATGAATATAGTAACCCCTATTGTTGAAGTTGCTGACCAAAAAAAAACACCCCGTATAATAGCAAAATGTGCGATTCAGATAAATCCATATAATAAGGTATTATTAGAAAAAAGATCAAATATAGGTGGCACTAGTGTAGCAACCGATGTCGGCCAAACAGCCACTGAGTTCTCTAGCGAATGTTCTCACGAAGACCGAAGAAAGGAGTGATTGATGTGGATGGCCAGGCCGTAACACTTTTGCTCGAGACGTGCCTCGGTGCGGTTGTCAGTAGTTCTGAGTGTCGAATATTGTAGATCGGTGACATCTTGCATTGTTCGCGATTTATTTATGTTCAATTTGTAAATTCTCATTAAAATAATAACTAATTTATGCTTGAACGTTTATTTTAATCCAAATCTTTTAGTTTACCTAACATCAAAAGTGGGACAGCTTACGTAGTCTTATCGTTCGGTTTTCCGTTGTTTTTCTACATTTGAAATTCGTTATCGATTTAGTTCGTACCTTACAAGTGTTTCAAAAAATAAAATGAAATAAAATGAAACGTTATAATTTTTCTTAGTACGGGTGGTAGCATTATTAACGGTAAAAAAAAAGAATTCTTTGTTTTTACATCCGTAGCGTGATTGTATTGGCGTGTACTCTTTTGTTCGGATTTAGTGAAGTGCACAAGCGTTTTATTTAACTAGTAGAACATGTACATAATTAGTAGCGTGTAAATAATGTCAGTTCGTTACGTAATAAGTTTTCTTTTGTTTTTGTTCTTTCGTGTGTTCTTTGTTGGAAAGAAAAACTAAACTACGTCTGATCGTGATCGGAGATCGCGTAGTAGAAGTCGACACCGTGATAAGCGTCGTGGTCGCGAACGTAGTCGTAACTCAACGTCGCGCCGTAGTCTTAGGCAACAAATGCAAGGCATTTTAGACAGGCTTGCAACGATTGAAAGACAACCGCATCCGATGGCATCCGTGTCGCAGCCAGACATCATCAGCCATCACCAAGAAGATGTTGGGGCGCGGTCACCGCCGAGCACGCCGCCGGGTACGCCGCCACGTGCTTGTGGCCGGTCAGCCACGCATGCACATGAGCAGTCTACAAGGACAGCGTCACCACGAGCTCAATCTGCGGCTGGTTCTGCTTTCTCGGAACAGGTTTCAACGGACGCATCGGTAAATGCGTTGCGTGCCATCAATAATTCGGTGAGATCTAACCAACCTTATTATATTTCGAATTTTGATCCCAATCTGCATTATATTGAAGTTTGGTGTGTCGAGGTGGACAAAGCTAAATCGATAAATAGTTAGACTGATAATGAGTGCTTATCGCGAATCGGGAATTGCTTAAAAGGGGACGCTCCAGTTTGGTTAAATGAGTGGGTCACGAATGATCGTAGTTGGTCAAATTTTAAAAGGGAGTTTAAGCCTTTGTGCCCAAAGAAACCTGACGCAGCTAACATTTTATTTGATGTTATGAAAACTACCTCAGATAATTACCCTACTTACGCGGATTACGTGCGTCGTTCCTTACTTCGTTTGCGAATCGTTTCTGGTTTAAGTGAGGAATTGATGTCTGCTATTATCATTCGCGGTATCACCGACCCACAAATTCGAGCGGCTGCTACCAATGCCAAATTATTACCCAAAGATTTAGTTCAATTCTTTTCGATTTATGTGAAGTCTTCGTCGTCTAGAAGTACTTCCACAGTTACATCAGCTGCTTCATCTTCGGCACAAAATCAACGAAATGTCAGTAAATTCAAACGGCCCGTAGATTCTAATCGCAAACGTCGTTATGAGAGTGGCAGATGTTTTTCGTGTGGATTACCCGGTCATTTACAGGCTTCATGCACAAAGAAACCCAGAACTGAGAATACCAGCGCTCCTAATGCTACTACTACTCCGGTACCTAAGACAGATACCTGTTCTTTTTGCAAGAAGCCTGGGCACAAAATGGAAACATGTTTCGCTAGGATTAGATCAGAAACACGAAACCAAGCCAATGTAAATTTTTGTCGTGAAGTTGAGGGTAGTCATAATAGTGACATTGTAGTCGCCATAATTCAGGGTGTGCCGGTTGACGTTTTAATTGATAGTGAGTCGACCATATCCCTTATTTCATCCGCGATAATTAAACATTTTGATTGTCCACGGAATTGGTAAGGTGTCTCCCCGAGGTAACCACAGACATCAAAGGTTTGGTGAGTTTCCTCGAGGAGTTGGGATGGCTCGATTAAACACAGAAATCCCACCCACACGCAAAATAGGCGCTAGACGTCGAGTTGCGGAAACCAGCCCGCCTTTAAAATACAAATACAATGTCCACGGAAGCCTGCTTTTCGTGTTTTGAAGGGAATAGGTGGTCAGGAGGTCGAGTCTACTTATTTTGTTACATTGCCAATCGAGTTTGATGGTGTAACTCTCGAAGTGGATTTGTTTGTCGTTGACGCTTTAAATATGAACACGCCAGTCATAGTAGGCACTGATGTACTTAATCGTGAAGGTGTCACCTACATACGTACGCGCGAACGACGATGTATTACAAGTGATAGCTGCGAACTTAATCATGAAACGGTACTGGCGGTCGAATCGAATGACGAATTACCAATAAGTACTGAACTAACCGGAGACAATTTAGATAAGTTACTGGAAATTATTAAAAAGTTTTCATCGCACTTGATAACTGGTACTTTTATTTCGACCGTCAATACCGGAAGTATGTCTATAAAGCGAAACCATTGATGAGGGTCTCGCTATCTTACATGATGTATTGTCGATTGTCCCTTACTATTGCAGGGTTTTCAATTAACTTAAGAAAATGCTCGTTTTTGTCCAGAAAGGTTGAGTATCTCGGTCGTACTATTAGCCAGGGTCAAGAACAACCGAGTAAACGGAAGGTTAAAGCACTTGCTGAATCCCCGGTGCCTAAAAATGTCAAACAAGTTCGCCAATTTCTCGGGTTAGTGGGGTATTTCAGAAAATACATTGCTGACTCTGGGATGCGCGGTCCTTACCGTGTGATCAAAGCTTTACCCCTTGGGCGGTATGAGCTACGGCTGGTCGCCGGCTCCTATGGCAAGACTACTCAGGCTGCGGCCGAGTACATGGTGCCTTGGAAGGGCGAGTGGACTCCGGATACATGTACTGCCTTTTTTGAGGGTGAGCTGTGGAAGCTTTTTTTTATTTTTCTTCGTCTTGGTACTGTTGTTGCTTAGCGAGCAGACCTCGCACATTAGTCAAGTTCGAGCAGACCTCGCACATAAGTCAAGTTCGAGCAGACCTCGCACATTAGTCAAGTTCGAGCAGACCTCGCACATAAGTCAAGTTCGAGCAGACCTCGCACATTAGTTAAGTTCGAGCAGACCTCGCACATAAGTCAAGTTCGAGCAGACCTCGCACATAAGTCAAGTTCGAGCAGACCTCGCACATAAGTCAAGTTCGAGCAGACCTCGCACATTAGTCAAGTTCGAGCAGACCTCGCACATTAGTCAAGTTCGAGCAGACCTCGCACATTAGTCAAGTTCGAGCAGACCTCGCACATTAGTCAAGTTCGAGCAGACCTCGCACATAAGTCAAGTTCGAGCAGACCTCGCACATTAGTCAAGTTCGAGCAGACCTCGCACATAAGTCAAGTTCGAGCAGACCTCGCACATTAGTCAAGTTCGAGCAGACCTCGCACATAAGTCAAGTTCGAGCAGACCTCGCACATTAGTCAAGTTCGAGCAGACCTCGCACATAAGTCAAGTTCGAGCAGACCTAGCACATTAGTCAAGTTCGAGCAGACCTCGCACATTAGTCAAGTTCGAGCAGACCTCGCACATAAGTCAAGTTCGAGCAGACCTCGCACATTAGTCAAGTTCGAGCAGACCTCGCACATAAGTCAAGTTCGAGCAGACCTCGCACATTAGTCAAGTTCGAGCAGACCTCGCACATAAGTCAAGTTCGAGCAGACCTCGCACATTAGTCAAGTTCGAGCAGACCTCGCACATAAGTCCAGTTCGAGCAGACCTCGTGTATTTCTAGACTTTATGATTATTTTATCACGTGAGCAGACCTCACACCTCTTGTGAGCAGACCTTACAAAATAATGCTGATCATTTCGTTTCCTTGTCTTAACTACTAGGCAACTACTTCGAATCAGGATGCTTCCGGGTCCAGTCAACAGTAACGGGTGTCGCTGATGCAACACAAGCAGAGCAAAGCTCATCCGAATCCAGTTCAGCCAATCAAGACAAATCTCAGTCCAGTCCAGAAGATCAAGAGGTTGTGATGGTCATAGAAGTAATCAACAATGAGGGCCAACCACGGATCAATGAAGGACCAGAAGACGAGGACGTCTTCTCGTCAGGAGAGGCCGTATTAGAAAAAAGATCAAATATAGGTGGCACTAGTGTAGCAACCGATGTCGGCCAAACAGCCACTGAGTTCTCTAGCGAATGTTCTCACGAAGACCGAAGAAAGGAGTGATTGATGTGGATGGCCAGGCCGTAACACTTTTGCTCGAGACGTGCCTCGGTGCGGTTGTCAGTAGTTCTGAGTGTCGAATATTGTAGATCGGTGACATCTTGCATTGTTCGCGATTTATTTATGTTCAATTTGTAAATTCTCATTAAAATAATAACTAATTTATGCTTGAACGTTTATTTTAATCCAAATCTTTTAGTTTACCTAACAGTATTTAGTAGTGGTAGGACCTTGTGCAGGGTCCGTCCGGATCGCTACCACCATCTTATCCATTAACCACCCGCCAAGCAACAGTGTTCGCATTGTTGTGTTCCGGTGTGGGGATAAGACAACCGGTGAAATTACTAGCATAGAGGCATTTCATCTTAGTTCTCAGGGTTGACATAGCATTCGAGGTCTTATGATTGCAGTCTCAGATTCCCCTTCCCATCAGGTGGCCAAAGCCCTCGTGTGCCTTCGCCATACTATAAAAAAAAATGCAACTGTAAAAAAAATATCACAGAAAAAGATAGGGAATCCTGTAACCCAATACCTAAAGGCATACTTTTCTTAGCACTCAGTGTGAATAAGCCCTTTACTGGCTACAATTCGCACTGCTAGATCAAAACAGTATCAACTCAAAAAACCTGTTAGATTTGTTTCAATTGGTATTAAAGTTGATTTAGAAAAACAGTTTTATTTTGAGTTGATGCTGTTTTGATCTATGTAGCAGTGCGAAATGTTTTAAGCCGACATCAAAAAATCAAGGCTCTCAAATCGTCGGGACGTTTTATTTTATTTATGTTTCCCGATTACTCAAAGACCGATGGAGCGATTTGTTTCTTTTTGTTTGAATGGGTATACTTTCTAGTTGATCCCATTTTCAGCGGTTTAAGATCTTGCAGAAATCGAGGGAGTTCCTCAAAATGTTACAGGAATACATATTATTATAGCGATTTAAGTATTTTCAGTGACAAGTCACGCATTTTCATTCAAAAAGTATTATTCATCACGCCTCGCCCGTGTGGTTGCCGGGTTAGAATAGTGCCACTTCATGTCTTCCCGGGGATGTCGTAAGAATCGACTATGGGATTGAGGGTTTCTAGTACTGTTAGGCGATGGGCTTGCAACCTGTTACTAATACACTGGTAAATATCTTAGCCTGTTTGTGCAAAATGTGGTTACAGAATTGCCAACAACTCTTGTTGTAGTTGTTGGTATTTCTGCAGCTCTGCCTACCCCACTCTGGGAATGAAGGCGTGATAATATGTATATATGTAAGTATCATTCGGTGAAGTAGAACTGATGAAAAAGACCACTAGCGATAAGATATCTCAATTAAGATAGTTAAGTGACTTTGACGAAGCAAATTCAAATGGTTCAAATACATGACTATGACCTTTCCGCGGCGTTACTTAAATACAAACATAACGTCACGCTTTCATTCCCAGAGTGGGGCAGGCAGAGCTACATAATACCAACAACACTAAACTTGTTGATAATTCTGTAAACTCACTTTGACAATCAGGCTAAGATGTTTACCAGTGTATTAGTGACAGGTTGCAAACCCATTGCCTAAAAGTACTACAAGCCTTTATTCCGTTTCTTGTTTCGTATTAATTGAAGTGTGGGACTTAGTAACAATTATGATCACTGAAAGATATGAAATAAAATAAGTAATTTCTTGCTTTTTGAAGATAGTTTTTAGTTTTTAAAACTTTAATTTTTCTGACATAGTGGCTGCCTGTTGCAATAATCTCAAAAGATTGTACTTACACCGATATATAATCAAGGTTGTGTAGTAATCATCTAAATTCATCTGATAATTGTGCTTAATGGATTACGTCCCTTAGATGTTAATCTATTAGCTTGACCCGGCTTCGAGCCGAGGGTGCGATTCATTACGGCCTTAAAACGGATCACCCTGAACTCGAGTTTATAGTTAATTACAGTCGCTTGTACGATACCTAATACAAGTCGTGTTCCCAAGGCGGGTCCCAAGTCCCTAAAGGGCAGGAGACGACAAACGAGCACACTGGTCATCTGATGGCAAGTGGGATAGAAGCGTGGAATAAGAACTAAAGACAAAGATAGAGCGATATAATAAAAGTCAATATACAGATAGCTGATATGCACAGTTTTAATGGGATTCAGTGTACCAAAAAGAGGCAGTTTTATAAGCTAAAATATCATGTTCGTACACTGTTGCTGTCGCACACTGTTGCATAATATAATCTACGAGCGTTGGTGTCGTTGGAGACCAGTTCACACGATTTGACAAGACCTTGGTGTGAACTGCTAGTATGTAGGGTGACGGCAAAAGTGTTGGACACTTTAAGCAGACAGGTACCAATAACGGACACTTCACTCTTAATTCAAAGAACATAAGGTTATAAATTGATTGTTGCAAAACAAATGAATAACCTTTATCTTCTGTAAAATAAGAATCAAGTGTCCGTCACTGGACCTTGTTCATTACTGGTTCGATCACCCTTTGTAAGTATACACTCTCTATTGCACAAACAAAAGATAACAAAGAAGTAAAAAACGAAAAAGAACCTATATTCCTGAACCTATTCTTATGCTAGGCTTATTAAAATAATAGAAATTTACAAGTAAATTATACTACTCGTAGTATAAGCTACAAATCTTCATTGAAATTCAATCGATTCTATCTCATTCTCTCGGTCCATTTAAGCTGGAGATCAAAAGGATTAGCGGTAATAGAAAATTCTGCTGACGAGATCTCGCAGTAGGAATTAGATATATCTGTTTTATTGTGGGTATCGATACTTTATCGAGGGCTTAGATATCATGATTGAGCATTGCGGTTTACTTTATCATTTCTTTTTTTTATGCTGTGGGAAGGCGAACGAGCACACAGGCCACCTAATGGTAAGCGGGATCCGTGACCCATAGACATTTGCATTCACAAAACTAGGTTCATACGACAGTAATCCCTGTAAATGCGTTGCCAACCTTGACAACTAGGATGCAATGCCTCTACGCTAGTAATTTCACCGGTTTTCTTATTCACACAATTATATACTCGTAGGATTTTAACTAGTGAAGCCTTTTCTAGAATATAAAAACACTTAAATGGATGCGCCACTGATGCGTTTTGAATAAGCGTTACGTGACAATAAAAAAGACAGTTCACACGTTTCCGGAAAAGAACCAAGTTTTTAGAAATTCCTAAGAAATAAATCGTTAAAATAATTTAGAGGACACAGAACATAAAACTCAATTGAACACTGTAAAAACGTATTTCCTTTGACGTGTTTTGGTTTTGTTTTTAACTCGGCCGCCATTACTGTCAAGTAAATAAGAGCTATCAAAACGTTGACAATACATTAACACATCAAAGGCAATATGGTTTTTACCCAATGAAATAGAAGCCCATGATAAGCACTCATACGGCAGAGGCAAACGTTTTATTTTACAACAAGAGATACCTACTAATTTGTTACATTAGAAAATTATGAATCATAACTAGGACTTCAATTCCATTCTTTTATCTTCAATCATATTGTTAACATTACTTAAGCTCTTAATAATTTAACAGTAAGTTAACAGTGTCATCATCCGATATCAAAAAGCAAGTTGGGCTAAACCAAAGTTGATTCACCCTTGATGACTATCTTTTACAATAAAACTTTGCTTAAAATGACATTTTAATATTAATCCTAGGAACAGCATAGGGCTGGGATTCTACACGGTAATAATAACTATATCGTCTTCGACGTGTTTCCGTATTGTAAACGTTTTGATAACTCTTTCTAAAACACGTCAAACGCGATATCGTAATAACGCAGTAGAATAGAGGCCCAGCATACGCAACGCATGTTCTACACGCGCCGATAGCCGTCGCGTCGTAGGTGAAGCTACGACTACGTAGCGTAGCACCGTAGCACTGAAATTCGTTTTTTTTTCATGTTAAGGAGAAGGCACACGAGCACTCAGGCCACCTGATGGTAAGTGGAATCTGAGACCCTTAGACATTTGAATTCTCAAGACTATAATAATCCTAAGATCTCAAATGCGTTGCCAACCCTGAGGACTAAGATGGAATGCCTCTATGCTAGTAATTTCACCGGTTGTCTTATCCCCACACCGGAACACAACAATGCTAACACTGTTGCTTGGCGGGTAGTTAATGGATAAGATGGTGGTTGCGATCCGGACGGACCCTGCACAGGCTCCTACCACCACTAAACAACATACAGCAATATGTAGCAACATTTGCAGTCTTGATATCCTCCATGGAACAAAAAACAGCATTGATAAGATTCCTCAAGATCTGATCTGATGATGGGATATTGGAGAAATCGAGGGAACTCCTCAAATATTATTAGAATAAAAATACGTGGACGACATAACAGTATTATTATGGTACGAAATAAAATGAATGTTTTATAAAACTAAACAACGTCTTCAAAATGCATGAAATAACTTTCGTTTAAAATGATACAGAATAGGTCAGTCCAACTGAAGTCGGCTGTAAATTAGTCGGAATAAGATAAGGTCAGGGGTGTTTTTATGACAGCTATGCAGTTCTGTTTACGCTCAGAGAAAAGGACAGAGCTATAACAGTTATTTAGGTGTTCTAACACATTTAGCGCCATCAACCCACTAGTCGGGTTCTCGGTCTTTAGACAGTTTTCGGTATAAAGCGGAGTGTATTAACTTACGAGCATAGCTCACAGCTCTACATGGCAGCAGATTTGCTTAGGTATTGTAGAATATTTATTTCAGTTTAGTACCGTGGTGTGAAATTACCGTTTCAGTTTTCATTACACCGTCACATATTTCTGTTTTCGTATATTTACATTTTGTTCACCTCCTATTTCACACGGACTTTTAACCATAACCACTAACAAGTTACGACTCTAATTTCCAAAGGGTCGAAATTATAATGGAATACCCTTACCACCTCCTTAAAGTGTCCGCCTTATATGACAGTACTTATCACGCCCAATAGTTTATATATAGAGGGTTATATATTTAACGTGAGTTTGTATGAGTCTATTTAACTACGTGCGTGTGGCATTGTACCTAGTTCCCTTACGGATTTTATTTTATTCAGAAATCAACATCTTTTATTAACTTTTTTGGGTTCATAATAATTTGAGAGTGGAAAGGTAAAAATGCTTAAGCGCCACTATTAACTATGCAGTTGAAGCTTAAGCGCCACTATTAAGGAAGGCGCTTAAGCATTTTTGCCTTTCCAAAGTATGGCGCTTACACGTTATTGTCTTTCCAAAGAATGGCACTTATGCGTTATTGCCTTTCCAAAGTATGACGCTTAAGCGTTATTACCTTTCCAAAGTATGGCGCTTAAGCGTTATTGCCTTTCCAAAGTATGGCGCTTAAGCATTGTTACCTTTCCAAAGCATGGCGCTTAAGCGTTATTACCTTTCCAAAGTATGGCGCTTAAGCGCTATTACCTTTCCAAAGTATGGCACTTAAGCGTTATTACCTTTCCAAAGCATGGCGCTTAAGCGTTATTACCTTTCCAAAGTATGGCGCTTAAGCGCAATTACCTTTCCAAAGTTTTGCGCTTAAGCGTTATTACCTTTCCAAAGTATGGCGCTTAAGCGTTATTGCCTTTCCAAAGTATGGCGCTTAAGCGTTATTGCCTTTCCAAAGTATGGCGCTTAAGCGTTAGTACCTTTAGTTGCCTTTCCACTGTCGATATGTAACGGCATAGCTTATTACATACAGGTTTTCATAGTTGAATTGGAAGTTTATACCGAGGTTCGGGTAAATCAACTTTTAGACGCACACAATTTTGTCCGGTAACGTAGAAAACAAGCGATCATGTTTGGTAGAAAACGTATTTTAATGTTTTTTTTTAATTATAACTGTTTCAAATCGTAAAAGCATTTAAAAATATAAAGATGTTCGTAACGCATGAGACAAAATTTGTGTAAGTGAAAAAGTTTTTCCTATTTAATAGTAATAGATATTAAAAGTAAATTCGCATATTTCACCACTACAGCAGTTTATGATCGAAGACGAAGTCAACGGTAACTGAAAAGAAAGTTAAAATTGTGCATAAATCACGTCAAGTTGAACCGTAAACTGAAATAGCACAAACAAAATCGTTTACGGCTTAGAGAAAAAAGTAATCTAAAACTCATCTATCATCGTTTTAGAGAAAACCGTAAATCCGTTAGTACTGCTTTAAAATATTATAAAACAAGTTGCATTTTTCAACATAGAAAAGATGCCAAAATTGCATGGATCAATAATATCAATAATGTATTGGAGACGCGCACGGTTTCGATCGCTGTCTTGAACCAATTTTGATGTAAACAATATATTGATAAATTAATAAAGAAAAGAAGAAACAAAGACCTAAACTATACAACTTAACCGTTAAATGATGACAAAGGACAATGCGCATTTTGGTACCCGGTTAATAGAAATCACGTGGTGTCGTTGAATAGGTCATACAGATAGTAACAGCAAATGAGAATATGCGTCCTGGGGGGTTATTATGACATGCATTTCTTTTTACGCTCAGAGAAAAGGACAGAGCTATATAACTGCCATAGCTTTGTCCTTTACACTCACCGTAAAATGAACTGCATAGCTAGGTCATAATAGCCCCCTTGATTATCTTTGCTCTACATAAAAATACGTCCGTTGGGGCGGGTACTACAATCCATACATTTTTGCCTATTGTCCTTTGCCTAACATGGCAGTAACTCGTATGCATCGCAACTATGATTTTAAATTCAAATCATTTGGTCAGTTGACCACATCAGTGCCCTTACCATGAGTTACAGTGGACGAACTCGCTAGCGAGTCGAATGATCTGTCCCTCACAGTATTGTAATACAGTCAAAATCAATTTAAAATCAAAATGTTTATTCGGTAAATAGGCCACCATAGGTCTCTTCACGTCGGTAATATGAAGTGAATTTACTAGTGCTTCAGATAAGACCATCATTGCGGAGAAGAAGCAACAAGAAACTCCAGCAGAAGGTCATTTTTTCAAACATAAAGTACAGTAATACGGAAAAGTTACATTACAAGTACTTAATAAAGTAATAAATAATAATTATTAAAGCTAAAAAAAATAAAATCATTACAAATGTAAGGCTAAAAACATTAAACTAAAAAGAATGAGTCTAGGAGAACAACACGACGCGGTCTCTACGTCAAATGCCATAACTAGAATAATAGATATACAGTGAGAGGGACAGAGCATTTATATACATTTATACAGCGTGTATTTTTCATACATTATATCCAAATATTATATCCAGACGTAGTTAACGATCATACAAATCATGTGAGAGAGTAATTTAGTTAGTAACTTTTGAAGCGTAGTTACATTGGTAAAGTTTATCTTAGTAGCAATGTAACACGTGAAACTTTTTTTTTTATGTTTTGGAGAAGGCACACGAGCACTCAGGCCACCTGATGGTAAGTGGAATCTGAGACCCATAGACATTTGAATTCTCTAGACTTTAATCCTAAGACCTCAAATGCGTTGCCAACCCTGAGGACTACGATGGAACGCCTCTATGCTAGTAATTTCACCGGATGTCTTATCCCCATACCGGAACACAGCAATGCGAACACTGTTGTTTGGCGGGTGGTTTATGGATAAGATGGTGGTAGCGATCCGGACGGACCCTGCACAGCGTCCTACCACCACTTAACCTCACATGACATGTGGAAAATAAGTACCTACCTCAGGCGAGTGACCCACTACGATTGATAAGTAATTTAATTTAAAACGGAATACATTAATAATCTTTGTTTGTGACTTTTATTGGCCAAGTGGGTCATACACACTCTTAAAAACAAAAGTTGTCTTTCCTGTGGACAATAGTTAAAAGCTTGTGTGCATATGAGTCCTGACGCTGATTATGCAGGAATGGGCTTAGCCAGAACATTTGGCCTCAAAACGTTAACTTCCGGTGTGTCCACAGGAAAGACGATAACCTAAATCTGTGTATGACCCAAGTAAACAAATGACAAACCGTAATTCATGACATGACTTTTACGTGGATGATTTATTTTAATTGGCGCAATGTGTGATACGTTGCTTTCTGAATTAATAAGTAAGAAAAAATTAAAGCCGGTATGAAATTTACCCGATGTATACTTACCTAATAACAAATAAAACAAATCGGTAGAGTCAACATTATTAAGTCAGAATTGTACGTAACTAAATATTGTTTAAAATGTCTGCTTCAGAATCAATACATAAAATCACGCCTTCATTCCCAGAGTAGGTTAGGCTGAGCTACAGAAATACCAACAACTATAAAAAGGAGTTCTTGATAATTCTCTAACCACATTTTACACAAACAGGTTGAGATATTTACCAGTGTATTAGTGACAGGTTGCAGGCCCATCGCCTAACAGTACTACAAGCCTTTATTCCCTTAGTCGCCTCTTACGACATCCACGGGAAGACATGGAGTGGCACTATTCTAACACGGCAACCACACAGCCAGCATTATACACTATTATCGAAAACCCCACTAAATTTAAAATGCTTATGCTATTACTATGCAGTTAGCCGCCTTCTTTGGTGTTACGGCAGTTTCACACTGTTCTAATTTGAACGTATTTTAGACGAGCAATATTACAACTGCATATTTGTTGGGATTACAAATGTCCAAACACCCTACAGCCCACTTACTATCCTGTGGCTCGTGAAGTCGTTTGCCTTCTTCAAGCCATACAAAAAATATTTCTACTTAAGTACCACCTCAACCAACCTCGGCATTAACAGGCTAGGCGCTCAAATTAGCGGTCACTCCTTGTCCCCTCTTATCAATGATAAAGCTCTCGAAAGTTGTTGGGACATCTTAAACTTCGAAATAAAATGTTCACGAGTCTCACTTGGCGTATTTAAAGAGAATCAGAGAAAATTTTGCACAATTTATTTTAGAACAGTTCACTTGAACATTTATACTGTAGGTACTTCGTCAAGTCAAGAAACTTAGACTTTATATTTTCGGCTACATGGACGGTTCTAACTTGAAAATATGTTTTTATTTCTTAGACCTTTTTGTCATAAATTATGCCCATTTCAAACAAGTACTAAACGGATATGTCAATGTAATAACGATGATATCATCTTTGCATGATATCATTTCAACGCAAAATAAAATAAGAAAGCCATTATCCTTAATGGGCATCATAGGAATATGATACACATATTTTTTTCACGTGCAATATTGCATGGCAAAATATTATTTTGCTAATTCTTTGTGGCTCCCATTCATATTCTTGAAGAACCGGAGAGACCAAGCGTATTCTATGGGGATTATTACAACTTCGTCGTTTTTCGTTACCATTCCATAACATACGAGCACTACATAACATCACGCCTTCATTCCCAGAGTGGGGTAGGCAGAGCTAGAGAAATTCCAACAACTCTAAGAAGACTGGTTGATCATTCTGTAACCACATTTTGCACAAGTAGGCTTAGATGTTACATCATTCCAAAACAGTTTATTAGATAAGACATACTCGTAGATAAGGATTCTGACATTGTAATTAAAATGTCCAAAATATATAGAAAACCACCACAACAGTTAATAAATTAAATGAGTGACGTGATTCTAAAGATAACTAAACGGGTTGTTATCGCATTTAGAATAAACTGGCGAGTTCCCAATATTTATTTTGATTAATGTTATCATAACGGGATAACTGAAGTCTGCGCTACTGCGCAATTCAACAATTAAGGATAGAAGATACACGCCTGGACGCCGTGCCATACGCAATGATGACGTCTGTTAAGGCTACTTACAACTACACACACATACACGCACGCGTATTAGCGCGGATTCGAGCCAGTCTGGTACCTGAGGATAACCGGCTCAACCACTGTGACGTCAAGCCACATATCACGACATCGGCAGCCAATGGGATCCCACGCATATCACGACATACGCGATCTGCAGCCAATAAAGAGCCCCCACTGGAACGCAGCTTTGACGACCTACGGGCTTTTTGAAAGTCACGCACTCACCTCTTACTCGCTTTACCATCGTGACATAAAGTCGCACAGCTTTGCCCTTTTTTATATAAATTATAAGCGCACTTATTTTATTTAAGCTTTTGTAAAGTTTCATTTAAGCTATTGATTATACGCTAATTTGAACAGTCTCAGCTTTCGTTAATTTCTACCTGCCATCCGCATCTTCAAGACTATCCTAGAGCCTATAACCCGTGTCTAGACGCACAGACATAAAATTGATCCATCGGACCGGAACAAAGCCTAAAGCCTGGATGGATTGGATGTGAGAGCGCATTGGCTACAGTTTGAAACGACAGCGCGAGCCAGCAGAGGACGCGCAGAGCTTTTGGTGAGACGTGCCAGCCACACTCCTAACCTTGTCCTATTCGTTTGCGTGATACCGTGCCCGTTATCAATTCCAGTGTTTAAGTTACATCGTGATCGCCTCCACAAGTCTGCTGAGTCGCCGCCGCACGAGCCCGCGGCCGCAACCCGCTACGGTTACGCAACCGCCGCCACGTGCACGTGGTTACTCTAGGAGGTGTTTGCAACCGTAAGTACCGACTTTTGCAAATCTCCAAAATGAGTGACGACGAAAATCAGTCAGTAGATGATTTTCAGCCCGCTTCTGATGCAACCAAACAGAAAGACATTCTGAATCAGTTAAGCAGAAGGCGAGGATCGGTTAAGTGTAGGTTAACTAATTTTAGAAAATTTGTCGAACTATTTGAGGGCATTGAGTTAAGCGAGACGCAAAGTACAGAGTTAAAGTTACGCATGCAAGGAGCCCAAAACTTGTTAGTTGAATTTACTAAAATTCATAATCATATGGAAAATATTATAGCGGAAAGTGAACTTGAAAAGCTATTAGAAAAACGCGAATCATTTGAAAGCGATTATTACAGCATTTTAGCTAAGACCGAGTGCATGATCAAGGGTGCAAATATCGCTGACTACTGTTGCAAGTCTGCACACTCGCCACCAAACATCGCGCAAGTGGTTAAGCTCCCCACAATCTCGTTGCCAACTTTCGATGGGTCATATGAGCACTGGTTAGAGTTTCGCGACACCTTTTCATCTTTAGTACATTGCTCTCAAGAAATAACTAGCATACAAAAATTCCACTATTTAAAGTCATCACTTAAGGGAAACGCGCAGCTGGTTATTGATTCACTTGAGTTCTCCGCTGATAATTACAGCATTGCGTGGGAGTTACTGTTAAACCGTTACGACAATAGTAGATTACTCGTACATAATCATGTTAAGGCTCTGTTTACTATTCAACACATAAGTAACGAGTCACCGGCCCAGTTGAGGAAGCTAATTGATACCGTTCTTAAAAACTTACGCGCATTGAAGCTTCTAGGTGAACCCACCGAACAGTGGGACACGCTTATTATTTATTTAATGGTATCTAAACTGGATTCCGTAACTGAGCGCGAATGGGAGCAATATAAAAGTACATTGTTACCTAAGGCACGCGATTCCAAGCCAGCCCTCCACGTTGATGATTTGCTCAAATTTGTTAGGGACAGAGCAGATATGCTAGAAACACTTATAGTATCGCACAGTAAGTGTAGCACACACATGTCGCACGAAACTAGGAAACCATTTACTAGGGCACCGAGCACTCCTAAACTGCACTGTAACGTAGTCACTGACAAGCCCGCTTATAAGTCGAACGTTAAACCGGCAACGCAAGGGAAGTCATGTTTGATGTGTAAAGGCAAGCACCCGCTGTATTCCTGTCAAGTATTTCTCGATACAACGTTGCTAGATAAACTTAAGTTCGTTGAAAACATGAAATTGTGTGAGAACTGTTTGCGATCGGGTCATACAGCGAATGATTGCAGATACGGTCCGTGTCGAAAGTGTAACAAAAAACATAATTCACTAATTCATAACGCGGTCGCAGACGTCCCGTCGATGAGCATGCACGCGCAAAACAAGCCATCGACTTCATTTAATCCCGGCGCAGCTGATAGTAACGGTATTGCACACGCACAGCAACCGCGACAGGTAACCAACGCACACATAGACTTGAATGCACAATTGTCTACGATGCAACCTGTTTTGTTGTCAACAGCGCTCGTCGAGATCCCTGATAATTTAGGTAGTTATCATATGGCCCGCACGATTCTCGACAGTGGCAGCGAATGTTGCATAATTACGCAATCATTATGTAACAAAATTAAACTGCAAATCATACAGTCCATTCAAACAATAAGAGGAGTAGGGAATTCCGTCTCACAATGTTCGCAAAAGTGTGAGATAGAAATAAAATCCCTTGTTGATAACTTTAGCACGCGTATTCAATGTCTAGTTTTGCCACAATTAACTTCGACATTGCCCACATTTACAATTAATCGCGATATGTTTAAAATTCCTAGTAACGTAAACCTGGCAGATCCAACGTTCTACGAATCTGAATCAATCGACCTGTTGCTGGGTGCTGATGTATTCTGGGATCTATTGGATGTAGGTAAAATGCGCTTAGTTAACGGGCCATACCTACAGAACACTAAGTTAGGTTGGATCGTCTCGGGATCTATTCAGTCTTATACGCGCACTAAGACAATTTGACGCAGTTTGGTGTAATTTCACGCAGTCACTAAATACTCATTGTTTAGATGACCAATTACGCAGGTTCTGGGAGATCGAGGAGTTACCAATAGGCGCATCTTTACCCGACTCGCGCAGCGAGGAGGAACGTGCATGCGAACATCATTTTGTGACCACAACAAAACGGGTTGCTAACGGCCGATTTTGTGTACAAGTTCCATTAAAGGAATCTGTTGAGGTTTTAGGAGATAGCCGCGCACAAGCCGAAAGACGTTTTTACGCGCTAGAAAAACGTTTGCAAAGTAATCCAACTTATAACGATATGTACAAGGAGTTCATTAAGGAATACATACAATTAGGTCACATGTCTCGCGTCGATAGCTACGGAACTCCTCATTACTTCATGCCGCACCATGGCGTGTTCCGTGAACAAGCGACCACAACCAAATTAAGAGTGGTCTACGATGCCAGTGCAGCGTCAACCTCTGGGAGATCGTTCAACGATTTGCAACTCGTAGGACCACCAATTCAAGGTGACTTGTTGGCTATTTTATTAAGATTTCGCGAAAATAGGTATGTAGCATGCGCAGATGTCGAAAAAATGTACCGACAGGTTTTAGTAGATAAAAACCAACGTGATTTGCAACTCATAATTTGGCGCGATAATCCGAACAATCCCCTTGGCGTGTATCAGCTGAACACGGTGACGTATGGGACCGCCTCAGCGCCTTTCTTAAGCTGTAGGTGTTTAAGGCAACTGGCGCAGGAATGTACGGATCCGGAAACCGCTAAAATAATTAATGATTCATTTTACGTCGATGATTTTATTTGTAGTTTCTCTGACAAAGCGAAATTAATTCAAATTTGTAAAGATGTTACAAAGGTTCTGGATTCGGGTTGTTTCCCTTTACGCAAATGGGTTTTTAACTTTAATTATACAGGCCAAGATTACGTAAAAAATCCGTCAAAACCGCTGTCACTAGGCGAGCACGCGCAGAGTAAGACATTAGGTCTAGGTTGGTACAACGATTTCGATGAACTACATTTTTATTCGCAACATAACAACCATAAGGATCTTGTAACAAAACGAACTATTTTGTCTAGTACATCGCAGGTTTTCGATCCTTTGGGACTTTTAAGTCCGTTTATAACTATCGCAAAAACTCTCATGCAAAGGTTATGGCTTTTAAAACTAGATTGGGATGAACCAGTTCCCGATGACGTCACGCGGACTTGGAATCGGTTTGTAAATAACCTGTCCTTACTTGATAATGTTCGTGTACCGCGTAACGTCATGTGCAACGATCCTGTACGAAAAGAACTTCATCTATTCTCAGATGCATCCCAGGTGGCTTATGGAAGTTGCGCCTATATTCGCACGATCGACGGTAAATCAGCTGTTACTGTCCGGTTGCTATGCGCGAAAGGGCGAGTCGCGCCATTGTCGCCCGTAAGTACACCGAGATTGGAGTTAATGGGAGCTTGTGTAGGCGCAAGATTATTTGTCAAAATTAAAGACTCACTACGTTGCCAGTTCGATAACGTTACGTTTTGGACCGACTCGACAGTCGTATTAGGTTGGCTTCGTATGCCACCTAATATGTTAAAAACGTTCGTGCAAAATAGAACCGCAGAGGTTAATGAACTAACAAAGGGTTATTCATGGCGTCACGTGAGCGGCAAGGATAACCCGGCCGACTTAGTTTCGCGCGGTCAGCATATGGAAACTCTCATTGACTCCAGTCTCTGGTGGGAAGGCCCGAATTTTCTACAGGATCCTAATTTAAATTACCCATGTTCGGAATCGGTCTTGCTGCCTGCACAGTTGCCTGAGCTTAAATCCTGTGGTATGAGAAGTCTTATGTGCGGTCAAACTGATAATGTTTTATTTCCATTTAACAGATTTTCTCAGTTCAACCGCTTAAAGCGCGCGGCGTGCTACGTACTTCGCTTCATTAGTAATGCGCGCATTAAAGACAAGAAAAAACGTCTTCTCGACGCGCTGACGGTGGACGAACTGAATAAATCTGGGGCCGCTCTGGCGAGGTTATCGCAATCCGAATCATTTGTTGACATTAAAGACGCATTAATTAAAAAGCGATCAGTGAAGGGTAATTTGTCAAAGCTAAATTTGTTCATAGATAACGATATAATACGTGTTGGTGGACGAATCGTAAATTCACCTGAATTTAGTTTTGATAAAAAACATCCGATGCTGCTTTCAAGTAAACATCATTTTACATTACTTTTGTTTCGTTACGAGCATAAACAGCTGTTCCACGCAGGACCGCAGCTACTTCTGTTTTCTCTCCGCGACTCGTGGTGGCCAGTAGGTGGCAGAAACCTCGCTAGAAAGGTGGTTCAAAGCTGTGTGACGTGCGTTCGTATGCGAGGCAAAATATTATCGCCCATAATGGGTAACCTACCTAAGGAGCGGTTAGACCCAGGTTTTCCATTTTTAAATTGTGGGGTGGATTATGCTGGACCTGTGCTCATATTAAACCGAAAAGGTAGGGGAGCTCAAACAATTAAGGCGTATATATGTTTGTTCATTTGTTTCACTACGAGAGCTGTGCACTTGGAACTAGTCGGCGATCTTTCATCTGACGCCTATTTATTAGCGCTTAAGAGATTCATTTCACGCCGCGGTAAACCGGCTATAATATTTTCCGATAACGGTAGAAATTTTGTAGGTTTAAAAAATGATTTCGCAAATTTTTTAAATTCATGTTCTAATGAAATTAAAGAGTACGCTACAGTTCAAAGCATTAAATTTATTATGGGACCTCCGTACGCCAGTCATTTTGGAGGTTTGTGGGAGGCTGGTGTTAAAAGTTGTAAGCACCACCTGCGACGTGTGATAGGAGACGCGCATCTAACGCACGAGGAGTTCAGTACGGTATTGACGCAAGTCGAAGCCATCCTGAACTCCCGGCCCCTAAGCCCTATGTCCACAGATCCGCAAGATTACTCCCCCCTTAGCCCAGCTCACTTCTTGGTTGGCCGGCCGTTGACTGCTCCTGTCTGCGCTGCGCTGAATGAAGTTCCCGTTCACCGCCTTTCACGCTATCAACGAGTGGAGCAGATACGCCAGCATTTTTGGACTCGCTGGTCCAAAGAATACGTGTCGGAGCTTCAAATTAGGACGAAATGGAGCTGCAACAATGCTGACCTGAAGGAAGATACCCTGGTCCTGATTAAAGAGGACAATGCACCGCCTCTAAAGTGGAGCTTGGGGCGAATCACGCGAACGTTCCCAGGCAAGGACGGAGTTGCTCGAGTGGCTGATATTCGGACGGCTCATGGCATTGTGCGGCGAGCCTTTTCCAAGATTTGCCCACTGCCAGTGGAGCAGCAGTCATAGTTGGAATCTGGCGATTCCAAGGCCGGGAGTTATGTTAAGGCTACTTACAACTACACACACATACACGCACGCGTATTAGCGCGGATTCGAGCCAGTCTGGTACCTGAGGATAACCGGCTCAACCACTGTGACGTCAAGCCACATATCACGACATCGGCAGCCAATGGGATCCCACGCATATCACGACATACGCGATCTGCAGCCAATAAAGAGCGGCGCTACGCCCCCACTGGAACGCAGCTTTGACGACCTACGGGCTTTTTGAAAGTCACGCACTCACCTCTTACTCGCTTTACCATCGTGACATAAAGTCGCACAGCTTTGCCCTTTTTTATATAAATTATAAGCGCACTTATTTTATTTAAGCTTTTGTAAAGTTTCATTTAAGCTATTGATTATACGCTAATTTGAACAAATCAGCTTTCGTTAATTTCTACCTGCCATCCGCATCTTCAAGACTATCCTAGAGCCTATAACCCGTGTCTAGACGCACAGACATAAATAATAACTAATAAGTCATAAATAATAACTGCGAGAGTTCAAAGCAGTGAATTACATTTGTTTAATATTACGTAGAAAGCTAATTATGTGCACATTATGTGAAACAATCCTCACTGTTGTATGATCCTCAGTATTAAAATGTCTAATTGAAGCAACTTTTAAATAGAGAATTCCTGTTTATTTCAGATTGCCCAGCACAATGCAGCCTTCATCATTTGTTGTGTACAAAGCCGCATCAAATACTGAATGCGGAGCAGCTTCACAATGGCTGTGTCTAATACGTGAAGTGCTTATTTCTGTGTCTATCCATATCCCGTCACAACGTTGCAAAGCTGCCCCATGGATATTCAGGCTTAGGTCAACGTTTGTGCCGTGAAATTTGAGTAGCCCGCTTTGGGCTTAAGTGGCGTCTATACGTTGACGTTTCTGTTGACGCGTCACGTATGTTTTGAGCTGTGTTTAGGCCGTGTATTTAACAAGGGTTAATATTTTATATTCGTACCATTATTTTCATTTCTTCAAAACTTCTATCATCATGCGAAGAAGAGTTAACTAACCGGTTACGTGTATTATAATAATAATTATTATTATATCTCAGGACAATCTTACACAAATTGACCTAGTAACTAAGCTCTAGGCTTGTACTAGGCTTGTACTATGGGTACTAGGCAACGATAAACATTTATGCGTCGGAGTTGCATGTCACAACCCTTATATGCTTATGAATAAGGTCGATACAATTTGCAAGAGCACTCTAGGATATCATCATCATACTAACTTAAGAATTACGCTCTTGTCGGTAGAGTGTCCACCGTTCCTTTTTATAAAACATGAATACGTTCATCATGGTAAAAAAAAAATCAGTCATTTTGGATTGGAGTTGTTCTAGAGATTATTATATTCGTTTTTATTTTGATAGCCAGTGTGAAATCAATGCAATAAATTCGAAGTACCCTGCCTAACAATGGTCATAAAGTTTCCACAAAGTAATAAAAATTCGTCCAACGACAAACCCCACATAGCAACTAGCGAAGAATGGCTCGCCCAAAAAAGCCGTGCTGAAAAATAACGCGTTAAAGTAATACGGAAACCTCTCGACACCGGTTTTCACAAAAGAAAGGAGATAAATTACTGTTTTATCCTGAGCCATCTTATTCGCTATTCCGGTTGAAATAAGGCCTCTTGGACATTCTATGCTAAACAAAGCCGGTTTCGACACGATGATGGATGACGCCGCCATTGTCGTGTATCAAATGTGTACCATTTAGTGGCGGGAAATGTTAACACAGAGCAAACAACGGAATGGTGTTGACTTTTTCGACGAATTGTGAGATATTTTCGATGAATTGCGAGTTGATAAGTAACGCACAATATACACAATGCAAATGTTTTACAGAGTTGAGTTCGTAGTTAAATTTATTGAACTTATCTACGTTGTTTCTAGACTAACCTCAAAAGAACGCTGAATAATGCTTCTTAAATTTGCATTTTCTTATTACAACCAAAGTCTTTGAAGATATACGTCGCACTATCGATTCCATTCTAGACCACGCAATCTACAAATAAATCACAATACCTTATGTGTACAGAATATATTGCTGACTTTCCAGATTGAAAACCACGATCAAGATTGCTTGTTTACTGAAGTATACTATCTGACGAACCGTACGCTTCCCTTCACAATGGTAATAGAAAATACAGCGCATGTTTACAAGAACATCTGGGAAAAATAATATAGATTAAGGACAACATAAAGTTGTACAAGCAAATATTTTGGACTAAAAAGAAGAGAACGAGCATTGGCAATTTAGCAGTAAATTTCCCAATGGAAACACATACTCGTAGACTCTGGTAAAATGCGGGGTCAATTTGCAGTCGATTCTAGCACAGGCTCTTGGTCACGTAACTGCAATTCCTAGCCATCGTCGAGCACTCGATTTAACACTAGCTAGACGTTTCACTCCGATTCAATCTAGACACGCATTCCTTGACCGCGTAAAAGGACCTAGATGCCTGAGATTTTATCATAGGGACAACTCTTTTCGGGGAACCAAGTATTCGATCCAGGCGACTTTTGTTCTGTGGGTAGATTAATGATTTTAATAAACTGCAAGTAAAATATTCAGCTATGTATTCAGGTCAATTCTAATTTTAAAATTCATAAAAAAAAGTTGGAAGCCAAGATACGAGATCGACTAAACAACATTTCCACCAAAATGAGGAAATTCAGCTTTCTGCGCTTCTAAAATAAAAAGATGACAAATTCTTTTCCGTATCTTGATGCTCATAAAACACAGTTTGATTGCGCATAGTCATTGTCAGCTTGTACAGACGAATAGATGGCAGTTAAGACAAACGCACAATTTCCAACGACCCATTAACTGGCCATTAACTTTATCTTCATCGTCCACACTTAAACGATGAAGTCAAGAAGAAGCATAATGCCACCATAAAACACACGTAAAAAACAAGAATGAACCAAATCGAATTATAATGATTACTCATTTGGAACGTTGCTTACCCATATTAAGCTTGAATATACAATGGTGTTCGTTGTAGACTTAATGCATTTTGCTTTTAAATGTGTCATAAGAGCTCAGGAAATGGCTTGTATCACCGGCAAAATGTCCCTTGATAAATTACTGACAAATAGAATAAGGGAGACAATGTGAAGCCAACGGAAGGTAACCGTTGACAAAAATAAAGAAACCGGTAAGCCCGCAAATGTGTATCGTGTTTCAATGTAAGCGGAAGGCGGTGAAGTAAAAATGCACTCCCAACGTGATGTTGTTAGCGAGAAAATCACGTGTGTTTCAGTCTCGTTCAATCAGAAGCGAAACGGCTAGAATAGCTGCTTTTGGCGGTTTATGAGAGGAATCGCAACCGTAACAGAAAGAACGGTCTTTTTTTTTGCGTCTACTAGAAGCACATGTCATCGGTGTGGTTAATATTACCTTGACTCTTTGATTAAAGATAAAAAATGCGATGAAAACTGTACTGATATATAGTGTATAACATATAAATATACTCAAAATATTGTATACAAGACGAGGTTCAATTTGCTTAGAAAAAGAATATTTCGTAACTCCGGCGGCTTTTGACTTGTACCGAAATTTTATTGGAGTTACAGGCGATATGGCTATGGACGGACGAAGTACTAGCTGGAAATTATGTTGCCAATAAACGTAATAAGAAAACGTATACGGGAATGGAGCGGTTGATGGCGTTTTTTTGTTATTAAGGCCAATACCAAAGACGCGGTGGAGCGAGATATTTGGCGAGACTGAATTATGGGGTATCGACGTAATTCGGAATTATGGTTGGCACGTGTGAGAGTGATGGTATTTCGTTGATATATAAGTATTGGTAAGACGTGACAAAGAAACGTATTGCAGTAGGAAAAAGTTACTTTTGATATATAAAATTAAGAGTTCTTGAGCAAAAATCCCTACTGCATCTACATGCTGAAGTTATGACATAAATATTGGAATAGTTCGTCTTGATATATATTAGGTGTGAGATGTTATTCCGGCAAACCAAGTTTATCCCAAACACGTCTTGATAACAAGCAAACTTCAGAAGTGTTTGTATGTGTAGATGATTGCGAGATACTTACCTAAGTTTACTTCACGCTATGAAATATAATACTTACCTAACAACTCAATACGAAACCGGATCTCAGTACAAAAACCGGCAAATTCATTTCTAAAAATAAGGTTCAATTCTTCGCGTCCAGAGAAAATATCTGAAGTCAAGTGGACGCACGATAAATATCCCTGTAATTTGTTCCAGACACAACCGATTGCGGAAAGTGCTCACGAAGACTTAAACGCTGATATATCTTGGTGGAAGACAGTATTAATTTATCGATAGCACAACATGGCCAATAAAACTTTTTGTATTACCGAAGCGCTGTGGTAAGCATAGCGTCGAGGCCAAATGTGAGATGGCTAATTGCGACCGAACAAGTAAATAGGTTTGCGAACGTCTATATTAATACATGATATATATTGCAAGGTTAGTCTAGTCATAAGATTACCTAATGCGAGAGTAATGGCCGCTGGAGGATGAGATAGAAATAGTAAACGGTTACGTTTATAGGACAACTACAAGATGGAGTCTGCAAGCATTAAAGAAGTTTGTTACGAGTCCCGAGAAAAATAAGTCGAATTTGCAAAATCTAAATGTTACTTTAATACTAAGCGATGTTTTAAGATTTCTAAATTTCACGTCTGGTCAATTACCTTCATAAGAATCTCCTTAGAATAAATCTTAGACTGGTACAGGGTACGAAATAAAGCTAATAATGAGTGTTTATATATGGGTCGTTTTCAAAAAAATTGTACATAGTTAAGGGCTTTAATTAAAACAAAACTTAATTGATTGCTTTGTGTGACGAAAGTTACTCATACAGGTTGTATGACTAACTTTCGTTATACAAAGGACGCGATCGTGATTTTGTTTTCATTAAGCCCTTAACTATGTACAATTTTTTTGAAAACGACCCATATAACTTTTTGGTCCTTTGCATATTCCTTGAGGAGTTTAAGGAAGGATTTAAAAAAATCGACAAATCACGAACATGAATATGATCCAACTCGTACAAATTTACAGGGGTCTAGTCATAGGTAAATGAGAATCAAAAAGTTGGACCACTGATAAGCGCAGTTTATGTTTTGCTTGCGTTAGCGTGCCCAACTTTTTGGTCCTTACCCAAATAATATTTTCTTACCCTGAACCCTGAACCCTGTCGCTTCATTAGTTTCTAAATGTTCCACGAAAGCTCAACGAATACGTTAAAACGACTATATAAAAAGATGAACTTAAGACTTCGTACACTAAATATCAAATTAGGTGTGACTAATAGCGTCTAACAGCGTCTCTCATAGCTTTAAGTATCCCGTCAGCTATGATAAGCGTACGTAGCACGACGCTTTAAAACACGAAGAAGATATTTTCCTGTTTAAAGAACAAGCTATCTCATTACATTTAGGTCGTATAATGAACAGAAAAACGTCCCCAAACGGAAGATAGGGTCCATTCAGGACTCAGTATACTTTTTACGGCTCAGAATGAATTTAAGCGTCAGCCATTTAATCGGTGACTTGGCTATCAATTACGTGTCCTCCCGTTCTTTGTTAAATGTAAATGCCCTTAAAAAGGCTAAAGGAAACGTTAAAGAAAGACTGAATATGCAGAATTTTAAAATCGTTTAAGACATGCATTTAAATATTCTATTACAATAAAGGCAAAACTAATTGAGGATACTGTTATTGATAGATTTTCTAGCCCAAAATATTATACTGACGGTTTCGTACACTAAAAATTCAAGTATATAGAATAGTAGCCCATAAAATAATGCTATATTATTTTCAGATTTCCTTGAAAGGTAATTATAATATCAATTGACCTCAACATTATTTGACACTAATGAAGGTAACGAATAAAGTCAATAAAACGCTTAAATACCATATTTAATATCCCTGGGTTCATTTTCTTAAGTTAAAGCACACTCTAGTATCAGATGGCGTGAGAAATAGCTCGATGAAGAAGATTTATAGCTCGACGTATCTCACTGTCGGATTAAGTAAAGTTTCATATATTGCTAGAGCATCTTCTGCCATATTTACTTACAAACACGTTACATTACGAGCATGAATCGGTTTCAATACTTTATGAACATTCAGAATAATTGTGGTATACACTAATTTACACTTTTACGTACGAATTTTACAACTAAAGTTTTGAATTTACAAGGTCCATCCGGATCGCTACCACCATCTTATTCTTTAACCTATCGCCAAGCAGCATTGAAAATTGAACCGGTTTATTATTAGAATAGAGGCATTCCATTTTAGTCATCAGGGTTGGCAACGCATTTGCGGTCTAAGGGATTGTAGTCTTAAGAATGCAAATTTAAATGGGTCACAGATGCCACTCACTACCAGGTGGTCTGTGTGTTCGTTTCTGGCTTATCTTTGCAATAAAAAAAAGTACAACTTAAATCAACAATCACTTTAACCACTCAAAAAAAGGTCAGAATAGACTGAGAAACGCCTTGTATCTGGGTCGACCCTTCAGATTTTAATTACGAAGTTTTGTTAAGTTTAATAATTCGCCAGAAAATTAGTCGGAGGGAAACTCTAATTAGGTCGTGTACACAAAGGACGCTATGGTTTGATGAAAATGCGAAAAGGATGGCGGGAAGAAAGTTGAGCATCTTTCTACGAAGCTTCTAGAAAAAAAAACACCGTTGACAGTGGCTCAACGTACTGACTGACGTGCACTGAAATATTCCCTCAACCTATATTTTGATTTCAGACAATGTAGAGAGAGAGACGTTCAATAGAACGAGCCTGAATTATTGTTCGCATATGTGGCGCCCAACGAGGGGTTCTTTGACACGTGGCACAATGGAGTGAAAGACGTCAAAGCGCTATCGGGACCATGAAATAAATCGCACCAAAAGACATTGAATGATTCACGTTACTCGCTCGGATAACCATACAAACTACGCTATACACAACGACAATTTAAGTATGAACTAGTTCACCTAGTGAATCAGTAAAAAGGGAGACGCGTTTTTGGCGCTGGAAAGCATTTGTTTTTTGTTTTTTTATGGGACTCGTAACTCGCATTGTTCTAAACGCTTCTCATGACAATGGCCGACTAGTGCAGCGAGTAGAGCAAATAAACATGGTCAACAGACCCTCAGGGATTATTTTCGGTTTTATTTTGTAGAAAATAAAACGTGGAATACGAAGTTATGACTTTACGCAACAGTAATTGTGATTACGTTTAATTACGAACATGGAACTTTAAAACTTTAGATAGAAAGCCTTAAACACATCGAAGAAAAAATATTGTGTATTTTATAATTTAGAAGTTGCTCTAATATTATATAAAGTTTACTTTAATAAAAAAATAGAAAGCCTTAAAAACATCGAAGAAAAAATATTGTGTATTTTATAATTTAGAAGTTGCTCTAATATTATATAAAGTTTACTTTAATAAAAAAAAAAAACTGTATTTTCAAGTAGTTTCAGGGACTTTAGCGGTTATTATAATTTGAAAATAATAAACCTAACGAAGAAATAGAAGATAATTTAGAAAACTGTAAAATAAATAAACGATAGAAATATCCTGACTTTTTAAAAGAATACCCAAATTTATTTTCATAATGGGAAGAAAAGTATGTAAAATAGTGTTTTCGATCACGATATCGTAATATACGTTTTAACCAATTGAAGATAGTAAAATAGTTAATAATTCCCTTCATAATGACGACTCTTAAACGACTTCATCGATTTTCATTAAACCTTACTAAGATACAACTCGATTAATAATAAAATAAAACCGAATAGACTCATGCCTGTGGAAGCTACGATGCCTCAAACAGACACACTTTAGCATTAGGCGCGGAGTTTAATTCTAAAGCTAAATATGCAAAAATAAAAAATCTAATAATGCACATAACGGAGTTGGCAATCTCACCGACAATAAAGGTTAAACTTCACTTTTCGCGTCTCTAAAAAAGATAAAGATGCTCCTTTAGTTGCATCTTCACAAAAACCAGGACCGAAGGTGACTTATTGGAAAATACTAAATGACGTTAGCGGTATAAAATTTCTACCATCTAAGCTTCATTGAGTTCTGACTAAACGGATAATTTTCCAGCTAAAACTTTATCGTAAAAGATAAAATGAAGAAAAAAGTTTCACTTTATCATATTGAAGCTCTTAAACCGGACTCACGGAGACCCCACAAGACCAAGCTGTCGAAGAGTAATTGTGTTTTTGTCTTGATAAATGAACTGTTTTATCGTGGTTCATTTTTCAACAAAGATATTGTGATCTGCACTTTATAATGTAAACAGGTAAACAAATCTACCTACACATTTAAGGTTCTGTAGTAAGTTTAAATTAAACATAAAATAAAAATTTCACTAACACAAAAAACCTAAGTAAGAAGGTAAAAAATGATATTGATATTGTTAAAATATTTCACGTTAATTATTGACTTGCCCATCACAAAAATTGCTTTCAAATAAATAGTCTGTAACGAAAACAGTAGTGATCATATAGGGCATTTATAATGATTAACTAAAGGCTGCAATGTCGCCACGACTCGAAATTTACAGAAGCGACATCTATTCATATAAGCATCAAAACTTCAATCCTTAGTCATTTATACCCTGGCACAAAACATTTCTAAAAACAAAAAGAAGTGATCAAAAAGGTATACTGTGACACCAGACCAGACTTAAAACTATAAACAAAAACAACAACATTATTATGTGCAGAACCTTTCAGCGCGGAACCATAAGAAGCTGTAGACTGGCGTTGAAGCAAGCTTTTAGCACTCGAAGCAATTTCATATAAAACGTGACCGTCTGCTGATAGCGTTCAGTGCCACTACAGGGTTGAGATTTGAAAAATCGAACCTTTTAACCCCCGACGCCTAAAGAGGAGTGTAAGTTTAACGTGCGTATGTCTGAGTATCTGGGCCAATCGACTTTTCTTTGTACCTCGTTGCCATGGTGACGTCTCTTAGGCCACTCTTTGAATGCATTATAAAGAGTAATGTAAAAAGTAATATAAATCCACAAAACATCAGTTTTTGTGGCTATTACAAAGCCCACTATTTAAGGGATTGCTGGAAGCATATTTAGTATTGTATATTAAACCAATTTTTTAAAAGCATTTTTGTTTTGTATGTATGTTCTGTTTTTTTCGTTCGTAATCTTGCAAGGAAGAATTAAACCACTTCCCGGGGACCGGTTCATCTGAAATTTGGTATACCTACGGATAGATGATTCCGGCGCGGGTTCAAGAAAGAAAGGTATTTAACTTGTGATGGTTCTTAGCTAGGTTTCATGAAAATCGGGTCGGTCGTTTAAAACATTTCAGAATAAGAACAATTTTATTAATAAAAAAATAACGGTTTACACATAAGGTACAATACGAGTATTCTGTGGACCCCAAACTAGGCTGAGGCTATATCATATCAGCTGTGAAAGAAGCGGTCAGCATTATTACGAGGTTATTATCTATTTCCTACAGCGATGAACACAAGTCGTACGTCAAGAGCAAAACTAGTAGGTACGAGTATAAGGTGCATCGATAAAAATTAAACCAAATTAGATGAAGTCACTACTGCGAGTTTGTAAAGGACATTTAATTTATCAAACATAACAATTAAGAAGTTAAACGAAGCATAGAAGTTAAAATGTTTAAGATTAATAATAAACCTGCAGGGATAATTTATTGACTCCGAAGTTAAACAAACGCCAAAGGCTCAAGTTACAGACACAGCTATAGAGATTGATTTACGAATGGGGGAAGTTTTTGATGGAATTACCTTGTGAATATCTCTACAAAATCGATTTATTGGGGCTTGGAAGAAGTAAGATTGACGGTTTTATGACGGGAGGTCTTGTTTGGAATGTTACTTTATTTCAGTTAACAAAGTTTTATACGCTACCTTTTTACCTTACTTCGCCAAGATAGAATAAGGGTCATGTGTTTAACAGTATATTTTTGTTTGTTTACGGGGTACACTACTTACATAATTCCGAGTGCAATGTTTTGATAGAAGACTATTTTTTTGCCGTCTCTTTTAAATTAAACTTAACCTTGGTTAGGTAAGGTTAGCAATTAAATTATGCAATTTAAGCTAAAAGTGAAATAATTTTGGAAAAATAAATTTGAAGAAATATAAAAAAAAAAAACTGAATTTTAAGGTGTTCCCATTATAAACAAAAATCAGTTGTGTTATTGGGAAAATTCGCGTCTGAAATATTGGACTAATTTAAAAAAAAGGTGTCGTGTAATTAGTGAAGAATAGGTTAATGACATAAGCTATATAAATATATGAAAGAGTGTGTCTGATCTGATACAGAGCATGTTTAAACAAAAAGCCCAATGCAAACTATATATATATATAAGCTAAAAAGTTATTAAAATGGTGTTGTTATAAGTTATTAAAGCTATTCATATATTAATTTGTGGAAACCAGATACAATTTTTCGGGAAATAATATGAAACCGAAAATGTAATAAAAAGGCCAAGTTTGGCACAAGATAGTTGGCAGTGAAACCAATTTATTGCCATTAAACTATTATAACTTGTTTAAAACGATAGGTAAATACTTCTTTTTAAACGGCTTCTACATTTCACGTTTAAAAGTTTTAAGTCAATGTAAAACGTTTAAGTCTTCCAGTAAAATGTGCATACAATTTCACTTATTCTTTTTCAGTTTAAGTATTTTGGTGTTTTAACAATTTATGGAGATCGCAACCACGCAGCATGGCGAGGCCTAATGAAGTTATCTCACAGCTTTGGTCCAGCTAATCGAATTCTGTCGAGTTAGTGCGGAATTGTTCTTCGGAAGAACAGCGCGGCTGTGAATAAAGAAGTAATTCGGCCGCTTTCCCGGCGATCATTTATGATTCTGATAAGTGAACGTTTGAGCGTCGATTATTAGGCAACCATAAGTTCTTATTACATTAGATAATTAATTTAGTCAACATAATGGGTGTCTTATTGCATCGAAACACCTTTCATACAATGTATAATTTCATCGAACGCTATTTTCTACTGAAACCATAGTGTTTTCAGGGTATTATAAACATCTAACCTAACTTACCCTTACCCTGAAAACATTATGGTTTCAGCAGAAAATAGCGTTCGACGAAATGAAATTCGATTAAATGATACATTCGATGAAGTGATGAGTTACCCAACATAATACACACACCGAGAAAATAATAGCACTGGCACAATTATATCAAAATAGCTTATTAATATGTGATGTTTTAATTACTAAATATTTAGGGAAAACATTTACAAAAATCTAAAACCATGTTAAAGTTTCAACTGAACTATGATTTATGATTACGTTTCTATTGAATATAAGTCAATGAAAATGCAATAAAATGTTTTTTTTTTTTTTTTTTAAAGAAACATATGCCCAACATTGTGTCGCCCTTTTAGTGTCTTTAGGTAAAATTAGTTATCTGAGTTGTTTGCACTTTGTTTTGTTATTATTATAGACACTACACTATTTTCTTTTCTTTATGTTTTACGAACATTTAATCTTTATTGCTAAGTTTCTGAAATAAGCAACAACGAATCATCAATACATAGTATAAAACTAATTGGCTTCCCGCTGTCTGTCCTTAGGTATGCTTAGATCTTTAAAACTACGCAATAATGTGTTTTTAATAGATAGTGATTCAAGAGAAAGGTTTAAATGTATAATAGTTTAACCCGGAGCGAAGCGAGGGTGGGTCGCTAATATTAAAATAAAAAATTGCTTTGAACTACTCTCAACTTACGAGGGACCAATTTCTCGACGCCACAAGTAGGCAATGTAAAAACCTCTCATATGAGGTCCTAAAAGGCAGTGTTTCCAACAATGTAATTTGAGTGCTTCGCCTTGAGGGTGCTTTACCGCTTCGTTTCCATGGGTTCCGTGGAGATTACGTCACGTTTTCCTCTTATATTCAATGGACTTGGCTCGTATGACACTTTTTGCTTTAGTTTAGTCATATGTAAACCTCACTTTAGTTTTAGTATCAAGTAATATAATATTGATACATAGATTGGATTGGATCAAAGATCGCGCTTTTAACCACCGACAAAAAAGATGGTGAAATATTTTATGATTTTAACATTTGTGTGAGTGTGTGTGAGTGCCATCGTAGCTCCAAAACGGATGAGCAGATTTGACGCGATTTTTTTTATAAAATAATGCTGGTTTATTCGGGACGGTTCTTAGCTAGGTTGCATGTAAAAATAGAATGCCATTTTACTAGGGGTTTATTATTCATTTAAAAAATATTTATATGAAGTTTGTTAAAGGACAATCGAAGTATGTCATGATATTAGAAGTTTCACGTATAAGTAGTAATAAAGCTACAGAGTTGTTCCTTGAAGGAGTTGAAATTTTCATAATGATGAAACTTTGAAAGCAAACTTGTTATGTAAGAATATGACGGCGTTTTGTAACGAAATGAAGTAAAATAATATTACACTGAAAACATAAGCTAAAGTCAAGTTTACGAACTTGGATATGGATATCGTTAGGTAACGGAATCACATATAGCCTAAAGAGATTCGATAACGAAATCACTCAGCAGAGACCTCAAATTATCTCGTATCGAACTTATGGAACACAAAACCGAAACTCGATCCCATTAAGCGCTGACGCCTCCAGCGTCAATGGCAAAGCGGTGAAGAATCCGATTTTATTCGGAATATCGATGATACGGTTTTTCCTAAATACTAAAAAATGTAAATCAAAGTATTTCGAGAAGATGTAAAAAATAATACACATTTCTCCAAATGTAGTATTCCATCATTAAAAAAATAACAGTCTTGTTTTTAGGATTCTATCTGAAGAAGAAGGTGGCTAACTGCATAGTAATAGTATAAGCATTTTAAATTGAATGCGATTAACAATAGAGTGTAAAATTCTTTGACTATTGCATCGCAGTTAGCCTTTTTTGCTATTATGGCAGACAAAGGCACTCCTTTGTACTCTTCACTAAGAGTCATGTAAACATAACGTGTGTAACAATAAGTTCATTCATCATTATGGAACAAAAACAAAACATATATCCTCGTGAGGCCTACTAAACAAAAAACTGAGAGATTTTTGTGAGTGGGAATTTGAATCTTCTCGCAAGGAAATAAAATTCAGTTACCTTTGTTCTTGAATGTCATTTTCAAGTTTGAAACTAATAAAAATGAACTTTATGCTTATCTAAATAAAGTTCAAACTAAATTGCCTTGGTTACGTACGTTCTATGGCACTAAGGGTCGTACGAGGATATCAAACTTGCATGGGAACACCTTTAATGTTCAAAGTAAATTAAAAGTAAGTACAGACCGAAAGACAGACAGAAACCTAGAGCGAAGACTGACTTAGTTTTATGTTGCTCATTCCGTTCGGTGATTTAGAATAGACACGAATCCGACAGAATACTTATATTCATCAAACAGTATGAAACGAATACCCCTTTTAATAATTCCGACATTGATTAAATCATCAAACGCGACTGGAAATATATCGGTGCACAAAGAGTTCGCATTGCGCTCAAATTGATTAACGTTGCGCTCCACAGCATCTGAACGACATTAATCACCGCTAATTCCATCCAAGTTATGTCCTGAATACACGCACGTTTGTTTGGGGATGGGTCAAATTAACAGGGGATGATCGATATTAACAAATATGAATGCAGCGTTTTAAGTTGCCAGCGGTAAAAAGGTAGAAAAATCCCCCAGCATCTTGTTGAAAATACGAAGCCACCATTTGATTTAGTGAGGGTAAAATCCACGGGGGATGCAAAGATACTATCAAATTCAAACCTTTTTACGTTTCAATCGGTAAAGGTACAAAAATCTTGAAGAGTACCTTCTTATTGATGACCAATGCTGATTCAAATGTTGATTATTAGATGTCACAGATGAGTTAAAACTATAAAGCAATTACCTGAAACAAAACACAAAATACTTTTGAGACACAAGTCATTATAACTTATTTACAAATGTGTAAAATGAATGCCGTTAGTCATCAGCAGAAGTGACCAAATTGCTTTAGTTTCCAGAAAATTGTTATTAAACGCAACAAAATATGCTTACGGTTTGAAGGTGATGAGAATAAATTACGTTCAGTGAAAAGTTTAAACGCCCCCGTTCTAACGACTAATTACTGGCACAAGTGTCCCTAACTGAATTCAAGGCGATATTTTGGAAGGGAAAGACAAAAGAAAGGACATCGATTATGTCTTCATCCACAATCGTAAACAAGATAACTGGGAGTTTCAAAGTTTATGAGCGAAACATGTCGCTATTAGTTTTATCTCAAGAAATAAAGATACTGGTACAACTTGCCAAGAACACGAGAGGAGGGTAATAAATTATTCAATGTGTATGATGTTCAACGGAAGAAATTCGACATGCTCGGTCTATAGTTTAACACAACTATAATACACACTGTGTAAGGCTTACTTACTGCATTTATATTAGTTATATTAACTCCTCAAAACCATCTACGAAAGAGTTTTGATTTGATTCAACCTACTTAGAATTAAAAAGTTCAAATAGGGCATCCAATCCTGATGCGGATATAACTTAAATATATTTTTCATATGATAAGATATGCTCGGGCTAATGACAACGTTAAAACTACGCGCTACGCATAAAAAAAGTTGTAAAACCGCTCTTACTATTTCATAGCCTGCTCGAGTATTCCGGTCACTGCGGAAACATCATTAAGATTGATTAAAGGGAAGAGAAATGCACTAACATTTATTTACTTTCTTTTGATGTAAACCAAGGCAAAGCTAATTTAAAATGCAATGTAACATGTAATGTTTTGTGTAGGTACATCTGGAACTGTAACATCCAGTTCAAAGCACCCTGCTTCCTACTAGAAGACGCAAAGAAAACACTAAAAACATCTTTAGTGTCGATTTTAAATCGACCGTGAAATTCTAATATCGCCAGTTCCCGGCAGGTCCCGGCTGTCAAGTCAGCTTGAAATAGGTACGAGCTGAGTCGCGCGGATGAATTCTGACATTTCCGTTCAGGCTCTAACATTTGCTATTCGGCTTCTGCGGCAGACGCTTCTTTCAATTCGTTAAAACTACCCAACTGTGTGTAACGTTAAACGATATATTGGAAAGTTTGATCGAATTTACTGGAACTCCTAGCTTTATAATGCGTGTTGAACGTTTATTTAATATAGACCGAGCCCACAGGATTTTGAACGCAAGAATTTAGAGCAGGCCTTATACGTTGAGGGTGAATTCCTAGGGTGGTGCTCTGACGTTCATTTAAAGTTTTGAATTTTTATTTGTTTTTTCATCGAACCGTCCAATCCTACCTAAGATTTCGCTGAATGAATACATTGCGTCAAAGGCTTTATTACCATCGTATTCCGCAATTTTAATATCACTTGGCAGCGGATCTCTTCTTCGAAAACTAAAAAAGAAGTCGGTCGTTACAAAAAGTGCGATGGAAATATCAAACGTTTGACTGAGCTGTCTGGGCGACTAGCGAATTGTTTGGTTCGGTCGACTGATCTATTTGTATATCGAGTGGGAATACGGGGGTCTACGTTTAACTTTCCTTGCCTTAGGCAACGGTTCCGATGAAAAGCTGACATTTATTACAGCAGGCACAACTAAAACAACCTTCGTTATTACTCCGTTTTCCAAGATATTAGATCCGCCATCGTTTTTATAAAATTATTGTGAAGCTGGGCGTGTTATTAAAATAAGATCTCTCTTTCAGATTTGTGAGGGGAATATTAAATATTCTGGTGAGTAGTTTGACCTAGATTTCATAAATTTAAAGCTATAACGTTTATTGAATTATTAATAGATGAATCTAAGACGAATCCGTTAAAGTACATCTATAAGAGACATTCACTAATCCACGTCGCAAAATTGTTAACGAGAGACTAATTATTGAGGAATATTAGAGCTATAATAATTTACGCAGCAATAGAAGAAATGGGTTTAACTATATAATAAAGACTAGCTGACCCGACAGACGTTGCCTTGTCTAACCTATATTCTAAGTTGGTACAATTAATAAAAATAAAAAAAATCCAAAAAACATATCTGTCAGTCGTTTGACAGTTGGCGCGCTGCAAATATCGTTTAAAATAGATATTATAAACTATTTTCTAATTTTGCGCAACTATCTTGACATTTCTTTCATACGAACCTTCTCCTGACAATAACCAACACACCAAAAAAAGAATAAACTAAATTATCAGTTATCAATATATATACATGTATATAAAAGGCTTCGATCAACGCACAGCCAAAACCGCTGGACCTAGGGACTTGCAAGTTGGAGGGAGTATTCCTGGGATACCATATGGGTGCACTAAGAAAGGGTTTTCTGAAAAAGCACCCCCAAAGGGAAAAAAAGGAGCGAGAAACTAATTCTTCGCATACGAAGTCGCGGGCTCCTAGTGAAATACAATACGCTACACAGCAGAAAATTCCGTTAACAATATTCGATGTGGCCATGCTCAACTTGCGCGTTGATGCGAGAAAACTCACAAAGGCTGACATCTTCAGGTCTCACTTGGGCGAAACGTCAGCACAATAAGAAATATTTTACAGTCAAAGCGGCTCGCAGTCGCCTGTCACGCCGCGGATGAAAAGGGGCCGCGTGTTTCTATTTGTCACCGAGATTCTGCGGTCGTGTGATTCTCATGATTTTAGAACTATTTATAGCACAAATGGATTCTATGTGTTCTTGCATACATAATTGACAAATAAATGTCATTACAGGGATTTGCACAAGACAACAAAAGAATTACTATATATTTCTCTTCGTAATAATTAAATAATGTTTTAAAGGAAAAAAATCAGTTAAACTGACTTATCTAATAAAACTCAATCGCCGGTTTTTAGCCCAGTTACACCGCCTACAAAGCTAGCGGTCCCGGATTCGATTCCCGTTGTGGATACAAAGGTATTTGCGTGATGTTCGCATGTACTTATTTTCAATCTTGAGTGTAGCTTATGTATTTAAATATGCATTTCTCTATTTAAGTATGGTTTTCACTGCATTATATCCATAGTAAGGGTGAAGCCAGACGAGAGTAATTTTTGAGTTGTGTGTCGCGTAATTTCTGCCTCATACAAAAGTCCAACTCATTTTGCGTTGCTGTGTGAACTAAACAGGAGTTTAATATGAAGCCGAATGTAGCAGAAATTACGCGGCCGAAATTACGCTCCTCACAACTGAGAAAATTACGCTCGTCTGGCTTCACCCTAAGTTAGAAACGATTAACATCTACACGAAATAACATTAGGATAATACCAATACCAGTAATTATTGTTTGTGAAGGCATTTCCTATCCATTAGGGAGCGTGAAGCCAGTAAGTCAAACAATTATACTTTAGGACGACCCGCAGACGAGCACGTTTCGGTCGCTAATTTTAATAATTTAGGATATTTGTCTTTAGTATAAAACAACACGGAATACGTGCCAATGACTAAGCGTAGGTTAAAATTACCGAATGATACACGATATTAGCAGATGTCATATTACCATTTTAAAATTTTGTGCCAGCTCCGACATACTCGTTTGCATGTGTCATTGTTATTTGCATTCCATTATTTGTTTTAAATGTTGTTGTACCGTAAAGTAAAGTCTGTGTCACATTCCGTGATTTCATCGATCTGTCCCAACGGAAGACTAGCGTTGACTTCACAGCCAGCAAATGCTGAGTTGGGACCTTTTTCACAACAATTACCACTAAATTAAGTACATGCCATCTGTTTTCCTCTTTATGTTATCTATGTGAATAAATGTTTCTCTTTCTTGCTTTGTAATACTATGTGGGTGTCTATTCACGGTACATATACTACAACCTCAACATCTCTTCCTTATAATCTGCGTACAATTATAAATTCCTGGTACCGACTTTGTTCTAGAATAATTGGTAATTCAGCACAGGCATATGCAAATAAAATCATTATTAAAAGCCGAGTTTAAAAAAAAACTTTAAAAGTAACATTTATTTCAAATAAATCACAACCGCCATAGTCAGCAATGCAACGGCAAATGATTGTTGTTAGGAAAACAGAAAAAAATAAATATGACGCATGACTTTTGGAAACGCTCAACCATAGAATTTCATTTTACGCCACCGAGCCACGTCGAATCTGCTTATTCCGCATACGTCCTAGTATCAACTTCCTCAGTTCCTCTCCGACCCGAGAAACGTGTGCCGACTACGGAACAGGGGGGATATTAGAAAAGAGGAAGTGCGAAGTTATTTTATAAACTTGTTGGTAGTTTGAAACATGCTGCATTACAAACAGACCTGACAGGGTCAGTTTATACTTTATAATAGCAGGAGGCGAGACTTGTTAATTCGGACGTGCTTTGCCTGAAAATTAGTTTGGGTAACTATTATTTTACACCTCTATTACAGAAGAAATAAAAAAGAAAAAAAGCAGGGGACAATCTCACACAAATTAACCTACTCCCAAACTAAGCTCTAGGCTTGTACTATGGGTACTAGACAACGATAAAAATACTTAAATGGAGAAATACATACTTAAATACAAAGAAAACATCCAAGACTCGGGTACAAATATTACACAAATATCTGCCCTTACCGGGATTTGAACCCTCCTGGGTTTCGGAGGGCAGGATAGGCTTCGGAGGTAAGTTCACTCCCAACTATGGTCAAAAAACAACAAACACCTACAGAGGGAGATATATTTTCAAATTTGCCTATTATTACAATTTCAATTTCAATATTCCTATCCAGATAAGGACGGCTGCTTATCGCAACTTTCTCATCACACAAACCAATAGACATTTATTGTTCGTCATTAAGGTCGTATAAAGTTTTTTGGATTCTGGAAAGGTCGGTTACATTAGCATCTAAGCGTATAAGAGCTAGTGAGAGAGAAGTACAATCTCGAGGATTGTTTTATGTCCCTAAATTATGTGTCAAATAAAGTAAATAATTAATTAGCTTGTAAAGTCGCACGCCTGACATTGACAAACGTCGGTTACATATTAGATAACAAAAGGTCAGTAAGGTCATCTACATATCTCTTCAACCAAAGTATGTCATTGTCAATACTTGGAGACACGCCAAACAATATGAAAGGGCTGCGTAGAGAAAAGGAAAAAACACCATAAGTGTCTTTTGTCATTAATAACCACGACTAGTGATTGGATCTGTCAAGGGAGAACAGAGTGGATTTGTATTGATCATTACTTCTTGATAAGACTTCAATATTTCTTCATTAATACTTTCAGTATTGCCAGTCATTTTGACGCACCCTAACTACTTTTCATAATGTTGAGTTATCGCTTTAGCTAAAGCCAGGGGCACATTTATAAGAATTACTATTATGCTGAAAAAGGGTCGAATCTTAAGTATACCCGAAACCGACGTGCATGCATGACTCGATGTATGAATGTGGAAGAAGCGAAAGAGATTTGTCAGGATCGTAGCAGGTGGAAATAAGTCGTCTCTGCCTACCCCTCTGGGAAACAGGCGTGATTTCATGTATGTACATATGAATGTACAATCAAGGACTTTAATTGTTATGCCACTATGGAACCCTGTCACAATGACAGCGTCAAACCACATGAAAGAAAGGTAAAATAATGTTTAACGCTGTCATTATGACAGGGTTCCATAGTGGTATAACCATTAAAGTCCTTGACTGTACTATTATGCAATGCCAAAATATTCGTACTCTTAATCGATTAAACCATTTAAAATGTTTAATATTTCTTTACCACTGTATGTCAATTATTATGGAACTGACCCCTTGATGAATTACGTGAAATATATAAAAAATCTGTAAAAATCAAGTAACTTGTTTAATTATGTCAAATTGTTGGATATGGACTAAAAAATGAAAGAGGGTTCAAGAATTTAACAATATAAATGCCTGCGAAAATAAAGCCAAGTATTTCGGTACAGTGGAGAAAAAATGGCAATATAAATCAACCCGTAATAATTCGACATATTTTCCTACGGCAACCCTTTGGAAATTTTACAAGTATAAGAATTGGATAACCTCCACAATTAAACTATTCGTCATAAATTTCACTGTTTCCGAGATCAATCAACTTAAAAATACATTTCGTGGAAAATGCGATGGAACCACAAGACAAAATTGAAAAGATGAGTTCTAAAATAAGAATCATTTTTATAAAAAGTTTCTCGTAGAGTCACTATGCATTTTTCTACCAATCCAAAATATAAAAAAAACGTTATTTATGATTGCGGACCCATGATGACCTATCAAAATACCAAACTAGAATTTAGTTTTACGATTCAGAGAAGGCAATTTAAGATAAATCGAACTTGAGACAAGAGAGAATGCAATAAAAAATGTCATTTGCATTGCAGTCTCAGTCGGGACATAATGAGAAAATGGAATCGAAAAACAAAGATACGACGAATGGCGATAAAATCAAAATAAACAAAACGGAAAACAGTACGAATACAAAAAACAACGAGTAATAAGGATATCAAAAGAAGAGACAGCCCAACGATAGGTTCAAAAAAGCGTTCAGCATGGTGGAATAAGACAGACGACAGGTTAATTAAAATGCTACATCAGATAAAGCGAACAAATTTACATTTTTGTGTTCATTCTCTGACTTATATTATAGCAGAAGAAAAGGGTGATATTTCATTGCGGAGACATTTTTCTAATTTAGGGGCAAAAACGGCGACTGGAACATTCGTCAACGTCTATATTGGAGTTAGTAATGTCGGAGAAACACCAAAACTGTTCAAATGCGAAACGTCACAACTGTGTGTGGAGTGTGAATAAGCAAACCGTCACAGGAGGTTCTATACTAAGCTCTACTTCTTATTATATGGGGTACAATTTATATGCAAGATTGAATATAAATTGCAGAGTTTTTACGTTTTAATTAACTTGCCTGGTTTCGAATATTCGCAAAACCGACAGCTTGGCTACTTGGCAAGTCCAACAAGGCCCCTGTGTCTGATACAAGTCCAGAAGCTATATATCTCGGGCTAGTTAGTTTTTGCAGTTTAATTTCCTAGGGAACGGGGAGCTGGCCAAAACTGACGGAAGTGGCACTGAGCCAAGCTACCTTTCGTCTGCGAAGTGGGTCGCCCGAAGGAATTTCATTATTGAAACTATTTGAACATTAGTTTACTACTGTAATTTATGTATGAAGAAACTGCACAGTTTCTAGTTACAATAGAGTTCAAGTTTTAGAACAATGAGCCGAGTTTGCCGCAATTAAATGTGAATTTCTGCATATTGCAGAATGTGCCAACTTCGCCACATTCATTTTGATTAATCTTTGAAAATATAATCTATGTAACGTAGAAAATAGTTTTATTTTGTAACGCAAAGGGCAACAAACGGGAGAGTTTCTAAATTAAACTCAATTTAACGAGTAGGAGGTGAAAAATAACAATAAACAACGAAGTCGCGGGCAAAGGCCACTAGTAAATCAAATTCATAATAAGCTAATATCACATAACATAACAGCATCATTTTACTGTAAAACAATTGTAGGATGACACAATTTTCAAGAAACAGCATCCACTTATGATGCCAGGAGAATAAATATTACGCCATAAATACGTAGAAGCAAGCCTTAAGCTACACACACACACACACGAACCAAATCGATAGGCAAAACTTCGTCGTCCACCTTCCCGCCTAACTCCTAAATAATAGCGGTCTCCTTAATTTAACTTGTTAAAGAACAGAAAAAGAAACTCATTCAGAGTTCGCAGTTCCCAAATTAAGTTTCGCGAAATGTGAGAGCCAAAACCAACAATGGAACAAAAGATTCAATTCAATGACGGGGGCGTGACGTGGCGAAGTTTGCACAAATTTTATGGCGCGCGGAAACGATAGTGCTCGTATGAAGTATGAGAAAGCGGATAAATTAAAAATGCTAAATAATGGGCTAATGAAGAGGAATATTGCGGCAACGGCGATTAACAACGTCAGTAGATACATAAAGCACTAAAGTGTTATTCTAGTCTGGAATGGCTGGTGCTTATTCATGCTTTGGTTTCGTAATTACTTTTAGTAATGGGAATAGTGAGAAATTACTGCCGCATAAATTTTCTGTAGTTTGTTTAGCCCTTGCTCGGACTTCGATGTTAAATGCTGCACAAAATATAATATGGCTCTAATTCCATACTATTATCTTGTAAAGATGGGTTCTTTAGGATACACTTCGGTGTTCGACTCTGGGTGTTTTGTGAAATAACCCTTCTTACAAACTCAGCTGTTCGAATGTCAGCATTGGAACCTTGTTGCTTACGCCTTTGACGGATTAGTGCAGAAGTACTAACATACTCGTAACGTTTAGGTGACAAAGAACTAAAGTGTGTAGCTATTTATAAGGCCGACCATACATGGCCACCGCTTGGGATCAAACTCGGTACCTAGCGATCACAAGTCGACACCCTAAGCTATTAGGCCACCGAAGCTATAGGCTCAACGAGAAATGATGAGAGAATACCATAAATTATTTCGTGGATGTTATTATAACAAACAATTTTGTTTACGTTCTATAAAGTGAAAGTTTAGATATAAATACGGGAGAAAATTGATAAGGAACTATAAAAGTAAAGAACTTTATCGACAGAGATGAAAGGGAAAAAGTCCTAAACGATTAAATGTCCGCTCCAATGGGCGAAAAGATTCGGTCCGGTGACTTTTCTATTCGCGTTCATGCAGCTGACCGACGAATTTTTAGAAACACGGAGTCGACCGCTTTTCCTGCTTGCCAAAAGTTGAAACTCTAAAACAATCAATAAACTAACCAGACCCAAGTTTGCTAGTGTGACTTTTAAAATCAAAATGAACTGAATGCTGGAAGCTGTTGTCGACGCTTATAGAACGAAGTTAATTAAAGTTTTCATAACGTCAGGCGAGAGACAGGCAATTACTATGGCAAAAATATGCTCCGGTATTTTAATTAGCTCTGTGGGGCTAGACAATGTGTATTCGACACTCGCTAGCGATTATGTTTCGATTGAAAAATATATGGAATTGACGTAAGTGTCACGTTTCTATCTCGGTGGCTTACGTCAATTCCATACATTTATAAATCGAAACATAATCGCTAACGATTGCCGAATGCAACTTGTCTAGCACCACAGGTATGAAACAGTAAGTCATTGTTTAAATTACAGATTTAATATCTACCTTAAGAGTTTGCTTCAGATAAGAGAAGCACCCAGCAGACCTAACCAGAAAGCCAATAAGGTAAAGATCTCCGTTTGATATATCAAGGACTCTCTCATTTATATCTAGTTCCCTAGATAAATAAATGATATAACCTAGAAAAATGCCTTGAGATCTGATAACTTTATTGAAAAGCATCTTAGCATTTCAAATCATAAATAAAACAAGGTGCCATTTTTGGTACCCCTTAAAACTAAGTTAGAGGTTAAATGCCAGTAATGTAACTTGTACCAGACGGCGCCTTTTATCACAAAGATTGTAGATAGAATCTGTGCTGTTGCTCAGTAATTTTAAGGGTAATGTTAAAATTACTTGTCACCACGTTTAGGGAGGGATCTTTATTACGTCGTAAAAGCCTTCTCGCTTTATTAACACGGACTTCATAATTAATACCATGTTGTATGTAGATAATAAGCACAGAAAACGTAACATTTTAGTGAATCCATATAGATATTGGGGAGACAGGAAACTTTTTGCCAAAAACCAATAGCAAGAAATAGTGGCTATCTCTAATAAAGTGATAAGAATAAGAATAATCAGATACGTGGCAAATATCTTTCTAACGCATAGACAAATGATAGTATTTATTGAAATTGAAATTTAAAGCTAGAGAGAAGTCAAGAAGAGAAAAAATAATTTAATATATTTTAATCGGTACCGGATAATACTAAACAAACAAGAACAAAACAGAAGTTAATATTTAAAAAAAACTATGAAACACAGTGATTGTGCTGTTATAAATAGAACATCCGTTATTGCCGCTTTTAAGTTTACGACCAGGCTTTTACTAGTTGATAATATTGTCGTAGGACGGGGTTATGACAGCCCGTGTATAGCGAGCGTCATAGGTTTTAACGACCCGCGTGTAGGTAACGTCCAGGATAGTGGCTCCGTTACAAGCCTGTAAAAATCTGAAGAGTCGGTAAAATTTAAAGTATCCTTTCGGACCGAACTATCCATTGTGGAGATATTGCCTTTGAATTTGAAGTGCTCTGGTGAAATGGGCACATAACGGAATCAAGGTTTCTGAAGCTGTTGGTTATCTCTAAGTTGTAAAATTTTACGACGGCCAAAGGTTTCTTAAATAATATTAACGTTTAAAATATAAAAGCAAGTTTATAAATGTATACCTACTAATATTATTTTAGAATATAGTAAAGTTGATAAACGTCTGAATTTAGCTTTAATTAAAGCAATATTCATAAACTTAGAATCGAACTTAAAGCTAGTTCGAAAAAATAAAACTGAAATTTTTGAAATAAAAATATATTTCCCAGCGAACAAACCCACCAATTACCGTCATCCTTTAACAAGACAGCGAAATGAAATTTTTAAGTGTCTTTTGCAAGGAAAAGGCTTCTAAAGGCTTGTATAATTTAACAAAGAGAAAATTTAACGGCACAATGCTCAGGTAATTAAAAAGTTAATACTAAGGCAACACGTCTTTTAAACTTTCAAAATGTTTCCTCAAGGGCCCAGATTTCTATTTCAGTATTCATACTTTCCTTAAAATTAGTGTCCGTATTTTGGTCCGAGTTGAAATCAAGTTAACCTGTATTCTAATTGGACGGTTAACTCACCTATAAATTCCTCTATATGCTCGTATATAGTCTTATATCAATCTCAAAATTTTAGCAACAGCAAAGATGTCGGATGCATTTTAAATGATGCCATTCACAATCTTAAACTTCAGACTAATCGACCACCTGGATGGAACAGATTGGAAAATAATACGTATTATTACAACGATGAGCCCGATTGACTCCATCTTCAAAACTTCTGGCAAATTTGGGTAATCTGAAGCATAGTAAAAGCAACAAAACGCGGCGACGGCGCGGCCCCGTTTAAATCGAATTGGCGTGACTTGTTTGATGTGGTGGTTTGAGTCGCGCATGGTCGAAGTATGTACACATGCAAGCCGCGCGATATACCTTTGTTGCAAAACGAACTACTGCCTATACTGTCTGAAGTCAGCAGTGTCATCGAGTTTTACGGTCTAAGGTCTTTGGTCGAAATTAGATCTGTAGCAGAGAATGGAAAAGAAAGACAAACTGATCCTTGTTTCTTCGTTGTTAAGCAATGTGATGCTAAGTAACAGTGTGCTAAAATCCATACCAAATATCCAAAACACACTGCAAACATGAACTAAATACATTCGAAATCGGCAACAGATAGCGTAAATAGCAAACCATTAGCATAACCATTCTCCAGACGACGCAGAAAGGCTAATCCGGCACAATTGTTCCTTTTGAAAGCTTTCTCCGCTCAGTCGATTGTTGGCGCTATAGGCTAATATTGCACGTGAATCCGAAGTATTAAACCGTTAAGTGGAGGGAATATTTCTCAGACGATTTTAGCTTAGTCTGGATTTGTACGCTTATATGACTTAGCCGTATGTTGCTGTTTCAAAGATGTTTATTAATTTACTTACTTACTACTTAATTTAGTTTTGGTACACGTTTAAAAACTCATGCTAAATGTTGTTATGCAAATTTACTTTAATTGGCATCTAAAAGTATGTACATGAAGTCAAACTTTGAACTGAAAATGGCCAGTTTTGTTATTTTTGCCCCTGCTTTGCATGTTATGTTATGTTGGTATAATTATACAAATATGGTTAAGAATATTTACGGGTTACCTTCGTTTCGTCAAAAGATTTTTAGTCAAATGTTTCATTTCCTAAATTTTCATTTGCTAACCCGCTTTGTTTTCTGTAACCATAAATATTTCAGGATTTTATAAAAGCTAACCTAACCTAACCTATAGGGTTCTACACGATGGTACTAAAATAAATTCTGAAAAACGTATATAGCAATGGTTTGGCAAATGTAAAATTTGGGAAATGATACATTTGACTAAAAACATTTTGGCGAAACGGCAGGCTCCCTATATTTACACATATTAACCCTTAAATTGGCAAAAATTAAAAAAAGTCGTGAATTCAAACCCTATTCGATTTCGAACCAGCATAAAAAAATATCAATCCAAAAAAAGCAAAAAGTGAACATTATGGTATGTATGGTATGTGCACACTGCCAAGTTAAGGGTTAATTTAAAATCAATTAAAGAAAATGTTGTCTGTTGGTTGACATATAATGTATATTATAACATTGTAGATGAGCGAGACGCGGCATGGATAATAAAAGTTGAAACCAGAATATAAAATTTAGCTTAATTAAGCTTTATCATTAACTTAATTCAGATTCCCGTGTGGTTGCCGGGTTAGAACAGTGCCACTCCTTGTCTTTCCGTGGATGTCGTGAGAAGCGACTGAGGGAATAAAGGCTTGTAGTACTGTTAGGCGATGGGTTTACAACCTGTCACTAATACACTGGTCAAACATCTTGCCTGACTGTGCAAAATAAGGTTATAGAATTATCAACAAGTTAAGAGTTGTTGGTATTCTGTAGCTCTGCCTACCCCACTCTGGGAATGAAGGCGTGACTTTATGTATGCCATGTAATTCAGATTACTTCTAAGTTTCTTGAATGACAAAGTTATTTTTTTTAAAAACCGCCGTAGAAAAAATATAATCTTACAATACACGATACCATACATTCGTTGTACAAAAAGTGGATTCATTACACGGAAAAACAGCACTACACCCAGCTGAAATCTTTCAACACTCTAAATTCAATTTATTGCTAGAATAAATTGATTGGATTCCGAGCTGCTTTCGGATTGATGAAACGTCAATCTGGTTTTTCTGCCAGCGATTTTACGCGTCGATACTATTTGTGTAGTATAAAATGCTGTTGATTTTGTCATGGCATGGATTTTGACGAATTACAATGTCACTCAAAAAAGTTATGGACTGTACAATAAATGGTAAACGAAATGTCACAATTTAAACGATGACGATAACAATGAAAACAAAATCTGATTTTGCTTTGCGCAGCTTACTCACGCAATACTATTTGTGATGGCGTTATTAAACAAATGTAATTTTTTGCTATACAGTCTTAAATAATACGGTAGATACTCCTTATCATTTGCAAAAAAAATATATCTTCTGTAATAATAAACACAGCTGATTTTAATGTAAAGCCCAGAATTTCTCAAAGCCCTGTAAAATATTTAAATAATCCCGTTGCCCGACCTTTGGTCGAAATTAGATCTCACGAGGAGCAGAGAATGGGAAAGAAAGACAAACCGCTCAATCTGGCTATTTACATAATAATAGCACACGTTTCTTTGTTGCCGGCAGGATGTGATGCCGCGAAACTTTTGGAGAAATTTAATTATTTAACTCGGCTAGTGGAGAGTGGAGATATATTTACAAAAAAGCACATGAATAATATACGTCGCTACTGCGGATTCCCGACGAATCGATGCAATACATTGTGAACGTGTTTATTTTGCAGCTATTCGGTTGTGTACATTGTGAACCTTTTGCGCTTCATTTATATGATTATAAAATACATGCCGCGTGTAAACACTGCGTTGTTAATTATTAAAAACGTAATAAAATCCAGGCTTCTGGTTTCTGGACACGCACAAATTTATATTCATTATGAAGGTACAAAAACAGACGGCGAAAATTACATCAAAAGTAATTCTAAAGGTACTTCAATTACGGCTCCAACATGACGGTTTTTATAAAGTTTTTCTTTCAAGGATTTACGCGTTAGTGTTGTTAAATGTAAGTGCTTCTTGTATCAATTTGGAACAGGTGTTGTATGTGAATTGAGGGGCAATGGCAAGGTTGGGTTCCGATAGAAATAAGATCTTTACGGGTTAGTTAATTACGTAATCTAATTTTACCTTCCACGAAAACGATGTTTGAGGAAGAAAAATTGTTTACTTACTACTAGCGTATGTATGTTCCAAATTTTGAAAATGCTGATTAATAAACCAGTAACGTCAAAAGTTGGAACATTTTTACTACATTTTTATTTAGTGGAAAGTTATTTGTGCAAATAAACGCTTTTCTAATTGAATATAAAATAATGATCAAAGCAATAATAATTTCATGATAAAACAACAAAATAGTGGCATAATGAATACACATATCCACTAACATAAAGGTTCCTATTTCATCAGTTTTGTCTATTTCCAAGAGCATTCAGAGACTGACAACATAAATGAGTACCATTAAAATGAAACTATGCAAATTACGCCCCGCATCTAGTACCTCTCCGCCTTTCCCTATTTTGAGGCAACTTTGCATATAAATTATTTCATAAGTTCCCAGCCAAATGACCTTAGCACTCAACTCTCTTTCTATGCAAGCAAAGTAAACGTGCTTTGTAGAGTTTGCAAACTCTTAAAAGATTTTTAGCATGACGAAGTTACGATGCCAACACGCTTTGTTGTTTAAGTACATCGTAAGTTATGAAGTGATACATTTTATAGCACTGCCCGTTACCGGATTAATATTTCTTCATGACAGTTTAATACGAGGCAATAAACGATATGTTTTGTAGATGATAAATCTGTTTCATTTTAGATAAAAGGAAAGAGTTTAGCACACGAGAAAGGATGTTATAGCAGTATATTTATTTAATACCAGAAGATTAATAGGTTTAAAGATAGCTATGGGTTTCAAGATTAATAAAGGAAATAATCTTATAAGTACCATTGAACGTTGAAATGGTAATGAAAATAAGTGAAAGTCGGCCAGTTTTTCGTAAGACTTCAACAAGAATATAAATTTGAAATCGCCAAGGGGTTATTGTGTCCTAACGTTTCCTATACTGCTTTATCGTCTTAATTAGGGCAAGACAAGAGTAAAATAACACACCCATATAAAAACAATAGAAAACAAACTGTTACAAAGAATATCGTCAACGTAAAAATCGATTGAGCGCAATTCCAGCAAACAAACAAAGAGATCAAACTTGCCAGAAAGATAGCAAAACAATTAATACTATTCTCTCGGAAGTTTTTCCCACGGACGCTGAAACAAGCGTATTTTAAGTAAAAGCAACGAAATCGATTGGAAGAGAAGAAAGTTTAGTAGGACGTAATCCGATTGGGAAGGAAGCGAAAGTGTGGACGCGGAGAGAGTTGCGGCGAACAGTAATACTTCCGGAGTAACATTTGCTGGGGAAAGCTTTGTTCTTTAAGTGATAGTTTTATCATAGATAGAGAAATCGGCTGGTTTGTTTCGTGAACTTTTTTTCGCAAGAAATATTGTCTTCTACATATGCACACTGTATTGGCTATTTGGCATTGTGCTGTAGACTTTAGGTACCTTGCAGAAATTTTGTTCGTCAGGCTAATTTGGCAGTCATTCAGATGTAGTCTCCCTGAAGCTGATGGAAGCCAAGTTTAATTTTTGATGACGTTTAGTGCATCTAAAGGGGTGCTGTTAATGCACTTAGTTTTGATTATATATTTGAATTATGCTACAATTTACGACAGAATATAAATCTGGATAAAATTGATGCAGAACCTAACCTTTTCTGTTAAAACACCACGTTTTTTTTAGAAGCCGTAGCCATTGGGTTAGTTTAATTGGCCAACTTTGGTGATTAAAATCCTCTTCGCCAGTGTGATTGGACCAATGTTTGACTATCGAGTAAATACTACGCAAAAGCCTCTTTAACGGGTTATAAAAAAGAGGTGTAAGAGCTATTAATTTTCCTGTTAAGTATAATCGTGACTATGAATACCTTTGCATCCACTTAAATTTTTATCGTGTTTGAGCATTTTTGACCATTAGCATTACTAATAAACTACTATATCGTCTCTTAAAAACAACATTTTACTCACATTGAGCTGCGTTAAATTTATGATGATAGCTTGTTATGTTTTTGATGTAATTTTTTCAAGAGATTTGCGGTCATGTGATCTTTTGTAACTATCATCTCTTTACACTACGTTATCAGCCACAGAGCTTGGACTACCCATTTCATCATCATCATATTCAAAATAGATGTAGCGTATTTATAATCAAAGCCCGGACGACGGGAGCAAAAATGCACTTTTCACTAGTGCTTAATTAAATATCGACTATTCTATCGATATCCATAGGAACAATTTTTGAATCAAAAATTTATTGATCACACTTTTTATCTTACAGGTTGTTACACAATATTACATCAGGTAGCTAGATAATCTTATTTTATATTATTTCAGTTAACTAATTACATACTATAATTATTATCAATATTACGGCTCACGGGAATGATTGTAATAGTAAAATGGACAATTCTAAAAAGATACTTTTCTTGTAACTTCTTAACCTCTTTCATATCATATTTGCTTGTCGCAATTATAAACAACCGCTACCTGACTTTGACTAAAGTCAATCAATGTCAATCTTAGAAATTACATTAAGACGAATTAATTTTCTATCACCTAGATAAGACATGGATTTTATCACCTAGGCGAAGGAGTTTAAAATGGGAAAATGTAGAAAAAATACTAATTGTATATTACGTAAATTATATAAAATATTAAAAAAATACAAACAGCTCATTTTAATTTTGTTTACAACTACCTATTTTTTTTTATTTCGTAACGGTGGTCCAGTACATCGTGCTTTTTATCGATTTATAAAATGTGTGTCCTCGCACTATTTAAACGTCAACACATAATTTCTCCCATCGTCCGGGCTTTGTTCATAATACCCGACCGACCTGACCGCGTTTCGATTCAATCGCGGCGTTAACAAAATATTATTTTTGCGCTAATACTAGCGACTGACGTATCGATTTAGTATTTAGTTTATTTTATAGTACCGTATCAGGTGAAAAATCTAGCAGAGAGTACAAAAATGTAGCAATTACTCCACCGACTACATAGTAGTTTAGAAATTAAATAATGAATGACATTTAGTACTAGGGAATTTCTAAAAAATAACAGTAAACCGAAATGACAATAAACACATGTCTTTAGTTGTATTTACTACTAATATATAAAGCTGAAGAGTTTGTTTGTTTGCTAGAACGCGCTAATCTCAGGAACGACGGAACCGATCTAGATGAAATTTGGTATGGAGATAACTAAGGTCCCGGGGAAGGAAATACGATACTTTTTATCCCGAAAAATTGAACAGTTCCCGAGGGAATAATAAACGATAAACGAGGTATTTGACGTAATATAGACGACACTATCAAATTGTGATTTAATAGTGTCATCTACATACACAAGGGGGAGGAGCGGAAAACTAATTCTACGCGTACAAAGTTGCGGGCGACTTTTAGTGGAAGATAAACTTAAGTTCGCCTTCGTGTTTGTTTCTTTTTTAATTTGCTATTATATTTTTTTTTCAATAAAGTTTTTACATGCATAAGGACCGTATCGTTAATTATGGAAACAAATAAAACGGTGTAATCTGTATAAATACTTAATATTACAAAAAAAAAAACTTAAACTACGCGATTCTTAGATCTTCAAAGTGAACCATAAAAACTACTTTTAGTTATTTATTGATCCCCTTTGCCAGTTTTCTCACTTTGCTTTTGATGCTCTTCATTAGCCCTTGGACATCGACTGTTTTGAAAGTTTTGTGGGTACGGATCCAGTCTTTTTTTAATTGGTCCATGTTATCTGTTGGTTTAGCTTGTTTTCGTAGCTTTGCCTTCATCAGAACCCAAAATTTCTCGATGGGCCTGATCTCAGGGCAATTCGGGGGATTTAATGATTTCGCGACAAATTCGACATTATTCTCTCGATACCAGTTCATCACATGGCGAGCATAGTGACACGCAGCTAAATCAAGCCAGAATAATGTACGACTCCTGTGCTTTCGAATGAGTGGTAGTACCCATTTTTGAAGGCATTCCTTCTTGTACACATCCGAATTTAAGTTTCCCGTTACGAAAAACGGAGACGTTTTCATGCCGCATTAACAAATAGCTTGCCAAACCATCACTTTTTTCCCAAATTTCTCGCAAAAAATGGATTTGTCGTCTTTAGAGACCTTCGTACCTTTTATTACGGTGTAAAACTGCGGTCCGGGTAGGGTTTTATAGTCAAGTTTGACATAGGTTACATCGTCCATTATAATACATTGTTCATTTTTAGTTAAAATTTGGTCGTACAATTTCCGAGCCCGAGTTTTGACAGAAGACTCCTGGGTTTTGCTGCGTTTAGGCTGTTTTTGCTTTTTATACGTTACAAGCAAGTTACGTTCCTTGGCACGCTGAACAATTGCAATAGAAGTACGACATTTTTTCGCAAAATCCCGAATCGATATCTCTTTTTTTGAGAAAAATATTCGCATATCTTTTTGTCCAAATTAGGACATGAAGGGCCTCGTTTTCTACCTCGGCCAGGTAAATCTTTTAAATTATTATTCATACTAAACCTTTTTATCGTATTGTAAACAGCTTTCAGGCTAACCCCTTCTTCTGAAGCAATCTTTCTCATAGTTATACCTGATTCTTTACAGTATTTGGTCACAATTGAATGTCGTTTTTTCTCTGAGAGACCGTTCATCTTGCAATGTATACGAATTATACAATTTTTTATAGTAAGTTTTAACACTTGACTGTATGCTTAACAGATTGACATATGACAGAAAAGACAAAATAATGTAACTTTTTTTTTAGAGCAATTCAAACTTGTTTCCATAATTAACGATACGGTCCTTACGCAATTTATGTATGCAGGAAAAATACACTAAATGTTATGAAACGTCAACCAGCGCTTTTACCTCAGTTCCACCGTCAAATGTCTAAAGATGAAGATGACGATGCTTTGACTCAAACGCAATCTCTAACTCGAAACCTCGCTATACATGAAGCTGAATTGTAATCAGCATATGCATCAGCGTCGGCTACCACACAAGCTTACATTACCTTTGTAATCACAATTCCCGACACTAACCAACCACTTAATTAAAGACAGGAATAAACTTGGAACATTATCCCTCCCTCCAAGCTACTAAGCAACTGACTTAGCTTGCCTTCAAACGTCGATCAGTATTGGCAAAATTTGCAACTATAATAAGCCGAGTTTGTAGTTTCAAACCCTTCTCTGAAGTTTACCTGACTTTTCTTATCATAAAGTTTTTAAGTGGTTTTAAAAACGTGTTTTGTTTGTTTCGGAGTACTTATTGGTTTGGGTTTGCAGTTGGCTGTCTTTTTAACTTGTCGGGTTGTGGTTGTGTTTCAATTTGAGTTAGGATTATTTCCATATTAACATTCTAACAGGAACTAACAAGAGAAAGTGCAGAAACAACAAAAGACAATTCAAAAAGTTATAATTATTCTGAAAAAGCAGTGACAGTTCTCAATGAAATATAATGTATTAGGTAGGTAATTTCATAAACCTATTTATTATCATCTTTTAAAAAAGATCCCGGGTGGTTGCCGGGTTAGAATAGTGCCACATGTCTTCCCGTGGATGTCGTAAGAGGCGACTAATCTCGTCTCGTTAAAATTTGATATTTGCTACATGCAAAATGTGTCAAATTAAAACGAGACCCAGGGTAAGGAAATAAGGGTTTGTAGTACTGTTAGGCGATGGGCTTGCAACCTGTCACTGTCGCAACTAGTATATTTAGAGTTGTTGGTATTTCTGTAGCTCTGCCTACCCCACTCTGGGAATGAAGGCGTGATGTTATGTATGTATGTCAAAATATACATTATAAATTCCTAAATAGACAAATCTTTATGCCAATGCAATAAACATAATCTATAAGAGATCAAAGTCTTTCTTAACTAGACATCGTACTAAAACAACAGATAGTAAAATTCAAAATGATTCCGTCAGATTCCCCTTTTGCAACACCCGTCCATATTTCAGAGTCAGCAGTCACCCCTGTGCCTAACCGAAACCATAAAAACCGCACATAATTCTCGTCAGTCGTACGAAGGTCGTGTAAAATAAAACGCTAATTTCACGCTGTCTGACAATTTCTACATTGGAGTTGAATCCAAATGTACACTAATTTTTAGTAAATAAACTTAAGAGACCGTATACGAAATTTTGCCGATTTCGCTGATTTACGTGATTTTATAGTTGAAATACTTTACTTCTACATATTTGAATGCGCAACAAAAGATAATTTCGATTTTCAACGAATATATGACCTACTTTTTGTTTTTTATTATTTTATTTTGATTAATCGACCTGAAACCGGCGACTGTTATGTGAATTTTGCTGTAAGAGGTTTAGAATATCGCATATTCACGAATCGTTTTGACGTCTGAAAGGTATGAAAAAAATTACAATTTATTACTGTAAAAGTCGTATCAAAAATGTATGAATAACTTTTTAACACCTTTATATATTTTTGCTTGTAGTATGTACTGTTAGGCGATGGGCTTGCAACTTATCACTAATACACTGGTTAACATCTTAGCCTGACTGCAAAATGTGGTTACAGAATTATCAACAGGTTTAGAGTTGTTGGTATTCTGTAGCTCTGCCTACCCCACTCGGGGATTGAAGACAGGATTTTGACATTTTTTTTTTTGTGCTAAAACATTATTACTTGATAAAATTTAATACAAAAATTGATTTTGATTTCGGCTATTAAAAATTTTCGTTCATATAACTTCAGTTCAAAATCATACCATTACTTTAAAAAAACATCCAAAAAATGAAAAAAGATAGCAATATAAAATGTTAAAAAAAACCTATAATACTCGATAGTAAAAGAGTAGCTCATTCATTCGTAACTCATTTATTCGACCATAACAGAAATGATACTTCACGATGTGCATTTTAAAACTTATAGAAAAGCAATATTTTAACTGTAAAATCACGATAAGAAGCAAAACCGGCAAAATTTCGTATACGGCCTCTCAAACTGCGTGTTCCCTTAGCCTCAAGAGTTCCAAGGTTCTTGCTTGAGGACCCTATCCTCGTAAGATCCAGCATATTACAACAGGAAGATTTTTGCGAGTGGGAATTTGTGCCTAGCCCCAAAGGAAACAAAGTTCAAAGTTCTTTTGTAACTTATTGAATTTGTTAGTTACGCGGTATTGCAGTTACATCGACAAAATACGTATGGTAAAGAAAAATTAACTTTATTTTCATTACAGTGTAGTTTAAATTAAATTACTTTGATTATGTACAGTCAACCAAGTTGATTCCTAGGCCACTATGGACTATATCAAAGTGACGTTTTCAACCAAAATATAAAAGACAACCTTTAATTTTGATCCATAGTGGCTAAGGAATCAAATTGGGTGATGTTTTCTCGAAGAAACCTTAGAAGTCGAAATACAGTAACTAAAATATTTATACTTCGCTCTAACAGGGCAGCACTAGCTTCCGAGTAATGTGTTATTACGCCATTTTCGTAACTTCACTCGGAATTTCAGAATAAAATGCATGGGAATACACTTTGAATGACGACAATTTTTTTACACAGAGATAAACCTATCTAAAGAGCAGGAGATTTTTTTAACCAAATCTATTAAATCTTAAAAGATAAATAAGAGCTACATAACAATTTCTTGAATGATGCGCACGTAAACATCAAAGAAGCTGGACAATCCTGTTTAACTTGAACCCAACTTGGCTTTTTTTTTCAGGTTTTGGTGGAATAATATATTTTAGTGGTGCTGGTAGGGTCGGCCCATATCGCTACCACCACCATATACTTACAACTTAAGTTACCATCAAGCAATTGTGTTCGCTTGAGTACCGGTAAGGGGATGAGATGACCGACGACATCACTAGCATAGAGGCCATCATCTTAGTCCTCAAGGTTGGCAACGCATTTGCGCTCATAGGATTACAGTCTTAAGAGTACAATAATGTATGTATATGGGCCACGGACCCCACTTACCATCATATGGTTTGTGTGATAATTCACATTTCCCATTGCTGTTAAAAAAAAAACGATACAGTTATACACATTATTGGATGGGATGGAATATAACAAACTTGGCCCTTAGCACTTCCGCATTGCCTTTTGCTATTCTCATAAGACTTGAGTCGAAACTTTTCTCAGAATACATTAACATAGATTTATGACTTCTGGGTGTATGGTAATCCCGGGTGCCTAATTTTGCGTCCGCTTGCGTATAAAGGCCTTTTCGTTAACTGTAACGTACAACTACGATTAGGTAATGGTGCGATTTCTTGTAAGGGCAATTATCTGAGTAATCAGCACTTAGTCCGTGTGGTTGCTGGGTTAGAATAGTGCTACTTCATGTCTTCCCGTGGATGTCGTGAGAGGCGACTAAGGGAATAAGGGCTTGTAGTACTGTTAGGCGATGGGCTTGCAACCTGTCACTAATGCACTAGTTAACTTCTTGGCCTGATTGTGCAACATGTGGTTTTAGAATTATAGACAAGTCTTTTTAGAGTTGTTGGTATTTCTGTAGCTCTGCCTACCCACATTTCTATTCCCACTCTGGGAATGAAGGCGTGATGTTCTGTTATGAATGTATGAGCACGAAACTTTTTTGCTAAATCCGAGCGTATTCATGTAAAGCCTGACAAGATTCTATTTGATCCTATTTCAATACAAACTTGTATTGAAATAGGGCCAAATAGAATCTTGTCAGGCTTTATCTATTTAAATACAGTCGGTCAAATCGTGACTTCAAATTGGCGAACCTTATAAAACATTTTTTTTATGTCGCGCAAAATTGAACCTTAAGTTGGCAAACTAAATATGAGGTTAACTGTACATCGGTTCCAAGTCCTAATCATAGTCCATGCCTGTAGGTTAGTTTGGAATTGTCGTAACTCACATAACAGATGGATTATTTTCGGATACACTCGACTGACCGTCTCGGAGCTAAATGAAATCACTGTGTGTCATCACAGAAAGATGATTTATTACGGCTTGTTAACATTGCAGACGACTATATATACTTATGGCTATATAACTGTATCCAATACTACATGATACTCTCATACAAACTTTTTTTACCGAAAGAACTTCGCGTAACGTACCTACTTTAAACAGAAAACTAACCCAATCAAAAAAATAATAATGAGACAAGCTTTTGATGCAGACTGTACTTTTTTTGGCATAGCCATCATCTGCTTATCAAGACGATTCTAATGAGCCCTAACACGACGGGTTCATCATGTGTAATTTAGGAGATCCTATGGCCACCTCCCGTCTCCATCATGAGCGAACTCGATGGTGCCATATTGCATTACCATCGGGTTTACGTCAGTATTTCGAATTTCAAACTGGATTGAAAAATGGATTGCAAATTTTGAAGGACATCTTGCATATACACATACGAATAGTGCAAGTTAAATAAAAGCTTGTAAAAATTGACATGAGTTTTTCTAGTCTGGAATTAGCTCAATTTGCGTAAAATCGTCCTCTAAGATTAACATTTAACATATTTTTACAAGCCTTTATTTTTATTGTTTGGTTTGATAGAATTCACCATTTTCAATCCCACGCCACCGTAGTTAAAAACTTACGGCACATACATGGCAAGCTCAATATAAACTCATCACCATTCTCTTCACTGTTCCACGGCAGTCGACCACGCTCCGGAACGCAATATGTAAATTCACTCGCTAGCTCGCAACCTCACTCGCCCGCAATGCTGGGAACGTAAGCCTCAATACCTATATGTATCTGGTTAAATAAAAATAGACTGCATTTTCTGATGTTGAAAAATGTTATACTATACATGCATACATAACATCACGCCTTAATTCCCAGAGGGGGGTAGGCAGAGCTACAGAAAATACCAACAAATCTAAAAAGACTTGTTGATAATTCTGTATCCACATTTTGCAGAAGTAGGCTAAAATGTTTACCAGAGTATTAGTGACAGGTTGCAAGCCCATCGCCTAACAGCACTAAAAGCCCTTATTCCCTTAGTCGCTTCTTACGACATCCACGAGAAGACATGGAGTGGCACTATTCTAACCCGGCAACCACACGGGCTTGTTATACTATTATAGAGAGAATTTATTTAAAGTTATTCAAACTATTTTAAAATTTAAATGGGCTGGACACCTAGCTTGCTAGGGCGATGATAGTTGGACTGTATAGTGCACTGCATGGAACAGACCTCATGGTTAAAGAAGTGTGGGTAGACCAAGAAATAGATGGGCAGACGACATAGTGTCTACAGCGCGAAGACTCTGACCTAACAAAAGACAGGACAGAAAGGAATCAACCAAACTAGGAACCTTTTTTACCCAAAAAGGGTTCTTTACAATGAGCAATTAAATAAAAAACTACAATACCTATTCTGCAGTAAATAAATAAATAAATATCAGGGGACAATCTCACACAAATTGATCTAGTCCCAAACTAAGCTCTAGGCTTGTACTATACAAGACTACATACTTAAAATACATAGAAAACATCCAAGGCTCAGGAACAAATATTCGCGTTCATCACTTTCCGAGATTTGGCTGGCTTCGGAGGCAGGGTCACTCCCAACGAGGACAACGTGTCGTCCGTGTTAAAACAAATGGCAGTAACTCAGACAAAACTCCTGTAGCAAACTGGAACCTTATTACTTCCTCTTCATCTCTCGAGTCGCGGTTACGAATGCATGATGCCCGGTACATAGCGGTGAACCGGTTATTACCAACGGGATAGGATTGCATATGCTTTGGCTTCTGAATTTAAAATACTGCCCATTGTCTTATGAGGGCAGTACAAGCATGTTAACGAAAAATACCAATTGAATTGTAAATATTTAAGGGATGAAGAAATTAACGAACAGTTTTTGTTGGGAACTAGTCGACGTGCGCCGGTATCGTTGGGTAAAATTACGTATTGCAATTTTAAAACGTCCTCGTACATCATTTCTATCTGTACTGGTCATTTCATCGGTCGTTTTATGCAAACACCGGAACACAATAATCTAAATACTGCTTCTTGGCGGTAGGTTAAAGGATACAGGTCACCCATTACACCGTTTCTTACCATGACCGAACTATAGTGTATCACCACTACTATAGAAAGTGACGGTCGGAGATGGACCGGTCCCGTGGCCGTGGTCTCATACTTTTCCATACAATATTTTTTTGTCCCCCGTGTGGTTGCCGGGTTAGAATAGTGCCACTCCATGTCTTCCCGTGGATGTCGTGAGAGGCGACTAAGGGAATAAAGGCTTGTAGTACTGTTAGGCGATGGGCTTGCAACCTGTCACTAATACACTGGTAAACATCTTAGCCTGACTATGCAAAATGTGGTTACAGAATTATCAACAAGTTTAGAGTAGTTGGTATTCTGTTGCTCTGCCTACCCCACTCTGGGAACAAAGGCGTGACATTATATGATGATATATGAATATTTTTTTATCTCACAAGTTCCAAATACGGTCATAGTATGGTCATGGTGTGACACAGTAGAGATCTTATGATGCACAAAGGCTTTATAACTTCTACAGTATGTGCAGTGCAATATGATAAAAGAAAGAGTGAAAAACTGAAACATTCTGACCTTCTTCTTCGAGGTCATCAGAGCTGAGATTCTACAGCGTAAAACCATATTGCTTTTGATATGTTAAAATTAAAGTCAATGTTAAAGCTCTTATTTCCTTGACGGTAATTGCGACAAACTTAAAAACAATACCATAACATAACAAAAGCAATATAGTTTATCTGAGTAGAAAAGAGCTCCAGCATATTGCATTACACCGTAGACGCGCTACGAAGTACTACGACGCTACGCAGCAACGAGAATTTAGCGATCCGAGTTCACATAACAAAAATAACTGTTTATTAAAATTAAATACCTTTATGTCAAGGTTACTTTTAAGACGAATTCATATTTTTTAAACACAGCGTTGCAACTAAACAATATCTTTAAAAAGAAAAATATAAAAACGTTGCCGGGCACACCTATAAATTGAACCTTATAGGTGTAGGATTGCACCTATAGAGCGATCAAAATGCAATCAGAGGCCAAAACAATGTGCTTCCAACCGACTCTGGTAAAAACAATTAGTGCCCTAACAGTGAACCACTTTATTGCCTCGATTACGGTTCTAGTGTTTTACCAAATATTTTACTGTGGTACAAACAGCAACACTCTTAACTGTACAACGGTGGACCTTATTGCAAACGGCATAAGGTGGCGACAGTCTAAGGAAATCAAATATTTAGGGGTCAATTAATATCTTCAAAATCTTTGTCGTAAATTATTTTGGCATCAAAACCTAATAACAGGGGCTCTATACTATTCGGTAAAACTGTATTGCTTTTGACATGTTATCGTATTGTTTTCAACTTCGCTGCCATTACTGTCAAGTAAATAATTAGTTATTAGATGACAACAAAGCAATATAGTTTGCTCGGCTGAGTACCATCGTGTATGTAGCAAAATGTCCAGTTACGCAAATTGATAGGCAGACGAGCACTTTGGCCATCTGATGGTAAGTGGAATCTGAGACCCAAAGACATTTGAATTCTCAAGACTATAATCCTAAGACCTCAAATGCGTTGCCAACCCTGAGGACTAAGATGGAATACCTCTATGCTAGTATTTTCACCGGTTGTCTTATCCCCACACCGGAACACAACAATGCGAACACTGTTGCTTGGCGGGTGGTTAATGGGTAAGATGGAGTGCAGGGTCCTACCACCACTAAAAATATTATTATATTATTTGCCCAATTAACGCCAGAACATCAAAATAACAATATGTGTAGCATAATGTCAAAAAAGCTGATGACCAGGAACAGCACATTGTCAAATATTATCGAAAGCATCCATAAATCGAAAGCGTCCATAAATCAGAAGGGGTAAAAAGAACTGGGCCGAGATTCTACACGGTAAAAACGATATCGCCTCTGAAGTGTTTTCGTATTGTCAACGTTGTGATAACTCTTATGTCTTTTAAAATAATGGCGGCAGTCATAAACGATTCTAAGACACGTCAAACGCGGTATCATTATAATTATAATGCTATAGAATATAGAGGCCCTGTCTACGAGTCATGTAAAGTATAATAAGTTGTATAAGTAGTTTACATGAATTTTAAAAATTATTGTATGTTTGTACAGCGTTCCGTGAGTCACTGTCGGTTCTGGCTGAAAATCAGCGCTGCAGGTGTCTGACACCTCAGCATTTTGCTGAGCCAGAGTCCGTTTCACTGCCGTGACGACACACTTTTCCGGTTGCCTTAATATTCTTTAATGTATAATGTTTTATTTAAAGGTATGTGTGTCTTATGGCTTTGAATAAATGTATTTCTTTCTTTCTTTCTTTCTATGTGTGCTATTATAGTGTTCAGCTTTGTGGTCGACATCAGGTAATTTGCGTTTTAGTCGTTTTGTTGTTTAAGTATTCAACTTCGTGGTGGTTTTAAATCCTTAGACTTGTGTATTTTTCGACTTAGGCATCTTCACAAAATGGTCAATACACATAACGGGAATTTTGCTTCTCGGTCATTTGCGTCAGTGGACATTTTGCTACATACATAAACGATTCGGTACTTGAATACACTGTATAAAATAAAACCCCTGTTGAACATAACGTAACAGTAGTGTACAGTCAAGGACTTTAATTGTTATGCCACTATAGAACCCTGTCATAATGACAGCGTCAAACCACATGAAAAAAGCTAAAATTAATGTTTAACGCTGTCATTGTGACAGGGTTAGATAGTGGCACAACCATTAAAGTCCTTGACCGTACCATGTACAAAAAGCAAATGAACGAGTCATTCATTATTTCACTTCACAAACTTATAACGATTAATATTTTCGAACCGAAATTTTCTAGGTTATTTTTCTCAGCAAACTGAAAACGTAGTGAATGCACGTTAGCACCGTACGTTACCAAGTGTCGGTCGCCTGCCAGGCTAGCTAATGAGATTTCTGCCAATGCTAGCGTCAGACCTAACTGCCTCGTCTCGACATACCGAAATAATAAAACACAGGACGCAGTGGTATAAGTAATGTAACTGGGACAGAACATTTACAGTACAAATTAAATTAAATATTTAAAAAACCTGACACAAAGAAACCTAGTTAAAGTAAAAAATAAAATTTCTGGGCCTGTTTCTTTAACTTTAATATTTAAATACCTATTAAATTAGTAATATTTTGTTATTCAATCGTCGTCCGCGTCGGGGGACCGTTAATTGGTTTTCTGTTTTTGGGGTTCCGTACTTCAATATTCCCGGTAATATTATAAATGCGAAAGTGTCTGTCTATCTGTCTGTCTGTTGCCTCTTCACGCTTATACTGCTGAACCGATTGAGATGAAATTCGGTATGGAGATTGTTTGAGTCCCGAAGAAAAAACAGAATAGTTATGATGCAGGAAAATTCTACAGTTCCCGAGGGCACAGCGATAAACGACTTCTACGCGGACGGAGTCACAGGCAAAAGCTAGTAAGAAATATAATTAAAATAGAGTTTGTGGAGCGAGTAGTGCGTGCGTGGGAGCTGAAGATAAACTGCATTGATTAGGAAATGGTTGTGAAAAACAGATAATGCTAATAAAAAGAATACTCCTTTTGAAAGAGTCTTATCTTACTTTGTAATTGTATATCTAATATTTGCTTACATATTTTATGTAACTAAATAAGTGTCCAATCGAACCAGTGAACGGTAGTGACAACATCAATCATCGAAAAAAATCATGTTCACATTATTAAGCAATTCCATCGCAGTTTTTTTGCACGGACGCCGGGAGCGAATATATTGCACATGGATGTACGTCAGTAGATTTAAAATGTATGTTTAGGTATGACATGGGTTCAGGCGGGGTAAAGCAATTTGTTTGATTTATACTCGATATTTTCCGCGGTGGCCGTGCGGTGGGAGCCATGCTTCTCAATCAGAAGGTCGTTGCGTCGACCTCGTGTCTCGCACATCGTTGAATTCCCGGAGAATTGAAGTAGAAACTTATAGCTCTTAAAAAATTACAAAGATGTTTAAGGAAGCCGTTTTGGGAATTAATTGCAGTATGAAGTGTAATTGAAATTTTTGTATTGAATTAAACCTTAGGAAGGAGAACTTTTGCATGTGTTTGGCTATATGAGTAGGTTTTATGACCACTTAAATTCATGATACTACAATCATAATACCTAAATACCTAAGAAAAACAACCTTTTTCCAAATATGACTAGCATTAGTAACACCTTAATCCCAAAACGGGTGTCCACTTCGCAGAATTTTCATTCCATAGAAAGCTAATTTCTGCTGAAACCTTAATGTTTTCAGATTATCTTAAGCATGAGTTACGTAGGTTAGGTTAAGTTAGACCTGTGAACGCAGTTTCAGCAGAAATTAGCTTTCTACGAAATGAAAATTCTGCGAAGTGATACATTCTATGAAATGAGTTTCTGTAAAACAGTGTACAACCCGCCCAAAACGTATTAAATTCAAAATTGCATAATTTCAAATAGCATGGAAGTCATAAAGGGACTAAGTCAATTTAAGAATACGACCAATTAAAGATCAAGATATTATTAAATTAAGTCTTAATGAAACCTACTCGTCTATACTCTGTTACCATATTGCTTTTGACATGTTATCGTATTGTAACGTTATGATAGCTCTTACATACTTGACAGTAATGGCGGCTGACTAAAAAACAATGATGATTATAATTGATATGCCTATTCAAAAACCGTCAAAGTAATCATTATTTTTAATCGATAATTGTTGAAAAGTGATTTTAGAGAAAATTTAAACCTACCCGGAATTAGGTCAGCCCCTGGCCATTACAGTGAGTACAGCTCGTTACCAAGTTAGGTTAGCTAGAGCGGAAATAACTCAAACGCAAGTAAATAAGCGGATACTAAAGCTGAATTACAGCTTGAATAAGTAGTAAGTACACAAATGTCGCTAAAGTAAAGCTTGATGCGTTGTTAAGCAATAATACTCATATATATCACAGGAAAAAAGAAACATAAATTTACTTAATTCCAAACTAAGCTTTAGGCTTGTACCTACTGTGGGTACTATAAAACAATAATTTTCCGTATATAGATAAAATAAAGCTCCAATACTTAGATACAAATACTGGCCAGAATTGCACCCGGAAACTGACTACTAGGCAGAATCAGTACCAATAAGGCGTCGTCAATGTATTGTAATTCTAACAAAATGTATGGAATTGACATAAGTGATTTTACAATCTTTACATACATACATATATAACATCACGCCTTCATTCCCAGGGTGGGGAGGCAGAGCTACAGAAATACCAACACCTCTAAAAATACTTGTTGATAATTCTGTTACCACATTTTGCACAATCAGGCCAAGAAGTTTACTAGTGTATTAGAGATAGGTCTTTTTGGAGTTGTTGGTATTTCTGTAGCTCTGTCTACCCCACTCCAGGAATGAAGGCGTGATGTTATGTATATATGTAATTTTAATAGACGTGATCGGTAGTCGCCGCATCAATTTGTACCCTTTCCGATCCGATGTAATGTGTAAATCATCCTTAAGACCGTCAGCTTACACTTATACTATATCATAAATTACAAATCACAGGATAGTGTCACACAAATTGACCTAGTCCCAAACTAAGATTTAGGCTTATTCTATGGGTACTAGACAGCGATAAACTTACTTATATACTTAAATACATAGAAAACATTCAAGACTCAGGAACAAATACTCGTGCTGATCACAAAAATATCTACCCTTACCGGGATTTGAACCCAGGACCCTAGCTTTGAAGGCAGGGTTACTACCAACTAGGCCAACGTGTCATCGTTTATTCCGTTAGTTTCCGAAAATCACTAACGTCAGTCTTGTACATCTCGTCTAAACTCCCTGTTGTTATATAAATAGCAGCCGTCTTCAGCCGCTTATACGGCTAGCCACAAGTGGGTACTATTAGTGGTTGCATCTGTGGTAAGAGCTTGAATACAACAGTAGCCTAAGTAAGTTAGTCTAGGTTTAAAGCGATCACGTCTAATAGGGCTATCTTCATAAGGCCCATGTCGAATTAGTTCAAAAATTACCTTGTGTCAATAAACTGAAGTTTCAAGTTACTTTGTCAAATGCTTTTAATTTATTTCGTTGGACCTTACAAGAAAGACTATTCAGCATATTCTGGCTTTAATAAGGTTGTTATGTCAACAGTTTCAACTAATAGTGATCACATATTTGCACGTAAAACCAGTGTTTCTTGCGCAAATGGTGTTTGGGCTATGATTCTCTACCATTCATTATTTGTTAAACCCCCGACAAAATAGAGGAGTGTTATAATATTAACGTATGTATGTGTGTGTCTGTTTCTGGTATCGTAGCTCTTAAACGGACGGACCAATTGCACGTGGTATTTTTTTCAAGAAAACTGGTCTAATCCCTCTCATGTAGGAAGTGAAAAAAAGTACTTGCGGATACTCTCTAGTCTATTCGTATATCCAAAACAATAAGCTTAAAAGATACAAAAAAATATCCAAATTGTAAGCACAGATCTGTATCAAAACATACAGAGATTAACTAGGATGGATGTTAAGAGATATCAATTCATTACAATATTTTATTCCATAAATGTAAATTAAATAGATAGCTTTTGAGGTCTCACATATTAAAAACGCGTTGTAAAACCCGCTTTATTAAGAAGCACCTCTTATATTTCTAAATAAAAATATCACGAACAGCGCTTTATAAACCAGCTCGACTTCCGCTAAACTACAACCTTTAAAATCCACTTTGAGAATGTCTAGTTTGCTCTTTAATTTCTTTCCCATTTTAAAAATATTGCGTTCTACATAAAAGCTTTTTAAAACGACGTCGGAAGCACGAGTGGGTATGTTCCTTTGAAGCCTTTGCGGTAAACGGAATAAATGAATAAATTATACCTATTTGTGATATGAAATTGGTTTGTGAGGAGACATCACTGGGGCAGTCTTGTGATTGCGTTTAAAGAAATAATACTATTTTCATGATTACCTTTTTGGCCAACAGTCATTTACATGTAATTGAATGATGAATGTAATTGTGGTGAGGCTACCTGTTACAACATGGTATATTGTTTATTATTTATCTATTTCAATACAAATATATTCTTTTTACATGTTATGTGTTAATTACTATTCTTTTGGGGTGAGAAACAAAAAGTTGGACTAAATCTAACAATGAACGCGAAAAAAAATCCGTTGTACAAACAGCCACACAATTAACTGCCCATTAAAGACGGAAGTGAGAAAATGTAGAAAGAGATGAATATAGATTTTACATAAGAATCTCATGTGCACGACCAAGACAGTTTCTCTCTGTTTATCTTCATTTGTCACTCAGCTGTGTGGGCGATTGTACGACGAAAAGTATCCTTAATAAAAAACGAAAAAAAATTGCGTGAGTATCTTCGGCCATTTCCATAGATTTAGACTATTTTAATAGATTTTCAGACGTTAACTTTCGCAGAATATGCCTTTTCTATTCCTGCTGCACTATTATCAAAATGAATGCCCAACTGTCTAACAATAATCTGATGATTATGTTAATATCAGATTAAATATTAGACATGTAGATTGTAATAAGGGCCAACATTATTCATCATAGTCCAACCGAGCGGCTTGGACTAAAAAGGAGGGCAAAGTTTTTGGCTGGTGTTTTCATAAATGAATGCTGTATGAGCTTCAGAGGCGTGAGGTCCCTAAGGCTACGAGGCTATGGGCGGTTACCCGCGAAGCCCACTTCTTGCCCCACTTTTCAGGTTATAGCGTTTTAATAAAGTTCCATAGTGCAAAGTAACGTTTTACTTGACGCCATAAGTGAGCTAGTGAGACACTTGGGTGTTGTGCTTTTAACCTCTTCAACGGATATTTCCGTCATGGTTGTCAGCGCAAAATAGACCTGAGTATCTATGAGGCAAAGTTGACATTCGCTCTGGATTTGTATTTGACATAGCATTGTAAAGTTTAAATACCGAGAAGAAATCGTAAGATGCCTGTAGAATCATGGTTTTCTAATGGATGGACACTGTTTATGGAACGAAGATCATCGCACGTCAAACGAGCGGACTTGCTCTATCGTTTGACCGAATTTCAAAAATGGAAATGTTATCGTTGTTATTTTTAGTCCTTAACAATAGGCACTTGTTGCGTAATAAGGATTTTTTTCCAACAGAGTGATCCACGACACTCATTTAGTTCGTTTCAAGAAAGCTAGTTGAATTGGGATGGTTTTTACATAAGTTTTATTATAAATTGGTTTCTCTATTCCGCGTCGCGCCATTTCGAATATGTAATCAGGCTAATGTGAATGCTTAGCATCAGGACGATTTTCACTGCACAATAGAGGTAATAAGCTTATAGACATTTGAATCGCAATAAACCGACCACGCCGGAAATGGCGAAGCGACCACAGATATTAAACTGATCACTTCCGTAACGATAATATCATATCCGGGATTCCATTCACTAATTAGTGGTCGGGAATTTCATCGGATGTACATGTTGACTTTATATATGTTACGATGAAGAAACACCATCATGGAATAGTTAAATAGTGGTGTTTTTACCACCACGCTAGCCTAGTTGGAAGTGACCTTACCTTCGAAAGCTAGGGGTCCTGGGTTCAAATGTAGGTAAGGGCAGATATTTGTATGATGAGCACGAGTATTTATTCCTGAGTCTTGGATGTTTTCTATGTATTTAAGTATATATTTCTGTATGTAAGTAAAATTATCGTTGTCTAGTACCCATATTACAAGCCTAGAGTTTAGTTTGGGACTATGTTACGAATATATATAGTTCTGTGGCGACCTAGCGACAACTAGTGACAACTTGTAACAAAACAACTCGACAGCGCCACCAGCGTCAGACAGCGCAACTAACTCTGACAGTGCGCTACATCGCGCTAACGAAGTTTCTTCAGTCGGTTGACTTATATACCACTTCCAACTTCATCCAAACGGACTTCGGTCCCAAGGCATAACACCCGCCTGGAGAGATCTCTCTATTGTCTTCTCTTCCTACTGTTCCAGCAGATTGCCCATTAAAATAAACAAAACAAGAATACTAGTTCCAGTGACATAGTCATTTTTCAGTATATAGCTAGAAAGGTGACTATTTCAAGTTTCACAGCCAAGTCTCATTTGTTCTTAAACCGAACATTACCTTGAACCTGTCACTTTTTGATTTCATGACGAAATACACTCGTGGTCAAATAATACGGGTCGAGTGCGTTTTCCATACAAACAAAGCTATTTCGATTCCTTGGTTCCTCGCCAGGGGATGCTTTTAGTGAAATCTGATGATGGATACCCCGAGCATCGAAACAGGAGTTCCAGACTGCACCCAACTGATTGAATCTGCGGCTAACGCTAGAATTGTGAATGTTCAGAAAAATATCTAAAATAGCAATAAAATGTAAGGAAATCCAAATACAATATGGCGAGATAAAAAACATGTAAATTGTAGGTAACTATTACGTATAGACGAAATAATCAAAACATGGAGTCGTATTTTTAAAATAGCTTTTTAGAGATCTGTATTGAACAGTTATTTAAGCATCGTTCAAAATATGTTAGTGCTTGCGCATAATTTTATTCAGCTCTTAAATTCCAAATCGGCCGTACTCAGCAGTCGTAAATGGCCATCGTAAATTCACATCTTCGTTTTATGATGGCGTGCTCTTTTTAATGGCAGCATACTTTAGAATAGGAAGGTTGTTACAAGAGTTAACACGAACAGTGCCAGTGTCACAAATCGCGGATTCAAGTAAGATACCCTGTGTGGTTGCGGGGTTAGAATAGTGCCACTCCATGTTTTCCTATGGATGTTGTAAGAGGCGACTTAGGGAATAAGGGCTTGTACTGTAAGGCGATGGGCTTGCAACCAGTCACTAATCCAGTAGTAAACTTCTTGGCCTGATGGTGCAAAATGTGGTAATAGGATTATAAACAAGATTTTTTAGACTTGTTGGTATTTCTGTAGCTCTGCCTACCGCACTCTGGGAATTAAGGCGTGATGTTATGTATGTATGTGTATACTTTAATATAACGTAAAATATACATACACACATATAATTATAATTAATGTATTTTTTTGATTCTGAACTGATTTTTTTTGGTCAACCCACTTGCAATTTAAATTTAAAACATATTAAATACTACTAATAATATAAACGCGAAAGTTAGCAAGTATGGATGGATGTTTGTTACTCTTTCACGAAAAAACTACGGAATGGATTTTGATGGAATTTAGAATGCAAACACCTTTAATTAACACATAGGCTACCTTTCATATCGCTATTCCCTCGGGAACTGATTTACACGCGTACGAAGTTGTATATTAGATAGATGTTATATACTCGGATCTTAGACTATTGGCTATTGGCTATAGGCTCTGGTGGATGCTTACCCTAAGAGTATGGAGTCCTTAAGGCCTGACCAGACCACTTATACGCATATTGCCTCTCTGATCAGCTGTAGCAAACCGAGAAGATGTCCGTTTCAGTCAAACTAAACTTGTACCGGGCTGCAAATCATCTTTGCAACGCTCAGCCTATTTCCTGTTCCCGATTGGCACTTTGCTCACAATCGCGTTAGCATGGTGAATGGTTTAGCTTGTTGAAAGTGCTGGGATAGGGAAGTTTTGTTAAGTAGTGGATGATAGTGTTTCGTTTCGTAAGTCATATAAACAGGGGTCGGAATAGGCAGTGCCTATTTGCGTAAACTTCGCGGCGGACGTAGCTAAGAGTGGTTACAACCACCAAAAATAATGATTGCTTTTTATTGAATGCGGGATTTCCGGGATTTTTTTATAATACATGATTTTTTTATTGTATACAATTTTACATGATCATCAATAACAAAAACATCTTCCAATCTGGATCATCAATATCATAGTTACCTACAATCTTAATTACTACTATTATCGACATCATCGTAATTATGATAATGTTGATTGAGATTAAAAGATGTTTTTGTTATTGGTGATCATGTAATATTGAGTTTTAGTATCAATTTCCACATTTAAAAATTATTAAAAAAAAACGGAAATTCCGCATTCAATATAAATAAATCATTATATTTGGTGGTTGTAACTACTCTTAGTTACGTCCTCCCGCGAAGTTTAGGCAAATAGGCAATGCCTATTCCGACGCCTGCATATCAAACTAAAAATAAACTGTACTAAAAAGTAAATTCATGACGGAAACTTATTGACAAATTAGAATGGCTAAGCATTCCTAGTCTATTAAAAGTAAAACTGGTCATTGACGACTAATAAACCACCACAGAGCGCCCTAACGTCTTATTACCATACAAATCGTTGGAGATAAACGTGAATAGCACTCTACCACAATAAAGTTTACACACAGGAACTTAAAACGGCGACGCTTAGAATAGCGGTATTATTCGAGAAATTGTACACGGCAATCTCGTTAGCAATCAACAAAAGTGGTTATACGGTGTTGGCTTCAGTAACGGTAATGATCGACGAGTTTATTTTAGTAAATTATATGACATGTATAGTCATCTATGTGAATGCTCTTCAACTTGCTTATTATATTGGTTTGGTGGTGTTGTTTTCCTCTTGTATTGGGAGTAATTTTATTTTGCCAAATTATCAGAAACTCAAGTAAATTAGGCCACCGCAGAAGTGCGCAAGGCAAGTGGTGCGCGAGGTAAGGAAAGTGAAGATATCGTCGATGATAGTGCAATACCGCGTAACGAATAAACTAAATAAAATGCAAAATAACATAACAACATAACATAACATCACGCCTTCATTCCCAGAGAGGGGTAGGCAGAGCTACAGAATAACCAGCAACTCTAAAAAAACTTGTTGATAATTCTATAACCACATTTTGCAAAATCAGGCTAAGATGTTTACCAGTGTATTAGTGACAGGTTGCAAGCCCATCGCCTAACAGTACTACAAGCCTTTATTCCCTTAGTCGCCTTTTACGACATCCACGGGAAGACATGCGAGTGGCACTATTCTAACCCGGAAACCACATGGATACATAATTAAGGTAGATTTTACAACTTATTGAATTAGTTAGTTACGAGGTATTGCAGATTCACCGACGATATCCTGACGTTCGTTTTTCCTCGCGCACAGCGACACGAATAGCCTAGGGTTTAGTTGGGTTAGTGTATCCACATGCCAAGACGGCGCAATCAGATTTTATTCAGATTAAAAGAAAATCGATGATACACTCTTCCTTCAGTATGTCAATTCTAAAGCTACGACTAGACAAAACTAGCTGCCAACAAAAAAACTGCATTAGAATTCATTGAATATACTTGCATGGCGCCGCCACAGGTAGAAACAAAGACAAAGAGATAAAGGGTTGAGCATCATCTTAATTATTATATATCACACACAGGACAATGTCACACAAATTGACCTAGTCCCAAACTAAGTTCTAGGCTTGTACTATGGGTACTAGACAACGATGAACTAACTTTATATAGTGAAATATATACTTAAACACATAGAAAACATCCAAGACTCAGGAATAAATACTCCTGCTCATAACACAAATATCTGCCCTTACCGGAATTAGAAAGTTAAACTATTTGTTAAATTTATTAAATTTATCTTTGTGCTAGGGGTTACAAAACATGATTATATAGAAATCGGCGATGTTTTTTGAACAAATTTCAAACTTGTCTGTGTACATTCTGTTGGGAATCCCAAAAATAAATTATGACAAAGCATAAACTATTATTCAATTCTCTTATCTTTTTCCGCCACTTTTATTTTCAGAGCACTTGTTTCAATATTGCCTTTGGTTTTTGTGATAGGTCACTTCAAATAAATATAACCCATAGTCTTGTTAAAATATGCTAACCATACGACAGAAAACATGTGAAAATTGAATATAAACAATTTCTGCGGGAGCTTAGCTGCTACAAATTTATCTAGGTGATATGAACTAAGGCAAATATTCATCTCTATATTTTATAGATAATTCAAATAATAATGCACTATTTTAAAAGCGCTCCTACATATTTACATATTTTTTTTGAACTAAAATATTTACAATTTTGGGTACAAAAGGGAAACTTTTTATAGTACCTATAATGATTTTAAAGAAACACGCAGACTTAAAATAAATGTATACGTGACATTTGGAAACACTTAGATACTTTTATTTAAGGGTTGGCTTGCTTGCCTGACGTTGACATCGATATCGATGTTATATGTTTTTATTTTAGGTACACTCTTTAATTTACAAGGAAAAACATTGTTTGTTTACAAAACAAGAACAAAGGCGAGCTTAGCTATCCCTTACAGGAAAACTGCAGAATCGTGTCAAAGGGAATTTCATCATCACCGTTTGACCTTTTAACAAACAAACTTATTTCATCCGAAAACGTGTTCACATGCAATTTTCATATGTAACATTACCAAATAGCTAAATCGGCCGCGGCTCCCGAATGCATGCACGGAAATTGAATTCGTCCCGATTTTCTGCTCCAAAATACAAAAGTTCTGCAAGCTTAGTAGCAATAATTCTGACTCCATTTAATGTTCAATGCACAAGAACTTATTTATATTTGATAAATGTCACCTCACGAAGCCAAGAATACACGCTATAGATACAAAAGTATACAATTTTCGTACTTTAGGAGACTTTTCGTACTTTCGTTTCTTGAGCGAGAAAATAGTCGATAGCTTATCGCTTCCTCGCCGGCGGTGGGATAAGTGCCTTATGTGTGTGTAGTGAATATATTATAGAAAACTTCTAAACAATATCAATTTGATAAAAAAACGAGTAAAAATAATAATAATCCTATTATGAAACTAAGTAAAATCAGCAACTAGCCCGCCAAAGTACAATAAAATAAACCGATGCTGAACGCGTAATTCGACAGGATACAATTTAATTAAGGATTCGCAAACAACTGCAGCGGGGGATATCGGGAGCCCGCGCACATTGTCGCGCTAATGTTGCAGAATGTTCGAGAATTGCTGCGATTACGTTCGAAATGTTCGAATGCGGGAGTGTTCCGCGTAAAGACCGGATCGAGGGTTGCGAATGCCGTGTCGAATTCGAACAGGGTTAAATGTTGGTGATGTAACTGTCAGCAAGCGTTAAAGTGAAACTCTTTTCGTTACTCCTGCTTATCTTTCCGCGGGAGGGGTGAACCTTAGTTCAGAGGCTTAGAGAGTTTTATACGAATAAACAAGCTGTTGCCTGCGACTCTGTTCACGTACAAGTCGTTTATCGCTCTTCCCTCGCGAACTGTCCCATTTACCGTGATAAAAATTAACCTATGTCCTTTCCCGGAAGTGATGATGAAATTAAGTATGTGGATACTTATCCACATACTTAATTTCATCTAAATCGAAATCTAAATTAACTAGTGCATAGATTTAAAATATTCTGTTAAGGGTTACTTGTAAGCGTTGTTGATAAAATGATACATACATACATAACGTCACGCCTTTATTCCCTGAGGGGGTAGGCAGAGCAACAGAATACCAACAACTCTAAACTTGTTGATAATTCTGTAACGTCATTTTGCATAGTCAGGCTAAGATGTTTACCAGTGTATAAAGGCTTGTAGTACTGTTAGACGATGGGCTTGCAACCTGTCACTAACACACTGGTAAACAAAATGATTTCGTGCCGGAGGTGAAGGAGTAAGTGCCGACAAACGGCTCTGTACATAGTTTGGCATGATTATACTCGTACAATAAGAAACCATGTAATGCTTAAAGTAAATAAATATATTAAAAAAAAATTTTTCGGTTCAGTGGTTTATTTGTGAAAGCGTAACAAACAGACATATAGACGAAGGTCTTTCACATTTATAATATTAGTATGGATAGATAGATGGCAAAGTGCATGAGAAAATTTAGCGCCATGCGTTGGATTGGTAAAGTACGAGTTGAATTAGTCTGGGGATTTTCCAAGGGTAGTAAAACTTGTGACTAGAGTTGGAATCCCACTGGGCCAAACTTAGTGTGTAAGGATTAGCAGACATCCAGGCGAGACTTGTTTTACAATATGATTCAGTGTGAGATTTATAAATACATACATACATAAATTAAATCACGACAATTCCCAGAGGGTTAGGCAGATACAACTTCTTTCCACCTGCTACCATCCTGACAAATCTCTTTCGCTTCTTCCACATTCAAACATGCACGTCAGTTTCAGGTACTTAAGATTCGGCCCTTTTCCAGAATTTCTCCGATTTGATTCAAAAAAGCCTAGAGCGATCCCTTCCGACCCTTCCACTGACTTTCGCACTGTAAATCACTTTCGTCAACTTTCTTTTATCCATTCTTTACAAATGACAAAACCAAAAACTATAACCATTTATAAATAAGACAGTCATATCAAACTTTTGAATCAATAATTTTAATTGACATGTTTTTGTGCTTATAACACTGTTTATATATTCACAATCTGAGGATCAGTCAAATAAATCCAAACTCGACGAATATACTTTGAGCCGCTGAAACGTCCCTATGGCTACTTTTGGTCTCCATCATCGAAATTATTAAAATCGACTTGCAAGATAATGTTCATTCAGTAATTAGACGGCACGGGCATTTTGCAAGTCAAAAATCTATCAGCGCTTCGGAAGAGCAGACCGCTGCTGAGAAGAAACGCCGCAATATTATTTGGACCATCTATTTATAGCTTGTAATATGCGGAGACTTTGTCGTCAGCAATTTACAGTTGTCATATATGACTAATTCTTACTTTCCTGTATTAGTCTGTAAGTCTTCCTAAACTAAATAAATAAATAATAAGAAACTCTACTCAACTCTATTTTTTTTCAATACTGGTTATGACAATGATAATACTTAACCTAGTATTATATAAAACAATGAATATAAAATAAAAATAGCATGCGTAGTTAAGCAGGAAAAAGTAACAAACCTCAGAATCATCACGAGAAATAAATACAAAATAAAATGATTTACCTATGGCGATCAAGACAACCGCATTAAATAAAGTTTCATCTACAGAACCGTAACCCCTAGACAAGATAAAAAATAGCGCTTTAAAGCTTAATATTTCATAAACGGATTACTTAATTGAAAAACTGTTTTTACAGACCCGTAATATTTTTGCAAGACCTATTCAACGACACCCCACACTATAGGGTAGACGAGAAAAAAAATACATCCCCACGTTACATGTAGGGGAAGTACCGTTTATTTTTTTATGTATTTTATTGTACCGTTTTGTAGGCGTGACAAATATGCATATTCATGTCAAATGCCAGCTTTTTAGTACTAAGAGTCTCTGCGCTAGGCTGCGGACGGACGGACGGACAGACGGACGGACATGGCGAAACTATAATAGTTTGACTACGGAACCCTAAAAAGCCGTAACTACTCGTATAAATAGTGTAACTGCGTGAATAATCCAAGCTTTTAAGTATTCAACACACAAAAAACGCTCTTTTTGAGACATAAGAAAACATTATTTTTACTTACTGACATTGCTAACTCGAGTATAACAGTAAATGCGGAGTCAGCGAGAACCAACACTGTTTCCCGCAACATTATGGTAGTATTTAACTTGTGCACTTGGGCTCACCGGGACGAGAGGAAAACGCGTATTTGTACAAGAGAGTGCCCCGTGAAATAATTCGAAGAGCCTTGACCCAGTTCCCTCGTCTTGAGCAAAAAATGAATAATTTAGAAGGTTATTCCAACTGTCTACAGCGCTTTTATGGCCTAACTTGGGAATTTAAATTGAAAGGATTGGCGAAAGCGAATTGTGCGTTTGTTAATGTTGTCGAGTTAGATGGATTGACGAAGAGAAAAAGTTCGGGTTTTGCAAATTATCATTCAATTAAATGTCGATTTCGAAACGATTTACTTTATAAGCAATTAAGTAAAGTAACTAAACAAACAAATGAAGAAATGAGTACATTTTACTCATACGCAGTCTTCTCAAAAGTGCATGTCGTCATGAATTCTACAAATAGTATCAAGATAGTCAAAGAATGAAATTACATGAGTGACATATTGCATAAACTTTGGATAAAACGTGGACTGTCGTGGACACACCATACCATTACGAATCCTTTCAATCTTGACGAAGGAAAAGTAAGTCGTGTGAAGAAAAACGATAAGAGACTACCCGAAATCGCGTACCGGGTAGGTTGAGCTACAGAAATACAACACCTCTAAAAAGACTTGTTTATAATTCTGTAACCACATTTTGCACAATCAGGACAAGAAGTTTACGTTTAGTTAAGTTTAGTGTATTAGTGGCAGATTGCAAGCCCATTGCCTAATAATACTACAAGCCCTTATTTCCTTAACGCCTCTTACGACATCCACGGGAAGACATAGAGTGGCACTATTCTTACCTGGCAACCAGACGGGGGTAGGTGATTCTTCGGCGTTTTAACCTCCGTCATTGTTGTCTTTGCATATTATTTCAGATATAATTAACACTTCTTTAATTAATTTACAAGAATTATAAACTATCCCTGGTACTGCTTCTAGTTGCATCAAAATTTACTCGTAATTATCATTATTTTGGTCAATATATTGAAGACAGCAATGACGGGCGGTTGAAACGCCAAAGAATTGCCCGGGTACAAATCTAGTTTTAAATATCCACTATTCATCAAATACTCAAATGCAACAACTCTAAACCGGCACTTAACCAGGTACTTAAAGTGAGATAAGTTTTACCGATGCACCAGTTTGACTAAGTTCCACGGATCACGCTGCACCATGTGGCGAGGCTAAATGCAGATTAACCGCTTACGTGGTTGCGGCAGACGATTTGGTTTCGTCGGTAAATACTGGATAGTTTCGGGAGTCCTGAGTAGTTCAAGCTCGAAGTTAACTTAGTTTCTTTAACATTTAAATCAAGACTGAGTCATACAATTTGTCTACCATAACCTGTAGAACGCTTGGGGCTCATGTCAGTGCTTAACCTTAATTAAATACATTTGCTCAACACTGCTCGGAAACATGAACATTTTTGGTATGGTTTGGGGTCTAAACACATCACTTTTCATAGAAAATAAAGATATTCTTGGTGTAAGTTATACCAATTACGTTGTTGTGTTTTCTCGCAGCAGTTGAGAAAAGTACTGTCTGCCTCGGCAGAAAGTGCAATTTATGGACCCTTACATTAGAGGACTCAACTACGTTTTGGCCCTCTACATGGCTCATCCATAAATCGCGTACTTTCTACTCTCGGCAACAAGATACTATTTCAGATAACACGAACATTTCAGTCTTATACATCACGTTTTCGAATCGAATTTCCTTCGTTAAAAAGAGTGGAGTCAACATATTTTTGAGCACATTATACAAGTATTTAAGGAAAGATTTAGCGAAAACTGAAAAATTGTACTGTACTGAAGCTCAGTAGACTTTCTGGACACTGAAAAATTGTTTTTTAAAAAACATTTCGCCCCTCAATGTATCACTAATAAGACACAGGGATTATTCTGCGAGTCCTCACGTTGGCGACGCGCCCCTCAGATTTTAGAAACATAGCTTGTCTTCAGTAAAACGGTACTTTAGCTTAATGCGCTTAAGTATGTTATAAGTTATAACACGTTCTCTAAGATGAGATTATTCGAGTAAACTTGAAAAATATTTGGGATTTTACCCGAGAAATCTTTATTATTCAGTTCAAAATAACGGTGTGAAAAAGCTGTGTCAGTAAACACATTTCACAGCAACAATGGGATCGACATCAAGCATACGACGTTGCAGGTATTAAAGGGAAAGATGTTTATTTTGTTGTTAGGCCGCACGGGCAATTTTACGGTTCGTTAGGTCTTTGCGCTCACAAAAAATACATTTTTTTTTTCAATTTTGGCTATTCCATTGCAGCAGTTCATTGTCAGAAAGTTTATTTAATTCGACCATTTATCTTCCTTAGCTTGTCTATTTACTTAGCCAGACCAACAAGACGAGGGTTGTCCTCATTATTTTTTTTGAGGTTGTTTTTATTACCACTTCACATGGTTGTTGGTTTATTGTGATGATGTTAATGTTTAGTTTAAATCTTGCAACTCCATCAAAACCATTTTGAGTATCTATTGCGTTGGGTTAAAATTAAAATACCAACACATGTGAATTCGGTGATAATGCCTTATTATGGTGCCTAGCTGAAGGTAGAGTCGGAAGGTGGTAACAGGATTTTCAGTTTGAGTAACACGGCTTTAATAAGAGAGAAAGCATTGTAATAATTGCAAACAAAAAAGCCCGTCGGCAAAGTAGAAAAGTATGTACCTCTACACAATTGTATTTAGCAGAGCCTTCACCTCAAACACCTATATATCTTTCTTGCTCGGGTAGTCCACATCGTTGAGAAAAGAAAAAATACACTTTCTCTTTGTAATGTTGCCCCAGACAAAATTACGAAGTAACTTCATCCATTACTTAGCGCCATTTTACTCAAAATTAACCCTCAAGAGAATATGCAAGAAAATTTTACCGTTCAAAACAACATCATTAATCAGGGCCTTCCGTTTATTATTACAATCGTAATGTTTGTTAATATTCCCTCAAATTTCTAGTGAGTAATACAATTTCAATATTTGGCAGCTTCAAGCTCGCGCTTGGTTCGAGGCTGGTTATCATTATGGTAATGTTTAAACAGGTAACGTTAATCGGAAAAGTTTTGTATCAAATTTTTTTATTGATTGAGACAAAAATACGTTTGCGTCATCTGGCTGTGTCACAGAAAACTAGAACAACATGCTTATCAATGGGTAAACACCAGTACATGCAGACAATCCAGGGAAACGATACCACACCCGGACGCGCGCTTGTTCAAGTGCCTACTATCACTAGATAGAGTAGCGCTACGACCAATTGTAGGAAACATTACTGGAGATAACTCGCTTAACAAACATTTATGTGTTCTAGGTATGACCGACCGCACCCTATGCAGGGGATGCCTGACGGCCAACGAAACAGCTCCCCACGTAATTCTGGAATGCGCAGGTGTAGCTACTCAACGGGCCAAAATCCTCAAAACACCGAGGTCACTCCGGGAAGCCTGTGGACCAAGAGGATCCTGCGCTTCAGATCGGAGTTAGGCTGGCTAGACTACTAGCTGGTACCCCTACGCACAATGGCCCGACATATACGGGCTAAGTGCGGAAAAAGGAGCCCAACACCATAACCATAAGACAAAATTACGTGGAATTTTTCCACTAGCGTATTCTATACGATAAAACCTATAAATTGCAATGATGATGTTGATGATGCCATCATGCGGTTTTCGGCAACAGCGACGCTCCACGAACTGTCAAATGCTGCAGAACCAGATGGTGCAGCACTTTGGTGTGCCCGACAGCGGCTTACAAAGACAGATCGATCGTTATTAAAATATATTAATGCCTAATCTATTAATGAAGGATCAAAAAATTTACTGTCATTTTGAGACGTGATATCATTGTCCGACTAACCTTATAACTCAGGCACCGTGATAAAGGGCCAGGAGGGTTAACATGAAATAGCTATACAGTTCAGTTTACGCTGAGAAAAAAGGACAGATCTATATAACGGCTAGAGCTCCTGTCATAGCCATGTCATGATAACCCCAGTACGATGAGAATTGTTACGTATTTATTAGGATTTACTATCGTAAAGGTAAATGTCTATTACTGGTCTTAGTTCATACTGAATAAAGCCTAGTGAAGAGTGCCAAAAAGACGTTCAGATGCTTTGAATATTGTCTTCCGATTACGCATCAATGAGCTCAGAGCTCGTGCTCGTTTGCATGTTCCTTGACAAAAAATGGAGAAGCATTTATAAAAAAATAATTAAGAGAAACTTATGTTGACAACTATTTTAATCATAATTAATTGCTTATTGAGACAAAAACGGTGGATCTACGTTAGGGTGTGTCCAGATCTGGCGAATGCGCCGCTCGAGAGCTGCGCGAGTGTATTTCAAGTTTACGCGCCTCGTGCGCATGCTACGCGCCGTGCGGGAACGGCGCAAGAGTCGCGCGAGTGCGCCCGCGCTCCGCACCTATTTCTTCCAACTTCTCGATATGAACGCGAAAGTTTAAACTTGGACCGAACTTTAAATTTCATCGTCACTTACTATCAAAGTTCCAATGCGTCTATGTTCTTAATTAGGTAAGACAAAGAAAGTTGAGTTTACGTCTTGTTTTCTTATCTCGCTGTCGCGGTTAACTTCATTAAAACTTAAAAGAAATCAATTTAGTTTGTCACGCTTTGCGCCCGCTAACTTATCAAGCAAAAAGTTTATTCATCAGGTGTTTTAACAAGAATCAGTTAATTTAGTATTTATTAAACAATCAATACATAAGCATCGACTCTTATGGGATGTACCTATAGGCGGTGTCACGCGGGCGCCTGGATCCACGGAAGATCAGCGTCGTGGCGCTCACAAGCGACTCGACTTCATGCTGAGTGGTATCCATTTTTGAATGCAATTGTGTCCAATTCTTATGTATTGTAGTTTCTTTAGGTTTGTTAATTGTTTGCAAAATAAATTGATTTCTTTCTTTCTTTCTTTCTTTCAATTAAACTGTGCAAAGATGTAAAACCTAATGTACATTAACCATTATTACTCCAAATTTAAGTATTGATGATCAAATGGGATGTTTTCGATGATTTATAACACTCTATGATTACTTTTATAGTAGTTTTAAAATTAAATAACTATTAATAATAGGTTTTTAAATAGAAACAAGATCAATTAAAATTTGAGGTTGTGTTAAAAAAAAAAGGCACATATTAATTGACTTCGACTTAAGACAGGCTGCACCGAAAGATCTTGTCATTCAGTTATAACAACTTGAAGTAATAGAATTTAAAACTGTTTTGATTACTGTATTGTATTAAATAATGTATAAAATAATTGTGGTCTTATTGTAGTTTGTAATTATACAAATTAATTAACTTTACGACCTCCTTTATCCTAGCCAACGCTGGCTGAAATTCATCACGCTTCTAAGTAGCGCCACAGTTTCGCTCTTACGCCGTCGGCGCCTTTGGCTAGAGTCGGGCATTTTGAGCAAGCGTTGGTAAAAAGTTGCGGTAAAACTACCTAATTGAGAATGCACGCCCTACTATTTTGTTGGTACGGACTGATGGGACGACATAAAATCGCCTGTTCCGTCGATCGCAAAAGTAAGTTCCTTAAGAGCAAATGCGTTAAGCAACCGTGAAACAAAAAGCCCACATCTCGAAAGACAGCGACCCGCGCTATCAGCCACCAGGTCTTTGTTCGCCGCCCAACCAATTAGCGAAGACAACTCGAACGTTCTTTTGTTCAGGCCGACCGCCACGCAGAAATAATTCACTTAATTGATACAACACCGAAAGCCTTTGCGGTTGACAAAGAATGTAAACAACGGGATTGGAAATTGGAAGACGTTTTAATTAATTTTGTTTGCTGCCAGTATTTTAGGATGTTATTTAGCTGAACTTTGATATACGTAAACTGATTAGTATTTTTTATAATCCAGTAATAAGTTTTACTTGTGTATCTATGTGTCGATGTATCTGTCTGTCTGTTTATCTGTGCTGTCTGGTAACGTAGCTCCCAAACGGATGAAGCAATTTGGACGAGTATATTGTGTTTTAAGAAAACTAGTTTCATTGGGATGGCTCTTTCTTAGCTAGGTTTCAGTAAAATTGGTTGAGGAATATCAGCTGTGTAAGAAGTAGGGGTCTTCACTTTATGAACTTTTTAACAATTTAATAGTTACTAACGACCCGCTGACATATAACCTTCCTCTTGAATCACTCTATCTATAAAAAAAAACCGAATCAAAATCCGTTGCGTCGTTATAAAGATCTAAGCATACATAGGGACAGACAGAGGGAAGCGACTATGTTATACTACGTAGTGATGATGACATAAAGAAGTGCAAAAGCTTAAGTAAATTGGTGATTTCCTGAAATGTTTCTGTTGTAATTATAACGGCACAGAAATGCTAATAAAAAAATATTTCGAGTTCTGTCTAAATTCTATGGCAAACAATGATAACATAAAATAAAATGACAAAAACAAAACGTATAAAAGTTCTTTCGTTTTTTTTTTTATAATTCGGCAAAACACGTCACTGCCAAGGTATTTTTATACTATGTCAAAATAAGGTTTGAATTAAGAAATAAGAACAGAAACAGAATGCAACAAACAGGAAGAATCATATTCACTTCAAAGTTGATGTACTATATCAAGCAAACATTTTATTTTACGACATAAAAAGGAGTTAAACAGCAGACGTTAAAACGTAAGAAAAAAATATATTAAACGAGTACTTTCAGCAACTCGCGCATAAAACATCGGTGTTATAAAACAAAAGAGGTCGTCGACTTCTTAAAATGAGCTGAGCTTAAGATAATTAAAACAATAATTCAAGGCCTGGTGCTGAAGGAGAATTCTCCGTTCGGATGCCGAAGCGTTAAGTATCCAATATAAGCGGTGGAAGTTTATGGTCCACAACGATTTCTTCCATTTATATACGTAGTTTTGTTAAATATTAGAGTTATTTACTCGCGGTCATATTTTATTTTTATGGATTTGGGTGTTTAGTTGCTTTATTTTAGTAATACGAGTACTTTATTGTGAAGAAAATAAGTGTTTTTTAGATGTTTTGTTTTTTGTACATTTAGCTAAAGTAATCTGTAATCAAGTTAGAATTCCAAAACCAAATATGAACGTGAAAGAAACAAACGCATAGAGAAAGAGAAACACTTCACCTTTTCAACAATTACACACAAACGCAAAAGTTTAACCTATTGTACCCATTAACTTCCAACTAAAACTGCACGCAAAGCGCCTAATTAACAGCCGTTAGTAGGAACAATACTTGCATTCGTGGAACTTTCACATTTTTAACTGAGAGCCTGCTAATTAATAAGCTCCTTTGATCTTATATTACTGCTTCGTCTTTGTTGAAAAGGTTGTTATATCGATGTTGGATCTCTATTTGTTTATGATTATGAGACTGCGTTTTAGACTTGAGGACAACTAGACTGAGCAATACATTGATCCTATGGTCATCATTATCATTTTGTTCTTAAACAGATAATCTTTTGTTCTATTTTATTTACGTGGCGGTAGGAGCTTGTGAGGCTCCGTAAGGTTCTGGTGTAGGTATAAGACAACCGGGAAATGACTTGCTTAAACGCCTACTAATTCCCTCTTAAGTCTTCAGGATTGACAACGCATTTGTAGTCTTAGGATTGCAGTTGTGATCGTAATCTTGAGATTGTTTGTGTCTTTGGGTTTCGGATCACACCGACTATCAGTTGGCCTGTGTTTGCCTTTTCCATGCCATGAAAAAGAAATGATCATCGTCATGTCAGCGGAAACACGTACACTGATCTCCCCAAAGATTTCCACCGTGATCGGTCCTGTGCTACTCTCATTCAGCTATGTTAACAGACCTTCGGTCCACCTCGTGGGAAGCCTACAGACATTAGATAGCTGCAAATCATATTGAAAACCTGAACAGCCGATATCCCTTGTCGTATTTTGCTTTCACTTCGCAACATTTAGCAATTTGGATTTTAAATTAATCCTATTTTTACGGCTTGGGCTAAAAGGATTTATGGCAAACGTTTTAGGTTTCCGGAAGGGATAATATATTTTCGATATAAGAAGCTTATAAATATTTGGAGAAATTGGTTTGCTTGAAAACGTAAAATGAGAAATGCAAAAGAATTTGTTTTATTATTATTTTATAATGATTGATTAATAAATATCAGTGAACAATCCCACACAAATTGACCTTGTTCCAAACTTACAATATAATGCACCGCGTAACTTACATTGCATCGTTGCAATATTGTGTTCATAGATCTATACAATACAATACAAAAAACTTTATTGTCCACCAAACAAAAAACATTACAAAGAAATACCACACTTTAAAAGATCCAGGTAAACAAAAGGCGGTCTTATCGCTGATTAGCGATCTCTTCCAGACAACCTATATTCTGTCCAAGACTAAATAATATAAAATATTATGAAATTTGTAAGTATTTAGATTTAAAGTCCTCTGAACATTTCTAAAACGTACGTAAAGTCATGACTATACGTGCAAGATTAAAATACGATTAAAAAACTGCAACAATTAAGCTACGTTTTGATATCCTATGGTTCCTCCTCTCTGCTAAGTATATCTTAAACTAAAACTGCACAAGAAAGGGAATGGAAGATAAGCTCAACATGCTGATTCTGCTTGTTTACAATATTCCTTATACAATGTTAAATGCAGACCCTGTTCTCAAACTCCAGTCTTAATTGACCGCTTCCTACACTGGAGAAGACAAGCGCAAACACGCCAGAGCCAAAGTTCTGCTCAGTTTAGCGGCGAGTTGTGTTTAGTACAATTAGCATCAATTTTAGATGAAGTAGGTCGAATATACTGAGATGCGAATTGGTATTGACGATTCTGTCAATAGAATTTAATGTTAATTTCGGAGTCCTGTGCTGTACAATTTTCTTATGATTCTGTAGGGATCCGAGAGAGTATTAACAATAATGATACCATCAGAGGTCTATAGATACCTTTTAAAATCGCTGAGTAATCTATACTGTATCTGTATTTTCGGATAATCACAATAATATTGTGCAAATGTGTAGTTCTCACAACGCAAACGCGTGGTCGGGCCTGATACCTACACTTTCGTCTTGTAGGATTTTTGTGTAATCACCCCTTTTACGTACTCATTTTGTATCTTGTTATTTCAGCGTGCTTAATTCCCACGTATTTAGTTGATTAATTGGTAACTTAATTATTACGTACCAAACACTTAAACAAACTGTTCATCAAACTGTTCATAGGTCTCAACTAGCCCAATTTTGAAATTACGTGCTTAAATATTACAATGTAGGTTTTAAACTGTGAAAGCATCCATTAAACAGCTGACATCAATGCATTTTACCCGCTTACCGTAACTTCCGCTCTTGAACGAACACGACCAGCAAGTCTTTGGCCTTTGTCTATACGTGTCAGCATACAATTAATGGGTCAGGTTAGTTTGGTGGCAAGAAATGGGGCATTCGCTGAGGGCTCGATCGTGGCAAATATTAATGAGTCAGCTACTTTAGTCTGGGAGATGGACAAGAAGCTGCAGCGTAAGCATTACTTTTAAGTATGATTTTTTCATCAATACTACTCGTACTACTCGTCTCATTTCGGATGTAATCAACCAATTTCACGAACTGTTAAATGGATGGTTTGGATGGTGGTGAATTTTTATCCCCCGACAAAAAAGGGGATTTTTCCCAGTTCAACGTAAGTATCTGTGTATGTGTGTGTGTCTGTGAATCTGTGGCATCCTAGTCGTTTAATACCGAATTCATTGTTACCTTAAATAAAAACCCTCGATAAAACATCGTGAGACCCGGTGTACAACTTAAAACTTTATTTCACTTGCAATAAAGTTCAGTTATATTCATTTCAAAATAAAAAAAGCATGCAGAGCAAAGGTAATTGAACTTCATTTCCTTGCTGTTAGATTCAGAAAGAGAGAAAGAAAGAAATCGTTTAGTTTAAATTTAAAACCCTTTTTACAAAATCTCCCTATTTGTGGTAAGAGTTATCAAAACGCTGTCAATACGGAAACACGTCAAAGACGATATCGTTATTACCATGTAGAATCCAGCCCTGGGCCTCTATTCTACTGCGTTATAATGATATCGCGTTTGAAGTGTTTTAGAATCGTTTAAGACTCCGTCGCCATTATTGTAAATGACATAAGTGTTATCAAAACGTTGACAATACGGAAACACGTCAAACACGATATCGTTATTACCGTGTACAATCCCAGCCCTGGTTCTATGTTCACCGGTACACAGGCTCCAATTCAATCAGTTTCAGAACTATCCCATAAGCACAGACAATATTCACTATCTTCACACAGCGCTATTAACTGGCACGAACATAATGGCGTTAAGTGTACGTTAACTAACGCGGACATTAATGGCTTCGGAGTGTACGTACGGCAAAGGTAATGGGCCTCTATTCAGGTGCGTTAAAACGATATCGTGTTTGACACGTTTAAGAATCGTTTATGTCACAGTCGCCATTATTTTAAATTACATAAGGGTTATAAAAACGTTGACAATACGGAAACAGGTCAAAAACGATATCGTCATAACGCAGTTGAATAGAGGCCCTGAACTAAAGTATATTAAAATTATCGCTATTTTGTCAGATTGAATAGGAACAAATATTTTGGGCCATTATGAATCATTAACTAGATTAGTTTGGTAATACTAAGGTGGCTAAAGTGGTAAATAAAAATCGTATATATAAAATTCTCGTGTCACAGTTTTCGTTCCCATACTCCTCCGAAACGGCTTGACCGATTCTCATGAAATTTTGTGAGCGTATTGAGTAGGTCTGAGAATCGGCCAACATCTATTTTTCAAACCCCCAAGTGACATGAAAAAAAAAATTGCAGCGGGCGAAGCCTCTGGCGGGTCGCTAGTATCTTATATTATTCATTACTTACCGTAAATAACATCAAATATTTTTTGTCTCATCTAACTTATTGCAATGAGCACAACACATTATTGACAGTAAAATTCTAGTTACTTTGGAGAAGCCAAAGGACGGGTTAGTTTGGGCATATTTCCAACGAACCTAGGTATATGACGAAGAATACAAACCTCCAAGACCATCCACATCGGAACACAAATAAAAACTACTCCTGAAATCATGTTAAATTCATTTATTTCATGAAATTTAGACATTTACTGGATATTAAAACAATCCCAATGATAAAATAAATAAAGACGAAAAGATCTCAGTTGTTGCTTCACAAATAAAACGAAACAAAACGACTATATACAAACCCCGCATTCGAGTGCATTCATAATGCAGGATGCACCCTACGAATTATTAACGTGTACCGATGCACCAACGACAAAGGCTTAACACGAAAACCAAAATACTACCGTGCAATGAATGCACCAAGGTTTGCATTTGGTTGTCAATGGCTGAACTTGTGCCCCAGAAAGTTTATGTCAATGTAACTTTTTAAAAATCAACGCACCGACTTAATTAGCGTTGCTGCAAGCGTGTTTCATAGAGGTTTAAAAGGCACAGAGTAATAAAAATGGTTTGTGAGTCCAATTTATACAAATAATATGAAATCTCTTTAACATAATGTTTGTGCAATTAACAGGACTTAGTAGAAGCTTCGACACACTACACATTAAGTCAAACAAAAGATTAGTAATATAGTCGTCAGCTAAGCCAAAAGTCTTAAGTACAATATCTATAGCACATTTGATTTCATCCCGTTAGTGATAAGGTTGCAAATACTACAAATGTTTCGTAGATAATGCCGATATTGAGTTCAACAAGGCAGCACACAGCCACAGCTAAAATGACATAATTTCAGAATAAACTCATAATTATACTCATAACACACACAACAGTCGGCTACCCAATACCTCACGCGACTTGCAGCATCACTCGGGGCCTAAAAAGATTATATTCCTTTGAGAAATATTAACTTTGAGTTAAATTTGAACTATCTACCACATAACCTCACGGCTTCATTCCCATTCTGGGGTAGGCAGAGCTACAAAAATACCAACAAATCTAAAAATACTTGTTTATTCTGTGTCCGGATCTTGCAAAATCACGCCAAAAGCCCAAGCCCATCGCCTAACAGTACTACAAGCACTTTTTCCCTTAACTATCTAAATATTCTTTTAGCTTTTTGAAGGATTTCCATTATACATGGACAACATCATGTCTTCATGCAAACCCCAGAAATCCCATGATATTTGATAATTGCAAAATCAAATTCAATTTCAGACATTGGCGTTGGTCTAGAATATCTCTCAATAAACTTCACAACAATACGTTCAATCGGATTACTATACGTAGAGCTCCATTATCCCTGGGCACAATAGGATTTAACACACCACATTAATCGCTTATGAATTCAAATAGGACATATGCCGAAAATTCATAAACCTACAAGCGGAATATCGACGTTTAACACATCGATTACAAGATACCTATAACGAAGCTTGAAATATCTATTTTCAAATGACGGAAAATAAAAAAAGCTGAAAGTTAAAATGTCATTACATTTGTAAAAAATAACAAATACTACGGGATTTCAGGCACTCCTTCAAACGTTCTTTAGGAATTTGAAACAAACGACGTTCTAATATTCGGTTCATTGTCTAGTTACCCATAGTACAAGCCTAGAGCTTAGTTTGGGACTAGGTCATTTTGTGTGAGATTGTCACCCAAATAATTAAATGAGGTCTTTTGAACTTCGGCATTATAATACGCACTCAGTCAATCGGATTACGTTCTACGTAGAGCTCTATTATCATTCAGTATAATAGGATTTAGAACACCACATAATCGTTTACGAATTCAAACACGCCTAAATATACCAGAATGCGGTTTCGAATAACAACGTATAATCTGTCTAGAAACTGATTAGAGATGCGTTGGCGATGAACACGATTAAACGATTTACTCGCCAGCCGCGTTCAGAATTATTCGTTTCTTATTGACTTACTGCTACACTACTATTTTTGTGTCTAAAGCACAGTGAAGCAGTTTTTTGTGTTTAAATTAATCAATAAGCTTGCTTGCACTTCATCGTCCTCTTTATTAACTCCTGACGCTTTAAGGAATATCTTAAATGCTTGTGCCACTTTTGCCACGCGTCAGCCGGATTCGCTGGACCCCCTTCCAACACCAGTTTTGTCCGTGAGCGAGCGTGTTCCATTATTGTCTTACCATCTGTACACAATATACAAATACATACTACAGGGCCTCTATTCAACTGCGTTATAACGATATCGTGTTTGACGTGTTTTAGAATCGTTTATGTCACAGTCGCCATTATTGTAAATGACATAAGAGTTATCAAAACGTTGACAATACGGAAACAAGTCAAATACGACATCGTTATAACTCAGTTGAATAGAGGCCCTGTAGTATGGATAATGAGGGTAGCGCCTACAGCAATTTTTACCTACCGACAGATTGTAAAAAAAGTTAATCTTCATATCACAGAAATGTTTCATTACATGGTGAGAGCGGTGCTTATAATTATTACTTTGCAAGTATATAACAAGTTGGTTTGTTACTTTCGCAATTTCTATATTGTGTACAGATATTAAGACAATAATTAAACACGCTTGCCCACAGACAAAACTGGTGTTGGAAGGGGGTCCAGCGAATCCGGCTGATATATATTCAACTAGATGCTTTTTCTTAAAACAGTCAAACATGAAAACACTATTAGAAACAAAAGCCTCGCTAAGAACGTATTTATCAAACATGGCACCTATTTTGCATGAAGATTCAACCAAAAGTTGAATCTTCAAAACCCTGTGATCAACGAGTAATACGATAATTTTAGATTTAATAGTTGAAAAACCGTTTTTTTGTTAAAAAAATAACAATCGTTTAATTTATATTAAAAACCTTACATTATTTTCAAAAAGTACGTGATTACGGAGTAATTAAGTAAATATAACTGCGTTTCGTTTCATTTACCTCTGCCTATTTCAATTGACACAAACTCAACTTAATCATGATCGTTTTTCTTTTAAATTTATTATTTAAAGGGATAAGTTCGCCTTTGTACTTTCTGTTTTACATTCACTGTAAGTATTGATTTTGTTTTTCTTTGGGTACAATAAAGCATTTACATACATACATACATACATATATTTCAGCATCCCATAATCTTAATATTCAGATTCCATTATGATATTTATAGCGAACCAACATTAACAGCGACGTGCTAAGCCTTGCCTATACGAAGCTTTTCCGGGGCGTTAACATCATCAATTTAGATAAAACTTGTGCTTCTTGGTACATGTAGATTAATGGAGATGATAAGTAAAATCAGGGCACCGTAATAATCATTATCATTAATAATAATGACCTAATATTAAGAGACGTTTAACCTTTTCAACACCATTGACGGATCCCTGCACCTGTGATAAAAATATGCCAACAGCAATAATGTTTTATCGAGTAGAATAGAGACCTGGTTCAACGCCAGCGACGGTTCCCGTTTCCATGGCGACGGTTCCGTCGTGGTTGACAGTGCTATAGTACCCTGGTATCTATTCTAATTGGTGAAACATTGCTTTTAACGTGTTGTCGACGACAACTTGTCGTATTGTCAACGTTACAAAAGCTCTTATTTACTCGACAGTAATGGCGACCGAGTTAATAACAATGGCGAAACATGTCAAAAGCAATATTGTTTCACACAGCAGAATGAGGCCCTGGACCTCTATTCTTCTACGTTAAAACGATATCGCGTTTGTCGTGATTTAGTATCGGCAGCCAATTACAGCTAGGTTATGTTGAAAATATGGAATACCGTGCAGAATAACAGCCTTGAGTGTCTGTAACGTAAGGTTTATTAGCTCCGGTTTTTAGCTGTCATTGTCCTGTGTGACTTTTGTGGGTGCCTTCTTTTGATTGAATGAATTAAAAAATAAAAACACTTCAAATAATATAGTAATTAGGATACACAACATCAATCCGATTAAATAACAATAGAAATACTTCTGTTTGATTCATCTGATGAAAAATAACACGTTTACTGCGAACAACTAAAAACCATTAAAACGAGTGCATATCGGATAAATAGGATCTTATTTTGTGCGCGTTATTATGTTATGAAGACGGCTCTTAATTATAATATTATTCACCCTTTATACTCCTCACCTTCTCAAATTAACCGTGAGACGAAAAACGGCCAAAACCTAATCCAATTTATCATGCACTTCTATTGCCTATACCTACAATATACTGGTAAGTATATCATCATCATTTTCTTGCCCTTATCCCATTTACTTGGGGTCGGCGCAGCATGTCTTTTTCTTCCATACCTCCCTGTCACTCGTCATCTCGTCACTTCCTTCCTCTTCATATCCTCTCTAACACCATCCATCCACCTTTTCCTTGGCCTACCTCGTCTCTTCCATCCCTCCACTTTCATACCCAATACTTTTTTGGTCACATGACTGTCATCCCTTCGCATAATATGCCCATACCACGCAAGGCGATGGGATCTCACCTTGTCGATGATAAGTGCTACTTTCAGGCTTCCTCTAATACTCATTTCTTATTTTGTCCATCCCTGTCACACCACACATCTTCTCAACATTCTCATCTCCGTAACATGCAGTCTCTTTTCATCCGTCATCTTTAAGGCCCAATATTCAGCTCCATACATGACGACAGGTCTCACAATGGTCCTATAGATTATTCCCTTCAACCGAAGAGGCCTCACCTTCACCTTCACCTTCAAATAAATTAGTCTGCTGAATACGACAAAAAAAGGCAATGTAAATCCATACCGAAAACATTCACGCCAGTAAGAAATTGTACACATCATTACCTGAAACAAAAGAGAAATATGCGTTACGCTCAATTGTGAGAAGACAAACAATAAGGTTAATAAGGTACTTAAACACGTTTTGAAGTGACCATACAATCAGCTGAAATGTGAAACATGAACATAATTTTATTAACATTTGGAGGTACGCTTTGTAAGTGCAAAAAGGCTCTTGCCTCTTGCAGAATTGTAGGTTAATTAAAATTTGCACTTACGATATTCAATCTATACACACATTGTATATCCGGGGAGCGCTTTAAGTTATTAGAATACATCATCTCACCGGCAGCTATTTTGTAGGAAAGAAGAATTTAACTTCAACTCGTACAGTAGGAAATAACTGTCGGGAAAACGAAAAAAAAATTTAATACATTCTATGAAATAAGTATGGATGTAACAAGGATTAATGTTAACAAAACATAGTACTTATAGCAAGTTTACAAAAATATTTCCATGTACGAGTAAATTTTGGTTTAGCATTGAAATAAATGTACATACAGAATTTAGGCTATACTCAAGATACATTACTTCGCACAAACCACAATCATAATGTTCTCGAAAATAATTTAAAAACATATGACTAGGCCCGTATTACGGTCGCCTTTATCGCAGTGGATAAGGCATCAGTCACCCTCGCACTTACATACTATAGTCAGAAAGTGACAGATGTTTTATAAGTTTAACACCATCGATAAACACAATCACAATGGGCCCGCTAGGCACATTGTAGGAATCGTTACAATATTTTAATCAAAACAGTCACAGCTAGGTATTTCATACAATAGTTTTGACACTTCGCTATTACTAATTTGCCCTCACAGACATCTAACCCATTATACATAATACAATGATATTTTATTACGAGACACGAGTGGGTTAAAGAAAAGTTTATCGTCGCGTTTCAATGTTCTATTTTAAGACACATTTCCAAGATCGAGGCTAATAAACTTTGTACATATTCAATACACAACCGTTTCACCCACTCACTTCTCGTTTAAAGAATTTAGATCAATCAACACAGTACCTGGCTCCCCGATTCTGCCGCAAAATAAACTCAGAATCATTTTAGGGTTCCGTAGTCAAACTAGGAACTTGACATGTTACGGTATCGTTCTAACTCGGTCGCCATTACTTAGTGTTTTAACCAAGTTGAACCGAGGCCAGAAAACATTTGAAAAAGAAACTACTTATAAAACAATAAAAATATGATGCCAGTTTCCTTTGTATTAGCATATATTTGCATAGAGGCGCGCGTTCCCTTTGGGAACATTTGAGATCATTGGACCAGTGTTATTTCCACCCCAAAACAGTTTACTCCGAAAAGGTTTGTATTTTGCCAACTGTGGGATCTTACGATCCGAGTGGCTTGCTACAGTTCCCTTGCTACTCGTTCTGTTTGCCGTACATATAACAAGAGGACGCCCGCGACTTCGTACGCGTCATTTTAATCCCTTAGGGGATGAATTTCCAAACATACCTTCTTAGTGCACACCGAGGATATCAAAGGAATATTCCTTCCTAATTTCAAGACCCTAGGTCTAGCGGTTTCAGCTGGGTGTTGATCGATCAGCCAGTCAGTTTTTATTTTTATTTTATAGTAAGTAATACCTGGGCGACCGATCTCTACTCGGGTGTAATGTAGACCACACTATTAAATCACAATATGATAGTGTCGTCTATATACGTCAAATACCTCGTTTAATGCCATTCCCTCAGGAACTGTAAAACTTTTCGAGATAAAAAGTATCCTAGCTATGTCCTTCCCCGGGACCTAAGTTAACTCCATACCAAATTTCATCTAAATCAGTTCAGTACATCCAGAGATTACCCACTCACAAACTCACAAACTTTACCTCTTTATATTATAATAATATTAGTATAGATATTGGTATAGTCAGTAAGTATACGTCGTCCATAAACGTGTCTAAAATTTAAGGCGACTGCTAATAGTTTGAGATAATAACTTGTTAATGTTTTCAATCAACGACAGCGCGCGTTCCGCCACAGAAATTAATTGAATGGTTTCGTCAGTGTACGTAGAAAAGCACTAGAAATAGAATCACACAAAAAGTTTCTTATTTTCGGCTATGAAAATAATTTACAATTATTTTACCTCGCGAAACCCACTACAAACAGGGGGATTTTTGTTAGTAGGAATTTGAATCTACCAGAAAGGAAATAAAGTACAGGTACCCTCCCTTTTAAATGTGAAACTAATAAAAATAAACTTTATGGTCATTAAGATATGGTTTTAACTAAATTGTCTTGATTATGTACTTCCTATGGCACACCGGGTTTCGCTAGGTTAAGTGTGATACTATATAAAAATGTGAACAGACGATGAATAGTCAACCAATGTACGGTCACGAGCGTAATTAAATTTAAGAACCATTAAAAAAAAAAACAGCTTGAAGTTGTCAATGTCCTAAGACATGCCAAGTCTTTTGCAACTTATAGGAAACTCAACCTTATTGCTGTACTATGTCAGATTGACTTTAGACCAAACGTGGGTCACAAATTTAAGTCTTTGACAGTATAGTCAACCAATTTTATTCCTAGGCCACTACATACTATGTCAACCTGACGTTGCAAACCAAATTAAAAGAAGTACCTTAATTTTGGTTGACAACATCACTTAAACATAGTTCTTAGGGCTTAGGAATCAAATTGGTTGACTGTGCCCATATCATAGATTAAATCGACTTAACACAACAACGTAAAGTAAACTAGGATCAAGGGAATACCTATCGTGAAATAAGGCCTACTGATTATGAATATGAACGCGACACTTGCGCTTAAAACGACAACTTATTAAGCGAAATACGTGACAACTTACAAGTAACTTCAATGTATATGCTAACAAGATCTTGTTTCTTACAACTCGCTATAAACTCGGGGCTAGACACACGCAAGTTACAAATGAGAGTAATCCGAGACTTTAATAATATTCCGTACAAAGTAGCGTTTCATCTTTGAGTTTAATCTTGGAAATAATTTAAACAAAGTATTTAAAGCACAGTGGTATTTCAAATTGTACGGTACAATAATTTTAAACGTCACCTCTCAAAATATACACGAGTACAAGGCCTGTATGGGTAAGGTCCAAAAAGTTGGCCACGGTAACTCACTTAATTAAATTTTCTATGAAACTTTTCCGTTATGACACGAAAATTAGCCATACATTTGTAGGGATAATTTTCGTGTCACAGCGGAACTTTTTTCACTTTTCTTGTTTGTATGGTTAACTACGCTTAACTATAGTCCAACTATTTGGTCCTTACCCGTATTCTAATATTGCGTTTGACGTGTTTTAGTAGTTATTAACCGTGTAGAATCTCAGACTTGGGCCTCTTTTCAACACGTAAAAACCATATTGCCTTTGACGTGTTATCGTAAGCTCTTATTTACTTGACAGTAATGGCGGCCAAAGTAATACAATTACTATAGGTATCATGATTGTGCAAAATGTGGTTACAGAATTCGCACTTTAAGAATTATAGTGACCTAATTCAAACGTTTTCAGCTTTCGATTTTGAGTCATAAATTTAGTATTATAGAGACCTAAGTTGAAATTCAACATAATATGTGGATTTGGTTACTATAATTCTAAAGATGCGAATTATCAACAAGTATTTTAGAGTTGTTGGTATTTCTGCCTACCCCACTCCGGGAATGAAGTCGTGATGTTATGTATGGTCCATACCAACTGACTTGTCTTATTTAGTAACCATTTTTACAACCTCAAAATGCATAGTTTTTGGCTTAAATGGCCGTTTTCTGGTGAATAAAGCAACCAGAGACCAAATTTTGCACACAATTTTCCTGATTTTACATTATGGATGGTTTTTTAGGGTTCCGTAGTCAAACTAGTAACCCTTATAGTTTCGCCATGTCCGTCCGTCCGTCCGTCCGCAACCTAGCGCAGAGACTCTTAGTACTAGAAAGCTGTAATTTGTCACGCCTTCAAAGTGGTACATTAAATAGTAAAAAAATTTTTTTAGGGTATCTCCCCTACACGTAACATGGGGATGTTTTTTTTTTGGCGTCTACTCCAACGTGTGGGGTATTGTTGGATATGTTTAAAAAAATATTGGGTTGTAAAAACAGTTTTTTGATTAAGCATACCGTTTATAATATATATAAATAGCTTTAAAGCACTATTTTTTGTTATGACTCAAGTGTCCCCCCCTACAGCCAAAACTACAAATGCTAAAAATCTGAAAAAAAAACTTAAATGAAAGGACATATTCGCATCTTCGGTAGAACAAGGGCACAATGATGTGACTAAAGGGGAAATTGTGCACCTTAGAACAAAGGCACAATGTACAATGTGACTAAAGGGGGAAATTGTGCCCTTGTCCTACCGAAGGTGCGTTTATAACGAATTTTAAAGGAAAACTATCATGACTAAGTATACATCATTGGTTCTTGAGATACAGGCGATTAAAGTGTTTATACCTACTAAAATCATCTTTTGGCACCAATTGACTTTAAATAGAAAATTTGTTATTACTTGTTGATTTTTATGCTTGTAGTACTTAACGGCTTCGGAACCCTACAGTGAGCATGGTCCGACATGCTCTTGCCCGGTTATTTAATGTCAAGATTTTTATTTTTGGCGAAAAGGGAGCATTTCGAGGTTATAAAAGTGTTTACTAAAAAAAGACAAATCGGAAGGTATGGAGTATATGTATGTTATTTTAATTTATATACCGTTAGGGTAGAAATAATGTAACTTGAATAAAGCAATTTTCATCTTGGACTGGAGTTTGACTTACTTATCGCTTACCCTTTAACTTGGCGCAGCCGGTAGGATACGAACAGGAAAAAAAACATGGAAAATTTAATTGCGTGAGTTAGCATGCCCAACTTTTTGGGCCTTACGCATTTACCAAATGTAGGCAGGTAGAGATCGTTAGTGGTTATGACCGTATTTATAACAAAACATCTTTCGGCTGACATAATGAAATATAGTTCAACATGAGAGGAGAGCAAATATATGAAACAAAACTAAAATCTGAAGCGCTCCCTTCTAAAGTTCAGCTCTTAACATACACTGTTCCACGCAACTATTATTAAAAATAAAAGCGCAACTCGCAGGCTCGCTTCAATACCTACACATCATCCTACGCAAATACTTGCCTTTGTACATTTCCCCGATACGGCGAGTAACAGGGAAATTTTTATAGAATTACATTGTACTCGCGAGTTATTCACGGAGGCGAGCGTATACAAAGTATACGCAGCTCCTTGCAAATCAGCACAGCTAAAAGTACCATTGACGTTTCACAGACTGAATTTAAATTACTTTTGCCCAGTTGCACAATGTTGATTAAATTTTAAGACGCCTTAAGTCGCGCGCTGTCACTTTCTAGATTGGCAAATTAGAGAATGACAGGAGTCTTATAGTGCTAACCTACACTATCTACACTAATATTATAGCCTCCTAAGACCTCTCGTACAAAAAAATGTACATAATAGGTTCATAAGAAAATAGACCTATTGCAAATGGAATAAAATAGGTTTTCCTTTGTTTTTATGAGGGACTATCGAACTAGAAAATTGACTCTATTGCATTTGTTATAGGTTCATATTCCATTGGCAAATTTTGTTGTATGGTGGGTCTTAGGAGGATAAAGAGGAAAGATTTGTATGTTTGTAACGAATAAACTCAAAAACTTCAGAACCGACCTAAAAATTATCTCCATTAGAATGCTACATTATCACAGAGTAATAAATAAAACATATACAATGATGTTTTATTTATCTACACGGACGGAGTCCCGGGCAACAGCTAGCAAATTTATAATTCATTCAGGGTTCGAGTCATAAATACCAAAACGTTTCTTACAAAAACAACAGGGATCTATTGGACTCCGGAAAACTATATTAATTTCACAGGTAATCGCATTGTCATCAATAATAGCTTTTATTTACTGGATAGTAATGGTGTCAAAAGCAACACCCCTAATAATTCCTTCGCTAATATAATAAAACTGAAGAATCCTCTGGAGTATTTGTACAAAAAGCCCTCGATGATTTCGCACGAATAGAAGACCTTTAAGATATTATAGAGTGGGCGTATAATGTGTATAAAACCCAAAAGGACTTTTAGCAGAAATGTGGTTCCACTTTTACTACCAAAAAGGCTTGTGGCATTGAATAAGTAAACCGACGCATTGTGGTGCCCGATGCGTCGTGGCCACACGTTAATGAGCACAGATGTGGGTCACCGCAGCAAAGTGCAGCCTCGAGATCATTTGAGCTACGTAGTTGGAATATTCCAACTATCACTATATGTGATAACGACAAGTTTGACCAGCTAAAACGGGAGATTTTCACTAATGGCAGTAGAAAATGATAGATAAGATATTCTAAAACACGAATGAGGAAAAAAAAAAGTGAAATTTTATTTATAATTAAAATTTATTTCATGTGAATTGGGTTTTAATTTTTAATTTTAATGTTATTTTACTTTTTACCATCATATTTTAATGTAACATGTATTTATCTAGTTTTTTCCTGTTTTGTATTTTTTGTATCGGTTTTAGTTTTATAATAACGTACGTAATGAAATGAAAATTTAATGGGATTAATGCCTAAATAAACGAAACTTTTAATTTTAATTTATTTATAGAGAAGTGAATGATGATTATGGCCGATAATGCAGCTTATATTTTAAATTTATATGATTATTACTATAAAATAATTATGCAGGGTCAAGTTATAGTCAAACAGATGGATGCAATCAATACAGGACCGGTCCTTGTGCCAAACCTTGGGGGAGGCCTATGTCCAGCAGTGGACGACTTTCGGCTAAAATGATGATGAAAAAAGTTATGGTCAAGTTTATTCAATATATAACGCCAAAAAGCAAACAAGAATTAAAAAAAAGCAAGTGTCTTAGCACGTCAAAATCATGTCTCACGGTACATGATAGATCCGACTCGAGAAGATTGAAAATCTCATAAACACATTTAAAGTCTTAACTAACTTGTTCAGATATACATACATACATAACGTCACGGCTTCATTCCCAGAGTGGGAATTATCAATAACACAAAAAAAAACTTGTTGATAATTCTGTAACCACATTTTGCACAATCAGGTCAAGAATTTACTTATGTATTAGTGACAGGTTGCAAACCCATCGCCTTATATTTAGTACTACAAGCCTTGATTCCCTTATTCGCCTCTTACGACATGCACGGGAAGACATGGAGTGGCACTATTCTAACCATTCTCCAAACTGCTTCATCTCGAACTTATCTAAAAAATATAGCCCAAAAAAACTTAAGTAACAAAGAACTTAAGTAATTTACAGTATACAGACGAATTACAAAAGAGATGTTATCGTTAACGTATCCATTTTTGGACCTTATTACAATGTAATAAGGTGAAGAAGCGGATACACTTTGTAGTCGACTGTACCCTCTTGTCTTTTGCGCAGAATCCATTAGTGCCTGTAAATCAGGCCCGGAAATTCTAGCGGTGACACCTCGGGCTCAGCCGGACTTCGACTTCCCTAACCGTCCGCTATGTGAGGACGTAAAGAAGAAATATGTGGCATAGTATGGTACTAACGGGCTTAATAAGAACTATAATGGTAGAGACATGTCACACCGAAAACGTTCCGATTTTGAAAGGCTTTTAGGATGGATGTTCGATATCAAAGATAATGCACATTAGGGGCCTAGTCAAGATGCATAACGCTAAGTTAGGGATTTTCGAAAATCGACAGTATGACCAGGATTGATGTAAGGTGATGACAGATCGCTTCGACCGCTTATCGTCGGCTTAGAGTGCAAACTTGCTAAATCCATTTTTAAGAAATAAATGATTTGCACTTTATTTTATTTTGTCCAAAAATTAATTTAGCAGATTTCCACTCTAAGCCGACGTTATATCAACTCCTTTAATCTCAAGTCAATAGAAAACCGAAACGTTAACAGCGTGTGCATCTTGGCTAGGCCTCTGCCTTCTATTCTACTGTATAAAACCATATCGTCGTTCGGCATTCAGTACCGCGAATGTCTAATTGTGACCCAATGCGACATTCGCGGTACTGAATGCCGAACGACGATATTTCCTTTAACATGTTATCGTATTATCAACGATACAATAGCATCTGTATTTGACAGCAATGGCGGCCGAGTGGTTTTTGGTGGTTTTACCAAGTAGAAATGAGGCCCAAGTCGGAATGGCATTAATAACCCTGAAAATTAAGTTTTCCGATTACCTTATCCCGCCCAGATCACTAGAACATACAAAACAGATCAGCGGGTAAGATTGCGATAGCGATACAGAAGGGCCTTAGCGTAAGGTGTTTATGGTACTTCGAAGCTAGAACATTAATCACCGCATGTTATTTCTAAGGCCACGCTGGATTTTAATAAGTTTCAATAAAACACAACAGCAAACAGCTAAAAACTTCTAATTCTTCAGTCAGGGCGCGTCTTGTTAAACTTAATATAAATTGCGATATCTATCATACTAGAACTAACTAACAAATGGTAGTTTAATGGAGTGAATAAACTGCAGACCAGCGCTGGCCACGAAACCTCACATGCTGAGGACCATTTCACATTCCGGCATTGTGATTTGTTTGTTCGTAGGTATTTCGTCTAATGTCACGCCTTTATTCCCAGAGTGGGGTAGGCAGAGCTACAGAATTACTAACAACTCTAAAAAACTTGTTGATAATTCGGTAACCACTTTTTGCACAATTAGGCTAAGATGTTTACCAGGTTATTAATGACAGGTTGCAAGCCCATCGCCTAACAGTACTACAAGCCCTTATTCCCTTAGTCGCCTCTTACGACATCCACGGGAAGACATGGAGTGGCACTATTCTAACCCGGCAACCACACGAAAAAAAAATCGTCTAATGTAATTTTGTTTATTACATTTTTGAAAATGAATGTTTTCCTAAATAAATATTATTATAAGATAATAAATCCTCAACGAAAAAAGAGATTGGCAAACATGCATTCGGTCTGACACGCGCAGACAACGCGATAATGGCTGGAGATTTATAACGCGACATCTAAAGCTCAGGCGGATTTGAAACGCACACAGAACGAGTCTTTACCATTCTTTCATATCTAAAAGGCTTCAGTTGGTAGACAGATATAAACTTTAAGAAATATGATGATTTCTCCAACGTTTGCTGCTGAAATACCATACAGCTATGGTCCTACCTAGCCTGCAGCAATAGTCCAATTTTCCTCATTACAATATTTTTAAATATGATACCTATAGCTAAAGTTGAAAGCAATTTATTTAAGAACAAATAATACCAACAGGTACTTAGCAATAACATCAGGAAGCTTTCATATTAAGGAAAAAATGGACTACCTATTGTTTAAACTGGGATAGGTAGACCAGAAAACCACAGACACAAATCGCTGCTTTAATACGAAAGCGCCACCGTTCAAAACCTGGATTTAAAACTTTAAGTAAATAGCGTTCTGAATTTAAATGCAACAACGATTCATTTTGATTTGTAGCGTTTTTATATTGAAGCAACGAAATGTTGAAATAGAAATGTTACCCACTTTTAATGTTAACACAAATATTGAAAATTAAATACCCGTAACCATTCTTTGTCACGAATTCAAACATATGATATAACCATAAAATATTCTACTGAAGGTAGTCGAATGAGACTTTTATATCAGGAACGTGTGCTCAAAAGCATATTCAGCAAAACGTATTATGCCTGTGGGCTACGCAAGAGTGCATCGGCCACAAAAATCTTTCCACTCAAAAAAACAAGGGTACCGCTTACGACGTTCAACTTGATGAAATTCCTAGTCAACATTTTTCTCGCGCGCAATTAACTCGGATGAATATATATGTAAAGTCGTAGTGACGTTTTATTTGGAGCGCGTAGTTAGACGTTTAATAACACATGCAACTAAAGCGTAGTAAATAGAAGCAAAAATAAAGTAAATCTGAATTTATTAAGAAAGAGAATCAACATTACGTCGTATGCAAAAAGAATTAAGAAAGCGCTACATTTCGATTTTAATTAACCTAAAATCATTTCTATTTATGTAATAGTAACTGAGATACGACACTGCAAATTAAGGGCAGGAAAAATTTAATACGTGGTAGCGCAACTTTATTTGCTTGTATTTTGTAATTCCACTCTCCCCTAAGGCATCCAAATAACATACCTAAAATTCAGCTTCACATCGCTTTTTGCGTTTTTCTCGTATTGTAGGATATGACTGTTTATTGAAGAATGTTGACGTTTATATTGAGAGAGGAATCTTTTGAGAAATAATTGTCTGTGCTACGCTTTGACTTCAATATTAAACTGAAGATTTCTTCAGAGCGGCAGCTTTAAATCATTAATTATTAGGATATTAATGATTTCTACATTTAATATGTTGCCTATGCCTAATTTAATCACTACAAAAGAACAAACGAAAAATTGGGTAAGTACTTAATTCAGACGTCTAGCTGCTGGTTCGTAGCTACCTTATTACGTTCTGTTTCATTAGAGTTAGACTCAAAGCATTTTGCAGACGCTGCATTTAACATAAAACAAAATAAAAGTGATTATTTATCTAACCATTGGATTTTTCCTTAGAGCAAATATATAAAAGGGACTTGTTTTTAACTCGACAAACAACACTGTATTGTTTAAATTTCTAATACAAATAATAAATTAGTATTGTCTCTAGACGGCAAAGACGTTATTTAAATTTACTTCGAGTTCAATTCTTGGCGACGAAACTAGATTTTATAAAGCAGCGTTCGTGAGCATCGACTCTTAATGAGAAATTTCTCTGAGCTCTTAAATTTAACATAATGAAACAAAGTCTAAGAGCTTGGATCAAATAAAATGTCAGAAACGAATAAAGTTCCGCCGGGCTCTGAAACTTCGCTAGGCCTGATTCATATCGGCAGGTTGGGTCGCTGCTTATTACGTGGCTAAATTTGGTTAGTTAGTTACCCGTTTGTAAACAAGGCCCTTTAATTTGGAGAGGTGTTTGAGCAAGACGAGAATTCAGACCAAGGCTTAAAGCTCATGAATTACAACACGAGGAATTTCAGATTTTCACCTTCTATTCAGTGTTTCTACCTTCTAACCCGTTTGCGAATGAATTAACTGAAAGCCTAGTTTACGTAGGCAGCTCAGTGATTTTCAGAGGCAGTTTTGTCAGTCCTGAAGCTGAATGTAATGTAATTGTCATTCCCGATTAAACCAGCTATCCAGAATTTAATTACTATAGAAATCCTAAGAGCACTGTAAATTTGGGGTTGATGGCACTACTTCTTCACGATGGTATTTGGAGTTTGAATTTAACAGAAACCGAATTGAATAAAACTATTTTTACTTAAGAGAGTACGCTGTTTCCTAAAACCAAACCTATTTTGGTTTAGTAGAGTTAAGAATAAGATTTTTAGATACATACATAACATCAGAGTGGGGTAGGCAGAGCTACAGAAATACCAACAACTATAAAAATACTTGTTTATAATTCTGTAACCACATTAGGCACAATCAGGAAAAGAAGTTTACTAGTGTATTAGTGACAGGTTGCAAGCCCATCGCCTAACAGTACTACAAGCCCTTTACCCTTAGTCACCGCTTACGATATCCACGGGAAGACCAGGCAACGACACGGTGTTTTAAGATTATTGATTCAAAAGAAAAATTAAAAGATGCCTAGTTTTACACACAGCAAAGGTAGGGATTTAGTTTGACGTGACAATAGAAATATTACTTGTTTTGATCAACCAACAATTGTTCCCTTTCACCCTTCTGGGAAATCAAGAGCTAAAAGTTGAACTAATACCAAAATATCTGCATTAACGTCATTCGATAAGAACTCCAGAATACCCAAGGGCCTTTGGTGCGTGGGCAATGAAATGGAACGATATCTCGCTTGTTTATTTATATTTCATTACTGCCGAGCGAGATAGGCACTTAAGTTTCCATATTTTCAGTAAATATTCAACCTCTCTAACGGATAAAGCTGAATATTACAACGCTTTAGTAAATCACTTTGGTTTTCAGACAACCCGCCTATCGTTAAAGAACTATCTTTGGATCAATAGTAGCTAGACTTGAGCCCTTTCTATCGTTTGCGTAATGTAAGAAGAAATAAGAACGCGTATTTTTCTCTTCATAATAGCATCCATCATAACGCTTTACCTACAGATTTAGTGATCTTACAGTCGACATTGTTTTTGGTTGAAAAAAATAGTATTTATCTTGTTTTCTCAGTCAATTTTAATTGAATACCGAGAAATAAATCGTTTTGTTTTTGGTTTTTCGTTTGCCTGTTTCATTGTGTTGCGGTCTAATTTTATTTTGTTTATTTGTACATAGTGCGTGTGTTGTGTGTGTGTGTGATCTGCCGTGGTTTCACTGGATGGTTCCAACGGAAGACCAGCGCTGGCTTCATGCCAGCATAACGCTAGGTGGAACCATTTCGTGACAACAGGCTTTTTGTCTATGTCAGTATTGTGTTTGTGTTGTTTGTCCGTTTGTCACTAATAAAGGTATTTTTCCTTCTTTTTTTTTTTTTAGATCAGATAGCAACCTCTTTTTCAGAGCTGATATCTCCAATATAACCAATTTACATGTAACCGAGCTACAAACCACCCGAATGAAATTAGCTTTCTATTCAAGAAAACCGCGTCTAAATCGGTAGATCCGTTTAGGAGCTATGATGCCGCAGACAGACACACTTACGTGAACCTTATAGCACCCCTCTTTTTTTGTCCGAAGCAAAAAAAACAATAGCTTATGACTGTGCACTACATCAGTAAATCAGAATCGAGCGTAGACTTATTATATATACCTGAACTTAATATGAAACTTAAATACACCTGCAACCACGGCAACGTCAAATTTTGGGAATTATAAATCCAACTTGATATTGCAGTGTAGAAGCTAAGTAAGATTAATTAAAAAAAAGTAATTATTTAACTTTTCAGGTTTACAAGGCAACGCACCTAACCTCATATTTCTCGAAATAGGTAAGGTAAGGTAAGGTTCATGATAAGGTATTCAGAACAATATATTGTTGCATATGTAGGGTAGTCTTACAATAAACGATAGTACAGACGCACGTTTTTTATTCTACAGTGGCTAACGAGGATAAAAAAATAATATTATTAAATAATAACAGTCTCGTGTTTGAACTTATAAGATGTCAGTGGGGAAATTAAGTGAATTTGTGTTGAAAAGTGGCAATTGGACGGGTTATGTGGAGCGGCTAGAAATGTATTTCTTGGTGAATGAAGTGACGAAAGAACTACAGTTACCGACATTAATTTCGCTTATGGGTGAAGACGCATATGACTTATTATCGACATTGGCAAGTCCAAAAAAACCAAAGGATTAACCTATGCTGCGGCAGTGGAGCTGTTAACAGTACATCTGCAGCCAAAGCCCTCATTGCAGTGTTAGCGGAAAGGTATAAATTTCGACAGCGGTGTCAGTTGCAGAACGAATCTATTGCAGATTACGTAACAGAGTTAAAAAAATTAAGTAAACACTGCGAGTTTGCAGCAAACCTGAATGAAAACCTTCGTGACCAATTGGTGTGTGGGCTAAGAAGCGAGGTTATCCGACAGCGGCTATTTGCAGAAGATGGATTGGCGTACGACAGAGCGGTTACATTAGCATTATCTTTGGAAGCAGCTGAACGTGACGCCATCGCTGTGAAACGCGACACCGAAGTACTTACGGAAGGAATGCACAGGTTTAATTTCACTGACTGTTCAAAATGCGGAGACGGAAGGCATCAGGCTAGTGATTGCCAATACAAAGATTACGTGTGCAGTTTTTGTCAAGAAATCGGCCATTTACGACGTATGTGTCCAAAAAAAAGGGGCCAAGATCGTGGCCAACAATCAAGTAAGACGGCCGTGTCGGCGGGAACAGCTGGCATTTATAGTGGGGGACGACCGGGCGGCCGCGGCGCAGGCGGTCGCGGCCCGTGGAGGCGCGCGGCGCGGGCGCGGCGCGGCTCGCGCAGCGGCGGCGGCGCCCGGGAGCGGGCTCCGTTGTTCATGCTGGATGACGACGACCAAGACGGTGTGTACGAGAGCGAATACGATCGGAATGACATGAACGAGTATGAAGATGAGGAAGAAGAACCGATGTACCAGATGTCGTTAAGCAAATATAAACCGGTCTGTATAACAATTAAGGTCCATAATTGTTTACTTAAAATGGAAGTCGATACGGGATCGGCTTTATCATGTATTAGCAAAAGTGTTTATGCTGAATTATTTGGAAATTTGCATTTAAATCCATGTTACATAAATCTTAAATTCTATGACGGCTCGTCTATTCAACCGTTAGGTTACATAGAAACGGTCGTCAATTACAAAGGTATAGTTAAAACTTTAGATTTGTATGTCATAGACAAGGGGACTACGAATTTAGTCGGTCGACAATGGTTGGCAGAGTTAAATATTCCCGTTAAGGTCAACATACCAATGGACAAATTAACGAATCTCCATTTAGCTGAGAGTAATACGGAAACAAACCAATTAATTAATGAAATTGTTTCTAGGCATAAACCTCTGTTCGATGGCACACTGGGTAAATATACGGCCGGTGAGGCCGAGCTTTGTGTGAGAGACGACGCCGTGCCCATTTTCTGTCGAGCGCGGCCGTTGCCGTACGCGCTGCGCGCGCGGGTCGACGCGGAGCTCGACGCCATGCTGGCGGCCGGCGTCGTCGAGCCGACGGACCATTCCGACTGGGCCACGCCGCTGGTCGTGGTGCACAAACCAGACGGAGGTTTGAGACTTTGTGCGGATTACAAGGTAACCCTTAATCGTGTTTTAGAGGTCGACAGGTTTCCGGTTCCAAAAATGGATGATTTGTTCAGTAATCTGAGTGGAAATATTTTTTTTACTAAACTAGACCTATCTCAGGCATACAATCAGATAATGTTATCCGAACGTTCAAGAGACTTTACAGTTATCAACACACATAGGGGGTTATTTAAATATACACGCCTGGTTTATGGATTATCTTCGAGTCCTGGAATTTTCCAGAAAATAATGGTACATTTATTTAAAAATATACGTGATGTTATCGTGTTTTATGATGATATCCTTATTAAAAGTAAGGATTTAAATAGTCATCTTAAGTCGGTAGAAGAGGTATTACAGATTTTGGAAAAAAATGGGTTAAAAATAAAAAAAAGTAAATGCGAATTCCTAGCTAAAGAGGTTAGGTATTTAGGATTTATAATTAATGCGAGTGGGGTTCGAGTAAACCCAGACAAAGTGGAACCTATCGTGACTATGCCGCATCCAAATAACGTCACGGAACTCAAATCTTTTATAGGTATGGTTAATTTTTATGGGAAATTTATAAGTAACTTAAGTACCCATTTAGCACCGTTATATGATCTACTCAAAAAGGGTAAACACTGGTTCTGGGGTGCAGAACAAAACTCCGCTTTCGTTACAGTTAAAAAGTTCCTCTGCAGCACGAAGGCTCTCGTGCATTTCGATATGACCGCAGAGACGGTGGTGACGGTAGACGCGGCGGCCCGGGGCCTGGGCTGCGTGTTGGCTCAGCGCGCGCGTGGGGGTGCTGAGCGGGTCGTGGCGTATGCCTCGCGCTCGCTCACGGCGCATGAAGTGCATTACAGCCAGATCCACAAAGAGGCGCTAGCGATCGTTTTTGCTGTCGATAAGTTCCACCAATTCCTGTATGGTAGAAAGTTTATACTCCGCACCGATCATAAACCTCTCGTTAGCATTTTTGGCCCGAATATAGGCGTCCCCAGCGCGGCAGCGAGTCGTTTGCAACGTTGGGCAATTAAACTAACGGCTTATGATTTTGAGATAGAGTATGTTAGGACAGATCAAAATACGGCTGATGCTCTCTCACGTTTAATTCAGTCACAAAGAAATGAATTCGCATCACAAGAAGAAAGTTTACCCGAACAGACTTACCTACATTTCTCAACAGACGCGGTGTTAGTTGATTATAAGGTTCTTATAAAGGAAACTCAACGAGACCCAATTTTAAGTCGAGTTTTAAGATTTTTAGTCGATGGATGGCCTTCAGATGTTGAATTTCAAGAGTTGCGGCCGTATTTTAATAGGAGGAATGAACTGTATAGCGAACTAGGTTGTATTATGTGGGGCCATCGCGTAGTCGTACCGCCTACCTGTAGGAATAAAGTGATTGCGGAACTTCATGATCCTCACATGGGGATAGTCAAGACCAAAGCGCTTGCCCGCAGTTACGTGTGGTGGCCGGGCGTGGACGAGGCTGTGGAGGCGGCGTGCCGTACCTGTGCCGTGTGTGCCGGAATGGCTGACTCGCCGCCGGCGCACGCGCCACGCTCGTGGCCTTGGCCATCGCGCCCTTGGTCTAGGTTACATTTGGATTTTTTGGGACCTATAGGAGGGGTAACGTACTTAGTGATAGTAGATTCTTGCTCGAAATGGATAGAGGCGATCCGGATGGGTAGGACTACCGCAGCAGAGGTTATAGCTAAGTTACGGGATTTGTGGGCAAAGTTTGGTCTACCGAAACAGATTGTCAGTGACAACGGACCGCCATTTTCGAGTGCAGAGTTTCCAAATTTTCTTGGTCATAACGGTATAGGTCATGTTTTTACCGCGCCCTATCATCCATCATCAAACGGTGCTGCAGAAAACGCGGTAAAGACGTGTAAGCGGGCTATAAAAAAGGCTATGAAACAAAATTTAGATGTAGATATAGCTTTATGTCGATTTCTATTGGCATATAGGAACACAGAGCATGCTACAACTGGGGACAGTCCAGCGAATATACTCTTAGGTCGCAAACTGCGTATGAGGCTAGACAATTTAAAACCCGAAAGGGAATTCCTGGTGGCCGCGCGTCAGGCGCGTGCCGAAAAAGGGGCCGGCGGGGCGGAACGCCAGCTCGCGCCGGGCGATCCAGTGTGGTACCGCGGTTACAGGGACTCCAATAAATGGCTAGCGGGTACTGTCGTAAAAAAATAGGAAACACAGATTACTGCATAGGGTCTAATGTTGGAACCGAAATCCACCGGCACATCGATCAGCTGAAACTAAGGGTTACCAATAGTAATAGCGATAACAACATCCCTCTTGATCAGGGAATAAGAGAGAGAGAAGCGGAAAGAAAACGGCGCCAGTCATTAAGTTTTCCCATGACCAGCGGCGAGGCAACAGATAGTGGCGGAAGTGGTTCGAGGGAGAAGGCAGCCAGCATTTCACCGGCAGCGACGACCGACCCGCCACCGTTTACAACGCCAACCGGGCGCGCCATCGTATCGCCGGAGCGCAGTGTGCCAACGAAAACAGAGGCTAGGGCTAGTGAGGAGTTAGCGGGTACCGCTGATCCTTTTTCGGATAGACCTAGATCTAGATTTCCTGTAAGAGCGCGTAAAGCGCCTGTACGTTTTGGATTTGAAGAGATAGATTAAGAACTAGACCATAATATATTTTTTATGCTTTAAGGATAGCTTGATTATCTGTTCCGATTTGTTTAAAAAGAACTTGTGTTCTTCTTTAATTACACTTAATACATATATTAGTTAATAAGGGTGGAGGTGTTGCATATGTAGGGTAGTCTTACAATAAACGATAGTACAGACGCACGTCTTTTATTCTACATATATCTTTTTTTTTACTAACATTTACCTACCGCCAAAGAAAGTGTCCAAATTATTGTGTATGACTACAAGTAAACTGATTAGCAGAATAATGCCGTCTCGGTCTTTGCAGTCTTACAAATTAAAAATTAAAAATATTACCATGAAGGGGGGTGTGTGCTCGTTTGCTTACTCCACAACATAAAAAAATAGTTTGACTACATTTATTCTATTAATCATTTACAGAAAGGGATATGTTATTTCATCAGAACAAGCAATGTTTTCAAACTTTACTGGAAAAACGGTAGGTGTCAAAATTGATCATACATACTAATATTATAAAGAGGTAAAGTTTGTGAGTTTGTGCGGTTGTAGGGGGTTATCTCTGGATCTCCTGAAACGATTTAGATAAAATTGGGTATGGAGATAACTAAGGTCCCGGGAAAGGACATAGGATACTTTTAATCCCGTTAAATTGAACAATTACCGAGGGAATATCGATAAACGAGGTATTTGACATAACTATATAGATCACTATTTATTAGTGTCGTCTACATACACCCGAGTAGAGCTCGCTTGCCCAGGTCCTACTACATATAAAATAACAAACTGCCTGGCTGATCGATCAACGTACAGCCGAAACCGCTGAACATAGGGACTTGAAATTAGGAGGGAATATTCCTTGAATATCCTAGAAGTGCACTGAGAAGATTTCTGGAAATTCATCAGCTAAGGGGTTAAAATAGGGGGAGTTGCGGGAAACTAATTCTGCGCGTACGAAGTCGCGGGCGTCTTCTAGTCTGAGAAAAAACCATTAAAATCAACAACCGAACTCATTTGTATCAGTACCATAGCATGTGGAAGGTAAAAATAAAAACGAATATTTTATCTACGACAAATTCAATTACTGGCCAAAAACAATGGCTGTTCAATAAACCCATTTAACCAGTCTCTATACAAAAAGGCTTAATAATTATTCGCAGCGCCGCCCCATTACTCCACAGGTATTATTTACTTTCCATTCAATGAGTTTGTTTTGTTCAAAAGAGTATCGAATCGGGAGAAATTCTGAGACTCATTCCGTTCCTGTTTTTGTTTGATCAATGGAAAGCTGATGTGATTCATTTGTCAATCTTTTGATGTTTACGCAAACTGGGGCTTGATTCTACTGCGTAAAACCATATTGCTTTTTACACGTTAACGTATTATCAACGTTACAAGAGCTCTAACTTTATGGCGGCCAATTAAAAAACAATACGATAGCAAAACTACGTTCGCGAATTTCTTTGCAGGCAGAATAGACGTCATCATAATTTTATGATTGCGTTATTGGTATTGTCTCATTATTCTCTTCATATATACATCTCTGCTTTGCCTCAAGGGCAAATTATAGAGAATGTTAAGACATTAACTTCGGTTTTTGTGCAATAAAGAGAAAATAAATACATAAATAACATATCAAAAGCAATATGGTTTTAACTAGTAGAATAGATAATATATTTGTTTATTATTATTATGCATTAAACATCTAAAATACAAATACTTAATAATATAGGTCCATTCAACAAAATCTTGATTTCGCTAAAAATACTTGTGAATTAACAATACGCTTTTCAGTCTTTACATTATTAAAGTAAGCGTTTTCAAAACTTACGTTATTGATTACAACAGCGATTTTACGTGAAAATTTTATTGTTATAACTTTTTTTTTTTTTTGGCACACAATAACTAATAAGTATTGTAATGGACAAGGGATAAGGATTATCTATCTGTCATTAATATCATTAACTAGCGACCCGCCCTCGCTTCGCTCCAGATTAAAGTATTATACATATAAACCTTCCTCTTCAATCACTCTATCTATTAAAAAAACCGCATCAAAATCCGTTGCATAGTTTTAAAGATTTAAGCATACATAGGTATATAGGGACAGAAAAAGCGACTTTGTTTTATACTATGTAGTGATCCCAAATTCATAGGTACACTGCTTAGCATTAATGTTATATTCCTTTCCATAACCTCCACAATGAGTAAAGTTATGCTACTCACGCCCAGCTGTCCCCGTCGACCTATATCAGATTCCAGGCCCACCTCGACACTAGGGACAATGAGGCAAGTCTCCAAAAAGGTTTATTAGAAAGATAGAGTTTCATGTCTTTCCGTGGATGTCATAAGAGGCGACTAAATAAGGGTTTTTAGTACTGTTAGGCGATGAGCTTGCAACCTGTCACTAATACATTAGTAAACTTCTCGGCCTGATCGTACAAAATGTGGTTAAAGAATAATAAACAAGTCTTTTTACAGTTGCTGATATTTCTGTAGCTCTGCCTTCCCCACTCTGGGAATGAAGGCGTGATGTCATGTATGTATACAGTTTCGAGATGAGTCAAAGGCATTGCAAGAAACATTTACGACAAAGCTATGGTAACGTCAACATTTCTTTCTGTCTTGATGCTATCATAATGAAAGGGTTTTGTAGTGGCTTAACAAATAAAAGTCGTTGCCCGTACCTAGTAACTAATGAATAAAGGCATGCGGTTCCTTGAAATATTTATTACATATAAAACATTCACGTATTATTAAATACAAACTACAACGTTTTAATTAAAAATGTGAAAAATCCATTGATAAAGAGTGGTGTCCCTGAATCGAGAACTCATAAGTACTTAGTCAAGCATTTAATCGAAAATCGTCTTTTACGATCGTAGTCTCGAGGATTCGTAAAATATGAAAAATAATGTTTGAGAAATAAAAGTATCTAATTGGTTTGTAATCATGTTTTTACGTTTAACAGTCTCAATAAAAAAATATCAAGTTGAATACATGCAAAGAACAGACGCACGAGCGTTAAGGTTACTGAGATCCAAATTCGCTAAACACTTATTTAGCAAAAATGTGGCGTCTTCAATAACGTGCAAAGTATTTTAGAATTGCTCTTGCGTTAAATTTATTTAAAATCGCCTTCTCCGCGAATCTACAACGGTTTATTTCGTTCGCAAGTTCTAACACATTCGCCTTTCGAATTGAATCTATTTTCGTTGCCTCCGCAGCCTGAGTAAAACATCGGCATACATTTCCTTGTGATCAAGTCGAAGAACCACGTCATGAAGATCCGCGCACACGGCCCTTTTGAAGCGGATTGGTAACACATGTACGGAATATTCCCTAGATTCGATGGAAACTCGCCGTTATAATCACCTGAAATTCGAATAACATAGGTTTTTATTGTTTTCCGATTTATTATGAAGTAATTACAGACTTTTTTATCGCGGTTAATATTTAACTCAGATATGAGTTTAAATTTGGTGCACGAAATGAAATAAGCGATTCGTGTAAATACACTCGTGGACAAATAAAACGGATCAGAGTGCGTTTATCATACAAACGAGGCTATTTCGAAGCCTTGGTTCCTGGCCAGGGGTGGTTTTGAGTGAGGTTTAATGGAGGAAACTTCGAGGTTTAATAGATAAGGTCAAAAGTTCTTAAGATACCTAACTGATTGCACAATCAGTTAACACCACAGCGAGAGTTTGGGTCAGCATTTGGATTTCCTTACATGTTATTGCCATTCTAGATGTTTTTCTGAATATGCTCAATTCCGGCGTTAACCGCAGTTTCAGTCAGTTGGGTATGGATGGTACTCTGGAAGTCCTGTATCGATGCTCAGGGTATCCCATCATCAGATTTCACTAAAAGCATCCCCTAAGGAGGAACCAAGGCTTCGAAATAGCCTTGTTTGTATGGATAAAGCACTCTGACCCTCGTATTTTGACCGCGAGAGTAGTAATATTCAATAAAGGGTAAGGATCTAATTAACTTACGCCCATGCTTGACATAATCATAATATCTTTCCCGATACCCCCTAACTCCTACCACTCCAATAAATAATAGTACAAAAATATTAACCACAGACATTTCAGTACCACCTCGTACGCAACTCTTTATTGGCAGCGGAAAATTGCAATCAAAATCAATTAAACGATACACTGACGCAAGTTTTATTACTTCCCGATATGAATTTTAGATAGCTTTGATTGCTATGTTATTGGAACCATAGTAACGTGACACTACTTCTACTCACAGGGAAGTAAAACAAAATCCACATGTTATGTATTTTAAAATATCTGACGAGCCATTTCTGTCAACGCGTAATGAACTTTTGCCAACGAACAATGATTTCGGTATTGAAAAAAAAAAAAGTCAAAGCGACGAAAACAAGGTTAAACAAAATCGGACATTTCTGGTTTCAATATAACGAGCAACAAGCGCTCAGCCATTTATTTAAGACAGTTCTAACAACACTTTACATAGAAGAAGTAATAATAGTTTCAGTACATGAAATGAGAAATAATGTACAACTTATGCTAGCGTAGAAATTGACTGAATGCACGTGGTCAAGGTTCTGGATAACTAAGACAGAGATTCGTAAGGATGCGTAAAAAGGATTTATTATGGGGCGAGGAGCAGACGCGAGAATTTTTAAGGGATAATTTACTACGTTTTGCAAATTTTGCGGTCTTATTGAGTAGGAAAGCCGCAAATCGTTAAACCGCTTCCAATGCAGACCGAAGGTAACTCAGATGATATATAAATTTCGCCCCAAAAACCGTTTATCAGGATAACGTGTTCAGCAATTAATCAATAAGACAGGGAATTGGAGCCCTGTGGCGTTGCCATGACGACGGAAGAATCAGCTGAAAGACCTCGCACACACCTCCGAGTCAAAGGAGCTTTATTTAGAAGCGAAGTAACAAAAATAACGATTGACAATTCTGTTTGTTCTGTCACTGAATACCTTACAGCGTTTTCGAATATAGAAAGAAGACACAAAGGGTAACTCTATTAAATTTTGTAACTATGAAGTAAGATATTATATTAGAAAGCCGCTGGCTCGAGGAAAATTAATCACAATTTAGATTGTTATTGCTTGAGGCTTTAAGGTGTTTTCGATATCGAGCATCTCTTTCCGAGCCGTGAAAACGTAAACGAAATAATTGGCTTAAAGGTTGTTTTAATCAAACAAAGTGCTGATGGCAAGGAATCTTTCGGTGCCTGGGGAGCAATCAGCTTAGGAGGCATAGCACCGAATTAAAGTTACATGCCTCTCTGAACGTCGACTATTAAGAGCAGTTTAACTGAGACATTGTTCCCACTTAGGTGTCATTATCACGGGAAGGTGAACATGACGATGTTAATGAATAAACATGATGTTGTTGAGGTTATTTTGTTTCTATCGACCTTGTCTCACAAGTTCAAGTAATTACAAACATTTTCATTACTCTTGGCACAAAGGACGTCATGTTTTTATCAAATGGTGTTGAATATTTGCAAAAACACGATAATAGGTTTGTTTGGCCTGTATACACGGACCTGATACGACAACTCATTTCTTTAGTTACAATGGTTTTGGAAACCCAAGAGGAAATGTTATGTTGGTATTGAATTTATTTCACAAGCATTTCCAACAAATAGGAAAATTCCGAGAACGCCAATCTAGAAGACTTATTATTTTAATAACACACGAAGGGTAAGTAATTAGATTTCCGTGAATATAAATTAAAACAAAATGCTTAGGTCAATAATTTATGCTAAAGTTCAATAAATTTTATAATAGATTTTTGATTTATTAAGTCTTAAGTTGGTGGTTGAATCGGGAAAATCACCGAAACTGGTGAATAAATAGAGTAGATGTCTACTAAGAATCAATTCATACGAGGATTCGCTAAGGCACACATTAGCGAGAGACAAAGAGGTTGATTTCGGGTAGTGAGGCAGTGACCGACTTTAGGCAGGTAGGGATACCGTACATAACTAGGTCAATGTCGCATTATTTAGACTTATAGAGGTACTAATTTCTTATACTGGCAAAGGTAACACATTAATGTCACAGGTGAAAAGCCTTCGTATGTCAGCCTTGTCAAAAGCAGTTAACAATCCTGCGTGTTTCACGATATTGTACGAGTTTTAAACTAGTAATGGCACAAAGAAATCACAACAATGGCAGAAAAAGTGTACGTACTCGTAAAAAAATATTGAATTTCATTTCCGTCACGAGTATTTTGTCATTATATGAAATTTTATAGTTCGGTCGCATCAAATGTTTTAATTTCTTCATATTAATTTTGGAATAAGTATTGTTCAAAGACGATTACAGGGTTATAGTTTGTTTCTTCAATTTAGTAAATAAATCTGTATAAGATAGCTGCTTTTTGCCACATATTGCCAGGATCACAGACTTTGTCAGGCTGAAAGTAGAACAAACAGATTTTATAACAATGTATTTAGTATTCGTTTCAACGAAACCTTTTAGTAGAAATACTGTCAATGGTTTGAAGATCAACTAAATGAAGAAATAAGTCAATATACATTTCATTCCCTTCGGCGAGCGAGTGCTTTGAGTGTTTCCGTAGCTATAATTACAAAGACGCACCTCTACGTCTTTGAAGCGGAGAAATTACGTCCTTAGTTAAACAGAATTTCGGTAGAACGTAAATTAAAGGCAACCACTATTTACAGTTGTAGAGGTAAAAGTCTAACGCAGTAAAGGAAATTCAGAAAATATTATTATGTTAAATCACATAAGTAACAAATATGGGAGCCATAATGCAACGTTTTGCTTTAAGGCAGAGCTACTCGTATTATACCTATCTACAAGTATTACATTAAATAAGTTACAATATAGCAACTAACGTAACTTTTAACAGGGGATTGGGGACACATCACAGACTAAATACGCTACCTCTCTTTTAAGGATCGTTTATCCCCAAAACGATTTTTTTTCGTTATCATGAGAGCTGAAGTTTGTTACAATTAGGAAAATATTGATATAGAATTCGAATTTAATTATACTTTTCTCAACACTGCTCGGCAATATGAAAATTTTTGGTTTGGTTTGGGTTGAGAAAACATTGCATGTATCAGGCCGTTCTCATACAAAAAATATATATTGTTGGCCTAATTAATTCCAATTATGTAAATAATTAAGAAAAAAAGCGTTTTACTTCCTCGTAGTATACTTAAATAAGAAAAAAATTACAGAGTAAAAAGTATGGCACAGTATCAAATAGGGTGCCACTGCATGCCTGCGTGCCCATGCATCGAGCCACAAGCGAAAATCAAAATCAGCGAAAGCACGCTGATTTTCAGTGGCCCCCATTTGAATGAAAGCACGAATATTAGTGTACTTACCAAGAGTCATTTCTGCCAGGTGCCACTTGAAATTTCGTCAAAGTGATTAAATAATATTTCTACACCATTTAAATTTTCGGTTAAATGAAAAAGTGCGTATCGTTGACTTTGAACTGAATTCGATTAAACATTTGTCGAAATTTCCAAGGCAAACCCATTTCTGCCACAAGTTTACCAACCAAGACTCACTTCCACCTAGCCCTGGTAGTATGAAGTGCTAAGCCACGATGCAGGCGAAATGGCGTGTAAATTAGCACTTAGCAAAGCTGATTACTAAATTACTACTCGATCTGTGCTAACACCATCCTCGTTCAATGAATCAGCATTGTGCAGTGAAGACAATACAATATCTATACAAATGTTAATAGCCATAAGGTAAGCTTAGACCCATGACTACTATATCTAACCGTAAATGAAAGACATTACATGAAAAGACATTCTTACAATTACAATTAATGGAGTATGTGGTCTTGCGAATGGTATTTATTACGAATACCAAAAATCAGATTCTGTTCATTTTCATTATCATAATGCAGATCAATCACCTTGAAGCACTGTAAATTCCTATGTGTGACTCGGTCAAAACGAACTCTTGAAGGAAGAAAGATTATCCATCATAGGACAAAGAGGTATAGTGCGCCTCTAAAAGCTTCTGCTGTATGAATTTATGCTGACAAACGGCTCACCGAAGCACACCCGTTAGAGCGTGTGCTTCACTATAGTGAAGCACACGCTGAGCTATAACTTAGCACGCTTCTTGACCAATATTTGAGAGGCAATTTCCTAGGCTGATTAACAGATTCAGGGCCAGGTTTCATTATTTCCATGCAAAATATACCCTAAATCGAGTTCTTGGCCCTCGGTCCACTAATAAGCTGTGCCTTGAACCGTGCAAGTTACAATGGGGGAACAAAATTAGAATACGGCACCCTACGCAAAATTCGCTCAGGTAAATTTGTTTTTCTGCTGCTAGTATTTTAAAGCCTGATTAAACTTAATTCTCATTTTAATTCAATGAATAGCGATTCTATTTTATAACTCAAAGTGGACATCTTTCGGGTAATACAGGGATGATGATAACGGCACACATGCCACCTGGGTGGATTTTAGATATGAACATTTTGACGCTACCTACCCTTAGCCCTTAGGACTACAATAGAATTCTTCTACGTGAGCCAACTCACCGACTCATATTTCATTATGTCCCGTAATACCTAGTTCCTAAACTAACTGGTGTGACTGTCGCAGTAAGTAGATAAGGAGCTTATATTTTAGTCTGAGTGAAATTTTGGCTCATTTCCACAAAAAGATTTTTATTATATCTAGCCAGTTCCATCTTTCTAATATCATTTTAAGTTGTAGCCGTTGTCAAAATCGCTGCCAAGAGTTTAGAATTTTATTATCAAGACCAAGAACATACAAAACTTAGTTGCTAGGAAAACACTTTGAAGCCAAAATGTGTATCTATAATATTAATGCTGTAATTTAAACTTTACAATTAGATTTCTCAAAACAACTCCATAGATATTATCGAGCCATCCAATCTAATTAAGTGGATTTCCTTGAGCTTCTCCGAATTTCAATTTATTTTATCTTCTGTGTTTTTTGAGGTGGATTAAATCATTTAGCAAACTGCTTCTTCAAAACATAACAGCATAATTTGTAGCTAATAAACCCACTGGTTTAGAATATAATTTGATACCGGTAATTTTCTTCGACGTAGAATTCGCCTTTCGATATTTTTTTTTACTGGGGGCCTAACATGGTCGTGTACATCGATGTGGATAAACGTAGATAACACATCTGTCACTTTCTGACCAGTATGTCAGTGCGAGAGTGACGGAAGTGTTATCCACATCGATAAACACGACCATGTCAGGCCCCCTGGACATAACAAGAGATAATAACATTTTTAGGGTTCCGTAACCAAAGGGTACCATCGGACCCTACTGCTAAACCTCCACTGACAGTGCATCCGTCCGCCCGTACGTCTGTCCGTCAGTGGGCGGCATGTTTCTCATTAAAATTAATAATTAGACGGTAAATTTTTCACAGAGTTTGTATGACTATAGCCGCTCTAACAACAGATAATGAAAATAAAATAATGTTAAAAAATGAAGAGGCTCCACATACAAGCAACATGTTTTCTTTGTTTGCGACTCTGACTCGCACTTTTTTAACACAATCATTCAATTAGAAATAATGTTTTAAATCCTTTTAAGCCGACTATCCCGGTAATAACCGATTAAAAAGGGGAAGAAAATTTAAGCCGAGCTACCAAAAGGATTTTAATTTCCCACAGGAGTGACTGTAGCTTGTAGCGACACACATTAAAATTTCACCTAGCACTTCCTACGCGAGATCATTAGGCCTAACTTTTAACTGCGGATGCGAGTGTTTGGTTAATTAATTCAATATACATTCGATAGCAGATACCTCCGTTTAATTTGTACGTATTTATATAAACTACTAGAGTTCCATCACAGGTTTACAAAAAAAAAGGTTGAAGCCCGGCTTAATTTTATGTTTTACATTCATTTAATACTTTTAGACTACTTCATAACAAATAATAAGGACACAAAGAGCACAAAACGTTTATAGAAAACAAATGGCACAGTATACAATAACACAGCGTACCAACTTCTTTATTAGCGCAATACAAGGTTATTTATAACCAAAAAGCAATTCACATGAATTTTAATTTCCGAACATTCAGCTCAGGTTAATAGCATTCTAAATTATTATATTTGTTGTTTTATTACGCCATCAAGGTGAGTTGTGGGAAACGTTTCAAGCCCTTTACCCTCCCCGATTTTCTAAAAAGCAATTTCGGTTTCCCGATTGGCGTTGTCGTGTGCACAGAAGAAATTCATGAAAATGTTAAGTTGAAGTTATTTAGGTAAATGGCTTTTCAGGTATTCTCAATTTCTATTCGATTTCAAAAGGCGTTTCCTGAATTTTGTATTAGTACATTATTCGTGGCCGTCGCTAAAATCCGTCTCCCATTGTCGGGAGAGCCGTGGGTGTTGGAAAATACTGTTGGACTAATAGCTTTAAATAGAAAATCATTGAAGCAGAAATGCCACTCTCCATTGAATGGTACGCAAAGGGCAGTGGCATTTTCTTGTAAGCTGTTGAAGAACGAGTTTATATATAAATAAATATAAAAAAGGAACAAGCTGACACACCCGGTTCGGTAATCTGTACATTTTAGTTAAATCTGAAGAAGGGCTTCAGATTTCACAAGAGACAATTTTATTTCATAACTCACTCAAGAAAGAAGAAAACTAATAACACTTTTTATATCAACCTGAGGATCTAAATGACGCAGGATAGAATACCACGGGTAAGATAATACTGTTGACGGAAGGAAGCTTGTAGTGAAGTAGCTATTGCAAGGCACAGACTTCCCAAATCGATACCGTCCATTATGTGTATTGCGGACGAAGACGCCATCCATCAAGAGCAGCTGCAATATTATGACGCGTTATTACCATTATTTATCTTAATAATAACACCAACCAAGCCTTCTTATAAATATGAACCCCTGCCAATACAATATTGAATACGCAACTCATATTAAAAATGATACATCGCTACGGCATAAACTCCAATATTTATGGATTCGAGTGAGTAAATTTTAAAGTAAATCAGGGCGGTCGTTTCAGTGAAATAAACTTATATAATAGCACCATGACATTTTCTGGAAAAGTTGAAACCAGAATCGTTTCTTTTAATAATGGACTTTTAACGTCGCCATAGAATACCAATGGCGCATGAAATGCGCGCCATCTCTCCCGGTCTCGTTCAACCACATTAACTCACGCCAATAATAACAGCATAAGATGCAAATCGCTACCATTGAAAATGTTTCTCCCGTCCGTAGGAGCTGTTACTCCGTAATAAATTAGGTGCAGATGCCGCAACCGCGTGACTTGGCTTCGAAAATCGTTCACGGGTGCGTCCCACGTTGTTTGGCCATCTTGTATAAACACCGAAGCGTACAATTCAAGGGGCAAAGGAGAACCAGAAATGGAAAATCAGGGAAGTCACCAACCATGCTTCTCCAGATCAGGGTCACCTATACCACCGTAGGTACATGACCCTGAGAATTGAAATAAATCACGGTTTATTGTAACATGGGAGAGTTACCTGAGAATGGGCCGCGCAATATTCTGGTGTCGGTTGTCTGAAGGGGCTGTGTACGGGGCACGAGGTGGAATGCTGCGTGTGGGAGGAGTGCGCGGCGTGCGCAGGGTGCGCGGCGTGCGGTATGTGGTGCGCGTGCGAGTGCTGGTGCGCGTGCGCGTGGTGGGCGTGCGGCGGGTGGCGGTGCGCGAGACGCGCGGGCTGCGGGGCGTGGCGCGCGCAGAGGTGCGTCGCGCTGCCATGGTGCTCGGCCAGAGATAGCGTTGAGCAAGATGGCCGCCAGTAGCCGCCTTCCTCCATGTCAGGTCCAGGCCCGGGCGGGCATCGCGCCGCGCCACAGCACGCGCAGCGCCGCGGGCACGTCAGCGCATGCCGCCGCGCCTCGTGCGGGCACCAGTCGTCGCGCTCGCGTCCCGACACCCTTTCCGCTCGTTCCTACCGCTGCCGCTAGCGTCTCCGCCGAGCGGATAAACGCCAGCCGCGCATCCTCTCATCCGAAACGGTTGAACAATAACACTTAGCGTTTTATCGATCGCACTTTTAACTTTTACCACTGATAGATTAACGAACCACTGTAGTTAATAAAGTTTAGTTAATAATGAATCCAATTATCTTCGCATTTTATCGAACGCTTGTAACAGCACTTGTAAGACTCCATCACTCACTCTATTTAGAATTAATTAACGTTACGACCTTTTCGAAAGCGATCAATTTCGAAGTTCCGTTTCCAATAAACAGAGTCAGAGTGTTTCGATAAACACTGCATAATTAATCATTGCGATTGGGCTAACGAGGTAGTTCGGTAATATGGAGTGTTTGAAATAATATTGGACTGACAATATGCTACCCGTTGGAAACGATCACAATAGTGGCAAGTTTATTCCAACCTCTACACCAGTTCCAGTTGAGCAAACAGCATTCTGCTCAGAGTTGGTCTTGCCGGCGCGCCGATTGCGTTCGTATTCGATTTCAGAATATTTGACTTCTACTTGTTCGACACGATTGTTACAAGTTATCAGAATCCGTTTAACACGAAGTCTTGCCTAAGTTTGCAATAATAGAGGACTTGGAATTTCAACAATACAGCTTCTAGAATTGGCTAGCATTAGAAATACCTCAGACACTATACACATTCACCTGTGGTGTGCATTTATTTTGGTATAGTAATGTTTCAATGATTTTTGCTAAACCATAAAAAATACGTTGAAAACGTTTGCAGTATGTTGCAAAGAATATTGTAACCAAATAAAATAAAATCTTGACTTAGCACAAAATAGGTACTCATCAAATTTTGAAACGATGCAAGCAGAGTAACAAAGGCATCTCCTAGCACGTAATCCCTAACAGTGTAGAGATATACCGCACCTACTCCAATCTCACAAACATGTGCGATTATCCAACAGAATAGAAGTTCTAACGAGACGCAATGCGAATCCAAGTCAAGGCCTGAGTCGAACTAGGGCATAGGTTTGCGGCTAACGCGTTCCGTAACACAGTAGTGAACAAGTTAAGTAAGCTCTCTGTCAATAAGTCCTAAAGGAAGTCCCTGGATGCTATAGATTGATTACTTAAGGGATTAAGTCTTTGGATTTAAAACCACAGCCGCAATGATTCAGACCAATCGCCTCACACACGTCATGGCAAAATTTTGATATTTATAGTCGAATGCGTTCGTTATCTATTTATACGTACACACATATGAAAAACACAAAGTTGAAATGATTTAGCTGTAGAATCTAGGTATAGTTTCTCCGATCATTTCTCAACTGATGGAGCTCGGCGCAGACATATTGCAGTATCCCTTTCAATGATCGCTTTCACTTTTCTCAATGAACTACAAACTGCTTCAGCTTCAGAACTTGTGCAGTGTTTTTCGATTTAAAGTAAATCTTTGTAACTTTGTATAGATTGAAATATTTGTAACCGTTGATACAAGTTGAACCAAACACTAGCAAAATTGTTAAACAGAAACTTTCTTGGAAAAACGAGGAAATATCCATAACTACAAGGAAATTAACAGGAGAACAACCGCGAGGGAGAGTAGTTATTATTATAAAATGATAACGGGACTACCTTCTTAAAAAGTATTTGTTGGTACGGCACAATCTGAATCGTGAAAGAAAAAAGATAAATTAAAAATCTCTTTTAAAGACGCAGAAAACGGTAGAAACTCGACTCGTATCACAACGTCAATAACGTCCTCCTAAAGGCATGATTAAATGAGGTCGACTTAAAAAATTCAGCACCATCAGGAAATCCGAGAACATGGCGAAAAAACGTTCGCATATAATACGGTAGGTTCCATAAATAAGGGTCTCACGTACGCAGACAGAGAAATAGTGGAATAATAGGGTACGAAGTTACTCCAGTCCCAGCGGCACTTGTCTAGTCTGTGGCGAACCGCAGTTTGGGTCTTAGTGGTTAGAACTAAGGAATTCAATTCAATTCCATATATTGATGTATCCCCTACGGCATTTAACGTGACCTCACAAGCGTATTGTAATTAACAAAGAAAATGGATGACAAGATCTTCCAAGATTTCGATTCAGAGGAACTTTTTGTTCCAAATGAATCTTCTGATTCTGACGTTCGTTTAAAAGCGGCGTTTAATATTTTGCAGGCCCGATGCGGGCAGTAATTAAAATTGAAGCTGCAATTTAGAAGCCTGTCAAAAGACTTAATTTTTTTATTCATTTTTGTCGCGTCAAACGGGAGAAAATTTTCGTATTCCCACTAGCTTCAGAGTTGGTTCAAATCATTATAATCTGACCGAATTATTTGGACTAAAATCTAAAATACAATAGGCACTGCACCTAACATTTATTTCCCGAGTCACTGCAGCCATAAAATATTCAAGTCGTGCACTCCCGAAGAATTCACTAACGGGGCACGTTTTTAATTGGCAAAAAGAAAATTTGAAGCGCCAACATAGGCCGACCTGAGCTGAAATGTGAGAACATTTAAGCGGGCTCATTCGTGATATTAGAAGCTGAATTTTTAACGTCAAATTAATTGATTGGCTGCTTGCTTTGAAGTCCGATCAGGCTTGATTTGCAGCCCCGATTTTTCCCGCATTTCTTTTCAACACAAGCCCGTATGGATGCTCATGTCATTAGGTGAATTGGGTCCAGAATCAGCCATTCGGTTAGGAGTTTAAAAGCCTTGACCTGAATGAGTGGCTCATTAAATTTCACTGCCTCGCTTATGCCGATCGCTGAGCGACAAATAAAGAGAACCTTGGGATGGGGAAATGGAAACATTTTTTATGATCTCGTCTCTTTTACGAGGCTTTTTAAAATGTGAACATTATGTTATTAAAATTAATCCATTTATGTGATGTCGCTCTTGACGTTACTCAGGAAATCATTACATTACTGTATTAGACGATTGAAAATATCAATACGGTTTCTTTTGTTCAATATCCTAAGGAAAGGTGTCGGTCTATTACGGGTAATAAATGATTTTTAATTAAGTGCCGTAAACGTTAGAAGGTAATAAGATTTTTATTTAATTTTCCATGTAATTTTGCATAACAGCAAAATATGAACGATAATCTTATTAATCAAGGTTATAGTGTTTTCAATCCAAGAAACTCGCTCCGCTGCATATTTTACGCAATCGTATAAGGTTAAGTTAAGAAAGAAATTTGTCTTTGTGGATTTTAGGTTTAAGATGGGTATAAGTAAAAAAGTTATGCTAAGTAGGTACATCAAATTGCTTGTAACATGAAATTTAATTTCAGAAGCTTTCGCTTATTGATTTCCCAGAAGACCAATGTCAGCAATACTTTAGAAGCGACAAAGCAAAATATGTTCCAGCTGGTTCACTTTAGTATGCACATACAAATACGAAATTTGAACAAGAAAATGTTATCGAAAAAGTTCGCTTAGTGAGCAATGGGTATAATACAGAAACAAGGAAGATATTACAGGGAATAGAGCCATTAAACTTCCCGGTATCTCAGTAGAGCAATATTCATATAACTTGACCCGATATGTCAGAGCAAAGTGCCCATATCTTTGCATCATAGCGCTTCAACCAAGGCTGTAACGACGAAGGGTCAGATAAATGCCCCCGCGTAAGGTAAGACATAATGAAAGAAGTTTGACGGCACATGAATTTTAGTAGTGGATAATCCTTAATCCATTTAGTAGAATAAAGGTAGGTTGCTTTGAAGTGTACTAGATAGTTCAGAGAAACTTGTAAACTCTCTGACTGAGTTGGACTTAGTTAGAAGTTTAGATTTAGAAGCACAAAATACAAAGTTAAACTCTAATTAACATCGGGTATGATGTGAAAACAACAATATTTGGGTTAAAAAAGAAGTTGCAATGATTAAGCACTTTTACTAAAACGCTACCGCTGCATAAATAAGTAAGTCAGGAATCAGTGCCAGAATACGAAACAAATAAGGTACAAACTGACTGCAGTCTAGAATTGGGTCAGTGGGTCATCAGTGCTGGCATACAATGAGATATCTCTGCGGGCTTGAGCGGGTTTTGCACCAGCATCCGTGGCCAAATTCCCCGAACTCTAAGCGAAAGAAAAACTTCCCAAACTGGCCGCATTGATGAATATGGAGGGAATTTTTCGGAAACGTATTTTTCACCGGCGACATCACTTTATTAATTTTCGGCACGGTGCCCTTACCAATCTGGGGCGGTGAAAAATATCGCCGGCGGCACAGCTGTACATGATAATGAAAATAAATCAGCGGGGCGCTGCGTGCCTCTGCATCGTAAAACCTTGATACGTGCTCTCGTTGCTCGCAAAGTCGGGCAAACCGCAGTCACTGTGCTCTCTTCAAGGGTTAAGTCAACAAGCTCTAATGGAAACATAATACGACGCCGAGGATGAGGGAAATCTGTTTCTGGGTCACGAAACAGAAAACAATGCTGGAGGGTTTTTGTTTATCCCTTATTTATACCTTTGAAAGCAAGATAAGTATTTCATTTCAAATATAGCTGGATCTTGATTCAATGCCGGTGTGGCAATGCGAGGTCTAACGGCGCGGGTCAGAGTGCCTTGTTTTTTTTCCCAGGGGATTCCAATTTAAGGTTTAAATACATGCCATTTTATGTAAAGGGTAATATTGTTTGGAGAGGCAATACAAGTAAAGTACCTATTTTAATATTCAGAAAAGTAATAAAGGAAGTTTTGAAAATGTCATCGTTGTTTAAGTTCCTATTCCAAGGATTTTAGGACAACATACATAACAAAGACATGTTACTTGCTTAACACTAAAACTTAAACAAAAGATGCTAATGAGCTTGATTAAACAATTGTATTCGGCCCCAGAGAGCCACATGACGCCGTAATTTTTTACAACCAATGCTATAAAGTCAGTTTAGCTGAGGCGTATATTGGAACGGATGACAACTCGGGCGCGATACGGGTCAGGGTCGGGTTAGGTACCAATCCGCACTTTTCCCCCACCGGGAAGCAAAATGAATCATAATCTGCGCTTTGCGGCGGCAATTGCTGCCATCAATAAAGAACACGGGTAGTCTTTGATCAGTGACAAATTTGTGATTGACATTTCGATAGTGTTTTCCTTTTAATTTTCAAGTTCAAGTGTTAACCTTTGAGGTCACCAATAGGAAATACAAACGTTGTAGTGGTTTGCAAACGACTAGCACTAAATACATACAAGTAGCTATGAAATAGACAATAGATATTTTTCCAGATGGTCATTTTATTGCACCTACCTACTTTCTGATTTCTGTTTCACCTTAAGGTTGACTGGTAGAGAATGCTTGTAGCAAAGTGTAGTGAAGTGTGTAGTGTGTGTTTAAATTTTGTGCAATAAAGTATTTAAATAACTAAATAAATAGACAATAAACCCCGATTCATAGCGACCCATACTTTTAACGTTGATAACTCTACGGCCGAACCGATTTTCATCAAACCTGTCTAAAAAACTTCTTTTTAGGCAAAATATCTCCATTAGAAACAACTAAGTATAACAAAGAAACGAGGTTGTTTGACAGCATTTTTCTAAAATTTCAACCAATTTATCGCTGACGTATGTTCGCGAGCTTAACGAAGCTTACATCAGTATGAAATATCTTCTCAGGGCCAACTGGGGGTGAACCAAAAGGCAATATACAGAATGATAACAATATAAATTACATTCTGTCGACCCTAATTCAATTTGGGACAGAGGATCTGCATCAGCATAATCAAATTTTTTTTTGGAACAGATGTGGTAAAAAATGTTCCGTTGGGATATTTAGCGGGCAATCCTTAGATCGTAAACTAAGCCAATTTAATCCGACGGGCTCGCTCTCTCAAACTAAATCCTTTTCAATTTCTCGAACGCTTATCGCTGCGGCGTGGCACTTAGTTGTGGCAGCCGGGGCGAGCCGGGCTGCAGCGCATAATGGAGATTTCAATAATAATTCGAATCCAATCTGCAACCTGCATAAAAAAGTCAAACCTACGCATGAATGAAATAACGTTTATCTAAGAGCAAAGCTACTAAGAACAATCGAATGGGAGTTGATGTGCTTTAAAATATTCTCAACTATGGACATGACCGCTTCCCTAAGTTAAAATTCTAGATTTTTTTATGAGCATACGTCGAAATCGACTGAATATCTATATCTTTATTCTAGATAAAATCACATGTCCATCACGCCGACACTAAGTAGGATAAAGCAGAGTAGGATCATAATCGTTATTATGTTTCAAGGGTATATCATTATGACACGAGCAAAGCCGTTTCGTATTATACTCTCGAATGATATTGATAAAGGACGGTGACCTCCAAGGGTCAGGATTAAGATTATGCCACGGAAACGTTACAGCCAAAGCCTCTATGAAAAAGGTAAAGTTATTAGCTACATTTGGAAGCCGAATTAGGGCGGGCGGGAAATATTAATTCAGAAAAAGAGGCTTGTTTTTTAATCAAAGCGCTGGTCCTGTTTCAACAAATGAACAAAAATTATTTTATACAAATTCATCAATAATTTAATATTTTCTATTAGAATTGGTGTGGTTATATCAACAAAGCCGTTTTGTGGAATCATATTGATATCCATCTAGTTGTTTGTTCAAGTTCGAAGTAGAGTCGTATCTCGAGCAAATTTAGGGATGTAAGCCATTCTAGACTCAGGACTTACACGGATTAGGATAGTTAGCTGTCCCTGGGGCGAATCCACTCGATATGTATAATAATCCCTACACAAAGAGAGTTTCGAATGTCAGAGGCTTGCCAACTGGCAGAATTATCGCAGTAGTGCGGAATAAATTTTGGCTTGAAAACGATGCAGCTATCACATATATCTCTACAAACGGAGCAGAGATGGAAGGTAGTAGTTTAGTTAAGGTTTTTATAGAAATTTACTGGAGACTATCAAAAAGATGGCTTTGTTAATGTTAAACTGAAACATCTGTGAGTCAAGGGCAAAAATAAACAGATTTTAATAAATCCTTGTACATGACATGCTTATACTAAAATGCATGTCAAAATAGTGACCACCATTAGCACGTAAATGGTCACAATAGCAATTACGCTCATGTTATAGCGACAAATTCTCGAATTCGATGTTAGGTTGCCACGTGATGCCGCGGGAGCCTAGCAGCCACGCTGGTTTGACGCGTCGACCTCCAGACAACTCAGGTAACTTAACGATACTCCGAGACCGTACATCGCAACGCCCCCACATTTGTAATTGCCCCCAAATGGCGCAAAAACGCAGGGACTCACTGATATTTCGGTGATAATTGACGTTTTCGAAAAGGTCGCAGCTGTAGACTGTTTGAACACGCGGCTTACTTACGACGATAAAGAAGTTTCCACAGGTTAATTGTCACTATTTGGTTAGTTGGACGTGTTTGGAGCGATAACGGCGTGGGGGTTCACGCTCGACGCGGCGTCGACTGGCAGTCGGCGGAGACAGGGCGCGTCGGAGGCTGCGCGGACCCGGCGCCCCCGCCTTCATTCACCCACACGCCACCAGCCTACAGCCCTTGCTAGAAACCGGACTTTTAGAGCATATGCTTTTGAAAAATAGGGTTTTTTTAGCTAAACTACTACTTTGTAGCTAAAAAGGGTATAAAATTAGTTTGCATCGTTTAACTTACATTAGAAGCAAACGTAAGACTAATTTTAATAAATTGAAGGTCCAATGTAGGAGTTGTGTTAGATAATGTTAGACACGAGTAAAACAGCGGTTAAATTAAAATTCAGCAAAACGGAAATACATTTTCTCGAGATCAAAAGATTCCACATGTCGGCAAGTTGTTTTAATAAAATTATTTATCTTCTTATTTTCGGAATGTAAGGCGAAATATTTGGCTTTGCTAAATATTTCCTGGTATTATTGGGCGACGTATTAACATCTGATGTTAACTCGATTTCGCTCTCAGCTATGAAATGATTTTAAACCGATAGATTCACCACAAACGCAACCCTCCTAGATAACAGCACTTTACGATTCAATAGAGTTCGCTAAACAAGCTGAAATGCACCGAGAACCAAGGAATTTGCTTTGCACTGACCTCAACCCAGTTCCGCAACTTGGCAAAAGCCACGTTATTTTCGTTACCGTTGCATTATCTAAGAGAAGAAAAGAAACTTTACGAATTTCTAAAACCTTATGAATGAAATATGTAACTGTGTTTAAAACAATTATTTTTCGTTTTCACTGAGGCAAACAATATTTACCAAGCGCACGTAATTAAAAAACATGCTTGGCGTTTATTTTTGAATATAGGGTGGATAAAATTAAGGATGTTATCCCTAAAAAACTCAATTTGCGCGTAGGTTGTACATAATGCGAGGAATACGTGTAGGAATAACGTGTTGTGAACGTAGTTCGCGCCTGCCAGGCTACCAAGTCAAATGCCTCGCATACAAATTGAACGCGACGCGTGTATCGGGAACTATAAATAGCCGCAGATGCCTTTGATAATTTAGGAAAGCTTACCGCTGCCGCTTCTGTCAACATCCTCTAAATAATATAATTAATTAGCGATATACCTTTGCTTGGAAACAATTCACTTGGTACTAATGATAACAAGATATTAGAGCGCGCAGTCAAGTCAATTTACGCGATCGCTAAATCAATCAGTTTTCTCTCAAACAATTCATACGGAAAGATGTAGAATTTATACAAATTAAGAGGTGTCTCCGTATTTTTTTTTGACCCAGTACTCTAGAATTCGTCTCTTATATAGTTTCACAATTAAAAGTACATCCGTGAAAACCAATTGTTTCCGTTAACATTTTATGTTATAATCCTAAACTGTTAAATGAGCAATATTAATGCAATATAAGTATATATATAATCCAATCTGCCAAGTCGTCATTTTCGGGAAAATTCGGATTCCACCGAAAAATCTGGTTCCGAGGTCAAGCACACATCAAATTGTGCTTTAATGGTGTCATCTAACACCCAAGTAGAGCTCGGGCGCCCACAGTTGAATTAAATATATCAGAATCGAATGAGAACACGCGGCATATCTATTTTATCACTTTGTTTTGGGAAAACTAAAAGAGCAAAACAACCAAACACTGGCGTGTTGGGTCGCCAACAAATCAAATTCATTCAAAGTCGATACGTATACGCAAATGGCGCACGAAAACGTCAGTTAGTTCACTGATCGGCGAAAGGGGAGAGAACGAACCCGTGATAATTCAATTCCAGTCCGATCATTTGGACAGGCGGCGGCCTCTTTACCGGGCCCTCATCTAATTTATTCATAAAACAACTCGGAGACCACTGGCCCTTACTCGGTTCATGTGTAACGACGGAATGAAACGTAGGGATTACTGGAACCCCGTTAGTGCGAGAAAAGATGGTTGCTGTCGCATACCACTGAGATACGATAACAGAAATAGAAGAGTTCCTGAGAGAAGGAATGTCCAACGGTGGGTGTTTACCTAATAGAGGGTTGTTAATAAGAATTACTGTACGGAGGTAGATTTATGAATTTATCCCTTTACACACAAGCCTATTTAGTGTGAAGTAAAGGACAAAATTAAACCATTTTAAAGCTTCGTAGGCCTATGAACGAATTCGTGCAATGTTTTTTTAAGTGCAGTCTACTACAAAGAGATGTATCCACTTGTTCACCTTATTGCATTATAATAAGGTCCAAAAGTAGATACATATCTTTGTAGTCGACTGTACATCAATTATTTTTTACTTTATTTTGGCTTTTTAAAACACGAACACAAAAAGACTGAATAAGTACATTCAGAAGCCGAGTACAGTAGCCGTAAGTTGTACTGTTGAACTTGGATTAATTACGAGTAACCAAAACTTAATTACTGAAGTACAATGGAAGCAGACTTACCACTACCTCCACCATTTGCGTTCGATAATAATATAGAAAACGTTACCTCAGGACATTTATTACTGGCGTGTGAATTTCCTAATAAAAATACAATGACCTGCAAAAACAAAGGAATGCCATAGAATTAATCCTGATCATAAAAACAATTAGATTAAACATGAAACGGGAAATGGTATTGCTAATAACTGTGGTCACTTAATCCCTTTACAACAACCAATATGTTTACCCTTTCCCAGGTTAAGCCACACATAATAAAATTTGTCTACTGTATATTTCACGAGTACAATTTTGTCATTTTGCAGAGATAATTTTGCGGTCGGCATAACCGCTGTTATGCGTGAAAAAAATAGTTTTTTTACTTGCTTTTGAAAGTTTTCCAGTTTTAAGAATTACGAAGTGTTTTCAGAAATGCTCCCGGATGAGGTCCTTCGGGACGTCGTCGTGGGGCTGAATTTACGCTATCGCGGCGAATTCGTTAACATGCCTAGCCTATATAACCAAGGAAAACTCTTAAATGTTAACTGTTTTTTTCCACTTTAAATGTAAAGATAAAACAACAGGTAACGGTACAAATTTGTGAACTATTTTAAAATGCTATACTCACTCGAATCATATAAAAAAAACAGGAGATAATACGTATACCGCTTGAAGCATTATAAATAGTGATGAGAAGCAAACACAAATTTAGTACGAAATTTCAGCAGACTGTGCAACCGTAAACAACACAAGAAGGTGTTACCTATTAAAACTTATAGCTATAACAGCAATATATGAATTAGTTGGAAACAAAACGAGCGGCTATTGCAGGCCCGCACATGAGAAGTTTGCTCGTAAAAATAACTTCAGTTTGCTTTGTTGCGGTAAACTTTATAAATGAGTGAAAGTACGAATAAATATAACAGGTAATTTGAATTGAAATTCAGATGAAGGATTTAAAAGAGCCAATATGCATAATGGAAGTGATTTATCAGAGTTAATTGCTAATACAATTCGGATCAGCATAATGAAATGGATTTGTGCTATAGGTACATAACGTAAAAGAGGTGTCTATCGGTGAATTAACGGTTAGAGAAAGGGTAGAAACGATCAGAAAAGTCGAAAGAAAAAGTTTTAGTTCAGGATGAATCCCATTAACATGTACAAGCAATTGATCAAAGCGTCGTCAAACTCGACCGTCGGATGCGGACCACGTAACGCATGTGTGGCAGAAATACGGCAACGTTTGCGCAATCTTTATAACACGGGACCGACGCCGTTAGAGCAACATTTGCGGGAGTCCCGACCAAGTCCCATAAAAATGGAATATCAAATGAAAATTTCTTTCCGCTCTCGGGTTTATTGCGGTCAGGGCTGCAGTTCATCCACATTTTGCAGTGAGCTCTTTGAATAAAACCGTTTTTTATCTCTTAAATCGACATCCGTACTTAATTAGTCATTTAAAAAAGTATAGAAATAATATACATAACTGTAATAATGAAAATCATCCCAATTGAAATCGTGTTCATGTCATTACGCTCAAAATGTGTATGAAAGAAAGAGAAAACGGAATACCTAGTCAAGTCAACATCGAATCATGAGAAAGCGAGCAAGCAAAATTTACGAGCTCACGAAATATACCACAACGGAGCACGTTCATAATTTCAGCAACGACTGTTGCAGATCTCGAATAAAAAGCCCATATCAATTCGTCTTCGCCCCATTTTCGTCGCTTTAGCGTATTTCCGAGACAAGAAGAGTTGGATTATCATCTTTATTGTACATTACGATACGACGGAGCTATATCGAGTCAGTGATTTGAGGACGCAGGTTTTGAAAGAAAGAAGGTAACTTCCAAAGATTGTTAGGGTCTTACCGTATAAAAATCTTGTGTATTAAAAGAGTATATTTCCACTGACCTACTATAAGAACAGTGCTTTTTGAATATTGGATGCATTGTAATAAGGTATCTATCTATCTACCCGTGACCCGTGTCTGTAGGAAGTCAAAAATGACACTTATTAATTGTCTTTGCGTTTGCTATACTTAACAAATATTTCCATTAAGAATTATTGCTATCTTAAACGAAATAATGTTTCATATTTAATAATCAAATGACGTTTAAGATATTTGACGTATATGAGGAAAGGGGTTAGTTCCAATGCTGGTCTAAACTTTAAACAGAGTGGCGTATAAAAACTTTGTGCTCAACTGGAGGAGAAAAATACAAAACAGAAGGAGCACTATTTTCTCAAGTAGTTGCAAATTTATCAACTTGATGAGTTGAAGGTAAAGTACAATCCTGTGGATTGTTGCAATATTTTATACGCTAGATTCAGACTCCTCCGGGAATAGTTTCAAAATGGTTTTATTTAAGCACAGCACTCAAGCATTTTCATAAATTTTACAACTATTTAAATTGACATAAATCAGACTATAGTAGTTTCATATTTAATACATTGCTTGATTCAAACAAGGAAAAAATTAAGAAATAATCGAGTGTTATTTTGAGTAAAATTCAGAACTAAATTCAACTTTGTCATTGTCACTTAAGTAATTTTTCATTGGCAACCATGATGATATATCTGTCGTTGCTGTTAATAAAGTTAAGTAAGCTAATTTACCATTGATAATCATTAAAAAATTGCTCCAGAAGAGCGAAAAAATAATAAATTCTAGTATTACCCAATTTATCATTCTTATTTCCAGGCAAAAAAAAGCTCATAGAATTCAATGACGACAGACTGAATGAATTCGGCTTCTATAAAAAAGTTTACCTTTACATTCAATGGGATGTGACACTTGATCGATTCTATCTTTAGACGTATCGATACAACCCGGCAACATCAGCGTAGGCGTGGCAAACAAGGCATTACTCACAACCTAAGAATTACTATATCAAGAAGCGTTACACTCATACAACTCTGCCTTAAACATAACCTTATATGAAACGTCAAATTAGTAGTGTTGCCAGTAATTGTTTGCGAAAAAATTGTTTATTGTTAAAAAACGAATAATAGCCTGAGACTATTCCAATTTAGAAAACAACATGTCATTTATAGCATATTGGTTTATTTTTATTAATATTCCTTTTTTATTCACCTAGATTTCGAGTAAAAATATATACAGTTGTTTTATCTCACGAAAGCAGGTTCTAGTTGTAATGTAGTCTATAATACATACTAGGTACTCATCCGACAAGCGACGCGTAGCGACGACAGATTAGTCAGATTACGCAAGAGACAACAAGCACAAACAAGTATAGCCCACCAGCCTTCGTGAGATAAAACAACTGTATAATAATATAATAATTTTGGAGGTATTTACGAACGAAATAACATGTGATTTTGGTTCCTCGTCGTGGCAGAGAAATTACCACATCGTTTAAATACACAATACGGCTATGTTAATTTCCGATTGGTTATTTGGTCGATCCCCATTTGTACTTGTTTCTGTGCAATAAATATTAATAAGATAGCATGTTTTACGTCAGACCTGTTCTTATGCTTACTTTGCTCCTGATTTTCACTCGTAATAACATTTTTACATGTGTCTCGATTTGTTTTAATTTCGTTCGCCATTTTGCTGAACAGGACAAAAATATACACACGTACCATCGCTACCAACTATTAAGCGAACCACATGATCTCGCCGAATGTTGCGAAACGTTGCCGAATAACTATCCACACGAATAACAAAAGCGACACTCCGTGTTGCTCGCGCGGCACCCGTTAGCGTCTTTCTGTTACTTGCTCTGTTGGCGTCTCATATCAACTAAGCTAGTGTGCGTTAATGTATTTGTGGTAGCACCAGATCCATTCAAGTACAGAATATATGAACATCACTCACTTCCGCCATTTTACTTTCATCATGTAACTCATCTAGTGCAATATATCGTAGCTCACGACAGCGTATATTCGTGGTTTTGTAGTACACAGGACCCTCGTCAGGTATAACGGGAAACGTCAAGTGCTCTTCACCGATAATACAAGTAATAACCGCTATTGGAAGCAAGTCGGTGGCGTGATGTGGAGAACTCGCAGGCGGTATTAATATCCTGTTAGAGACATCTGTTTGACGAGAATGGCTGCGGATGAAAGTATGTGCTTTTACATGGATGTTATTGCGAAAACCTAACTTGTGATACGTTTCCTCGTTTTACTTAGGATGATTTTTTTTAGGAAGAATTTACACAATTTCTCAACGAACATTGATAAGCCAAAAGCGACCAAGAGCACAGGAAAGCTCTAGCCCACATAGACAGGCAAAAACATCAAAATTATTAATGGGAAATTGTATTAGGTTCTACAATAAAATTCCAGTTGTCGGTATATACAACTTTTTACTTTGTATTCCATGATATGATAATCAATGTTATCAAAAGCAGAATCCGCTATCAGGAGAACAAAAAGACTATGGTTGCTATTTCACAATTGTTCAAAGTTGCAATTTAACTTTTTTTAATGTTTCGAGGTATAGGCCCGTGCGTGAAATAAACAAAATAAGCGCGTTTAATTATTGTCTAAGACAATCATTATTGTAGAGAAAAAGTATCGAGATAGCTATATTTCAAAATTACTTTTACCCATGCCTAAGAACGTCTAGCTACCAAATTGCACCTCCGATAACGGGGTCTATTTATAACATTAAGACCAAAAACATTGTATTCACCATTAACACTATCGAGGTTTAGTTACACCACCACTTTATTCACATCTAGCTTAAAGTTTAAATAAAAAATATTTAAATAGTAGTAAAGTACTGCAACGTTAAGTGAGCGAAGTTGAAAATCAAGCCGAAGCCGAACTAGCGGATCTAACCACGTTAGCAATTAAGTTACTTTGTGCAACTTAGTCTTCGCAGTAAGCCTCAAAAAACATTTCATAACTGCAACTGATGAAAATCCAGCATCACTTAAGTAATTAAAGGACCAAAAATGTGTTTCTTTTAATAACGACCTATTTACTACATATTTAGAAATATGTGTAGATCGGAATTATAATGTCACCGATATGTCCCTATGTTTCTTGCTAATCATAGCCTGCATTGACAACCAAAAAAAGTTACACATACATACATAACATCACCCCTTCATTCCCAGTTTGGGGTAGGCAGAGCTACAGAAATACCAACAAACATAAAAATAATTCTAAAACCACATTATGCAATTAGGCCAAGAAGTTTACTAGTGACAAGTTGCAAGCCCATCGCCTAACAGAACTACAAGCCCTTATTCCCTTGGTCACCTCTTTGACACCCATTTGTCCGATCTCTGCTCATCACACAAATATATGCGCTTACCGGAATTTAAATCCGGAACTGCTAGCTTCGGAGGTAGGGTCGCTACCAACTACTAGGCTAACGACTCAACGACGAAAGAGTATGGAAAAAATTAACGCCGTTAACACGCTGAAAAAGAGAATAAATGAATATTGGATTCCTGCAATCGATAAGGATCCCAGAATAAAACTTGTATTGAATTTTAAAATGAACGTGCATATCGTAAAACCAATTCAGTCATTTCGCAGAATCACGGTACAGCTACGACGTAGTCCGATTTATTCTTAAATATATTTCCGCGGACTCATCCAATTTCAATTTCACTCACGTATTTAAAGGTTGCGAGGTCGGTAGGCGACGGCACAAAGATTTTGCATAGCGGAAATTCACTACTCCTTAAATAGGAAGTTTATTAATAATTTGAAATATTTCAATACCCACGTTGAACTTATATAACCCCTGTGTCTATCAGGGGTAAAAGTCGAATGCTATTGCATTTTGAAAAATCAAACAGATCTAATAGAATTGTCTATTTCGCTGCCTGAAACTTGACGGATTTTTATAACTCCATAGTACCTGGCTTAGGCTAGGCTTCTGCTGCCTATTGTTTTCGACCGTGTCGCGCCCTGTTCGTTCTTCCCAAAATATACTTAATTTTTTTACTAAAATAAATGACCTTTATTTTGCTCATAAATGGATTCAAAATAACCCTTATAGTGTCGCTATATCCGTCCGTCCGTCCACAGCCTAGCTCAGAGACTATTAGTACTAGAAAGCTGTAATTTGGCATGACTATACTTATTAGTCACGTTAACAAAGTAATAAAATTAAATTTTGATAAAATAAAGAATTAAACACACAACATGGGCATGTTTTTTTTTTCTCATCTACCCCATAGTGTAGGGGTCGTTGGATAGGTATTTCAAAAATATTGTAAGTTATGAAATCAATTTTTCCATTATGGGATCCGTTTATGAAAAAAAAACGCATATAACGATTTTAAAAGGGAATTTTTTACGACTAATTACATTAGCTCTTGACATACAGGCTATTAAAGTGTTTATACCTACTAAAATCATCTACGATGGCACCAAATGCATTTAAAAAGAAATTTAGTTATTACTTGTTTTTTTTTTATGTTTGTAGCACTTCGGCTTCGGAACCCTACACTGAGCATGGTCCGACATACTCTTTGACCTATCGCCAACTCTAAACCTCCCAACCAAACTCCAAAAACTGAAAAGCAATGACGCCACATGAGCAAAACAGTGAGGCGGTAAAAATTGTAACTTCCTTGATCGTGATGTTTAACGAGCACTTCCTGTAATCGGACGCCATTACCGGCATTAGATCTGATTGCGGAACATCGGTCTTATTTAGAGCGCCAACTCGGCGGAAACTCATGATTTCCGATTTCTCAGTAACTTTTTTCACTTCACGGCGATAGCGTTCCATTAGCAAATGTGAATCAGCATTAGTTATCTCATTAAGGATTTGGCCGGATCCAAAATATAATTTAGAATGTATCATCAAATGCTTAAATAAAGTGGAAGTCGAAAGTATGTTCAGAGTGGTAAAAGATAAATCCCGATCCACATTCATATTATAAATGTTAAAGTATGTTTGTTTGATGCTGCTTCACGGGTCAACATATCAACCGATCGAAGTGACATTTAATATAGAGATAGGTTATAGCTACATATCGATAATCTCGTAGCGTTTAGCCAGCGCTTGGCGGTACGGATAGATTAGGTATGTGACAATTATTTTCCGACATGAGTCAAGAAAGCAACGATACAAATTAGAAAACAAGTATTTTATGTATTTATGTAGTATTTACCATTTGTGATAATTGCTACGAGATGGTGTTTTACTAGCTCCAAGACGGACATAGTACAGTTTACGAGGAGTCACGGGCAAAAGCTAGTGCCTCATATTTTAAAATTGTGTCATGGCAGTTATCTCTCAAATCCAGGTCGGTCAGGGGTAATAATTCATCGAAAATTGCCCATCGGTCAATTTTCCGAGTGCAGCATAAAATTGAAGAGATAACCAATTTTAACACAAGTACCTTTTGAGGAAAGGAGAAGGCATACGTGCACGTGAGTAGGATCCGAATCGCTTATAAAGAATTCTCAAAATGACATTCACAAGACTGCAATCCTAAGATTTCAAAGACGTTACCAACCCTTTGGCCTAAGATGAAATAGATATCTGGGGACAATCTCATACAATTTGACGTAGTCCCAAACTAAGCGCTAGGCTTGTTCTATACTAGACAACGATAAATACATAGAGAACATTCTCGACTCAGAAACAAACAAATAGTCGTGCTCCTCGAACAAATATTGGCCCATACCGGGAATCATACCCGGTAGCTTGAGAGCGTCGGTGGCCTCGTGCACCGAGTTCTAACCCCCGCGGTCGCCATGTACCAATGAGTTTTTCTAACTTAAGTACATTACCCGATGCTCTCACGGTGAAGGAAAAACATCGTGAGGAAACCTGCACATTCGAACAGCTGAGTGTGTAAGAGGGTAATTGCACAAAAGATCCTAAAGGGGTCGAAGTGTATCGGAAAGGGCCCATCTGTAAGATAAGATAAGATATAAGACCCGGTAGCTTAAAGGCAGGGTCATTTTCAACTAGGCTATCGCGTCGTCAAGCATATCTCATATGCTAGTAATTTGAGTAATTCCTACAACAATGTGAACACTGTGCGTTTTAGTCGGAATTTCCTGCAACGCACAACTAAACTGTAGAATGGTCTGTCGCCTGCACCTGAGTCTTGGATGTTTTCTATGTATTTAAGTATATATTTTTTATATACAAGTAAGTTTGTCGTTGTCTAGTACCCATAGTACAAACCTAGAGCTTAGTTTGGGACTAGGTCAATTTATGTGACATTCTCCTGTGATTTATTTATATTTTATTTCCGGACAAATACGACCATCAAACCTTCAAGAAAACAGCGTACTCTCATCTGAAAGGTGTCTATGGGTGACGGTATTCGCTTACCATCAGGCGATCCGTCTGCTCGTTCGACTCCTATTCCATAAAAAAAACACCACTTGGCGGTAAGTTAAGGGATAAGATGGTGGTAACGATCCAGACGGTCCCTACACTACTAATACCCTGCCACCACTTAATATAAGGATTATATTTGCCCAATAAAAATGTTGAGCATGTTAGATTCCTTGTCATTGTAAATGTAGTGGTCGTTGTCTTGCTTGTAATTTGATGTTCAGTTTGAAATTTATTATGACAATGCACTAAAGTGCTTAACTGCTCGTATTATATATTTCAAAACTTGTTATTCTCTTTTCAGTCAAAGTTTACAATGTTTACCTACTTTGTGCATCACAACGATCACGTTTAACAAAATTATAAGAAAACGTTGCTGCATCACCATATCCACTATATAATAACATTGTCTGGTCCAACTTTAAGCAACTTGTCCACTTAAGTATATTAGACAAGAGAGCAGAGCGTAACAAAGAGCACCCAGACACGAGACAATTTAGAAAAGATCAAGTTCGAAGATCAAGAAAGATCAAGTTAGTAGAGATCGCTATTTAGCGGTAAGACCGCCTGTTGTATACCTATGATTTAAATGTACTGTTCCATGTTCTGCTTTAACTTTTTTTAATTTTTGGTGTTCAATAAAGAGTATTTGTATTGTATTGTATTGTTAAATATTTACCAAGAAATTCGTGAAAATTTTACAAGCGCATGTACGAGTATTTGTGGGTTGCTTTATTAATAAGAATAAATGGAGATTCGGAGATAATTGCTTTTTTTATCCTTAAATCTGTCATAGTCCACATTTATTACAAAGTTTTTAGGATTAATTTGAACTTATACTCGTATGTTATGCTATATATATCGTAGAGTGAACAAGAACATGCTTTGTTTTTGACACGACATGAAGCATTTTTTAATGCTTAAAACCCTCTTGTTCTCCTTTATATTTTGTAATTAAAACACAAGGCAAAGGTCGCACTGTGTTTCATAATAGAATGCCACTAATTTGGGCTCCCTCAATCATAAACTTAAAATTATTTTACCTATTTATTTAGTTCCCTTAAAGGTATCCCTTTGTACGTTCCTATTCTGTAAATAATTGTATTTCAACTTCAGTGTTACGTACAATGTGTTTACAAACATACATTCGTCTTCGGCCCTTTGCCGCTCGGGCGCCAATAGGTAACAAAAACTCCTTAAGGGCCGGAGACTACTATTTTTTTCATACTATGCTATCGTCACCCTAAACCTCAAATTATTTTATAACTCTCTAACAAATGTTGCGCTCACCAACTACATTTTAATTGAGTGGTGTTACATTAAAAACACCATATACACTCATGGACAAAATTAGGGGAACGCAAAAAAAAGGTTTAAGAACTACTTTCATAATTATCTTAGGTACTGGCCACTAATATCAGAGGATGCCATTAAATTAAATGTTCTTTTGGAATGTTTTTAATGTTTGATTTGCATTTGTTTTTTTCGCGATTTTGTCGTATTGTGTCATCTCAGTAATAAAAAAGTCTTCGTAATTTTAAGTTTTTGATGAAAATTTATGTTTTCTTCGAGTTTATGTGTTGAGTTTATTATCAGTTGTGTTTAACGTGATTGATTGAAGGATATTAAGTAAAAATGCCAGATCTAAATGAATTTCAAGTGGTTAAAGCTGTCACTTTAATTGAAAATGGCTATACTTACAAAGATGTGGCCCAAACATTAAGAGTTTCGAAATCGGTGGTACATCGAGTGGTCAAGAGGTATCGTCAGACCGGCCAGTATAGCAGACGAGCAGGTCAGGGGCGAAAACGAAAAACAACAGCAAGGGACGACCGGTTCATTGTGAACAACGTGCTCAGAAACCGAACCATGACTTCTTCCGAGGTGCGTACGAAGCTGCAAGAAGTCAGACAAGTCTCAATAAGCACAAAAACGGTAAGAAGGAGACTGAATTCAGCTGGGCTGTCATCCCGTTTGCCTGCTAGAGGCCCTCTTCTTGCCACAGGGCATAGAGTAGCTCGACTTGAATTTGCCCGATATCACGCAAATTGGGACGAGGAACACTGGAGCGAAGTCTTGTTTACCGACGAGTCAAGATTTTGCCTGATGCCAGATGACGGAAGGGTTAAAGTGTGGAGACGACCAGGAGAAAGGTACGCTCAGTGTAACATCCTTGGAAAAGAGGCATATGGTGGAGGGTCTGTAATGGTATGGGGAGGCATTTGTATGGGGGCACGTACAGAGCTTCGGGTCATAGAAAATGGGTCATTAACAGCTGCACGATACGTAACTGAGGTTTTGGAAGAAATTGTTGTGCATTTTGCCCCATTCATAGGAGAAAATTTTCTTTTGATGCATGATAATGAAAAAAAAATTTCAAAATTCTAGCATTTATTCGTGACAAATATAAATAATAATAAAATAAAACACAAACAAAATAAAAAATATAAAACATAACACAATTTGCCACGAAATGGACCCTACTCAGCATTTTGCCAGCTTTACAGCCAGCGCTGATCTTCCGCAGGGCCCATTCGGTGAGAGCACGGTGGGCAACACGAAAGGTGCACAAAAACGAACTATTATTTAAACAAATAAAACACTAAAATACACTCTAAGTAAAAATATTACAAAAAAAAAAAAGCAAAAAAAACAAACATGTATTTAAAAAAAAAAAAAAAAAAAAAAAAAATGAAAAACTGGAAACGTTGTATCCCACCAGCCACTACGTTTGTATGGGCCTTTACGGTAACAGTGAACGCAGCCCATACACAAACGTTACTACTAGCGCCAGTGGGATCACAAATAAACAACATAAAATCTCTTCCTTTATCTGTGCATAAAACAAAATAATCACTAAACTAAACATCATATAAAACAGCATGGAGTTGAAGAAGAAATATAGCTAACAATTACCTATGACTAATTAGCACAATACATTTTAAATAAAATTAAATAATGGTGGCCTATAAATGAATGAATGGCAATGCATGGAAATGCACGCCCCCATACCGCAGCTGTGGTTACCGATTATCTTCGAGACGTTCAGATCAATGTTATGAGGTGGCCAGCACGTTCGCCGGATTTAAATCCGATAGAACATGTCTGGGACAAGTTGGGCAGACAAATTAAAAAAAGAAATCCTGCCCCCACTAACTTGAGGGACCTAAAAAACGCATTAATGGAAGAATGGGAAGAAATTCCCCAAGATTTCATTGATAATCTGATCAGAAGTATGCCGCGGAGAATGGAAGCAGCTCGAAGAGCTAGAGGGGGCAACACTAAATACTGATGGATAACTCACAAAACAGCGATCAAGAAAAAGATAAGAAAAAAAAGGAAAATTTAATTAAATTCTTAAATGTTAATTTCATTTACAATTTCTTTAGACGGGTTGTTTTCTAAAACTGGTATTAATTTTACATTTGATTTTGTGTTTTTGATTTTAAACTGATCAGTTACAGCTACTAATAATATTATTAAAGTTAGTTGTTAAGAATTTTTCATGATAGTTTCATTTTATTGAATCTTTTTTTTGCGTTCCCCTAATTTTGTCCATGAGTGTAGTTAGGAGATACTAGTGTTTCTATAAGTTTAGTTCATACAGCTAAAATGAACTAAGGTCTCGCCGCGGACATGCCCAGTGAACGCCAATTTAGCACCGGCTATCGCACTTTGTTTGTTTTTAGTTTTAACTGCATTTTAAAATTGCGGTTGGAATAAACTGTGGTATTTTAACGTGCGGGCAACCAATTTGATATTTCATAACAATATCAAAGTGATGCAATAAGTTAAATGTAAGAAATCTCTTACAATGTGGTTTATTACTTCACTTTGCCATTGTTCTACAGTGCCCCAGGAATAAAACCGATTGACTGTCAGATAACAATCGCGAAAAATACTATTTTTAACAAAACCTACGTTGAAATGGGACTAGGTCAATTTGTGTGAGATTGTCCTGTGATTATTATTATATTATTATAAATAAATAAAATGTGACGGAAGAAGATTTTCATTGTAATTAGCGTTAACCTGCTTAGCTATTATTTAATAATTTAAATAATCCTTTCCTGTCCCTTAAACCTCTTGCATTTCTCGCCATAAAGACATTAACCAACAAAATAGACACAGCTTGTTTGCTCAATATTATTCTAGACAATACCCAGGGTCCATATGTTTACAATCTAGGAGCTAATAAACTCAGCTAAATACTGTGGTAAATCCATTAATCAATATTAGGTAGTACATAACACTTCGACCAGGTAGCTGACAATGAAATAACGCTTTTACTTGCCCGGTTAGTAATCTGTCTAATCCAGGTCAGACCCGGGTAATAATTCAACGTAAAATTACCCGGATAACACTTTACCCGGTTACTGGATACTGTAAAGGGATAAACAATGGCTACAAATGCGAGATTATTTGTTTAAAATACAAACTAGCTATTGGACGCGACTCCGTCCAAGTAGAAGTCGTTTATCGCTTTTCTAGTGGGAATTGACCAATTTTCTGGGGTAAAAAGGACCCTGTAAACTAACTATGGACCAAATTGTGTTTTAATCGGTAGAGGTGTGGAACCGTGAAGACGGAACAAACGAACTGAGATTCAAATACACTTTCACTTTAAAAATATTAAAACCAGAATAAGGATTTGTCAGTAGCGTTCCGAAATTTTAGAGATGATATAGGATTAGGGAACATTATCTGTATATAATTGTATGCGGAGGATCCATTATTTCACAAATGATTCATTTCACAAACATATCATTTGACAACCCGTGTTTTTTTCCGAAACAGTAAATAATTCTGGATATATTTCAGGACCATCGTGTAGAACCCTATAGGTTAAATTAGGTTAGTTTTATAAAAAATCTGAAATATTTATATTTACAGAAAAATCAGCGGGTTGGCACGCTAGCCTAGTTGGTAGTGACTCTGCCTTCGAAGTAGGGGTCCTGGGTTCAAATCCTGGTAAGGGCAAATATTTGTGTGATGAGCATGAGTATTTGTTCCTGATTCTTGGATGTTTTCTCTGTATTTAAGTATATATTTCTCTATGTAAGTAAGTTTATCGTTGTCTAGTACCCATAGTACAAGCCTAGAGCTTAGTTTGGGACTAGTTCAATTTGTGTGACATTGTCCTGTTTTTTTTTATTTTTTTATTAAAATAGTTAAAGAGAAATGAAATCTATCTGAACCTAGGGAATTAAGAAAATAATCCTTGAGTACCTAAGGGATGCACTAAGGATTTTCCGAAAAACGATCCACAACGAGAACCAAATAATAGGGGAGCGGGAAACTAATTCTACACGTACAAGCCCGCAGGCGTACTGTAAAAAAAAACTAGATGTAATTAATGCTGTTAACAAGAGATAATACGATCTCAGTATGTAATGTCAGAGGAAAGCAACCCAGACCAAACTACAACGGCTAACTAGGTAATTTTGCGAAAACCGCAGTGAAATTAGCTAAGTTCATAATAGTGTAGAGCCATTTTGTAACGAACTAAATCTTCAGTTTACTTTTACAATAAAGATATATAACAACGTAGATGGGCGTGTGATGTTATCAAAGATTGAAAAAGATAGTGATATTCCGCGGTATTTCGAGGCATCATCTTAATATGTACTTGTCACACAATCCCACAATCTCATTTCTCTTTTTTTACAATCTCAGAATGCCGTCACGTTCTTAGAAACATTAAATAAGTTTAAGGTATACGCAAAAATACTTAGCAAAACAAAATAGTTTACACATTATCTACTTGTTTTATGGTTAGGTACATGGCGTCATTTAGGTACCTACATCATGTAACTAGATTTAGAGTATTAGCAGTAAGTAAAGCATGAGGCTTTTTATTGTTTAATATCACCATCATCATTATCATCGTCGTCAACATCATACTTATCGTCACCATAACGAGATATCCTCTTGTATGCGAGTGGCCGTAATTCATCTTGATACGACACGACCCAAAATAATTGCGACTAGGTTTAGAGCTGATACCTCTTGAGCCAGCCCAGCAGATTTTCTTCAAACCAAGCTGAGAATTTCCCACAGTAGTAGAACTAGCTGTCTATTAAAATCAAGTCTAACAAAGAGCAAGTTTTAAAAAATACTGCTTTTTTGATTACGTCGGTCGTGTATGTATGTTAGTTACCTAACGATTCATTTTTTATTCCACCACATTGTCTTTTGTTTCAATTTACGTGACCAGTGATTTGCGACGTTAAGACGGAATTTAACGACACCTCGTTTGCTGAAATCCGCCTATCCATCCAGTTTCTAATAGGAAACAAAGTACCATGCATACATACAGGTCCAAAACCCTTTCGGCAATCGTTTAAAAACGCGATCAAATCGGTTCATCCGCTTGATACACAAATAGTACAAATACACACTTAAAATTTATAACACAACTGTTTGCGTTGAGTCAAAAACGGCTATCGTCGTGGGAATCGAAATCCCATTAGCAGATCTAAATGTCGGACGAAACCGAAGCGCATTAGCGATGTAAATAGACTACAGGCCGTCCACTAAATAGACCGGTCCAGACGTGAACCTCTGACCTAAATTACGTGCAAAAGATCATTCTCATTTGCTTCGCATTGTGGCGGTTATTGCGGCGGTTGGGTCATTAAATGCAGTAATAAAACTGAATGCAGCTGAGCAAAAGAAAATTAATGATGACATTACTGAAACGTTTCTTAGATAATAAGACGTGTACTGATACAAGTCGCTCAATACGAAGCTTTACTTAAATAAGTTTAAAAAGGGTTGAAGGGTTTTATAACACCTTAAAATTACATCTTATATATGTATAATTGAAAATATCATCAACTTTAAAATTTTTGGTCTTGGGCATTATGGCAATCACAAATAAGGAATGCAAACCCAGGGATAAGAAACAAATGAAACGAAATGTAACGATTTTCACTCTATTTCTTTATACAAGTTGTGTTTGTTTTGTTTATTGTTGTAGAGTACCTGCCAATAGTGCAAACTTAAAGCTTAGTTTGGGTGGGACTAGGTAAATTTGTGTAAGATTGTACCCTGATATTTATTTATTTATTGGAGTTTTAATGTTTTATTTGGGCACAAACGGCACAATTCGTAACTTACAGTTAAAAAAAACATGGATAGATTAGAATACATTAGATTATTTATTGCTCAATGTAATGTTACAGCATAAATTGTACAGTATGTCAAAGCATGTTCCTATGAATCTACTATCGGCTAATCGATATTTGACCCAATTTTTTATTGACCCAAATAGGTAATTCAACGGATTTCAAATAGGGCCGCCCAGTAATTACATTCCCGAACTCCAAATGGTATCAAATATTTTCCGCTTACCTAACAAACATAAACCAGAACATTTTAGGGAAATCTGTTTAATCCATGCATCGATCGACTAAAGCGCTAATACACCTTTTAATCACCACCAACCCTTAATTAACATTAATTATACGAGCTTAAACGCACCTAAGGTCATTTAGTCGCGCCGCTAACCGTTAACGATGTTTAGATCTGATCCCTTATCTAAGTCATGGTTGGTTAAGTCATCAACGGGTAAAAACAACAAGCAAATTGGACGCGATCCAATATTTTTTTGCAGCATTTACGGATATGCGACGTCAGTATTAAGAGTAAAGATCATTGATATGAAATAAGTTGGTTTTCAGAAGAAGGATGTGTAGGTGAAGTAGTTTACTAAGGTCGAATATGATAATGTTAATATTGTTGCAAAGACTTTGGATATTAGTAGGCACAGGTGTGTTTAACTTTATTCAATCCCATCAGTGACTCTGTGTCTTAAAACATAACAAAAGTATTGTAATAATTTCAAGAATTCCAGTAAATGGAATAATTGAATGCAAAGCCAATTCCAAAACAAACACCAAATGGCTCAAAGTCTAAGAAGTTAATTCAGTTCGTAAAAGGAAACTCGACAAAACATCTTTCTTTACTTAACGTTCAGGTTTTATTCCTTAAGCATCGAAGGTACTTTCGGTGAATCCCGTGACAGATCAGAAGATAGATGGCATCCATGTGCCTGTTAATAACGATAAATGCGATACAAATGCAGAAGTAAGCAATTCTGACGGGCATTTTGACGTCTGTGCGATACACGCATTTAGATCGGCATTAATCAGTCTTCCGGTAGGAAATGAATGTGGTCTACTGATAATGCCTCGTCAAATACGCGGAGCCGCATTTGTGCAGCTGGCCTTATTTGAAATAGGCAAGTCATTTAGACACGTTATCGTCAACGTTATGATACCTTATTTACTTGACAGTAATAGCGGCAGAGTTAAAAAATAGCAACAGTGTTCGCATTGTTGTGTTCCGGCGTGGGGATAAGACAATGATGAAATTACTAGCTTAGAGGCATTCCATCTTAGTCCTCAGGGTTGGCAACGCATTTGAGGTCTTAGGATTATTGTCTTGAGAATTCAAATGTCTATGGGTCTCAGATTCCACTTACCATCAGGTGGCCTGAGAGCTCGTGTGCCTTCTCCTTAATATAAAAAAAAAACTATCGTATGTGATACACGTCGGAATAAAATAAAATAGGTATATAAAATAATATAACCACTGTTTCGATTTAGCGCGATTATTTTAATTTCAATACAGCTTTTACAATTACGTCAGTGACTAAATAGCAACGCTGTTATCTAACTATAACATTACTGTAAAAAAAAAATCTGCTTAAACAAGGGGAAGGATGGTAGTCTTTTGAATGATCTACGACAAAGTTTATAGGCTGAAATTTCTTATTTTAGACAATATTACCACACATATATGTACGGTCAAAGACTTTAATTGACATGCCACTATTATGGAACCCTGTCAAATTGACAGCGTTAATAATTAATTTTAGCTTTCTTTCATGTGGTTTGACGCTGTCATTATGACAGGGCTCCATAGTGGCATAACAATAAAAGTCCTTGACCGTACGAATATGTGCGGTAAAATTGTAACCGTACCTAGCTACAGAACATCGGCAACAGCAACACTTCATCACGCCGTGATTCTCCTTGAAAACCTCGGAAACTAGGATGTAAAACGACTAGAATTATGTTTTAAACGCGGAAAATCTAGGAGACAAATAGTTGCAAGCAAACAAAACGGGGCAGCGAGAGAGACATTTCAAAGCGCCGTATGAAATATGGCCGCGGGCCGAGCGCCATATTTGTGGGTGCATGTGTTGCGGATTTTGGTTAAAACTCTTCTTTATTTCTGGTTACAACGTGAGAAAATTAAAGGGTTAAAGCAATCTCAATAATACACTTCGGAACTTTAAATACCTACACGTCACGGTGTACGGTGATCAGGTTCTACTGCTTAAATTGTGTTTATGCATATTTTGAGTCCATTTATATTAAACCCTCGTCATCCAAGGCGCCACGTGGCGTCCAGAGTGACAGGAGAAAATCCAACGTTTCTTCACCGTTATTTTTTTAATGGCATCCCGTGAGACTAGAAATAGTCGGGTAAGTGAATAAGTTCACGCTCCCACAATGTCCATTTTTAAACGGCTGACAGTTTAATGATTCTGAAGTCTTGCCTTGACAATACACTGCTATAAAGGACCCCTTATATTTCAAAGGATCGGATCCGACTTCGTACGAGATTTGAAAGTCACCGAAAGTAACCGTATGCCCGGCCCATGTCAAGTTATTTTATTTCTCCATTATATTAAACACTACCCTTCCGCCTCGCAACTACGGCGTTGCTATGTGAAACCCTTACACAGTAACATTTTATTTATGTTTATGTTTATGCCCTATGCCCGTGAGGATTCTACCTAGGTCCGTGATCTGTGAGTTGGTTGTTTATTTTCTAGACTACATTCTGCATAGCATGTATAGTTTTACATAATTATGTTACCGCAGCGTTTCTCTAGATCAGATCTTCCTTTGCTGTAAAGACTACACTATTTACGTGCGCTCTTTACGTGTGCTATTTCTAATGAAATGTAACATATTGTCTCCTCTCATTCTTGATTCGAAGCTGTCAGTATCAATATTCAATCTATTATTATTATTATAAGAGCTACTGTAGATACTTATGTCAATCTTTATCTTATTTTCGCACGAATTTTTTAACTAAATAAGTTTTTTGCGGAGCTTTTTCTGAACAATAGGAAGCGCTATTAGATTTGGACTTGTATGTGACTTGTCTACCAAAAGACACCGAGAACGGCCATTTTAAATGGAGATACGAGTTAGATTCTATCTACGTTTCTGAGTCGTACACAAATAAAAAAACATGCTCAACCCCAGTTGATTTTCAACAAGTGAAATGAAAAGGCCAACACAAACGTTGCGATCGCCAGTGGACGTGACGTTGACGTTTACATGTGGGCGCGTGCGGAGTGATTTGCGACGTCGCCCGCCGGAAAAACAGCGGTTACACGGCTCAAATCTGCGGTGAGATGACAGATGTAATAGATTTAATGATAAAGCAAAGGTTCCTATGTTTAATGGTGTATGTGCATATTCATGGGCACAATTATGGGCGTGGGACTAATCTCCAAAACTCATTTACCAAGTCCAGACTCTATTTTTTCGTCAATCGAGAAACTGTGGTCACATTCTAAGTTACTTTTTCATAAGGCTCTTAATTAAATTGTATGTTAATCTGGTGAATTAAAATAAACTTCGGTATTAGCCGCACAGCCCAAACCGGTGAAGACAGAACTATGAATTTTATCACGTGAAGTTTAACCTACGAATAAGTTTTTTTTTTATTAAATCCCTACGCCGTAAATACGAACCACAGTAATATATGAGTTCTAAGTAGCTAGCATTGCACTGATATTTATATGTAATACGTAATATACCATAAATGTATAGAATGCCATGCAATTACGAAAACCAGAAACTGGTTCAAAAGTTACTTGGAAATTTTAAACCGGAAAGGCAACACAAACAGGAACATCGAAAGTTAAATAAAAGCTCATGAAAATGAGATAAAAAGTCAGGTCGGGTGGTTGGTTCAACAAATACAAATGATGAGGTGAGCATTTCTATGAAAGATTCCACATCAAATAAGATTGTTTTTAACAGTCGATAATTATCCTATTAAGAAACCACATTTATGTTTTTTTTGGAATAGGAGGCAAACGAGCAGGCGGATTGCCTGATGGGTAAGCGAATACCGTCGGCAGTCGTGCAGCAACAGAGGAGTTACAGGTGCGTTGCCGGCCTGTAAAATAAACTGTAACTTTTTTCATTTTTTTTAGCATAAAAATCTATTAAGCGTTTTCTTAATAATCAGCAATTGTTAAAAATCGAATTTAATGAAATAAACTGAATAATATACTAGAAAGGTTTGTGAAGCAAAAAAAACTATACAACATGCGATAACGGTTTTCTCCCCTTAAACATTGTCCGATTTTTTCAATTTTTTAATATGTGATAGATATCATGGAAACCTAAGTCTGTACGTTTTCCTTTTTAAGAAAATATTTATTGGAAAGGAAAAAAAAAAAACCATAAGCGGATACGTACCTACAGACCTAGATTTTCATAATATCTACAACATATTCAAAATCCTGGAAATCCGATTAGATTGTGGGGATGAGAAACGTCATCGCCCGGAGTTAAATATGTATGGATTGTTTTTGACAGCTACGCGCTTTAAGCATCGCTTCATAATCCTCTTAAGTTATAATATTTTAGAAAAACGAAGTAACAAAATGGGAACAATAACCAATGTAAAAAATGTCTTGATTGATATAGACATTCTAAGTAATGCTCAGTTATCTTTATGTCAGAGAAATACACGGTAAATTGTAATGCAAAAGGGCTCGACCTTAAAAGGCGCCATCAGTGTTGATTTGATTAAATGAACGATTGAATGAACTTCCTTGATGATTTAATTACGTTCGTTAATAAGCCATCAAAGCTGAATTGACATTCACTTCGCCGTTTCTTATCCTGCCCAAGAAACTGTTAGTTGGTTTATTGAAACAAATGATTTTTTAAACGTCAAACAGCACGCTTCTATTAACATCACATCACATTGGATCAATCCAATTAATGCAATGTTTAAATAAAGTGTTTTAAAACTTTACGATTTTGCACGTTGTTAACGTACTTTACGAAAAGTTAGGTTCTATCTTTCGCAAAAAACGATTTCAGAAATAAATACGGACATTATAAAAAGACAGTAATCGCTTTTTTTTTAAGTAAAGTAGGCGACCGCATCTTAACTTCAACTATTAATCACGATTGTCATTATTAATTAAAAGAAGTTATGGATTTATTTACCAGTTGTTAAATTAAGCTTTTTACGCATTTTCCCATGATAAAATACTACCAACGCTTTTTAATTTATCGTTCTCACTACCTTAATGTCTCAATGGATTATCCTTGCATACATAATTACATAACCTTTTAATATAGGACTTACTCGTAATAGTACACTATTTCGTATAGAGAACAAAATCGTGCCGCCTAACAACGCAATTTGACTCTGTAACACGAACAAATTCGACCATATTAAACAAAACGATCAAAGGACGAAAGGGTAATTTGTATGGGTCCATCCCCGAAAAACTTTTGCACTATAAACAAAGAGAGGGCGTTGTTTCCCTCATCGGGACCCTTAATAAATCCGTAGGGTATTTTCAAATAAAAATCCAAACCCTACATTTTGGAGACGTACTCGTAATTGCCGTAGTTCCATCCATACTTGTATTGTTAAAGTTAAAATGACTCTTTTTGGAGAAATACTGGAAAAGGGCCGAATCTTAAGTACCCGAAACCGACGTGCATGCATGACTCGTATGAATGTGGAAGAAGTGAAAGAGATTTGTCAGGATCTTAGCAGGAGGAAGTGATCTCTTCCTACCCCTCTGGGAAACAGGCGCGATTTAATGTATGTATGCATGTAAAATGACTTCGTCCGTTTGTCTGGTTGGTCATGCTTAACCGCTGAACTGATTTGGTAGGTATGGAGATAGATTGAACCCCGAGGAAGGACATAGGTTACTTTTTAACCTGAAATATTGCACAGTTCCCGAGGGAATAGCGATAAATTACTACGCAAACAGAGTCTAAGCCAACCGCTAGTTTCTTTTTATGAAGTCCTAGATTTTGCCCGCGACTTAATCCACGTAGAACTCTGGTATCGCTGTCCTCGAAAATGTCGTTTTCAGGGGGTTCAAGCCATCGGTTTAGCTGTGAAAGCGTTTGAAATAAACAAACAGTGTTACTTTCACATTTATGATATTTTGGACTGCCATCGACACACGAGGATACAGTGCTTTTTTTACAATCCTCAGTGCTTTTTTTAACGGTTCAGATTCGGGTGTAGCACAACACCTTACACTTAATGAAATTCAGATTGATAAATCTTACAGTGACAAAATCACGTGCGAAAATACATTTCCGTCCAAAGTTTTAATTGGCTGTTGACGATTTACAGCTTTCCGAGGCATAATATGATAATCGAGAAGACAGTATAGAGAGAAGCAAAAAAATATGATAATGTAGATAAAAAAAGTTTTTAATTCGTTTGCGTAAGCATTAAGCGTAATAATCAGAAGGAAATTTCAGTCGATTCTCTCGTTATAATAAAATAAAGTAATGATGTGATGTTTACGATGTAGCAATTTTAAAATAAAATATTTATAAAGATCTTAGTCGTCCTTTTAGGACATTTAATCTTTACATTAAGTACACGATACATAAAGGTATACAGTTAGAGTTATTTCACACAATCATAACGTAAATGAATATTGGTAGGGCACGACAAGAGTTATCGGTGGCATTCGCGACGACGCGCGTGAGTCGTCTGTCTTTCGCGGCTGGGCGTCCGCGGGGTACGGTGTGCGCGGGAGGTGCGTTGCTAAGGCGACCGAAAGATGGCCGCGCCATCGGCTATCGCGAACGTTTAGGGTTCCGCGCGTTATAGACTCCCCCTCTAGTCCGAACAAGCGCCCTCGCATTCGGGCTAGGACTGGTATTTGCGTGGCCTACCGCGACGTCGTTTCGGTCGTACTGGGGCTTCGACACTACCTGTAAAGGGAGTAAGGTGTGACACGTGGTATTTACCTAGGGTGACACCGTCTTGGGCTCCTTCTATCTCAAACGTTGTGTTACTCAAGGCCTCCTTGATTCGATAGGGTCCATCGCGTCGTGGGATAAATTTGGCAGTTTGACCAGGGCCAGTATCGTTGAGTCCTTGCGTTTTGAGCAAGACGAGATCACCTACTTTGTAATCGGGTGGCGGACGACGTCCTTCATCAGCATACTTCTTTTGAAGCGCCTGCGCCTTTTCGTGGATGTCTCTTGCTTCCGCTAAAGTGGATGCCATTTTCTTGAGGTGAGGTGTTATGACCGGGACGAAGTTATCGTTTTCCACTCTTAAGTCAACAGCGGCGTCAGCAGGAGCGCGCATCTCTCTGCCAAATGTAAGGTAGGCCGGCGAAAACCCTGTGCTAGCAGTTACTGCCGAGTTCATGGCATACCTTACTGCGGCAAGGTGGAGATCCCACGTAGAGTGATCCTGCCCGACGCAAATAGCCAGCTGGGGCTTAAGGTCCCTGTTCTTACGTTCTATCGGATTCGCTTCTGGGTGATAAAATGGTGTGAGGTTTTGGTCTATGCCTAGGACATAGCAGGCCTGTTGCATGACTTCACTCACAAACTGTACCCCATTATCGCTAATGAGACGACGAGGCACTCCATATCTCAAAAACACTTCATCGATAAGAGTCTTTGCGCACTCGAAGCTAGTTGCGGATTCCAGCGGGAAGAGCTCGACCCAACGCGAGCAGACATCTTCTACAATTAGGATCCACTTATTGCGTCGCGGGGTCTCTACTAGTGGGCCGAAGAGATCAACGGACAAAACCTCAAACCTTTGGGACATCGCAGGGGTCTGAAGTAGGCCTGCGGGTTTTCTGTTGTTTACCTTATAGCGCTGGCATGGTAAGCACTCCTTGATGTGGTTAATTACATATGTCTTCATGCCAGGCCAGTAAAAGCGTGACTTGATGCGGCTCAGCGTGCGGTCGACCCCAAAATGGCCTGCTGTGGGGGCATCGTGAAAGTCTACTAAAACGGCGGCGCGTTCGTGCTCTGGTACAACTAATACAGCATCGTCGTTGTCGTTACATTCCAGTTCGTACCTGTATAGAACGCCGTCAGATAAGATATATCCGCGATCAGACCACGGCCTCCCCCTAAAAGGATCGTCGGATTCCATGTCTTCCACGATCTTGCGTACCTCGGGATCTTTGAGCTGGTTTTCGCGGATGTCACCACTGCTCCTCGTAGGTATATCGACGACAGCAAGACACAGGTCGCAATGAGCATCTTCAGCGCACACCGGGCGCGACAGTGTATCAGCGACGACATTGGCTCGCCCTGGCGTATATTCGACACAAAGGTTAAATTCCTGCAAAACCAATGCCCATCTGGCTAGTCGGCCACTGGGAGAACGCATGCTCATCAACCAGCGCAAGGGTTGGTGATCGGACTTTACTGTGACTTGAGCTCCCTCGATATATCCACGAAACTTACTCACTGCCCACACCACTGCTAAGGCTTCTCGTTCGGTTGTCGAGTAGTTTTTCTCAGCGGCATTCAGGAGGCGGCTCGCATACTCTATCGGTCGCTCATCTGAACCCTCCCCCTGCATGAGAACTGCGCCAAGACAGTACCCACTACTGTCGGTTCTCAGGATGAACGGCTTCGTATCATCAGCCTGGCGCAGGATCGGAGCAGATACAAGGAGTGTTTTAATACGCTCGAAAGCCTCCTGTTCCTCAGTACTCCAGTGCCAGATACTTGCCTTCTTAAGGAGGTTTGTTAGCGGCCTTGCGGCTTCTGCGTAGTTGGGTATGAAGCGGCGGAACCAACTAGATGTCTGCAAGAAACATTTAAGGTGTTTGACGTTTTGTGGAGTGGTCATACCTGCTATGGCAGCGGTCTTGTCTGGATCGACATGAATGCCTCCCGGGACGATCACGTGACCAAGGAACTTAACTGAATCGCGGGCGAAGTGGCTCTTTGCACGGTTAACCCTTAATCCAAACATCGCGAGACGGTCAAAAACAGTCTCTAAATCTGCCAGATGACGCTCGAACGGACCTGGTGACAAGATGATTAAGTCATCTAGATACGCTAGGATTGCTATTTCCTTCAGGTTGGACTGGAATCTATCAATCAGCCGCTGGAACGTGGCGCCTGAGTTACGCAATCCCATCGGCATGCGTTTGAATCGGTAGGTACCTAAAGGACTGATAAACGCGGTCTTATCTCGATCATCAGGGTGTACGTTTACCTGGAAATACCCAGACCTTAAGTCCAAGGTGGTCATGAACTTGCTGGTCTTAGCTGCGTGCAGTATATCCTCGATCCTAGGTAATGGGTACCTATCAGGTTCCGTTACCGCGTTGAGTTTCCGGTAGTCGATACAGAGCCTTAGACCACCATCCTTTTTAGAGACGAGAACGACATTAGAGGCCCAGGGTGACTCGCACTCCTCAATAACATCGTCCCGTAGCATCTTGTCAAGCTCTATTTTTAGTGCTTCTTTACGGCTCTGTGACAACCTGTATGGTGCAGAAGCTACAGGTTCCTGGTTTTCGCTTACCTTGATCCTGTGGGTAGCGAACTCGGTAGCAGGACCGTTAGATGCGAATTGAGACGTCCTTCTGATGATGAAAGCGTTGAGCGCGTGCTGCTGATCCGGTGAGAGCTTTGTAGATTCGTCACTACGTAGTAAAAGGTCGGAGGACTCAGCTCGCATTATTTCTGCGTTGTCAGCGCTGTTCAGGTGGTACTTACGTACAAAAGAATACTGAACTTCAGGATCATCAGTAAAACTCCATGAATCCCGGGAACCGTCGAGCACTATCCCAGCTTTAGATAAAAACTCAAAGCCAAGTAGGGTTTTGGTTTCATCTCCAGGCAGCACCATAAAGTCGGCAGTAAAATCACGACCTTCGATCGTGATAAATACTTCGGCAGTGAGTACCTTCCTTAACTGCTGGGAACCGTCAGCCAGGCGTATCGTTCGCTGCTTGTCCTGAAATTTTACATTGTTCGCTACTAAAACTTTATATAAAGCAGGGCTCGCAATACAATGGGTGGCACCGGTATCGACGATGGCCACTCCTTTACGGCCGAAAATATCTACCATGACTATCGGATGTGATGTTGTGGCTCCAAAACAGCTATCTTCGCTATAATAAAAATCGGCGCGTTTCGAAGGATTACACGTATCACATCTTGACTTAATAACACCTAGCTTGCCACAACCATAGCAGCGATTGGGTTCGCTCAACCGGCCAGTATTCGGTGCATTTACCTTGGCGGTAAGAGGCGCGCTTACCTTACTTAAATTAGTACTTGACGACGGGTCATCGTGTCTTTGTCGCAAGTTGCGACAATCTTCAACGACGTGGCCGTAAATCTTACAATAAGAGCATCGACTTCGATTACGTTTCGACTTATTTTCGGACGCGGTCGGAATAGCCCCCCCAGAGTCACTTGTGCTCGAAGTGGTTACGATTGCCTTCTCGGAACCAATAACGCTCGCGATAGCCGTAATAGATGACGCAACTTTAGGTGTAATTTTACGTACCTCAAAAATAGAATCCTCCGTAACTCTTGCCTTGTTTAATAAACAATCGACGGTGTCAATAACATCTCGCGATAAACGTTTACGAATACGTCGGTCTAACAAACCGTAAATGATATCGACTTTCATTTCTTCCGGGACAATATACGGTAATCTAACAATTAGAGCACGTAAACGACACACAAACACTTCAGCACGTTCAGTTTGTTGTTCCGCGGCGAAGATTTCGCGGAGAAGTTTATAGCCGGGGCGCGGGGTCCCGTAGGCGGCGCGCAGGCGGGCCGATGCGTCGCGCCATGTCGTCACCGACGTCTTCACTCCTCGCCACCAGACGGCGGCGTCTCCTTCCAATAGCATGGTTAAGCCTCGTACAGCGTGCTCGTCGCTTATAGCGGTACACTCTTTGTACGTCTCGGCAGCGTCAAGGAAAGATTCTAGTACCTCCGGGTCTTGCGTTTGTCCGTTGAAGCGCGCGGTGCACTTACTGATGTTCCCGGCGGCGGCGTGCGGCGCAGCGGCCGCGGAGGGCTCGCTCGCGTTTGACGCGGGTGTGACGGATGTAGACCGCAGGGTTTCGATGAGGTTCCTGTTGACTGCGGCCTGTGACTCGGCGAATGAGTTCATGAATGATGCGACGAACTGTTGCGCGTCGAAGAGCGGTTGCGGGGGCGGCACGAGCGGAGCCTGCGGCGCCTGCCTCGCTGAGCCGGCGGCATCATTGTCCATGCCGGCGTGCTCCTCGTCCGTAAAGCTTGTGGCCAGCTCGCCCTGCAGGCGGCTAGCTGCTCCTTGCTTTTTCGGTGGCATTGTCACAAACACTGTCACGTTTATAGGTGCAGACCTACACTATAGGTACCACACACACACTTGAGTTCTATCTCTGCCACGAGTTGAGCGCCACTATAAAGATCTTAGTCGTCCTTTTAGGACATTTAATCTTTACATTAAGTACACGATACATAAAGGTATACAGTTAGAGTTATTTAACACAATCATAACGTAAATGAATATTGGTAGGGCACGACAAGAGTTATCGGTGGCATTCGCGACGACGCGCGTGAGTCGTCTGTCTTTCGCGGCTGGGCGTCCGCGGGGTACGGTGTGCGCGGGAGGTGCGTTGCTAAGGCGACCGAAAGATGGCCGCGCCATCGGCTATCGCGAACGTTTAGGGTTCCGCGCGTTATATATTTCATTTTTGTTACGAATATTTTATACTCACAACTTAAGGTTCAACAGAAATCTGTTTTCAAAATCGATTGTTTTTTTAAATGCAGTTGTACCACTCATTCGGTTCTTAAACAAGATTCAACCAGACCAAATAATACCGCCAAATCTGACATAGATAACGTAGTATAGGTGAAAAACTTAAGTAGAGGTTCATTGGTATGTAGTGGTGTACAAAATTAATATGGAGATTACGTCAAATTTCAATTATAGAATGTCGAACGGTCTGTCTATAGGTACAGATGTGTTACAACTCCATACATCAGGGCCTCTATTCAGGTGCGTTAAAACGATATCGTGTGTGACACGTTTAAGAATCGTTTATGTCACAGTCGCCATTATTGTAAATGACATAAGAAAAATCAAAACGTTGACAATACGGAAACAGGTCAAAAACGATATCGTTATAACGCAGTTGAATAGAGGCACAGGTCATTTTCTTAAGTTTTTCACCTATAAACTGCTATAGTATTGTATAAACCGAATATTACACCATTATGTAACAGCCATCGCTCATTCATTAGTGTAGTTAATGCTATGAATAATATCTGCAAACTAATCACCATATACAAAGCCTAATTAAAAACCTTTTTCAGAAACAAACGTACAACGCAGGACATTTTTAAACATGGCGCTGGCATTGTAGTGTTGGAACAAAGGAGTCATTTCTCGAGGAGCGTTGTATCGATATATTTCTAGTCTGTGGCGCGCTGAATGCCATGTTTGCAGAGCTTGAATTGCGACCGCCGGGGGCTGCGGGTCGCATACTTTACGTACATGTAAGGATCGGGGGTTTCATTAAAGAGCGAAGAGTTTTAAGACTTAAAACAGGCTAGGTAATGTAGCACCAAGTGGGAAATATGTCTTAAAATGGTTAATAACTTTGACAGCTGTTTTTTTTTTTGGAAAATATGCATTTTTAACAAACACACAAATTTCTAAGTACACTCAGGAGCAATGAAAACGAGTCACTTTCTATGGAAATTCTGCACTAAGTGACCCGTTTACTTAGCTCTTGACCATACTTTGTATTGTCAGGTTTTTTTTTTATGGAATAGGAGGCATACGAGCAGACAGATCGCCTGATGGTAAGCGAATATTGTCACCCATAGACACCTGCAGCACCAGAGGAGTTACAGGTACGTTGCCGGCCTTTTAAATGAGAGTACGCTCTTTTCTTGAAGGTTTGAAGGTTTTAAACACTTATTTTTACAACTCAATAATGATTACTTTTCTTCATATACATATTAGTAATAATAATTGCACCGCGAATACTTCTACTGGTACTACATTTGTGACAATTCTCACAAGCTGCAAACTGATTTAAATAGCCACTGTTCTCACGTAATTACAATTTTCCAAGCAAACTTAGCCAGATCTTACTTAAGCACTAACCACCAATCAAGCTGACAATTAACGACGCCATTTACTCGTAGATGAAAGTTCTTCTTTTACTTTGCAAAATAAAAACTCTCTTAATTTGGTGTTGCAATATATTTTCGAATTAAAACATCTTTAGTGATTTTATTCCGGTGTAGCAATGTTTCAGTGAGATCCTTGTTACTTACAAAAAAGGTATTAAAACTCAAATCTATGACACTGAACAAATATTGTCATATGTGCATGATAAATACGTTTCTCTCTAAGCTTGATGTCATGATACCTTACTTCACAACACCTTTTTTTATTTTTTTTATTGGGCCTTAGTGGGTGGCTCGGCTCTCTCCTGTACCTTCTTCGTTGTTGAGCCACCCGAGGGGAGCGAGGGTGACTGAGTCTGTCCGCGTGTTGCTATGAAGCATTTGGTTTGTGCTTGGCCTGAGGGTGGAAAACACAGGTCCGACGGGCGCCTTCGGCGTCGGTGTTTCGGATGGTGATGTTAGCCTTCTGACTAGGCCATTTGGATCGGGTCGGGGTCTCAACACCAACACTTAACTGTACATCGGTGGACCTTATTACAAAAGGCATGAGGTATACCGATGGACAATTAACAATGTGGGCGATGGTACGTCTTGTGCATGCAATGCAGCAAATTTATAAAGAATAAACGTTTAAAAAACCACTCATCGACTGCATTCACTAATAAATAACAACCCGGGACATACCGAAAACGTAAAACCGTTCATTAAAATACAATAAGTGTCCAAATCAATTTTCGATATCGCCTGGAGACGCACTAATGGAGCGCTTTATGGGGAGGCGTCACCGATTTTTAATGAAGCTGTCAACGGCCAAGATGGCGGAGCGTGGAAAAAAGTGAAACATGATTGTTATGGTTGAGAGTATAATGTGAAGTGATTATCTATGGTTCTTAGGTTCATTGATTCTTAGGTTGGGTAAGATGCAACAAAAACATACTGCACAAAAACAGATAAGATTGATAAGTGCACACGACGCTAATTATCCAATTGTCACCATAAATTTACGATTAATTAAGTGTTTCTAAAGAGTTCGGATACGTTATTTTTTACTACCGTAAAAGTAAGAAATTAAGTAAATCCTGACATATGTCACCGCAGTACAATTTATAACCTCAAACTTGAGGTAACCCATATTAATAAATACTTGTTCAGTTAACGCGAACTCAATAAATCACTGATAGGGCCAAAATAAATCTGAGATAACAACATATATTAAATATCTTTTTTTTTCGTTTATTATACCTACGAGCATTATTTATGTATTTGTTTGTAACCACGCTCGCGAAAATGGCTCCAGCTATTCTAAGAAATCGATGTCAAGTTGTCATCTTTGTGGAAGATTCGTGTTCAATTTAATAATATAAAATAACATTTCAAAACTAACCTAGATTTTTCTTATTACTCAAAGCATCCAGCGGATTTCAATTGTCTTGTTTTTCTCATTAAAACTTTGACATGTAAATAGGCTTAAGAGCTTGTAAAATAATCTACAAATTCTATGAATCCTTTGAATATTTTGGATAATTGCCAGCAGCGGTAAGCCAAATAATTTGTATTTTACACGAGGTAATTAGATTTACCATAATTGAACTAAATTAGCCTTTTGAACACCAGATCGTTGAAATTGTTTTACTATAGGTCATTATACTCGTAAGAAGAGTGTACAAATATAATTAGATTGGGTGTGTTTCTCTCAAATCCTCCAGCAGCGAACTTACCGAGAACCTTTTTTTTGGCCTCGATGAAACTGGAAGAGCGCACTGATTAAAACTTAGATTTTAGGCACCGTGGTATTTGCTGTGAAAACACTCGAACAATTTGCGGAATGCCGTCGAACCCAGCTGAATCCTCTTCAAATTTTGAAGATTTTATTACAATATCTTTTATTACTTACCCTGCAACCGCAGATCTCAATTTTACCTGTAAAAGAAAGCAAAATGACGTTAATGGTAACATATTTTACTGTTACATCAGTTTTCAAAATGAAGCTACCCGTAAGATTTATGAATATTTCATAAGCATCGACAATGTTAAGAATACAGCACGAGTTATTTTAATAATACTTATATCTATTTTTAATCTTAATACTAAAGCAGTAAATGCGAAAGTCAGTTTGTCCGTCTACTTGTTAAAATTTTCCAGCTAAACCACTGTACTAAATAAAATAGGTGATATTTTGGTTGGCGTCTGCCCTGGAGAACGACATAGATTGCTGTATTTATGTCTACACAAAAAAGCTATATTCATCGATCACCTAACCTACTACTGTCTTGGGCAAAATACCAATATGGAAAACTTTAATAATAACACAACCGAAACTATGTACTCTTAGTTACTCTTTTAAAAAATCCAAGCGCGTCTCTTTCAAATAACGTGCCGACATCATTATTGCAAATACCCAGCCCGTAATGCACGGACCAAACGCTGCACTCTTTCATTTTCCTTTTTAACACTTTTACACTTTATTTTTCCGTCCGTTCACATTTCTGGATACTCCGCTACTCCGCTGCTTTGTAAAGAACATGTTTTCTAAAAGCCTCTATCGCTACATGCAAAGAACAGTTTGCAAAATATAGATTTTATGTAGGCCAAGGGCGGGAGGGATATCGAATGCGCGACGCCTTCAAAGGTAATCCCGTCCTTGACATGGCAGATCCTTGTAAATATGAGTGCTTCGTTTTAATGTTTACTCTCAAAGGTACCAAATTGGTTTTTGAGTTTTTTTTTGCGTCGCAAGGCTTTTATGATGGCAGTGTTTTTAGTTTACAAGGGAAGTGAATAGGCCCTTTATAATCCCAAAATAATGAGCGCTATAAGTTGTATTCGTCTGAGTATCTTTTGACAGTCTTGTGGCATCGTAGGTCCCAAAAGAACAAACCGATTTAGACGTGGGATTTTTAAAAGAAAGCTCGTTTAATTGGGATAGTTCTTGGCAAGGTTTCATTAAAATCGGTTAGGCCGTTAAAGAGATATCAGCTATCAAATGGGATCGCTAGAGTATGGTGGGTTTTTAGCGTTCCGGAGCCGAATGGCAAAAACGGAACCCTTATAATTTCGTCATGACCGTCTGTCCGTCTGTATGTCACAGCCATTTTACTCAGAGCCTATTGGCACTATATGAATGAAATTTGGAGGATAGATGTATTCTATGAACCGCTATACAACGATGTAGTAAAATTGCAAAAAATCAATATGTTTAGGGGTGGCACTCCATACATGTAACTAGGGGAACAAAAAAATTTTTTGAGTTACATCAGCTTGTGGGGTATTTTTAGATAGGGCTTCCAAAACTATAGAGGTTTTTAAGTGACTTTTTTACGTAAGTGAACAGTTGGCGAGATATACGCTGCTAAAGTCGTAAAAGCTTTTGAACTGTTAAATAGAACATTCTAATAAAAATTACAGTACTAGAACATATGAAATACTTCCAACCAAAATTGTTTTGAACACGATACGCTGTGTAGTTTCTGAGATTTTAATTAAAAAAAAATTAAAAAAAATCAACCATGAACGTTCATCCCAGCTACGGAACCCTTCACTGTGCGTGGTCCGACATGCACTTGGCCGGTTTTTTATCTTTTAAATAGTTATATAATTTTGGAAAGAGATGGTGGTAGTCTAGTTGCTTGTCACACGCTTCTCAAGTAGAGGGTTCGTTAGTTCGAACCTCAACTCGCACCACACGGTTTTCTTAAGCTTACGCGTATGTGCTATATTAAATGTGTAATGTATTACATGCTTTTCGGTAAATGAAAACATGGTGAGCAAACCTGCATTTCTGCATCTGTGTGTAAAGTTTTCAATTTGCCTCGGGGCTCTATTCTGTTCAGTTAAACAAAACTGCAATTTCATCACACTTGCTCGTAAAGCGTGTGATTACACGCAGACGCATTGAGTAATTATAGCCGATTTACCTCCCTCGGGAGTAATGGATTTTTATAACTGCCGAGGGAGTTATGAGTTCAGTTTTAAAACATAGAACCCGCACACGTACGTCACTTCAGACTATGAAGGTTTATCTTCAAAACTCAGCTAAAAACCAATTTTACTGTATATAAAACTTGTACAGTACATATTTCATTAAATTAAATTTTGAAACTCTAAACGCATCTTAGCATTATCTATGGAAGATTATATTGTAAAAGTTGACAATTTCTTTCTGCGATCCCAGAGCCGTTATTTTAATTACCTTTTTTTCTTTTCATGCAAACACACAAAACAGACACACAATGCTATACACACAAAAATTAAGTCATTAAAAGCCCTTCGCCTACGGCGTCGGGCTTCTAATAGACTTCAGTTAGTAATCCCCTCCTTACGGCCCCTGGTGCACAATGTAGGTACTATTGACATGATATCGTAGAGTAAAATTTATGATAGCCCTTGTTTACTTGATAGTACTGGCGGTCTAGGTAAAAAAAACAATACTATATATTAATATAAATTATGTTTTAGTTACCGTTAATGTTTAAATTGTTTGTACTTGTTTGTCAGTTTTTTCTCGAATAAACTATTTCTATTTCTATTTCTATATTAAAAGCAATTAGGTTTTACCGATTGGAATAGAGCCCTCTTTATGTAATTTGTAAAGTAGCGATAGTTTAAAATGGGACATTGCTGCGAGTCTTTCATTCGCTCGTAGGTAGTCGACGTTTAAGATTTATTTACATTTATGCACCTTATTTCAATGGAATAAGGTCCAAAACGCACACATACTTTTACGTTGACGACGTGTTTAGCCTACTTGGTAGTGACCCTGCCTAAGATGATAGCGGTCCAGGGGATTCTCGGTAAGGGAAGATATTTATGCGATGAGTGCGAGTATTGGTTTCTAAGTTTTGGATAGTTTCTATGTATTTGCCCATATAAGTATGTCTATCGTTGTCTATACTACAACTCTAGAGCTTAGTTTGGGACTAAGTCAATTTGCGTGAGACCGTTCGTTGTTTTTTTACAGTTTACAGAATTAGAACTGTTTTGAAAAACGGTTTCTATAAAGTAACGCCAATAGCACATACTCAATCTTCAGTACACAAAGTTTGAGTTCCGGTAGACATTTGGCAGAGGAATTCGATTCCGGAGCGGCAGTTCCCGGAAATAGAGGATTTAGTACGAAAACAGAAAAACCAGGCAAGAGCATGTCGGAACATGCTCAGTATATGGTTCCGTCGCCTTTACTACGAACAAGTACGATAAAAAATTATGTTTAAAGTTAATTGGTGCTGTCTAAGCTGTCGTAGATGATTGTCAGTAAGTCTAATTATTCTTGAAGTTTTCCTTTAAACTCATTGTATGTGCTCACATTCAAGACATTTTCAGGTGGACGGGCACCGTAACAACACCAAAAATGAAAAGAGTACAATATTTCCTAAAAGACGAATCTATAGGTAAGTGAAAACTTCTTCCACGTTTCCTAACTTCCTAACTACGCCTCATACTTTTATTTAATAATCATAGTTTTCAATAATGCTAGATTAAGTACTACTATTTTTATATATATATAAATAACATCAAGCCTTCATTCCCAGAGATATTTATAATTCTGCAACCACATATTGCACAATCAGGCCTGGAAGTTTATTCTTGTATTAGTGACAGGTTGCACCATCGCCTACCAGTACTACAAAGCCTTATGCCCTTACACGCCTCTTACGAAATCCACGAGAAGATAATTATGGAGTGGCACTATTCGAACCCGGCAACCACACGGACTAACAACTGCTATATTAATAAGTAATATTAAATAAAGACTGACGCGACGGTTACGTTTTTAGCAACCCTTTTTCTTAGCAGTGTTCTCCTTTTCGGAAGCACTGGTGCCTATTTCTAAGGGTTCTTTGTTGATTAAGGAACCCTAATCATGGGAAACATTGCGTTGAGTAAAACTTGCGCAAAGCAAACATAACCGGATACTGCTGAATTATTTGGCTTCCGACTGTGATTTCGAAAGTAGTTAAATGCCGTTTACACAGTTTTGTTCATTCGTATGAACACAGATTTTAGTAAAGTTGTATGTAGAATTCAATAAATTTTCTGAGAGATTCCGAATGTTCTCTATATCATCATCTTGATTATAAATCCGTCTGGTATAACCACATGTCTCTATCAATTCCCTGTATTGGGTATCCATTCTCTATTTTCTATTATAATGGACCTTAAGGCTATAACGCTGCTATCGTATGTTTATCTACTTTAATCAGGATCTTTTCAATAACTAATAACCTGATATTGAGATGATCGTGTCACGACATGTCAAAAATTACAGTTGTCTATGGGTTGACGTTCACTTTGACGTACCTTGTGACGGGCATGCCAGCCAAGATGAATTTATTAACGCAGTTTCTAGGGCCGTATTAGGGCGTTTTACAAAAAAAAAACAAACAATAGTTAAGGACTAGAATTAACAACGGTAAGTTTCACGAAAATTACATCTCGGACAAAACTTTTATAGCAACTTCAACTATATTACTAACAGGTGAGGTTTGAATCTGCTATGCTTATTTAATGTGAAATACCAGATTCGCTTATGAGCGCAGTATATATAAATATATGACTAATTTTCATGACGTAATGAAAAAATTACCGTTGTTAATTTTAGTCCTAAAGTATAGGTACTTTTTTGGAAAACGGTTATTAATATACTCATCTTGGCTGAGATGCAAGACAACGCTACGTTTAAGTAAACATCAAGCCAAAGAAATCTGTCATTTTGACGCATCTTGAGACGAGCATTACGGTCGAAATCAGATTATTAATATGGCACCTAGGTTCTCCATATCATGACTAATCTACAAACAGACGACACCAACAACTTACTGTTTATCTTTTTAACTGTCTCACGCACAGTAAGTAGTTCAGTAAGTTGACTGTTATTGCAAGTCAATGTTTACCAGTGCTTCCCACAGTAATTCCAATGCATCGTGCAATTGAATTCTCTATAGCACATCCCGATTTCTAGAAGAAAAAGTATGATGCAACAAGCTACAGTAAATGGTTGTTAACCTTGCAGTCCATACCAAACCAAGCCAGCGATATTATGTTTAGTAGGATTATAATTTCATTAAAACCTATCAGGATTAAGGCATGACTGTATAACAATTCAGTACCTATGATAATTTTTTGAATGCATTTATGACACCAAAATGCGTCATGATAAATGTTCGCATTTAGTCTACCATTTTATTAAAACATAGTCAAAAAAGCGGCCAAGTGCGAGTCGGACTCGCCCATGAAGGGTTCCGTAGCGGCAAGTAACATAATATAAAAGTTCGTTGTAGCTTTGATCAATGTTTTTATGACGTATTCAAAAAAAAACTACTTACTAGATCTCGTTCAAACCAATTTTCGGTGGAAGTTTGCATGGTAATGTACATCATATATTTTTATAGTTCTTTCATTCTCTTATTTTAGAAGTTACAGGGGGGGGACACACATTTCAACACTTTGGAAGTGTCTCTCACGCAAACTGTTCAGTTTAGAAAAAAATGATGTTAGTAACCTCAATATCATTTTTGAAAACCTATCCATAGATACCCCACACGTATGGGTTTGATGAAAAAATTTTTTTTAGTTTCAGTTCTAAGTATGGGGAACCCCCAAAATTTATGTTTCTTTTTCTATTTTTGTGTGAAAATTTTAATGCGGTTCACAGAATGCATCTACTTACCAAGTTTCAACAGTGTAGTTCTTATAGTTTCGGAAAAAAGTGACTGTGACATACGGACGGACAGACAGACAGACATGACGAATCTATAATGGTTCCGTTTTTTGCCATTTGGCTACGGAACCCTAAAAAGTTACAAACTTACGTGGAACTGTTATATGAGAAAGTAAAAGATTGCGTTTAAAAATCTGCTGATGAAGCTGCAATATACTGTATTCGCGTTTAAACAGTTGAACTGTAAGTTAACCGTAAAGAGTTGAATACGAGTCAAACGCCAAATTGAGTCACGAAGAGAAAATTCGTTGAAATCAGAAACAACGGCCACGATATAAAACTCAAATGCACCTGACTGCATACAAATTGGAATTTCGCCGGCCGTATGCAGCCGTGAATATAATGTTGATATACGTTGATTACTCATTGGACGGTCCATAAAATATATAAAGCACTTCAAAATCTCCCAATTCAGCGTACTACACATAAATAAAATGAATTAATATCAGGAGACAATCTCACACAAATTAACTGAGTATGTAAATATATGGCGAAATCTCAGAAGTCACTGTTAGATATTTTGCGTATTATATATTAGATACTATACGAATACATATTATACTTATGTAACAGTAAATCCGTGTTAAATTAACCACTCTTTTTGGAAGAGGTCGAATGTCAACAAGGAACCACCTTCCTTGAACGTTATGAAGTTGGTAAGGATTTGAAGAGAGCGTCCTTTTCTAACCTATGTTGCCAAATAGGGACGGTAGGGATCCTTACAAATGTGTACAAGTGAAAAGAATCAATATGGCGCCCGTATTTGCTTTTGAGCCTAAATCTCTCATCAAAGGAGAGTTAATATCGTATAAGCACATAAATTACGCGCTTCACCGCACAACACAATATTTTATTTCATATGATTGTTTTTATCAACTTTATGAATTTGAAGGCGGGAAAATTACTTCTTTTCTCAGCTAGCGCTGCGAGCGTTTCATGTGAACTCTTAAGCTATTTTTACTCATTGATGTAAAAATAAGAAAAGAAAATTTAAAATGAATATTTTTACCTGTTACAGTCAATTTGATTGTGTAAATATTGTCAATCCAACACGTTACACTGGATCTGGATCGAGATCAACTGCAGATAGCAGTCTAAATTGACCGTGTAATGGCTGCCTTGGGATTAGGTTTAAATTTGATTTCCTATAAAACTAATTTCCAGTTTGCAAACACTGACAAATATGTATTAAGTTACAAAGAGGAATAGGTAAGTTCTATCCCATTTCCCTTTTTAGTAAATTTCAACTTATATTAAAAGAAGAAAAAAATCGTAAGATTTTTTTCCATTTTTGCAATCAATTTTCGTTGCTTATGTATGAAATAATTGACTCGTACACACAATATAGTGAAAGCTTAGAGCCTCCCCTCAACCATAAACATCCGCAAATTTATAATCTCATGCCTATATAATATCTATAGAGCGTCAAAAGATTTTCATATTAAATTTCCCTCGTGTCCCGCTTGTATTAAAGACTATAACACCGCGAGGAATGTTTCAGGTTCAATATTAGCAGGCAACTTTCATACCAGAGCACAAATTGTTTTCTGGATATCTTGGCTCACTACTGCCGATATTGAAGGGACGCGATTAATTAGTTCACGTTATGTTAAATAATACGTAGGTATGAGGCTTAGCAAAATAATAACTTCTGATAGTACTCGTACTTATATTCAATTAAACAAAGTGACATTTGATGAATAACACACAGTACTCTTCTTTCCATGTCTGTGTGTCTTTCGGTCTGTCTTTTTCCGCCAGTTTCTCTTAAACCTAAAACCTAAACGGATTTCACCATAAGCTAGAGAACTTTTCACGGAAAGTTTTTCTTAGAATAATAACTGGTTTATGTATGGATGTTACAGAAAACTAATGCAAGTAAACTAATAATCGAAAGATCAAATAAGCAAACTACACAAAGAAGAATTGAAACAATTAGACAAGAAAGGATTCAGTGGCACGACACAAAGCCAGAGTGGTTTATCAAATACAAGATCTAAAGAGGATTGAATTCTCTTATGTTGGAACATAAGAACTACAATTACTTCGCGTACACATACTTGGTTTGTTCAGGACAGTTTTTTTAAGGTACAAATGCGCAACCCTTAATAGGTACGTTGTTTTAAAAATCAGTTATAATTAACGAAGTACTTGATAAAAGTTTACTCTTTACAACGGTCGGATTATATTTCATTAAAACTTTTATCAGAACTTCGCAAATGAAAACAAAGAACAGACGTTCTTTGTATTCGAAACTCAATAATTCTTTCATCGCAATAATTGATTGGCCTGATATAATTACTTGGCACACCTGCATCTCCACAATGGCTCTTACAGCTATGCAGTTCCGTATTTAAAATAAGGACTATATAAGGATCTCAACTAGATCAGGATTAATAATCATTATTGTGTAGTCACGGTTTCTTAACCCCTTATGATGTGCTTATATCTAATAAGAGAGTATCTACTATTGTGCGACTGTATTAAGGTACCGTTAATGTCTTTATACTCTATTTTTACCCAACTACGGCAGCAAAAAGGATGGTTATGATTTTAGCACCTTGAGTATGTATTTTAGTAGGTTTTTATGTTCAACTGTTCCCTCATGCTCCTTGCGTATCCATAAATTTTTCATCAAACAGAAACCCTCGTTTTTTGGTCGGTTAAAACAGTATAAGAGGTTTTAGTTTTAAAGTTATTTTGTAATCCAAGTAGTTTCTCAAGTAACGAAAGCGAGCGCCACGCTTTAATTGACGTCGAACGGTCAGTGTACAATCGAAGACACTGTTAACTGTACATTTACAATTGAACCTAAACCTTATCGCAATGTGTTAAAGTCTATGGGTGGTAATTTAACAGTTTCTTCGTTTGTACGTTACTAATTGACAGAATAAATACTCACTAATGGACGGATGGGCGAATTATTATCAACAAAATAAGGGTGTTTCTCTTTACACAACAATCTGTTAAACACGCACAAATTGTCATCGATTCATACAATTAGCGTCGGCGTATTATACCTAACGTGGCTAAATTTATCAATTAGTATGAACTGAAGAACATCTTGAAATTAAAATGATAAGAAGTCGAATTATAAAGATTTCAAAACAGTTTATTGTGTTATTATCATTATAAAATCGTAATTCCAAAATCTGATCTTAGACATTTCAACTTAAAGAGCAAAAAAACCTCTTACATCGAAAATCGTATGAATTCTGATGTTATTTCTCAAACTAACGTTTTTTAAAAAAAGCAGCTGTAAGTGAATTACGGCATGGTTTTTTTCGTAAATCGACGCATAGTCGTAAATAACATTAAATTGGCATAAATATGGAGTATTGTAAACAAAAATCAAATTACTTTGTTTGCCAAAAAAAGACTTACGGTTACATACACCTTTTATCAGGTATTATGTATGTATGTACATACTTACAATTTATTATAACACTCGGGGTAAGCTTCCTCCCGTACTATACTGTATCACGGTAGAACAGGATTCACCATACTCGTTGTTTTAATATTTGAATATATAATACCTACTATGTTTTAGTAATTGCAAATGTTTCAGGTACTGTAAACACCGATCAACTCGGTAAAACCATACTGTCTTTGCCGTAAGCCATACAATAGAATTGTAAGGATATTTTTCGTCACACAACGTAACTTTTTTCACCTTCATTGTTTGTATGGTCTACTACTTGGTCCAACTTTTTATCCTGACTCAAAAATGTTCGGCAGCCCGTTCAATTTTTTATTAGTTAAAAAATCTTTTTTTCTTGTTTTGTTATAAAATAGAGCTAACCCAACCTAAAAGTTCTGTATGTATGTATGTATGTGTAAACATATTACAAAATATATTATAGCGTGAAAACGTTCTGTAAGCCTTCTGATAGGTTATCCTAGGCAATTTGCACCTTGGCTAGGTTTACAGTGGAAATTTTAACGCGTTACCGAGCCAGCAAAAACCTTCTCAAGACCTTTTCCAAGAACCCCACACAGTACCTAAGTCCTTAGGAAACACGTCACAAGAAAACTTATTCCACAACTTCAACGTAAGTCTGCATCCGGAGAACCGTACAAGATTATTACGGCAGTTAGGTAAGGGAATTAAAAACTTTTAAACGAATAAGGAAACGCAATTCCTTTTAGAATGTTTGTAGAACAATTTTCCGATTTTTGAAGTTTTCTAACACACTACGAACGAAGTTGGAAATTTATTTCGAATTTGAAATCGGCAGGAAATTTGCACTGCATTTTTCGAGGGCCTGCAGTTCGCACTTTCAGTTTCGCGTTGGAGAGTAAAACTTGAACAGCGTTAAGTTGATAAAACTTTTAAAATGGAAAATGGGTCAGTGCTACAGTCTTTACTTTCTACAACGGAATATGTTGTGAGCAAACCAGTAAATATGCAAGTCACTTTCAAAGCACTGTTCTACATACAACACTCGTACATACTCGTGCATGATAAACGATTATCATAGTAAAACGTCTCTCTCTGACGTCAATTGTATTTCAGGTAAGATTGCAGGATACTAAAGGAAACGCCAGACACACCAGTTTATTATTCGGTAGAATATCATACAAAGAAGGCCGCGCGTGAATACAAAAGTTACATTTAACCTAATATACAAAAACCCTTCACCATTAAAGCTAATTTTCTAAAAATGGAATGAATAATAAAACTTAGCATTACATAAAGAAACCTTTCTAGCGGTAATTTTAGTAAGAAAGCGCTGCTAGACTCAAAACACTCTCTTGTTCGGACTACATAGCAATTTAGTCGAGTAGGTAGCGAGTATTTTAGAAACTAAATGTGTCTGATCAACGAACATTTTGTCGAGTAGTAATCTGCACCACAAAATTACAACTAAAATACTCGCTACTCCACCAAATTAAATTACTAATAGGAAACATGGATATTCTTTTCTTACGCTCTCTGGAGAGTGCTATGAAAGAGAGGAATAACTGTATACGCAAAATAATGATCGTGTAATTTTTCAGAATATATGAAGCTTTAAAAGCCATAGTTTGACTCCTGCACAAACACTATACAAAATCGACGACAGGAATGACGTCACAGCTGTTGTTCTATGTTTAAAATATAAGGAGCTCATAAAAAAAATCGCATTTATTTCTTAAATTACTATGTTTAAGCCAATATCGTTGAATTGTAAATAAAATAAGGATGCTGAAAATAACAATCTAAACATTAAAAGAAATTTTAATTTTTTAACAAGCTTTGATTCTACACAAAATCTTAATAAACAGATCAAAACTTAGTGCATTGCGTTTTATATGCTTTTTTTTCTTTTTCAACTAAATCGTATCAATAAAACTCAACTCTGATATTCAAGCATGTTTTCTATTGTATTCTGAACAAGCGTTAAGCAAAAGAAAACTCGCCAATAAAACAGAAGCGCACCTATCACCAGTAAAATAAACGAGGAAAAAAATCACAACATTCGACAAACGAGAGGCTGCAGTCACAGCGTAACAAGTGGATTTTACTAACAAGGTAAACTACACGCGCTCAAAACACGTGACGTGATTCCAAGAACTTCAGTGAAGTTTGAACCACTAATATATAATGGGGATTCAGTTGATAACAGTTTTACTCCTCAGCTAAAGTTTTGGGAGAAGTTTGTTTTTAAACATCTCTAATTAACATAATTATAACTTCACATGCTTTGTACTTTACATTGCGAAGTTATGAAAGGGTATTCCCAGAATGCGATACTTTTGAAATTCATTCGACGAAATTCCCGGATATTATTGCCCAAATAACCAACTTTACTTTAGGGGTTCCTTTCAATATTTGCTATCCTTACTTCACAAAGTCCAGTTCTCTGCTTACCTTATCTTGGGGGTGGAGGGCTGAACCCCTCATGGATTCGGGAGCCACACAATTAAATCGGATAGGTTTATTACGTATTTGGCAAGTCTCAGGATCTGCATAAAGAATTAGAATCTCCATAATAAAAATCGGAAAATATCATTTTTTTAATAACTTTACGAGCCTTGGCAAAATTTATGATCACCAAATGCGTGTTTAATTATTAGGGATCTCCACCTTTTCCATACTTTCCGTCACTATCTTTCTAGTAACAATCAGGTAAGCGAGACAAAATTCCATAAATCTTCTAACACTTCTGTATTTGAAGTATTGAAGTCGGTAACATAAGCATTGTGATGTGGGTCAAACCTCGCCAATGAGAATTTCAATTTATTTTATTCTCGGACAACTCGTCAGGACAATTTTATTAAAAGGGACTGAAGCAACCCGAATATTTCATGCCAGGTTGAATCTTTGTTTGCTTTGTTTTGTTACTTTGCGATGTGTTGTAACAAGACACATTCTCTGCTGAACAGAAAGGCAGCAAGCAGTCAATAGCTTCATCGATGAGTTTATAAAAATAAACTAGAAGTAACTTCTTAGCACAGGATGACCCATCAATGGTATTGGATTCCACTGAAAAGCTGATCATGAGAAGGATTAAAAATCCGACCGCACATTCGTTGTATAAATACTTATGTTATTTACATTTAAATCGTTTTTAGGGTTCCGTAGTCAAACTAGGAACCCTTATAGTTTCGCCATGTCCGTCCGTCCGTCCGCAGCCTAGCGCAGACTCTTAGTACTAGAGAGCTGTAATTTGGCATGAATATGCATGAGTTTATGAAAATAAACTAGAAGTAACTTCTTAGCACGAGCTGACCCGTAAATGGTATTGGATTCCACTGAAAAACTGATCATGAGAAGCATTCAAAATCCGACTGCGCATTCGTTGAATAAATACCTATGTTATTTACATTTAAATCGCTTTTAGGGTTCCGTAGTCAAACTAGGAACCCTTATAGTTTCGCCATGTCCGTCCGTCCGTCCGTCCGCATCCTAGCGCAGAGACTCTTAGTACTAGAGAGCTGTAATTTGGCATGAATATGCATATTAGTCACGCCAAGAAAGTGGTACAATAACGTAACGTGGGGATATATTTTTGTTTCTCGTCTACCCTATAATGTGGGGTGTCGTTGGATAGGTCTTTCAACTTTGGGTTTGTGAAATCATTTTTTCGATTAAGTAATCCGTTTATGAAATATTAAGCTTTAAAGCGCAAATTTTTGTTAGACTCAAGTGTCCCCGTCCTACAGCCAAAACTACAAATACTAAAAATCTGTCAAAAATCTTAAATGAAAGAGCATATAACGAATTTTAAAGGAAAACTATCAAGTTCACGTTCTTGAGATACAGGCGATTAAAGTGTTTATACCTACTAAAATCATCTAAGACGGCACCAATTGACTTTAAATAGAAAATTAGTAATTACTTGTTGATTTTTATGTTATTTACTTACTTAACCCGCTTTGGCTTCGGAGCCCTACCCTGAGCATGGCCCGACATGCTCTTGCCCGGTTTTTTTTTTTATTAACCAGTGACACTCGCGACGCTAGATTCTACCGACACCTCGTTTATCACCATCGCCTACACTGTTAACTGTCCATCGGTAGACCTTATGCCTTTTTTAATAAGGGCCACCGAGTACTGGAGTTGTGTTACTGTTTATACGTATAAATATAAATCGAATAAATTACCCTCTACAGTCGAGTTAAAACACTACTTAACTAATGAAATAATGTTACTCATTGAAAAAATTAACACGTTGACGTGTTTAGCCTAGTTTGGTAGTGACCTGCCTACGAAGCGGTCCTAGCTTCGATTCCCCGATTACTTGTTCCAGAGTCTTGGATGTTTTTTTTTATGTATTTGTCTATATAAGTATGTTTATCGTCATGTAGTAGGTACCCATATTACAAAGCTTTAGCTTAGTTTGGGACGAGGTGAATTTGTGTAGGATTCTTCAACTTCTTCTACATCCATCTTCTTCAGCGTATAACACTCTCCGATTTTCCTCCAATCGCCCGATTTAAAGATATGCGAGTTATTCCTGATGTTTATTAAATAAATACATTCATGAAATATTATTTCCGTTATAGATTAATATTTACATGGAACCCTATAGAAGTTACGTGCAGAAACTCTCGTAAACTACGAAGATAAAATTACCTTTTCAATGCTGAAGCTACTAGCGGCTTTTCACGGAAGTTAAAATTATTTCCTGTATATGCCATAACGCGGGTTTGGATAGACCGTATAAATATTAAATGCGATGCAACCCATTTCTCATTAAGTCATTATAATAATATCAAAAGGACGTATCATTTTTAGACTAACTGTTTGTGCCCGGTGTTGCCAGGCGATTTTTACATTTTATACAAACTTTGTCCTGAAAATGAAAGGCACAACATATATTTTTTTAAACGGTCAATCCTTTCTCGAGTTTTGACGGTCTGTAATTGATTTTTATATAGATAGACAGACCAAGATGTCAAAAACTTAGCAAACAATACAGAGGAATGGTGAGCCCTTGACCGACAAGAGTAGCTCTCAGGTTAAGAGCTGAAGATGAAGTTATGAGATAACATGTAAAAAAAAACCTGTTACAAAAGCCACCTTTCCAATCCTCAATATATGAACTTCTAGCTGTTACCCGCGTAGAAGTCGTTTATCGCTATTTCCTCCGGAACCGTCCATTTTTCAAGGATAAAAAGTACCCTATGTCCATCCCCGGGTTTAAAGTTACCTTCACACCAAATTTCATTAAAATCTTTACAGCGGTTTAGCTGTGAAACCATTTTAAACAATCATATTATGGTTTAAGTATGGATCAATTCAATTGCTAATGGCTAAAGAGCTTAAACGCCACATGGTCGTTACGTCACAGCTAATGTTAAACTTAAACTTAAAAAAAACACAACGCAGCTACAAACAAAATCAATCACAGTCCAAAGCGGTAGCAAACACTAATTATACAAAAAAAAAAAATATACAAAAAGCTTGTTTTTTTTTCAGAACAACTTTTCAAAATAACGCTGTTGTCAATTTCAATCCTAAATATATCAACTATAAACCCAATCATCACGCATACAACTACCAAATTCCCGTCCCGGAAAAGATCGTATCTGCATACGATACATCACCTATCTCCGCATTGTTCCCACACGTGAAACTAACTGGATACGCCATGATAAATGTGCTCGAGACACGTCTGATAACTCGGTTACCGTATATTAGCGGAACAATATGAACTGGGTCGTGGTAAATTCAATTTTTGAGCTGTCTACGTGAAGTTGGTAATGCAGTCTGATGGTTTAGACGTATGCTTGTTGATTGAATTGAGATTAACAACTAAATTGAGTGGCAGGGTGAGTATTTGCGTGTTTTAACCGCTTTCATTGTTGTTTTTATTTTATAATAACGAAAATAATGATAAGTATTCTCCATTTTTAAACGCCTTACAAAAAGGAGGAGGTTATACTTTCCATTGTATGTAAAAAAAAAATATGTATGTTCACCGATTACTCCGTCAATTGTGGACCGATTTTGTTTTTTTTTTGGTTTGATAGAGTATACTTCCGTGGTGGTCCCATTGTCACCAAATCTGAATCTGATGAGGGAATCAGTGACAATTGAGGGAACTCCTCAAATATTGTAGGCAAACATATAGCGATTTTAGTATTTTTAGTAAGAAGTCTAGCATTTTCATTCAGAAAGTATCATTTGAGGAAGTGGAACTGATGATGAAGACGACAGATGGCCATCGGAACTCCTCAACGGTACCTATTTCAAGGGTGGCGTTAACATATCTCGATTAAGATTCAAACAAACTTGGTCGTTTTACTGGAAACAGCGATGAACGAATTCTACGCGGGCAGAGTTGCAGGCTACAGCTAGTTGATAATATTGAGAATGATAAAATTGATTTTTATACAGGTTTTTTCTAACAACAATTAATTCGCGTTATCGGTATAAGTAAACTTTAAAAAGTTACCAATCTGTTATTTAACTTTACACACACACACACACACACACACACACACACAAAAGTCGGTATCCGTTCATTTTTCATAATTTCATTTGCACTAATTTCGTTTGCCATAGTGGTCACTGGCAATAACCTTCATTTTCCCTAATATCACATACCATAATTTAATTTGCCATAAAGGCGTTTTTTCTGAATTCGTAAACCTGTCAGGTAATTTTAACATGCCATCGTATAGAGCCCAATAGGTTAGGTTAGGTTTGTTTTATTACAATTCTAAATAGTTCACGGTTTCAGAAAAAATGCCTTTATGGCAAATGAATATTATGGCACATTATTGTTATGGCATATAAAATTATGTCATATGAAATCCGTGCAAGTGAAATTATTGCATATGTAATTCGGTCAAACGATAGAGACCCACAAAAGTCACTTGTTTCATATGATTAGCTTTTGTATTTCACCCTTATCAGCTTATCGAAATAACTGTGTCCATAGACAAGATGCTTAACGCTTACGTAAACGATTGTCGAAAATTATCATAATGTATGGAATTGAAGCGTTTGACGCGACCGTCCAGCCTCTTACATCAATCCTATACATTTTCGATAACGATATCGATCTCGCAATAAATCTTGTCTAGGGCCACACATTTGTTACCAGGAAGGATTTAAGAAGATTATTATCTCCTATAATTATTTCATAGTACAATGTAAAATGACCTTTAACATGAATCGCTAAAATAACCAACTGCTAAAGTCAGTTGACGATGTCAATGTATTTATGTCATGCAATGCCATTTCATTCATTCATACACTAAGAGCTATGCTTTTGTCGGTGGAGTACCCGCTATTCCACTCTATTGATTGCTAGGTTCTTGACATCTTGTTACGACACGACCTTAGCTTTCTCTTTCACTTGTTCAAAATAACTTTTTCTAGGTCTTCCTTTGTCTCTTTTGCCTTAAACCTTTCCCCCTATGGTATTGCAATTTTTATTGCAATATTAAATTAATTTCCCCGTGTGCTTGCCGTTTTAGAATACTGCCACTCCATGTCTTCTCGTGTATGTCATAAAAGGCGACTAAGGGAATAAAGGCTTGTAGTACTGATAGGCGATGGGCTTGCAACCTGTCACTAATACACTAGTAAACTTCTTGGCCTGATTGTGCAAAATGGTAAATCTGGTTATAGAATTATAAACAAGTTTTTTTAGAGTTGTTGGTATTTTTATAGCTCTGCCTACCCTACTCTAAGAGTGGGGCGTGGTGTTATGTATGTATGTGAAAATGATGAATAAATAATCTAAAAGTAGTTGTGTAGTCGAACCACACAGTGAAATCCAGTTTGTGGCTGACCGTAATTAACCAATAACTATGTCAATAGCAGAGGACCAGTTGTGTGCTACCACAGGTGTTAATACGTGATAGCTAATTAATCATACAACGTCAACGTCGGTCAGAGTCAAAATACAACACCGTGCAAGAGGCACAGACATGCTGAATATGATTATTCTATCTAAACATTTTCAAAAATGTATGGTTATTAATGTCTGCCGCTTTGTTATTTCTTTTGGGCCAAGAAAAGTTCTGATTAGTTTCCTTAGACCAAATTTCGACGTAGAAGCAGGCCTCGAGGGAGATGGTACAATAAACTTGACGTTTTTCGAAAAGATCGGTCGGTTGCTGTTATAACAAAAGAAGCGAAAGAGGGAAAGAGGGAGGCTTTTGCTCAGGAGTGAGACGGCAGGGGCAAAAACAAAGAACTGAGAAAATTTGAGCATTTTTTCTAAACATTGTCAAAAGTAACGGTTATTTATGTTTGCCGCATGCCTTATTTCTAGTGAGCCAATAAAAGTTCTAATTAGTTCCCACCGAACAGATATCGGCGTCGAAGGAAACCTCTGCAGCATATAAAATTCCTTTTTTTTCGGGGGTTTTAGAGGTGTATTGAGTGACAACCGGGAAAATACTTAGATCAAGAATGAAAATTTACATTCGAAATAACATGAAAAAATAATGTTTGTAAAAGCAAACACAGCTGTTGGTAATAAAATTCAACATTTCTTACGTTATACGACGCTAGCATCGATAATAGGTCTGCGAGGCCTTGACGAATAGCTGAAATGGCTTCAGACTTCGCGGGGATATGAAAAAGTAGGAAAATACTATTTAAACTCTAGTGATTTATAACTGTTGTGCACAATCAGGGCGTACCTATCTATTTACTTTTGTTCACACAATACATAGACATAAATCTAAAATATTGGATCATTATTTGTTTCGTTTCTTTTAAATTTATCTGAATTTTGTACTATTACTGTTCATACACAATAACTATTTGCCAGATTTCAGATTGTGGTCCTTGTCAATACCTTTATTTAGTTGTGCCTTTTTAGCGTTATCCCGTGAAATAGCCAATTTGAGAACATACCTATTTGAATATTTGTCTATCGGTGAGGCATAAACGCTTCAATGGATTTAAATGAAATTCGGCACACAGATACTTTATGGTAGGACACTAAAAATATTTTTGCTGCTGGAAAAACTTTACATGAGAAAATACGGAAATATTTTGTCATGTAGTATAAGGAGGTAAAGGAAACGGAAATGGATCGAGAGATGTGGAGGATATTGCATCATGAATACTAGACCGACAAGAGCCATGCTCTAAAATAAGATGAAGAGGAATAACGGTCAACGGAACTCGCGGTCGAACGCTAGTAATGAATTGCACAAATTTCCCAGTTCTCATAATTTACTGTCCAAACCGAAACTTCAACCAATACCGGCTGATTCATTATTTCCACACGTATCTATTCCCGCGTAATGGCATTCCATTGGGAATATTCATCAGGTTACACAAATGTATCATTGTTACGTATCATTTCAAAATTCACCCTCGAACCTTCTGATAAAGGTTACCTGATGTGCAAAAACTAGGCTATATAAAATCGATCGATCTATAACGGTTTTAAAGCTGACATTTTGGAATTTGTGCAGACAACGTGTCATATTTCCTATAAATAATAATAAATATGAATTTCATGGAGTGAAAGCCTACCATATTATTTGCTTTTACGGGAATATATTGCACGCACAATTCGAAAATAGTTAGTTCCAGGAATTTGCTGCTTCGTTTCACTGCACGTTTGTTGGTAAATCAATGGGTAAGGGGGAAGGGGTGAGCAGTGGTAAAGCCAACACCACAAAAATGTTATATACGTTACTGCCGTAATTCCAAAGAAGCATTGTTATATAACTGTAATTTAGTACCTAGTCGTAGCATTTTATGCTCTATTAGTAACGACATTACACATAGCATTGCCCTTAGAGCCCGTACGCGTTCCCTGTTTGACGTGCCTGTTGCACGTACTGTTTCGCACCGGAACTCGCCGTTTCTTCGTGCCCTAACACTGCTTAATGCGCTCTTGGTGTCAGCACCGGAACGGGATGTTTTTGCGTGGTGATGGATTGCCGTGTGTCAGGGGTGTTTAAAGTTTTGCGAGAAGATGGATAACAGGCCTTCTAGTGTTCCTCTATGAGGTATAACCCTAAAGTCTAGTTTTTATTTTATATTAGTTTCACAGTGCATTAGTGTAACTCTGTAATGCTGTGTAAATATACCTTTCAATAAATAAATAAATAAATATAAATATAAAGTACTTATACTATTACTATGCAGTTAGGTACCACCTTTCGTATTATGGGAGGATTGTGATCAGATTACTTGCATACTCAAAACGCAAACAGAGGAGTTTGAAGTTTAATTTGACTGTGGTGGTTCTTAGGTAAGCTTGATGAAATTCGGTTGGGCAGTTTAAGATTTAACAGCTCTGAACCATATTTAAATAAATAAATAAATCACAGGACAATGTCACACAAATTGATCTAGTCCCAAACTAAGCTCTAGGCTTGTACTAGACAACGATAAACTTACTTATATATAGAAACTAGCGACCCGCCGCTGCAATTTTTTTTCTTTTATATCACTTAGGGGTATGAAAAATAGATGTTGGCCGATTCTCAGACCTACCCGATATACACACAAAATTTTATTAAAATCGGTCCAGCCGTTTCGGAGGAGTTCAATAACGTACACCGTGACACGAGAATTTTATATATTAGATTAAAATCGGTCCAGCCGTTTCGGAGGGGTTCAATAACGTACACCGTGACACGAGAATTTTATAAATTAGATATATACTTAAATACATAGAAAACATCCAAGACTCTGGAACAAATACTCGTGCTCATCAGTCTCATCACACAAATATCTGCCCTTACCGGGATTTGAACCCAGGACCCCTAGGTTATTTTTTTTTTGTTTCACGTTAACAAACAGATTATTAATTTTCATATTTATAATTTATGTTTTGTGTTTGAACGGAAAACCAGCGCTGACTTGAATACCAGCCAATTACGCTGCTTTGGGACAATTTGGTGGCTAGATTCTTCTTGTGCGTATTAGTCTATCCTGTGTTATGTCACGAATAATGTTTTTATTTCTCTATAAATCGCGCTTAAATTTTCATGACAAACGTCCAAAGTTCCAAAACAAAGAACCTACTAGAACTACAGGAATCTCCCATTAAACTCCCGATTCATTCGTTGTTAACAATACCCAATTGTCTCGATCAAATGAAATTGGCTTCTGGCTCCGAACAATTAAATGGGATATGACACTCCGCTGTAATTCTGAAGCTACGGTTACAAAGGTCGAAATTCATCGAATGTAGGTTAAGTTAAAACAAAATGGCGACGTTGGGTTAGAAATAATTTAGGTTCTAGCTATCAAGAGTTATGACTTTAATTTGCTATATGCGAGAAGGGTTAACCTAAGGATAATTGACAGCTACTCATATAATCTCTAAGGTATCAATTAAAGATAGCTATTAGCTCTAAAGTATAAATAGGAAAATAGGTCAGGTCGGTGTCAATTGAAATGGGCAAAGACGTAAACAAAACTAAACGAAGTTATTTACTATTGTTATTCCATAATCACGTACTTACTTTTGAAGATCATGTGGGATTTTTAATGATCACAGCGCATTAATTGATGTCATATTAAGTTTAAGACTAAATAAGTAAGAATGTTGAACTTTTGAACAAAAAAACAGGTTATGTGTCAAACTGCAGGAACTAATTTGTTTATATATTTTCCCATTTTAATTAACACTGACTGTACTGTCCTGCTAATAAGACAAATGGCGGTATCTCAGACAAAACTCCTGTAGCAAATGCAACCTTATTAATTTAACGAGAGGATTGGATCAGCTTTGACTATTGAATTTGAGATACAACCTATTGGTGTATGAGGGTAGTGTAGGTACAGGGATAACAAAATGTCTCACATTGAATATTCCCTTCGATGATTTTTGGTCACAATATGAGGTAAAGATAAAATTCAGACTGTATATTAACATGAAAGGCGTAGTTAGCATTGAATTGATGTCAAGTAGTTTTTATCAATCAATTTTTAGAGATGGAGCCGAAGAGAGCCCTACGGGACCCTATTAATACGACTACGGACGGATGGACCGACGGACAGTCCGACTTTTATCTTTTGATTATTTTTCCATAATATGTGTTATTTTAGTAGTTATTACAGCAAATTAAATATTTCTCTTTTCAAAACTGAATAGTGAATACAAATCTCAGAACTCGACTTCGACTCGACTTAATTATAACGCTTTGACGCTACTAGTTTTTTTGGTACACAATAAAAAACCCAAAACCTGCTCAGCGAATAGATGATACGTTAGCTTTGTTGGCAGTGACCCTGCCTAAAGTACGATAACTGTAAGTTTACTACTGACAGAGAGTTTGCCTTCATTTAATTTTCAACTTTAATTTCATTAAAATACAGAAATAATTAGAATACTGTTACCCACCACGTCTACCGATTTAGTTATAACTATTTTATTTGTATGAGATTAAATCTGAAATTAAAACGAAGGCAATCCATCTGTCAGTGGTAAACTCCAAATTATTCTACTGTACGAAGCTAGCGGTCCCGGGTTCAATTCAAAAGGGAAATTGTTTGTAAGAATTGACGAATAAACTATTCAATTATTTTCTTTTGTTTCTGAATATTGCATGTTTTCTATGTATTTAAGTATTTATTTCTCTATATAAGTATGTTGATCGTTGTCTATTGTACATAGCACAAGCCTAGACCTTAGTTTTGGACTAGGTCAATTTGTATAAGACTTTGGTATGTTTCACAAAAACACATGCGGTTTTGAAATTTTAACTTATTAAAAGTTAAAAACGGAAGCAAAAAGTAGCCGAATTAACCGTTATCTCCATCCTCACGTTACTGGAGCTCCTCCAAACCATTACCATAATGATTAATGACCAAAACTGAGGATTAAGCTGCAACGCCGCAAAAAACCACCAAGAACTCAAAAAATACAATTTTTAACTTTAATAAGGAAACTCCTGAATTGTGTTTAATATACATGTTGATTAAATTTAAAATAGTTGGGACGAAAATTCGGCTGAGGATAATTTATGCAGGAGCCACGTTTTTAAAGTTTCGAGGTTACAAGCGGTTTTCATAATTAGTTTCTAGTACAACAAACATGCTGCAGTGGCAGTAAAGCTTATAATAATAAAACATTGTTTTATCAATAATAAAAGAAAACCAACCGATTTTGAGTGCTGCTAGGACCTTGTGGAGGGTCCGTCCGGATCGCTACCACCATCTTATCCATTAAACCACCGCTAAGCAGCAACGTTCGCATTGTTGTTCCGGTGTGGGGACACAACCGGTGATACTACTAGCATAGAGGCATACCATCTTAGTCCTCACGCACTAGAAATGTTAGGATTGCAGTTTTGGGAAAGTCTTGACGATTAAAACGTCTATGGGTCTCAGATCCCACTTACCTTGGCCTGAGTGCTCAAGTGCCATCTTGCTATAAATATAAACTATTTATACCTAACCTACTTTTCACACATGACGTTTACCTTAAACTAATCGGTCAAAAATGAAATTGAATCGCTTTAGTGCTTTTTAGAAAATTATGAATAAAGGAAATAATTCTGCAATTTCTCACTTTTACCTAAGGTAAGAAATATTACAACTACAATGCAATACAATAAGTACCTACTGCAAAAACAAACTGCACTTGAGACTAAACTTCATACGTCTAGCAAAATAAACACTGTTGACTTAACAAGCATACTAAGTTCTTCACAAATGTTTTAGAGTTCAAAGATACACCTTAGACAACAAAGACTTCCCAAAAATTCTAGCGAAAGCATTTTTCAGCATTAAGCAAGATGCACTCTTCGGACAGATTCTCAGTAAAGACAAGGGCCATATAAAACACTCGAGAATTTTTAAGGCACCTAGAAAGGTTGCATTTGGAATTTTTCCTTCGCAAATTCCGCAGTTCGCGGGTACTGGGCAACGTAAAGTTCCAACGAGTGTAGGAATTCTAAAGTTCCTATGCAGCGTTGGTTGTGCAGTCTCTGGGGATATATATGAGAACCGCACTAGCAATTTTCATATCACTTGCAGTAAGTAAACAGAGAACGTAAGATTTCCACGCAAACATAATAAGTGAACTTTTTCTTTCATCTTGAATGAGAGTTGTTGTAAACGAGCTCGGTTCTTTCATTTGAATCTTTTACAAGAAATCTGCGTTTTAATTAAGCGCGGATCATTATTTTGTCCACGAATAAGTATTTTGGGAAAGCCATTTATCATAATAACAAACGGCCCAAGTAAACCAACGTACTGAATCCAATTTAATTTATTACTTTACAAAAACGCCAGCGGGGATTTTCGTTTAACTAAGGTATCCTTATATTACGGGAGAGCCGGGTGAGGATGACCCTTAAAACTTGGAAAATATTTGCTTTATTAGGGGTCCGAAGTCATACTAACCCTTTAAGTTAGCCAAACTGAAAGGGTGTTATTCGATTTGTTTATGCAGGTCCCGTACACTAACCATAATGATAAAAACAGTTTTTTAAACCCCCCTCCCAACAGCATGCGTATCGTACACATCAAGGAGTGTGTTATTTTTCTCCAAAATGGTTATTAAGTTTGAAAGGTCTAATTTCGGAAGTGGTTCAAAATTTCACAAAAAATCGTTAGCGTAACCAAGAATTAGGTAACGATCCAAATCTATTTTATGTACATTGAAACTAGTTGACACCAATTTGAGTGAGGGGGCGTCTTTGTGGATTAACAACACCATTGTAACTATGAATTTTTTTAAACGGATGGAAAATGCATGAATGTAGATGCACTCCAGGTATAGTTTTACTTATAGCCAGAGCAAAAAGGACTATCAATAGTAAAAATCACCTACTTAAAGCAAAGATATCGAAATAAATCTACAAACTTCTGGTATACGCCTAGAGTATAGCGTTATATGAAAGTTTGAGAGACTAGAAGCATTTCAAAACTGGTGTTGGAGAAGGGTGAAAGGATTTAGTGTGACGGAAAAGAAGTCAAATGATGAAGTATTAATATTGTAAAAGAGGAGAGAAGCCCGATAAAGACGATAGACGGTAGAAGACAGAAGAGGGAATATGATAGCGCACTTGATATGACACGACAATATCATGGAAGTAGAAATTGAAGGCAAAAGAGGCAGAGAACGACACAGACCAAGAAACTTTGGGCAAGTAAAAGAGACAATAGAGAGACCTAAACTGTCTCTTTTACTGACACGACTGTCGTAACAAGACAAGGAAAAACTAGCAATTGATAGAGAGGAATGGCGGGCACTACCCCGAAAAGAGCGTAGTTTTTTCAGTTATGATGATGACAATGAATTCGAGCTCGGGTTCGAAATGTTATTCTTAATTAATTAAATATACACTTTGATATCATAAGTTTTGAAAAACATCGGGAAATACTTAACAGTGAACTAGGTTAGTCTGAACTTATGACTCCATCACTACAATTTTTATACAAAATTTAGGATGTACATAAGAACCGCAAATTAATTTAAACTGCATTAGAATGGGAATAAAAAACATTTTTCTTTGTTTAAAGAATTTACTACTGTATTTAGTACTGCTAGGCGATGGGCTTGCAACCTGTCACAAAGTAATACACAAGTAAACATTTTAGCCTGATTGTGCAAAATGTGGTTACAGAATTATCAACAAGTTTAGAGTTGTTGGTATTCTGTAGCTCTGCCTGCCCCACACTGGGAATGAACGCGTGACGTTATGTGTAAGAATTTCAATGGCATTATAGGGCAAAATTGTTTGGACTTTAATTCCTTGCTGCTAGATAAAAAATCCTTACTAACGAAGTTAAATAATTTAGTTCCTTATTATGATAAACTCCAACAATACTCATTATTTAAATAATTACACGTAAATAGTTAGTGGCAAATAATAAAGTCAAGTTGTACCCTTTTAAGCGTCCTTACCCTACCATGCACGATTGAGTAATTAAAATGTCTGGCGCTCTTTCGGTTGCATTGGAATCATATTTAATAAAATATCCTACTAAACTGTCAAAATTTAATATTTTTGTTCGAATCACAGCAAAAAGAATTGAACATTCATACATTTATTCATCCCTTTTGAGCGTGTTATAAACTTAAATCGTATATAAATGAAATATTTCACGCCACCGCTAGTATAACGACATCGCTAGGAAATATACCATTTCGCGTTGAATTTAAAAACTTAATATCGCAGTGAGTTCCAAAACTTTAAAGTGAGTCAATGAGAGAAATGCGAAAAAGAAGATGAAGTTACAAAGTTTGTTAATAAAAGTGACAATTCACTGCTAAGGAGAAATCGAAACGATTTTGATAAGGTTAAACTTAAAAGGGAATCGTCGATTTTGAGAAATTGGAGTAAGTTTATAGGAAATAAATTCTATGTACAGTCAAGGTCATAAATATGCATACACTTTAGTACCTTGTCACATTAATCGCTGTGACAATTTCATTTGGCAGTTTAAGCATGATGTTAAATAGACAAGGTAAAGGTGTATACATATTTATGACCTTGACTGTACCTATTCTAATTAATCCAAGCTTGGTCAAATTAGAAGTGAGGAAATCTGGAGAAATGAAGTGATATCAATCAGCTAGTCGTTTTTAGAAGAAGTGATAGTATGTGATCTAAAAAAGTATACTTAAGAATGTTTTTTGCAGAAGAATACCTTCAAAAGTTTCTGTTGTCAATTTGTGAACCAATAAATTAATTTAAAATTCAAATCATTTTAAAAGCGTACTTTTATTACATTCAGTAAATATACAATTACAGGCCCTATCTATTAGAGTTTGTACCTATACTTTTGCAAAAAGAAAATACACAATTATAGCAGCGTAACGAAAACATATTATTTTATTAACAACATCGCATATAAACAGCCTTACGTTGCTAGGTCACTGCAGGCAGTAGACAAGATGTAGTTTATAAGTAAATCTCTAAAGGTTTGCAACCTCTACAACTATCATGACTAAAATTGGAATACATAAAACGCACAACAGTTATTAGACAACATTTCCATAAAAAAACCTACCAAGCAGAGAAGAACACTCCCAGTGCGGCAAAGACCGTAAATAATCTAAAATTCTAACTCAAGCCAAAACTCCCAAATCATCCTTCTCGCTAACACATTCAAATGTAAGCTAACGGCTGTCAGTTTAAGGGTTGCCACGTTATTAATGAGCGCTGCACCCGTCGCGATAGCTTGCCGACGAACTTTGAGTGTCAACCCTATTTAATACGGAGAGAGGGTGCCCATGGCTTTGATAAATATAAGATTTGGGTGAGGATAAAATGTGTGAAGGTATGATTGACTTGAGGAACTAAGATTGCTTGGGTGAATTCGTAAGGTTACAGATAATATAGGTTTGGGAAGATGCGAGTTTGGGATGAATTGTGTTTAAAATGGAACATGTTGCACACAATAGATGATATAATAGTGTTTTTCTCAGTTATATTAGATTATATTGGTTGTGTTTGTAGTTTGTAACGAGTATATATATTATTAATCTAGCCAGTTTGAAACGTGTTTGATTTTTGTTTACAAAACGAACTCATTCTTGGGATTTCGCCCTTTTTTTATTTTATTATTTGCAATTTTGCCAATGTACGTTTTTTTAATTATAAAGATAAAAAGAAATAGTTCAATAGTGTACTTATTACATAAAAACATTCATCAGGGATAAATCTTAGACAAATGTATTAAAGTGAAAGTTCAGTTATTTTTCATTACTTATCGCATTTATTTATGCATATGTACTTTTGTCATTTACTATGTTCTTATGCTTTTTTTTGGAAATTTATTAAAATTAGATAACAATTAAATAGTATTTTTTGAGACAGAACACTCCGCAAGCTCAATATTAGACACTCAGATTCAACAGTTCAAGTAAAAAAAAAGCTTTATATTTTCTATAAAAATATTAAACATATCTCATTGCCGAATAAAATTTGCAAGCATATTTGTTCATGGATCTGAAATTTGACGATAAACGCTTCGTAAAATTCACGCAAAAATATTATTCTGTCTCAAACATATCAGAAGGGAGGCAACCATGCATAATCTAATGCTCAGTATAACTCTTATTAATAATATTACCGTGGTTCCAAACGTTGGCAATGACGGTTAGCTTTGCCATATAACGACTCGTATGGAAATTACGCTCCCTTAGGAGTCAGCCGTTTTAGGTGTTAGAGCACTTTGAACAGAGTTGCGTAATGCGTCCTATTTCGCAACTTTCAAGTTAGTTGAGAATAACCCGCGACAACCGTAAATCATGGCCAGAGTAATATTACTCGAAGTTGCGAATTAATGTGCGTTTTGCCTTACCAAAGCATAGTATTCATTGAATCGAAAACTTGTACCTAGTGAAAGTAATAAATAATGATTAGAAAGTTGTGTCAAACACATGGAGATTTAAATAAATTTCTACAAACTCGGCTACTTTTGAAGTGATATATTCAATTAATATACAACTTACTAATCGAAGGACTTTTTTAATTCACCGAAATCAAACACATTCTGCTCATACATACATAAATACATAACATCACGCTTTCGTTCCCAGAGTAGGAGGGTTGGCTAGCTATCTTTTAGACTTCTTGATAATTCTGTAACCACATTTTGCACAAACAAGCTAAGATGTATACCAGTGAACATCTTGCGAGTAACGAGAAAACAAAATCAAACACAACTTTACCAGCCCTACGTACGTACTACACGTCACACACGTACCGATGTAAAACTTATCCAACACATACAAAAGGGGATAACGAACAAAATATAATATTCAGATTCGAGGCTAGGGCTTCGCCTTTATCTTGGATATCAGGCGGTCGAGCCATATTCTAGTATCTTGCATTACAATATTTATAAGTCTGGCAATACTTCACAACATCGATAACGTGCGACTTTGACTTTAAAGCACTTTTAGTTTTACATTGTCACTATAATGGCCGTTGCCAACAATCATTCCGCGGATAGATAAAATTACTTTAAGTTAAAACATGTCATTTGTCTTTCATAAAATGTGTCAATTTTTCAAGAAATCTTATCCATGCTTTTGCTGGCTGGCGACTCTTAAGATAACCACAGTATTGCAAAGGGAAGGAGAGATCACATTTCAAACACAGCACTTACGAACTTTTTTTTGTTTATAATCAGCAGTACGGTCTCATTGCTGGGCAAAAGACTCCCCCTCGGATTTCAAAACGCATCTAAGAACTAATAGGCTAGTTGACTCTGTTTTAAAGTAGGTCTCAAGTTATTAATTATTGTCCGATTAGATGAAAAAAAATATTCCCATATTTTTTTAGGACCTACAAAACCGCAAAACTAAATTTTAAAAGTTTAGTTTTCTTTAACAGGCGAAAACGCTTACAGCCATATTAGTCTATAGATTATCTGTGCTGTGACGTCATACGGGCCGCAAACAAACATTTGACATTTGACGAGTACATTTGACATATAGATAAACAATTTATCATTTTCGAAACCTCGATACTTTTATTAATAAAAACCATGACTGCCACCAGTTTACATGGAAAATATAGTAATTAACGTTTTTGTATATTCCGAGAATGAAAGAACACATCAATTACGACCCCAGGGAAATTATGGATTAGAATGCCCAGTGAAATAAATATGCGAAATACATGGCTAAAACTTGCTAAAAAGGATCCTGACTTTATCGACTAAAACAATTTTTGTTTTTTTGCGAAGATCACTTTGATGTTAGTATTTACTTAATAAGTTATTCAGTTTCTGCAGAAACTTTTATCTTCAATAATAATAAGCTCGGCAGAGCAGAAATCTGGATTCAAGGCAAAAAAAATACCGACCATCAATGTGTCGATTCTTGGTAAGTTTGTGCTATCTGCATTCACGAATCCAACATCTATGATTGCTCTTATCAATAAAACTAGAAAGCAGTAACAATAATACACAGATTAGGTTTTTACTAATGTTAAAACGACTACGATCATAATCATAACACAACCTCAGAGTCCATGAGTCATAAATGTCAATGTCATTTCACAGCACAGAATACTTACAGAATATACCATTGCGAATTTCACTTGTATAAGAACCGACATGAAGTATGCTTAGAGTCCTATGACGTCACAACAAGTCCGACAGCGTTTTCAGAGTTCAAAATAAAAAATAAAAATGAACAATTTTTAAATAAAAAATACGTAGCCATCTTACACTTTTAATATCTGAAATCGATAAATATTGGTTTCTTAAGTCTAATACTACAGAAAATATTAATTTATTAAGCCAAATTTAATATGAGGCAAGTAGCCTATTGTAACCTCAGCCCACCATACTACGAACAGGGATTTTTTTTGTAAGGGAATTTCAATCTAACAGCAAGGAATTAATTTGCCTTTGCTCTAAATGTCATTTTCAATTTTGAAACAAATGAAAATGAACTTTATATTCACTATATTATAGTTTAAACTAAACTACCTTGATTATGTACCTCTAATACTCGCAGCACACAGCGTCTCACGTCACGAGGATATACTACGCGGTAAATGTACTGTCAGCAGCAGAAGTACCTACGCAACTGAAGAGCTCAAAATTGTATGCATTCAAATCTATTGTCAAGAGAATACGTCGTGTCTACATAATTTTGAGCATGATTCTGCTTAGTTACTTTTGATGCTGACTGTACGTTCTTTGTAGTGTGATATTGTACCACATCATAGTGGTAAACGAAACCCCTAAATAAATATGGAAGCTTGCAACAAGGATGACTTAAGGAATCACGATTGTTATTAATTTGAACAACTGTTTTTGAAAACGTATTTTTTTTTATTTAAGACAAAAAACCGGACATTAGCATGTCGGACGATGCTCAGTATAGGGTTCCGAAGCCGTTCTCAAAAAAACAGTAAGTATTTTACACTTTACTTGCACGTATCTCAAGAACCAATCAAGTCTACATAGTCGTGATAGATATACTTTTAAATTCGTTATATGCGCTTTCATTTCAGATATTATTCAGATTTTTTAGTAATTGTAGTTTTGACTGTAACTCTATCAAAAATTAGCACTTTCAAGCTTAAAATTCTACCTAAGGGGTAGACAAAAAAAGATCCCCACTTAATGTGTAGGGGAGGTACCCTAAAAAAATATTTTAAGTTTTAACTTAATGCCAAATAACAGCTTTTTAGTACCAAGAGTCTCTGAGCTAAGCTGCTCACGGACGGACACGGCGAAACTATAAGTTTCTAGTTAGACTACGGAATCCTAAAAAAATCTCTAGGTTCTTAAAAATTGCCGCGCAACCCTGTCCATGTAAATAAAGTAATACGAGCGCATAACATAAAACTTTTATAAGGGCACCACATGCCGCGTAAATAGAATACGTTTAGAAACCACATCCGTAACTTCCGCAATATAAGTTCCAAGCGAGCGAACGTTCTGGAATCTCACTTGTTCATAAGTTAGAGCAATGGACATTGGTTCTGCGTCGGTGTTAAAAGCTGGACGGAAGCATTTAAAACTTGGAGAGCAGATGTAACTATTGCAAATAGGAAACTGTAAGTTATAAGCTGCCTGTAAGGTCTCACAATAGACACGAATCGCGGACGTTACGAGGTCTTTAGTTATCTCCAAGTGAGTCTAATTATTATAACTAACCCGACTACAGTAAAAATGGACGCTGTTTCGCAATAATGTGTCAACCTACAAGTATTTAGCAATAAAGTGTCAACCCTCGGTGCGATCATTGTAGGTTGACACTTTATTGCTAAATACTTGTAGGTTGACACATTATTGCGAAACAGCGTCCAAATATCAACTAAAAAGTGAAAAACAACCTTTATAATCTATAGAAAAATTTAAGAGCAACGTACCTATATTAATAATTTGAATATTGGAAAAAGTGTTCCAGGCGGGGAAAACTAGCAGAGCAATTTTTTTTCAAGAAAATTGTTTTGTAACTCATTAATAGTCCCCACCTCTCCCCTTCTCCGGGCAGTCGTGGGGGGAATAGTAAATTATTAACACAAGGAATGAAATTGATCAATTGTGCGCGAGACAAACTAATTCAATATAAGGTGAAAGAGGTCTTAAAAACTGTGTAGGATCCGGGTTATATACTAGCAAAAGAGGACGCCCGCGACCTCGTACGCGTATAAATGATTATCCGTTACTCTTACACTCGCGGTCAAATAATACGGGTCAGAGTGCGTTTTTCATACTAAAGAGGCTATTTCGAAGCATTGGTTCCTCGCCAGGGGATGCTTTTAGTGACATCTGATGATGGATACCCCGAGCATCGATACAGGACTTCCAGAGTGCCTAGGATACCCAGCTGATTGAATCTTCGGCTAACGCCGGAATTGTGCATGTTCAGAAAAACATCTAAAATGGCAATAAAATGTAAGGAAATCCAAATGAGGACCAAAACTCTCTCGCTGTGGTGTTAACTGATTGTGCGATCAGTTAGGTATCTTAAGAACTGTTGACCTCCTCTATTGAACCTCGGAGTATCCACCATTAAACCTTGCTCAAAACAACCCCTGGCCAGGAACCAAGGCTTCGAAATAGCTCCGTTTGTATGAAAAACGCACTCTGACCCGTATTATTTGACCGCGAGTGTATTTGAACCCCTTAGGGGCAAAACACGAAAATCCCCTCTTACTAAGAGATATCCACGGAATATTCTCACTAAATTTCAAGTCTCTGGGTCCGTTGCGTTGCGTTATGCGTTGATATATCATGAATCAGTTCAGTGAACTAATCTAGAACTAATCCCGTGTGGTTGCCGGGTTAGAATAGTGCCACTCCATGTCTTCCCGTGGATGTCGTAAACGACTAAGAGAATAAGAGCTTGTAGTTGAAGTACTGTTACAGTTACAGGATTACAAGTCTTTTTACAGTTGTTGGTATTTCTGTAGCTCTGCCAACCCCACTTTGGGAATGAAGGCGTGATGTTAGGAATCGCGATGTTGCACAGAAAACTGTCGTAGACTCGGGCTAGACAGATTTTCCAAATGCATGCATGGACCGAATTGAGCTCTAGAGACAACGGATCCAGATAAGCACGAGTGACTTGGATGCCTAAACCTGATTTCTCTATAAATATATTATGTTCCAATCGCGTCATAGCCCATCTTATAGACTTAATTTACTAAGTGCTGTTAGGACGTCTCTTCTCCTATTAAAAAAGGAGTATAAGTAGCCATTTAGATTTAACTTAGTTTTTAACACTGTTAATTTCTCTAATTGCACCGGTTTTTTTCTCTGTTAAACATGTCGTTGACTGCTTGAGAATGCCTTTATCATTAAGTCCGCCATTTGTACATTTTACATTTATTTGCATTGTGCAAAGAAGATTAAATAAATAAATATTCAAATTTTAACTATTTGTATAGGTAATCAATACTGAGACGGGTTCTGTAGATATGAAAGAAGATAAACACTGTTCTATAGAATACTAATTAATTAACAAACATAACCTAAAATTACAAGGTGAGCTAAGCAGGAGGACGCACTTATACGAAATCCTTACTAATCTTATAATTGCTAGTTTGGTTGTGTGTTTGTTCCAACTTCAGGCTTTAGACATCATATAACATTCTTAGTGCCAATAATTTAGAGAAATAATCCTTACAATTGCATGGCTAATTTTCGTCACACAGCGACAAAGTTTCATAGAAAATTTAATTGATTGAGTTAGCATGTCCAACTTTTCGGTGCTTACCCACAGATTTAGGTAAGACGCTAACCTAGTGGACACCCCGGAAGTTAACATTTTTAAGGCCTAATTTTCTGGCTAAGCCCATTTCCGCATAATTGATTGATTGATAAAACAACACTTATATGCACACAAGCTTTTAACTATTGACCACAGGAAGACAACTTTTGTTTTTAAGAGTGTGTATGACCCTACGTATCATAAGTTATTTATTTCGACCAGGACATGGCAAACGAACAGCTTCTTCCAAAACAAAAAACGCGCTTAACTACTGCAACCCCCACTATATTCCGAATTGGAATCGTCTAGATGAGTGCTTAAACACCACTCAGCCCCGATCACTCTATCATTTCCGCCCTACGAACTAGCACGTACCAGTTTGTTTACAACGGACTCATCGCGTATTCTGCCCGAGAATACTCCAATAAAACTCTGCTACGGCCCGGTATCACGTAAAACAAAAGGTAAGGCACTATCGAATGAGCATACTGATGGGGTCTATTAGGATTTGTGTCAGTGAAATGTGTGTGAGATAGGTTAGAGGCAAATAATCGTAGGGGTATGTTGGTAATGATTTTATTGTTGTTTTACTTTTAGAAGATGTATTTTTTTAAGGGACTGATTATGTATTTATGTCAACACTTTATTGTACAAAAGAAAATCCAAAACAATACAATGAATAATAATAAAAAGATGTACAAAGGCGATTTATTCCTTTAGGGGTCCCTTCAAACTAACCCTTAATTCGAGATTCGATTATCGTATTTCATAGTAGCAAGTGACAGAAAATTATCGATTACTACTAACAGTTGATTATATCAAAATAATTTCATAGTTTTGGACGTCAGATTTACTTGAATGCAATATAGGTTACGTCTTGTACCTGCTGAATTATCATAACTCTAATTTTCACCATATAAACACTGCATTTGCAGAGCAAAAACCGATTACAGTAATCAGCGAATGTATTATCTAATCACTTCCTGCCTTAACCGCATTGAATGCTAGCTTAGTTAGACTCACTAGTTTCCCATTTTTATCACTAGATGCCGCTGGCGTTTGCGATCAATAGCTCTACGAAATATTTGACCTCAGAGCCACCTAGGCACAGCGAAAGGAACTGCCTGTATTTCGAACGAAGCACGTGGAAACGAATTCTTCCGTTGTAAGTCGTTGTAGCGCTGTTGTTAAATATGTATCACAAATTGCACTCGAGGGTCCCAAGATTACAGACTCAGCTTAGTTTGGGTTCTGTCAGATATCTCTTTATGTGTATAATCGTGTGATATTAAGCAAACAAAGTTTTAAGATTTTTATACTACACTTCCTGTGTAAGTCTATTATTACTGCACTAATAAAAAACTTGAAAGCCAATCATTAAAACTTCTCAATAATCTGGGTTGAATATTGAATGAAATTTCATAACTGTCCTATTTACAGGGTAGTAATTATGACAATTCATTATTACTCCGTTTTGTGTATTTTTAATGATGACTATATGAAGTTGTTAAACAACCAGCTTTAACGGGCACGCAAGTTGGACCTTACGAATCGGGGCACATATGTACATCATAGTAATTATAATAATCTATATGCATAGTTTCAATGCTAAATGACTTGAAAAGTGAATTAGTTGGATGCACGGCTTGGAAGTTGAAACAAAATTACATACACACATAACGTCACGCGTTCATTCCCAGAGTGGGGTAGGCAGACCTACAGAGTACCAACAACTCTAAACTTGTTGATAATTCTGTAACCACATTTTGCAGTCAGGCTAAGATGTTAACCAGTGTACTAGTGACAGGTTGCAAGCCCATCGCCTAACAGTACTACAAGCCTTTATTCCCTTAGTCGCCTCTCACCACATCCACGGGAAGACGTGGAGTGGCACTATTCTAACCCGGCAACCACACGGAAACAAAATTATATTTAAAAAAATTAGAAATGTTAAACGCACTAGTGCGAAATATCCAACTTTCGAGGAAAAATAACAGGTTCGAAAAAATTAGACTTTCCGCACGATATACAGCTACGAAAAGTACCATTTCACTTCTCATGCTCGTAAACTCCTTCTTCATGCTGGGTATAGGCTGCATAAAATCGAATTTTATACACTTGTGCATAAAGTGTTGTCGTCACCTAGACTAAGATAATTAAGCCCTACAGCCAGACTGACGAGGTGACTGCACTAAATAAACTTGTTATTTGTATACATTAACTTTAATGTATTTGCCCTTAATGTTGCATCTAACACTAATGAATTTTTTACTATAATTTTTTTTTACAAGTATTATTAACGAAAAACATACAAAATCATCGTATTACTTGGCAGTATTAGTGACAATAATATTGTACAATAGAGAACAGGTTCAGATGGACCACAGCTTGAATATAAATCACGATGGTGCTTTTCATCCATTCCTCATATGGATAAGGACGTAAGTACACAAGAACATAGTTTATTTCAAAATAATGTCGAGGGAAAAAAGATATTTATAATTTAAATTTGATGATTTAAATAACATTGTATTTTTATGTATTCCTAGTAGGTACATAGCGACAACCCTGACATACATTTGCTACAGATTTGCGGGTTCGATTACGGGGTATGCTTATTGAACACACATTGCCGCATAAATCCAAGTTTTTTTTTTTACATTATTAGTTATTACTGTTTTATTTCCTCGTAATCGAAGTGAAAAGCAGATTGTATAACTCGGTCTTAAAACCCATTTTATCCTCGACTTAATTATCCTCTCTCGCCTGCCGGCT